>JAABNY020000038.1:17397863-17409192 GCA_015164015.2 Brevimyrus niger
TGGGCCATCTCTCACAGCTCCTGGCCACTTTCCTGTGTCGCTTTCCCACCAAACAATAGGAACTGTGACCTTTATGCCAAATAGGCACATAATTTCATATGAAACTACACTGCCACCCAAAACACAATGAAACAGCATTTTGTTAATTACTTGTTTGTTACTGGGGGGGATCGATCGTGATCAAAATGGGGCATAGCTCCTTTATTTATATTTTATTTATATGACCCGTGACATGTTTATCATTCATTATTGAATCTGCCCAGTAGATCTATCTATCATTTTCCACAGAATGAAAAACGATGTAATGTTATTCCACTAATAAGCGCTGGCAAGTTTCACCCCTAATACTGGTGATATTAGGCAAAAGTACATCGGTATTTATTGAATTTCCTGGGGCGGAGATATGGAGACACAAGCAAAAAGGTACTCATTAAAGCATTACATGTAATTATGGTGCAAAAATATTTCCATCGGCTGAATTTTTGCTCTTCTCCCCACACGTAACTGGTATTCTGTGAGGAGTCCATGTTGTTAGTGTCATAATCATGTGATGAGCGACTAGGCAGCGTCAAGCTTAACACATCATCACCAAGCAGTAAAGTCAAGTTGTGGACTAGTCTGTGCAACCCCTAAAACATGGTGGGATTTAGCCTTGGTTACTGTGTGGTTACTGAGCCTTTTGCTTGGGATGTTCAGCCTTTCCCTACGTTATCCAGCTAGGCCTGTTCCAAAAACGACTTTGTGTTGGATGATATATTGCCGTAGAAATAATTGCAATACACAATATTATTATAATTTTAAGGTCATTTTATGCCACTGATATAATGATATAATAACATAATAAAGCAAGTACCCCCTTTAAAAAAACAATGAACTTTTAATTCTGAAGAATAGTCAGAAATTATAATTGAAATGTCAAAAAAATATCCCAAATAAAAAACACCACGCAATGTGTTTGGGGTGTATATCTGTATGAATCTGTTCTCTAAACGCGTTGACTGCAGAGACTTGGGAGATCTTCTTTGTCACGTTTATATAAAGGCATCTTTAAAAGACAGATATCGAGGTGCCCACTTTCCAACTCCAGCTGCAGTTTCTGTTCTCAGCTTGGAGAACTGAAAGGGATGGTTATGCTATAGATGAGTCTTTAGGTTAGTTGTATTGCCATTTTTTTGTTGCCGCTGTTTTTAAACAGTCGACGTACCGGCTCCTTCCTGTTAATGGGCCCTCCTCTCCCATTCAGCTTAAAGCCAAAATGCTTCTAGAGTGGAGCTGTAGAACCCGGCTTTGGAACCAAATCCATTTGGACTTATTCTTCCAAACCTTCTAGCTGGAATTATGCAGTAGTCAAGAAAAAAAAAAACACCTATTAAAACACGAACCCTTTAGCCTCGAGTGACATGTGTGGAGGAACTGGCTGTGGAGTACAGCTGTAGCACAAGATACATTTTCACTTTTGAATGCAGAAGTGCAAGAATAGAAATGCGTCATGGCAACCCTCAAAAAGAATTAAAATAAAGTACTGCTCAAGCTCAAATATGTTTTTGTGATTTTATTACGCTGTAACTTTTGTCGATGTTAGTGAACAGGGCACTGGGTTTAAGAAATGCACATTGCAAATTAAATATATTATTATTAATACTACTACTACATCACAGGCTTCTTCAGGTACAAGTGGGACGAGACATAAAAGATGCAGGTGGGAGTGGAACAAAACATGACGAGTGGGTGGGTTTGTGACAGAGTCATGCATGCGCAGGCGGGAGCAGGATTTAAAGTTCCGTCCTGTGCTGTCGATATCGTAATTACAGCAAGAGGCCTAAGTCCAGCATTTCCCTTGTGTTGTTTCGCCTTTCTTTGTTAACATGGGCATGTGCTCTACCTGCGGTTTGTCCGTTAATGAACGTATGTCCATTAGTGTGGGAGCGTGTTTTTTTTTGTGTCTTGGAAAACAAGAGTCCTTCTTCGCAATCTCCGTGGACCGTGAAGCCGTTACTTATATGGTGCAGGTCAAGCCACGGACCGATGCCCCCCCCCCCAATAAGGGGGTGCCGCGGGTAGGCGGTTTTCTCTGCCGTCGCCAGGTCAAAGACAAGCCACACGGAGTCGCGTTAGGAGCAAGTCACACAAAAGCAGGGGGGGGGGACTGTAATTACAGAGAGCTGAGCCTCATAGGAGGGATGCAGGGTCATGCTGTGATGTGCTGAAGTTAACTTGGTCACCATCCAGATCCGTCCCAGCCTGTCTGGGCCCGTCCCAGTCCCCGCAGCCGCTGTGCGGCCCCATCTTTGTTTAACCTGTACTGCTTCTGGCCTCTAGCCCCCCGTGCCATGTGATCATTTTACATGACACCGCAGGACAGTTCAAGTGAATCACTGCCGGAGAGTTCTAAACAGCTTGTCTGAATCTTTAAACTCCGTAGATATATTGGTCGCACGTCTCAGTTCCCCTTTTTTACTTCAGTGCATTGAGTGAGTAATTTAAATGAATAAAAATGTGCCAGGTTTCATTCCTGCCGCTCTTTCTTTGGTTCCTTTCACTATGGCGTGTCACGTTTGAATATAAACACCTTGAATATGAAACTCGCGCTGCGTCCTGGAAAGGGACTTATCGAGTTGGCGGAGAGACTGTTTACAAGTGAGCACATCGTCCTGGAATGCTCCGTAAGGCAGCAGTGTTCAGATGCAGCCTAGCTGATGATCACCGGACAAAGGCCGCCGCTGCTGCCGAAAATAGCTCCTTGCCACAGAAGTTTTTTTTTTTTTTTTATGTTTTGCTGCTGTTGTAGATCAGTCCTTTTCAAATGCAGCAGCCTTGGCAAGCAGAATTTTAACCTACACACACAGAGGAAGTAACATTGCCTACGGACCTCTGATCAGAGCTATCTCTGTGTTAGGGACCTCTGAGCAAAGGCTGTATCTGTTAAAGGGCTCCGAGCAGAGTCTAGCATGTTTTAGAGCTGCGCCTGTGTTAAATGGCTCTCCTGCCCTTTTTGATTCTCTTTGCACATTCTCAGTGTTTTAAGGTGTCTGGCGCTATTCTCTGTAGCCTTAGAGAGATGGAACATCCTTCCGGGCAGACAGAAAAGGGCTCCGGGGCCTGGTGATTTTTATTTTTTTATTTTTTTTTAGCTTGTTGGCTTTTTCTGGTCTTTTGGGGAAGCAGAAGCATCGATAGGAGTCCAGTACACATCACAGCTGCTCTTAGAGAGTCATGGGTCTTCACAATGAAACAGTAGTTTAACATTTTATGCTTAATGCATTATATTTGTAACCAAAATCATCCAAGCTGGCATGAGCAAGTGAAATTAATAAACCCAATTTTCTTAGGCTGAATGCTTGAGGAAAGGTCTAGCGTGACACTTTAATGGGACGTCATCGTTCAGACTGCAGTATGCTGTAACTTAGTCGTCAGTGTGCATATCGGGCTTTAATTTAGCCGAGTGTGAGCTTCTGTTCCAGGCAGACTCCTCTGTTCGACATTGCTAGCTCTCTCAGCACTTAGGAGTTGAGAGGAGGTGTTTGTAAGTGCCGGCGTAAGTCTGGCTTCTGGGTTATACTAATGCATCTTTGCGGACTGTGAGGGCAGGGCAGTCATTCAGGGTTTGTTTTCCCTGATGGTCTGTCTGCTGCACCAAAGAAGCAGGTCTCTCTCTCTCTCTCTCTCTCTCTCTCTCTCTCTCTCTCTTTCTCTCTCTCTCTCTCTCTCTGTCTCTCTCTGTCTCTCTCTGTCTCTCTGTTTCCTTCTAGTTCTCTCCATCCCTATCTCCCGTTGTCTCTGATTCCCCCTCCCGCTGTCTCTCTTTCTCACAGCCTCCCTCTGTACTCTGGTTCCTTTTCTCCCCTTGCAAACCCCTTATTGCACGCAAATGATGAATTTCTAATGACCCACTTTTCTTAGGTCTGGATGGTCGGCTGTTCTCTTTGAGCACCGTGTTTGGTCTGGACTTTTTGGAAAGGAGCAGACAGAACTGCATATTTTTATGCAAAACAGGCAGTGCAATTTTTCTGATCTATGTTTAATAGATGACTTGGGGAATTTTTGCGTGATAGTTTGAATCTGGTTAAGCAGCTTGTTTTTAATGGTGAGGCACAGATCAAAGGCCCCATCTGACCATGCAGGCGTCTTTGCAGCTGTATCTGAAAGGTATTCTCTGAAAACAAGCTGACCTTTGGAAGTTAATGGAAAAACATGAACACATATCAGACTAACTAAGCTGACATCTCTGTCTATCTGTAGATGTATCTGCAGATGAACCTGTGACTTCTGTACCTTACAGCCTGAGAGCTTATAGTACCTTGGGTTTGGTTTTAAATGTAGGTCTGTGAATCTGAAAACAGACATGGTGAATTTGAGTGGTTTAAACCTGTCCAACATCAGAATGTGGTCTGTAAAACACGTTTGCCACAGTAAACATGGTGTGCGCTTCCTGGAACTTACACAGAAAACATAAACAGCGTTAATATTGTAAATGATGTGGCTGGTTTATCTACTTTACTGAGGTGTGTTTGGCTGCTATTACTGTTATTACAGAGATACTGTGCTTGTAAAAATGGCTCTGTTCTTTGGATGAGGTCATAAAAGATCCCTGGGCATCTTTCTGAAGAGCAGAGGTGGTTCCACTGTGGCACTTTTAAAATCTGGTATTCTAATCATCCCCTATATCTAAGTACTGAATTCGCTCCTGCCCCTTCACCACCTTAGCTACTGCGTAGTGAGCTTACTGGTGCAGAATGGTTGCCGCTGCATCATCCAGGTGGGTGCCGCACTGTAGAGGTGGGGACTTAAGTCACTGACTCTTGACTGCTAAGTTACAAATTTGATGGCTCAGCTTGGCAAGATTGATGGATAGACATGGACTTGAGGGTAAATGACTCGATACTTAGACCCGACTTTGACCATATGACTTGAGAAGGCGATGTCATAGTCTTCCCTCTGGATATCATAACTTAAATGTTATATTTTCAATGTATATTAAGTTTCTGCTGTCTGCAATTTCAGTTGGCTGAACGCATGGAGATAGTATGTTGGAAAGATCACTATTTGCATACACACTTATGTAAAAACTGTAAAGACCTCTAATATATAAAGAACATATCCTGTAATGTACTGTGCCGAGTTTTTGCTGCAGCAAGTTTTAATCACTGAAGGTAAAAAATATTGACACATGTCGGAACTCAAGTTACAGGACTTATAGCTCAACTTGGACTTGAGTCACAAATCTGATGGCTTGTGACTTAACAGTAAAGATGATGGAAAGACTTGGATTCAACTTGGATCTGAGGGCAAATGACGGAAGACTTGACTCAGACTGCAATGTTTTGACTCGAGCATTGACTTTGACTCGCCAAGGAATGACTTGTTCCCATCTCTGTTACACCGTGGTGGTTGAGATAGCTCCTCATTGTTTCTGTAACATAAATTCATTCACCTGCAGTTCTTCTGTGCTGGTCCCAGTTTTCCTGGAGCGTGTTGTTCATTATCTCATGCTGTGACTGGGCCGCTGCTCCAGACTGTTGGTTAGATGATTGCCTTGTCAAGTCACACTTTCTTGACTCTTTTGTTCTCTTTCAGATGTGGAGGTGAGGGAAGAGGTCAGCAGTGGTGGAGGCCAGATGGAGGTAAGGGATGAGTTTTACTGCAAGTCCCATATGGCTAGACCTTCTGGACAGACTCTGTTAATGTCCTGTTGCTAGATTTATTCATATTGCTACCACTCATTCCAAATAATCGTACCTACTTGTTTTCTCTATTTAATTCATTAGTATCTCGTCAGACTTAAATGATCCCTGCAGCCTCTTACATCTGGTACCAACAGACCAAAACGTCCCTCAGCCGACAGCAGTTTGGCACTTCAGAGCTGACTGTTCCCTGAAAGAACGTTCATGCATCTCTTGTTCTTGTTTGGCACCACAAGCAGATTGTCTTTGGTTGGGATCACGACGACTCAGGGCACCCATGCCTGTATTTAGCGTCTGCGCTCCTCATCTGCGACACCTTGGTCTGTTTCCTCATTTGAAAGGGCTGCAGGCTTGTTTTCAGACGAATGCAGACCATTATTGTTCCACTGCATTAACTGGAGAATATTTACTCGATCTGATCTGATCCAAGCTCAACTGTAATCATGTCACTTTCTAAACGCAACAACCTTCTTACCTAAACTTTTCTCTCCTACTCTGTAATAAGTTATTTCAAAGCTCTAATTTTCACCCAGAGAATCTGATTTGTCTCTCTCAGACACATGTAATTTTTTAAAGACCTTTCCCTTGCCTGCGTGTTGATAGCTCCATGAGGGTTCCTTAGTCTCCTGTTTGCTGAGAACGTTCCAGGCCTGAGGGATTCTCTGCTACTCCCTCTCTTTTCTAGTAGATCACTGTCGTCCTCACTGCTGCCCGAAGGCAGTTACCCTCCACCATGTGAAACTGTCAGCTTATAAGAAGTCTAATGTTGGCATTTTCTTCATGACCAAAGGTTTATGGTCTTGACGAGTTATTCATTTGCATATATGCATTAAGGGAGATAAGAAATGGTCTAAGTAAGTCTGCTCTTGAGTATATTTTCATTAAAATTATATCTTAAAAAGGCAGGAAACAAGTGTTAATGGACTGGAACTCTCTTCAGTTAATCATGAACCGGTGTTGATTTCGGCAGCCAGTTAAATGACTGCCATGTTGTTTACTCCAGGTGGAGTACACGCTGAGGTCAAGTTAATAGAATACAGCATAATAATATAATGGACATGATGGCCGATAACCATGTCCGTGTTGAACAATGCGTCCTTTGTGTTTTATCTCCAGCCTAAAGTAACGTAAATATCCCCATTCTCTAACAAGTTTAGGAAAACGAAAGTCTTAAATATAATAATTTAGATCCAAAGTCTTTGCAAAGGCTTTGTTGTACTTGTACTTGTGCTGTAATTTTTAGTGTTAATCAAACTCTATGCCTCTTTAAGACTGAATTACTTGGTTATAATATCACTCTGTTTTTAATTATGCATTTCTGTATCACCAGCATTTTATTGCTGCCTCCCTAGAGCCACCCCATCAGGTTCTCTGTGTTTGCAGAGTGCCTTTTACACTGTAGCTGTTGCCACACTGACATAAATCACATATTAATCTTGACCTCGGGGGTCTTTGTTTCCCAAGACATGACTGCTCCTGTCAATGAAACCATAGCAAGGCCCTCATACCAGTGGGATAGTCCACCTTTGTTTGCGCCTCGATGCATGGGGCTGGTGTTTTTCCTCTTTCTTGACTGTTGAATTCCAAGGGTGACTCACCTCTCCCTCAGTCAGAGCACCAAGACACGCAGGTAGGAGACAGGCTGGCTTTCACATGACGAGACAGGCAGAAAACACCATCGCCGGATCTGTGGGGGAACCGGCCCCAGAAAGTACTGTAGGCAGTGGGGGTTGGTAATACTGCCCTCAGGGCGATGTTGTTTGAAGTTACACCTGAACAGTCAAGGAGCAGGCGGTGGCTTTTTTTCCTGCTTCCTGTGAACCCAAGACTTCAATCCACAGGTCTGGACGGCACCTGCAGTCGCAAAGAAGAACACGGAAAAACACGCAAGGTTTTGCTTCCCAAGGGGGGTCGGCTCCCGCTCCGGAGCTGATTGCCTCGAGTGGCTGACATGTTTGTCTCAGGAAAGCCGCGCTCAGTGCCGCCGGCCCTTAGCTTTCTGATAAATGGTACCGATTGGTATATAAATTGAAAGTATCAAATACACTTGGTTTTCATCGAAAGACGTGCTCCATGCATGAGGAGAGCGAGTTAGCTAAGACCACTAGAGGGCGTGCCGGGAAAGAAAGCCGGCTTACCTGGGCCTGCCGGGAAAGAAAGCCGGCTTACCTGGGCGTGCCGGGAAAGAAAGCCGGCTTACCAGGGCGTGCGGGGAGCTCGTGGCTTCGCCACGATGCTCGTAAAGACAGCGCCCCCACCCCCCTCGCAGTGGACCCCTCGTAAAGATGCTCCACTCTGCAGCTAGCCCTGCATTCTTTAGCACCTAAGCTTTAGCGTTAGCTTCCTGCTTTTTGGGAAGGGGAAAACAATCGAAAAGACAAATCAGTTAATTACTCTTGTTTTCCCGTCTTCTTTTTATCCCTTTTAGCGGGGAGATCGGGCGAAGCTTCGAGGGGCGCTGGGCTGGAAAGTCAGCCTTCGTCAGAATCCTATGCAGAGAATTGCCTTCCAGGCCGGCGACCCTTATTACATTAGCAAGAGGAAGAGAGATGAGTGGCTGGCCAAGTGGAAGTTGGAGGTGAGTACCGGGCACCAGGCAGCCCCCAGGACGGCGTCGTCACGGCCGCCAGGGACAGCGTAGGCCCCCAGCACCGGGGCTGAACGTCCAAAGCCAAGTGTATTTGATGGGTCAGTTGATATTTCATGAAGGTACCATTTATTTCACGACTTCGTGTTCACGGGTGTCGTTCCCGCCGAATGGGGAGCAACAAATAGCATGCTAAAGTGCAGGGCTCTCATTGACGTTGGGGGATCCTACTCTAACCCCCATTACCCGCCTACCCGCCCGCCTGAAGTTCATCATTTGGACAAAAGCAATGGCAGAGGAATGAAGGCGCGAATAGACATCGTTCTGACAGCCCCGATCCTCTTCGGGGGCCTCTGAAATGTCATCGTCTTTTTGCCTTTGCCAGCCTCTTTGCTAGCGGTGGCGGGATTGCGGTTCTAATGTGACGCCTCAATCATAACTCCTTCAGGACGTGACGTGGATGTCCGGTACGTTATACTACACAGTTGGAGTTGCTCAGCATTCGCTGTGGACCTGCGACAGAGATTTTACATGAAGCATAAAGCATTTTAAGAACATAAGAAATTCACAAAAGCGAGGTGGCTGTTTAGCCCATCAAGGCAGAATGTTTATCGTCATAAAAAATGGTCAACAGAGACAGGCTTATGACTGAATTCACGTGGAACGACCTGCGCATGGTCAGAGCGGAGCAGTTCCCGTTGCACTGAAGAGATCTGTGGTTTTAGACCTTGTGGTGTACATGGAGAAGGTGCCCTCCCTATTTCATATGACCTGTTTCACCGTGATGCTGAAGTTAAAGCCCCTTTTGACCAACGGTTTTCCCGAAAGCCCCCGGGCCCCTCCCGTGTCGGCCTTTATTTATGTTCACCTCCTAAGTCATGCTGACTTAATTGGCATCTTGCCAAGTTCTGATCTATACAGCTGCTAGTTACTGCTACAAGCTCTAGATTCTTTAAGGACGATATTATCGCTGTGTCACCTTCATTACCGTATGAGGAGTTCACATTCAACTTAATTACGATGTCATTTAGTTTATGGCTCATATCACTCTTCTGGGTCTATGAACTGTTACATAGTCCATAAATGGAATTGAACTTTAAGGAGTTTTAAACTGTCCATGTAAAAAAACAAAAAATACAAATTCACTATAGAATGAAACCTATGAGTTTCATATGAGTTTAGCAACGTCCAAAGTGCAATATACAGCGACACATGTAATTCTTCAGGTTCTATGTGCATTAGGCCCAAATGGACAAGCAAGCAAAATTATAAGTGTAACCGGTAGGTTTTTGTCTGTCAGTATTGTTCGTTCTTGTAGCTGCTCCTCTGCCGCTTTTTAAAATTCTTTGAAAGATTTTGTTTGCTTTTCTGGAAGTGCAGAGAGTCAGCTTTTGTCCTTTGTAGCCACTGCGCTTGCTGCCTGAAAAGCTGGGGGGCCACAAGGCCCCTCAGCCCGCGACGAAACAGAGCCGTAAACCATCCTTATCGGCGCACGCAGCTGCCGCTAAGTGCCGCAGCAGGGAGGAGTCTGGGGGGGGGGGGGACATGCTACGCCGCCACCCCCTGCCAGGGATCCTCCTCCTCTGGGTCCTAATGCAGTCCATGTTCTTAGCCTGCCCCTGTTTAAGATGATTACTCATAAACATCTATCTGAAGACCTGCTGGGGAACAATGTGCCTCATTGTCATAATTTAATTATGGGACTGGGTCATGCAGCATGGAACAACACCGCTCCTCACACACACACACACACACACAGTTCCACGCCATATCTTCCTTCCTTCCTTCTGTTTGCTAGCAGGGCAGGTTTTAGCCATTTTTGATGAAGGCAGCTTCACAACATTAAAATTGTCAGTCTGCCTGCTGGCCCAGTACCACCCCCCCCCAATATAGATAAATAAAATAAATATGGATATTAGCTATGGATATTACCAATAATTGTGCTACAACTCAAGTTCATCATTTTAATGCATATACATACATATATATATATACACACACACACATGCATACGTACAAATAAATGCTTATTTGAATGTCTATTTGTGCGGACATTGCTCTGGATGTACATTTTGTTTAGTGCAGTGCTTTTATAGAAAATAGTGATGAATGTGCAGTCAGCAAATTCCAATTGAGTTAGATACATATCAGAGCAGTTTGTACTCCTTTTCAAAAAATACTTGTAGCCACATATGCCTTCTTCTTTAGGGAGTCACTGGGTGAAATGTAAGGGTTAAGGCAATTGAAACAGGCCATGAAATGCACTTTCCCTTTAAGAATTCACATGAGTTAAGTTTAAAAGTTAGGTAAACGGAAACAGGCCTAAACATGTCTTTCCATTCAATTAAAAACTAAGTATGGTAAATTGAGAGAGACTGAAATTTTTCCCTTCCCCTTTAAGGAGTCACTGAGTTTAACTGATGGGAAGAAAAAAAGAAATGGACCTAAACATGTGCTTTCCCCTTTAAGCAGTCACTCACTTTAACTTAAGGGTTAAGAAAATGGAAACAGAGCTGGGGGTGTACCCCCCCCCCCCCCCGTCCCTTTTGCTGACTTGCAGCCATGGAAATTTGACACAGTTGCTGTCGAGAGGTCTGTCTGAAGCATGGCTGAAAGGTAGTTTCAGAATACTAGCAGCCGTTTCTGCTGAGATCCCCGCAAGTTCAGTGGAGATAAGAGAACATTTCTAGACAGCGCTGCAATGTTCTTACACTGCAATCTTCTCACACTGCAATGTTCTCAGAACATTGCTTATGGGTTTGCACACAAACGTTTTTGTGTCCCCCCATGGTGTCCTCAGACAGCAATATCCCCACATGGCATCTTCGCACGGTGTCTTTAGACGATAGTGTCCCTGCGGCGTGTCAACTCAAGTGGCAGTGTCCTTACATGGCAGCTCCTCATGGCGTCCTTATGCTGCAGTGTGGTGTGCCCTTACGGTGTCCTTAGACTGCAGTGTGCCCTTACGGTGTCCTTAGACTGCAGTGTGCCCTTACGGTGTCCTTAGACTGCAGTGTGCCCTTACGGTGTCCTTAGACTGCAGTGTGCCCTTACGGTGTCC
>JAABNY020000038.1:17446700-17466416 GCA_015164015.2 Brevimyrus niger
GGGGGAAAGGGGGGTTGTGCTCGGGGGCGAGGGGGGTCGCGGGGGGAGAGGGGGGGGGGGAAGGGTTGGGGGGGGGGGGGGGGGGGGGTCGGCAGGTGCAACAGAGCACTTAGTGGCGGCAGCCTTTTACTGTTTCACTCTTTAGCTTCATCATGGATCAGCGACGTTCGCTTTGTCATTCTGCAGGTACTTTAAACAATTACAACAGAATCTATAACGTCTAAGCATACATACGTAATGTGGCGATCAACACTACCCTACAGACATAAGGAGTACTTATTTGAGCATATGGTGTAAACGTATGGTGTATATATGATATAAGAAAATATTGGGTAACACTTTACATTAACTACACCTTTAGAATGCATTCATAGAACGTTCAGTGCATCTTCGTAATGCATTTGTAATGCATTCATAAGCAGCAAGTAAGTATTCCCTAACATTTTAACATACTTTAACAGTTTTAATACACCATATCAACAGACATGATAACTGTATTGTTAAAGTATGTATATTATGCTATTAATGTATATTAAAGCTGTTAAGGTAGTTAAGGTATGCTTACATGCTGCTTATGAATGTTCTACAAATGCATTATAAAGGCATTATGAAGGTGCAGTTAATATAACTCGTTACCAAATATTGCACTGTAGTTTACTGAGAAATTGCAGTGATAGCAGTGCAAAATGGTCAGTCTGTCACAGCAGCATTCAGTGATGGGGGGGGGGATAATGTGCTGGCAATTGTAGGGGGGTTTAAACTGAAAATGCTTATTCAGCCCCAAAAGCCGTGAGTCTCCAATAACAGGATTCCATCTGCGGTTATTAGTAGTGTTTTCCTTTGTGTTTGTGTTTGTGTTTGTGTTTGTGTTGTATCTATTGCTGTCGCTGCCACTCATATTGCTGTTGTCGCTGCTTACAGCATTTCCTACCTTTGTGGTTATCATCCCTGCCCCAGAGTTACCCACCCTGCTCTACTGGGTCGCAAGGAATGCAGCAGATTGGCGGGGTGTCACTGATGCCAGGGGGTGTTTCCGTTACTGTTTAATCGGGACTGATCCTCTTCTTGTGTGTGACCGAGCCTGTCTGACTATCTGCTAAACACAGTTTGACTCAGACTTCCTTGAAAAGCAGTAAAACGCCTTTGAGCATGAATCCCGCCAGGCTCACGTTCATGGACGGTTGGATGGTGCGGCCTGTTGTGGGGAATGTGAGACGATTTGAAGAGGCGGATGTCTTGGGTGTGACTTTGGGTGTGTGTCACATGGATGCCTGAAAGGTCTGTCTCTCTCCACCATGCAGGCCGCTGACAGCCATGACGAATGACAAGCTGGACCTGCAAGAGTGCCTGGAGCATGGGCGGACAGCCAAGGTAAGGGTCATGTGCTTGGACACTGGGCAAGATGGACCCTATGGGTGGCTTACCAGTCATGTCCAGAAGCAGGGAACACACTGAATCTGCCGTGCATCCGTAAAGGTTAAAAGGGTCAGATTAGACCAAGGCTTTGCCTCAATTCCTCAGATGATTGTTCCCATTTTGAGGTTTCCTGTGGGGGGTTTGGGGTGAGCGGGATGTACATCCACCTAAATTAAAATAAATCCACCCCCTACCCCTTTGGGCAGATTGAGGTCAGTGTCCAGGGACTGGGCTGCGTTTGATGTATGAAGGCTTTTCTCCATGTATGTCATACCTACTGAACACTGCTTTCACGTGTCTGTTGTACATGTGTATGCTGTCTGAAGCCCTGTGACACGATAGATACGGCACCTTTACGTTCAGTTTGGCTTTTATTGCTTTTATAAATCCATTTGGACTGGAAGGTGTTTACCCTGCCAGACAACAGCAGCTCACTGCGGAGTAGCTCAGAAGCACCATTGAGCTTCCACAGCTCGGGTTTGTTCTCTACAGTGCAGTGCACAGCTCCGGCGTTGGGGCATTTTGACCAGCGGAAATAGACCAAGCGAGGCCTTGTCCGAACAGTCGGCTAACTGGCTGGGCGCAGGGGGCTGGGGGGCTCCTTGCTCTTTAAAAAGATGGGGAGTCCCAGGCTGCACAGCAAGAACTGGAAACCCTTGAGGAGCCTTGGTCTGTGCAGTGGCAGAGTGAGGAAGCGTGTTCATCTGGAAGCACTGCTTTGTCTTTGCAGTTCGGCAAAGTGAGAACCATCACCACTCGGTCTAATTCTGTCAAGCAGGGCAAAGACCAGCATTACCCTGTGTACATGAACGAAAAGGAGGACATTCTGTGGTGCTCTGAGATGGAGAGGTAGGACCCCCATTCGGGACTCAAACACCATCCTTATCATCACCCCCCCCCCATCCATTTTCAATTTCCTTTATTATTATTATTGTTATAAGTATTAGTATTATTATTACTACTACTACTTCTACTATAGTCTGTGCATGCTGGGGTTGCTAGTGCCTGAAACTATCAAATTTAACAGATTCTTACACACATGACAAAACATGAAATTAGTGCTAGTATGTAGTATTTAGTCACTAGCCTGAACTTGTGTGAGTACACTATTGGGCGAAAGTACTGCATTTTATGTGAGTGCTCTAATGGGTATAAGTACTGCATCTCATGCGAGTACTCTGATTACTGCATCCCGTGCGAGTACTCCAAGCCGCTTTCCTCTGCGTCCGCTCCAGGGTGTTCGGCTTCCCCGTCCACTACACAGACGTGTCCAACATGAGCCGACTGGCCAGACAGCGGCTCCTGGGGCGGTCCTGGAGCGTGCCCGTCATCCGCCACCTGTTTGCACCGCTCAAAGAGTACTTCGCCTGCGAGTAGACCGAGCCACAGCACCCCACCCAGCAACACAGCGACACACACAAGAACTGATATTTAACAAACCCGATAAGCAAATTTATCAATCTCGGATTCATAAGCGATTATTGAAATTCGTTTAAAGTTAGATGTTTTACGTTATTTCTTGAAATTAAAATGCCATTCTTTTATTCTATTTAATTTTTTTTAAGTCATTTTAATTTTTAGCAGTGTTATCTAGTAATTTTTTTTATATTGATCTCTGTGAGCAACCTGTACAGGGAGGCTATCTTTTAGCAGCACTGGGAAATGGTACATTTGGAACAATGGAAAATTAATGATCTTTCTTAAGATGCGTATATATACTGCATGGTATATTGAGTATATACAGTATATGTGTGTGTTAATTGGGCAGTCATTACAGCATGGTGGTGGCGGATCAAATCAGGGCCCGGCATGAAGGGGGGGGGGGGCCCCTTCGGCAACACTCACACTTCAGCTACTGAGCCGTCACTGAGAGAATTACAAGCCTACAGTGGGGGCGTGGTCTCTTCTCCATCTGTAGGGGACCCTCGGACTGAGACGCGAGCAGCCCGGCCCACTTAGTGCTTGTTTACAGCTCATCAACAGAAACAAGGTACTACTGCACAACGGTCACTACGTTATGGTGCTTCAGGTGATGAAAAACATCTCTCTCATGTGGCCTTATGATTCAGACAGACAGGGATACAGGTATTAAGTAGCCAGGGATCTTTTGGCTTTCTTGGTCTTTTGTATTTCTTTTTGTCGTTTTTATTTTTACGGCGTGACTTCCACAAATAAAAAAAAAAAAGGCAATGCAATACTTACAGTGGCTGAGAGAGGTCCCCGGTCCCCATCGCGGTGTGGGGGGGGGGCGGGGACGGAAGGCCGTGCGGCGGCCGGCAGGGCGCTGACGCAGCCGTGTTTTTTATCTACCACAGCTTTTGTACACAAACTTACTGGTGCTCTCTCCGAACCCTTTGGCCTTGTTCTTCTCAGGCCTCATTGCCTGTGGCAGCACAAAACCGGGAAAAAAAAACACGATAAATCTAAGCCAGCCGAGTGAGCGGTGATGTTTTTTGTCATCCAAAACGTTTGAGATCACAGACTGTGGTAAACTACTTTTCTAGTTACAACCAGGACATTGTCATTTTACTGTACAACTGTGTGGGGGCCAGGGGCCACAGGCGGGCGCGTTACAGCTGGCTCCCCAGAAGCCCTTGTGGCCCCGTGCC
Source organism: Brevimyrus niger (assembly GCA_015164015.2). Lineage (NCBI taxonomy): Eukaryota > Metazoa > Chordata > Actinopteri > Osteoglossiformes > Mormyridae > Brevimyrus > Brevimyrus niger. Next base: position 17,450,726 of record JAABNY020000038.1, read on the forward strand.
CACACAATCTATTCAGTCAGGTGCAAATCTGTAACGTTATGGTGCAGCTCCCTCCACATTGCCCCTCTGCCTTTTTGTACCCCTTATAAGTCATTCTCTGATGTCTGCGCTTTCGTTTTTTCCTTCGTTATCCGTTATCATATTATCGTCCTCCCTTTCTTTTTAAACGTGTGCTCCTCTCTCTTTTTCGCTTTATGATGTGAACTGTACGAGTCGCAGTTCTTGACCATTCTTGGGCCGTGCCAACAGGTCTGAAAGGCCGGGGGTGTATTCTGAACGATGGAGGTTTTTCAATTTATCCATCTGCCCGAAAGGAGCGATACGCTTAAGCTCCCGCCTCGGTTTTTCCCTCAGTTTTACTATGGGAGGTGGGGTGAGAACGTCACCATGTTAAGCTTCTGTGGGGCGCGGCCTACAGTTTAATATGTGAACTGCACACCTCTGTGAAATCAGGTGGGATTGTGCTCCCCTCCTGATGCCGCGTCTCTTGCATACCGTCAAGATGGTTCACTGTTCACTGGCCGATCCCTGCTCCCAGGGCGGTTAGCTAAGGTGCTTCGCTGACTTCAGCAAAGAAAAGGGGAAAAGGTGCATTAACTTTAGTCACATTTTCCTTTGAGTCTAACATAACGGGAAACTACTTATATTTTACCAAGCAAATGTGATAATCCCAGCCACACGTCAATGGATGATACTGTAATAGCCGCCATTGCACTGGATATATGTCACTCCTTACAGCTTTTAATAACACCCAGACGATCCCCTCTCCTTCAGTTCAACTGAAATAGGTAATAACAATGCCTGCATTTTACTGTACATATTTTGCCTGGTGCTTATTTTTTTGGTCATGTCTTTTTGAATTGCCTATGGGATGTACAAATATGATTCTTTGCTAATATATATCATGAAATTAGTAACGCTCTGATGAGAGGGATGCAAGAGAGCTGGTGAATCTGTGTGAAAATAAGCTACAATGCAGCTGGCTTCTGAGGGTCTCCAAGCGCGACTCCCGCGTGTATTTATGAACCATTTGCCTGTGTGTCCCGTAAGCGGCCAGTGCAGACCCGACGATGCGCCTATTAGCGTCTCCACAGCTTTAAGAAGGAAAAGGCTCAGCTCTGGCACGCAGCCCTACATGCGCTATTCAGTTATTCGTCTTTTGTTTTTTTGCATTTTCTTTTATAAAAAATAAAACATAAAAAGAGAGACTGCGGGTGTTTCATAAGGTGCTACACAATTTTATCTAATAAAAGAAAAATATATTGTTAGGAAAAATCAACTTGTCTTGACAATGACTGTTTTTAAGTTCTCGTTGTATGAAAAAGCACTATTATTTTACTCTTGTACAAATATATTAACAAAGGCATTTTAACTTTGTACTTGAAAAAAAATAAAATAAAAAAATGAAAATGGACAGATTCATGTGTTTAGCCTAGACATTGCTGTAGTTGGTGCTTATCTGTGGGAAATCATGTATTCATATTGGAGATTAGAAAGATCTTTGGTAATAACTTTTACTGTTACATATTGTATTTGCTCATTGCCTGGCGGTGACGCTCCTGTGCTCTCCATTCCATACAGCCAGACCCTCCGTACTTTATAATGTTTGTTTTACTTTCATCGGACTGAAATTTCTACTGTCGCTTTGATATTTATTGACAACAATAATGTACATTTCACAGACTTACAGGTCAACTCTCTGTATATCTCTCAGTGATACTATTGTACTCCTGTGTAACTATTTTTCGTGACATAGCTGTTGATGGATTATAATATAAAGGTCAGTGCGTGCCTCCATGTAACGGTCACATTCGCTCCACCTTCGTCCCGTTTTTTCAGTGCCCAGAAAGAAGAAAAATACCCCTTTCTTATGTACTTGTGCTGGAGAACACTTGAATAAATGTACTGTTTTTGTGCAAAAAAATAGCCCGTGTCTTTATTTTTCCACTTCATGTGCATTTATTACATGCTGTGCATACAATGGATAGGCTTATGGTATTTTTGCCGGTACATTAAACGAACACGTGTTTTCATCCTTCCAGTACCCATAATTAAACCGCAGCATAGAAACACATTTGCTTTTACCCCAAAATCCCATCTGCTTTTACCTAAAATCTGGACACTATCTACATTAAAATGAAGGATCAGATCGTGTCCTCCTTCAGAAATGAGCTTCCTGATGAACAGTCTGGCAGGGATGTGGCTCAGCACTCCAGCCAGTCCTGCTGTACCGGGCGGATGACGTCTCCCTATATGACACTGGGACCTTTTCCTCATCCCCCCTACATTCCGAATACCGAGGTCTTCTCCATCCCCCAGTCCGTGTTTAGGACCCTGTCTCCTTCAGCTGAAGTTCTCCACCCTCCAGTGAGAGTGGTTCAGGGCGGCGGCGGCACCGCCCCAGCTGCCTGTGCATTGGTCCCGGCTCGGCTGCCTCGCCGTCGGCTCCCCGTTATTGGTGCATCCGGCTGCCGCCTGCTCTGGATGCTGCTGCCTCGGCATCCGTGTTCTACATCTACATAGGAGCTCCGGCTGTCGTTGGCTTGCGGGCTGCGCTTAAACGTGGCGGAAAACATTTTGGAGCGGTTTAAGGTAAGTGTCCGCTGTTGATCGGGGCAGCTCGACGAGGCATGTTCAGCCCGCCCTATGACTGCGGCGCGGCGGCCGTACCGGTTCTTTATTCATTCAGCGTATCTGCAGAGGAAAGCTTCATTTTGTGCGTTTTGTAGTCGAATTAAAGGGCTCCCGTGGAAAGCCCAGGTAGTGTCGATGTCTCATCGGGGGATGCCCGTATGCACCTTCCCCGCGGTGAGCGCATGCCACCGGGCACCTTTGTCGCGAGCTGCCGTGTCCCGGGATGAGCACAGGCGTGATGCTGTCCAGCCGCATCTTAAACGCCTTTCCGGAGACGCACGGCAGCGATGAGGTCGCTAAACGTCTGCATTTAATCTTCCATTCTCCAGCTGAACCAGCGAGTCAGGAAGACGCTATGTTTTAACGCATTTGCGGCCGAAAGGCGAATTTGCGCGTAGCTGAAAAGCTGTCACACCCATCTCTCGGATAACAAAGATCCGGGCTGAAGATCCGCATGTTTCTGTTTTTCGATTACATAAAGGTACATGGACGTGAAACGTGGTGTAATGGGCTACGAGCGTCTGTTTGTTAACGAAATGAGCATCATGCTTGGATAAAAACAATTTCGATATGACGGATTCGTGTTTTGCGGACTCCCCCTTAAAGCTTGGACTGGTTTGTTAGAGCTACATGAATTCGCCCCAATTTCCCTAATGATTTATTCATGATCGGATGCGCCGGGACAGGCGCTCTCTAAAGCACAAAGAGGGCACATTTTTCACTGAATCATTCGGCTTTTGTGGGCAAAAATCTCTGGATTTGGAGTAAATATGCATTTTTTATTTATCCAGTGATGGGCACACTATGGGAAGGAAGGGATGAGGCGCGTTCCTTTGGCACTCTGACTGACACCCCCCGCCTCCCAAAAGCTGTAATTCGGTGAAATGTCTGCGGGCAGCTGTCCGCTCTCATCATCGCTTATTTGAAGACATACTTGGGCTGTCGCCCGTGTTCAGTCTTTGCGGTGCCGGCCCGCTGTTTGCTGCCGTTTCCTGCTCTATATCTGGATCGCACGGGTACCAAAGCAGACGACGGACTGTGCCAGACTCACGGGGGTGTGATGGTGCATCCCAAACAGGCGGTGGGGCCAAAGAAGTGGCTTTCCTTAATGTCAGTAAATGTGCCCCACCCTGCTCCATTAGCGAGTACCCATCCCGAGAAGCTGGGCCGGGTGTCTGGGCCTGAAGCCGCCCGCTGCGCTAATTGGTGTCGCTGGAAGGTCGCCGTGCTAAGCTGCGCTGGCTTGATTTTATTTTCGAACCGTTTCCGTGTGTTATTTCCCTCGATTTTCCGGCTGATGTGCTTTTTTTGTAATGCAATGGTTGTTTTGCTTATACAGCAGTAATTGTCTGTGGTTGTGAATGGTGTCTGACTGGTTGGAACCGAATATTAATGCCCAGAATCACTGACGGGCCACATAGATGACGTCATAGATGAGTCCAGCGCAAACAGCTGCACCGCATTTTATCAGTGCCAGTGACTGTCCCGCTCACTCCTGCGGTCTGGCGGCATCATCTCGAAGCTGGTGCTGGGGCAGGAGGGCAAGGGGGACCTGGACCCCAAAGGCAGTGTGTTTGTGTGAGTGGAGGGAGGGGCTTTAGTGCTTGGGAAGAGATCTACCCAAAAAGGATAAATGTTCTGCTTTAGCAGCAATACCAGCATTGTGTTTTTGCCGTAATCACATATGGAAATCTCCATGTTAAATGCACTTCCACCTCATCCTGGCAGATGCTCCCCTGTTTTCCTGTTCATTTCCTACTGTCGTGTGCTTGGATATTTGGGGTAATTTGCTTACAGAGCCACATTAAGAGCTGTACCTGAATTCATATATCAGATCAGTTTTTTTCCCACAGTCTGCCAGTGTTGTTGGCTCTTACTGCACCTTTTCTGAATCACCTTTTATACATCATCGTCGTCTTTATCATTTCAGGGCCGTGGCGGTTGGTGTGCATTTAGGACCATTCTGAATTATCCTTCTCCAAAGGCTACAGCGGTGACTCAGGGCTTTGGATCAGGCGTTTGGGAAGAGCCCTTTTACTGTCGAGCATCCAGGCGTACGAAGCAGTGACGTGAGGCTTTCTTTGGGCCGGGCTGCAGCAGGTCTCCATCCACGGCGATCCGTGTGAGTGTGATCCAGCGTAGAGGCCAGAGATGGGGCCGTAGTGGCCCTTGGTCTCGGTGAATCACGCGAGTAAACGTTCCCGTGCTCGGTGTATGGCAAGGGTTAGGGTTACTCCTCTGTTTGTCCTGGTTACCCTGTCGCTGTAGGCTGCAGGAAGTGTGGTCGACCGTGAACGTCCCTCAGTAAAAAACGAGCAGTGAGTAAAGAGTCACAGTGAAACGGGGTATAATTAGTGGTGTTTGGGGCCTGCAGAATCTGCAGACGTTTCTGCTTCGAAAATGATGCAAGCCTAACGAAAAAAAAAAAAAGCTTGGAAAGATGTCATCATGAAAGAGAGGGTTTTGGTGGGAGCAGATACTCTGGAAGCACAAGGCTCACGGCTACTAGTCCACGTGCCAGGTAACAGAGGAGAGCGACGGCGCCCCCATTTGATCTGGCAGGGGCGTAACGCGGTCGTTTCAACCAAATGGCTGAGGAGGAGATTTTGTAAAGCCTCTAGCCATTTTAGACAGCACATGTTCTTTGCCATGTTCGTGATGATGGTCCAAAGACCAGCTTGAGGTCATCACACCATGCTTTCTTCACTCGATCCCAAAGAAGGCTTGCACTCCACACCCTGCCACGCCAGCCCGTCGTCCAGAGGTAGAAATTTCAGGTCCAGAAAGAACAAATCCAGACCGTGATTTAGTTTCCATTAACCGATTAAGCATAAAGAGTCACAGTTACAGAGTACTCAACTGGTTGGTTGAAACAAAATCCTGGTCTGGATTTATACTTTCTGGACCTGGAATTTCCACCTCTGCCGTCATCTGCTGTCCCATAATGCCGCGCTTCCTACAGGTGGACAGTGCCTTTTAGTGGCCACTGTCAGCCTGCATCCATACAGCAGAAACTGAAGGAAGTTCATGGTGAAGAACTGAGCCAGATTCCCGCAGACCGGCCCCAGGGTGCCGGGGACTTGCCATGAAGGATCCCGGCTCTCCTGCCTGAATGTGACAGGCCGTGGGCCAAGAAGTGACATTTTCTTGGCCATTATTGCTGTCTCTCGTCCCTTTCCATCCAGCGCAGAGCCCATGATGGCCGTATCACACTAATATGCCTTTTACCTGGTGAATGTGTGTACCTGTGTGTTAAGCATGACCCTGATCATCATCTCCCTGAGTACATTCTTCATCTGGCAAAATAGCTGTTATTGATGTTACACATCTCATTACAGCCAACCGAAGCCCTATAAATTAGCGTTTCCCTACCCAGTCCTCACAGACCCCTGACAGTCTACATTTTTGCTCCCTTCCAGCTCCAGAATACATGGTACAGGTGTGTGGGAAGCTGGGAGGGAGCAAAAATGTGGACTGTCAGGGGTCCGTGAGGACTGGGTAGGGGAACACTGGTATGGATGACCCCACAAATCTGTTAATATCCATGAGATTTACGAGACGCGTGGTGTAGCGGGGAGGAGGACAGGAAGGTTGGTGAGAGGGTCAGGAGCGCCTTCAGCTCCTCTGGTTGGTAAAGCTCTAGTTTAAGTTCTGCTGTAGCAGGAGGACAAAGACACTGTGAACCGCTGCTGACTGCTGTCCTCATTGCCCAGGTCTGAGTCAGATCTGCAGCCTTTCGTGTGTCTGTATGTATCGCTTGGTAGCCTTACAGGCTGTGATATCTGTCTGCTTCCTGATTGCCCAGCATTTTATATTTCTGCTTCCCGACCTTCTGCTCTGGATATTATGTTTCTGGCATAGAATGCACATTTGTTGAATATTGGTAATTACCCAGTGACCCGATGCTACATGCAGTCTAGCCTGAGAAGAATTTTTTTTATTTATGTATTTTATTAGTGCATGCATTCAGCAGGTTTGTCTTTAATTATGAAGTCTTTGAAGGAGAATTTTCTTCTCGCTCTTTGACATGTTTGACATTGTATGAATCAATGCCCTAGAGCAGTTATTTCATTTTTTTAATTAATAAAACAAACGCATTTGAATGTTTAGTAGAATCTGGATCGCTGTTAGAATCAAGCAGTTTTACACATTTCCCACTGTGACACATCATATAAAATACTCTAAACAAGAAGTGTAGAGATAGTGAACTTAGAATATACTCTATTATTCCACGCCTTACTTTAATGTAATATATGCTATGATATGCAATATAATGTTCTGTTATATGCTATACTATGATATATAATTTTAGGCTATATTTTTGCAGTGATTAATTTGAAAGGGAAACAAATCTAAATACGATGTATGGAAGTCTATGGCAGTCAAATAAAATGTTTAAAGCTATTTTTTTGAGTAGTAAGTGTATATTTGCTCAGAAAAAGACACAACTTAACATTAGGTCATATACAAATGAGCAGTAACCCAATTTCTTCTATTGTACAAAAAGTGACTGATTTCCTGTTGGATGGCCAAAAGAACTCCACTTTGGTTCCTGGATCTCTCCTGAGGGGCATCGCAACCATTCCATGTATTCATTAAATTTCACCTATAGCTCAATTAAGTAATTAGCTTAAATAGTTAAATAGCTCAATGAGGTATTTATTATTCCAACATTGTATACTACTGGTCAAGACAACAAATACATGGGTATATTGGACGGTTAGTGCCTTTACTGACTTCATGAGAGATTTTGAAATGGCTAATGCTGGCCTTACACCAAGCCACTTTACAGGCAGTTTTACTATCGCAGTTTTGGAGTTAAATTATGAGAATTTCGCTAGAATTTTATCGTCTTGATGTTCCAATAAAATCAGCCATGTTTAGTATTATCATAGGTCTTAGTCTTGGCTCATGCAAATAATGACGTGGGCATTGTCAGCAACCAATAGGTAAGCTCGCTGCAGTAAGGAATAGCGACCCTACAATATGCCCAGTCTGCAGAATCATACTTTGTGACAGAAAAACTCTGTGACTAATGACACATTATCTAGATGTGAGAAAGTGTCAGACTTTATTCTTGAAATTCTTCTCAAAGTCTTCTACTGTACTGTTAGCATGGTTGACTCATTTTGCCAGACGTAATATCATAGTTTCACACTAACATGAGTATCATCAGTCATTTTCTTTGAATGCCTAATAATTTTACTCAGTACTGTATGTACATAACCTGTTTGATTATGGGTTGCTTTGACTTTTCCAACTTGGCATTATAAGGTGTATTATTTAATATATTAATAGCAGTTAATATATGATCAGTACTGATAAAAGTAGATGCCCACTGCTACCCCGTGTTTCTCAGCCTCAGCAGATCCATGTTCCCCTTGACTGTTTCGGGCAGCAACAGAGGTACCGTACAACGACACGAACCATTCAGATACTGCCAGCCTTATACTTTTACAGTTTAGTGCCGGAATGTGTGGAAGCAGCACTCATTTTAATTTTTTTGGGTTGAGACTATGGCATTTTAATAAAGTCTCTTGCTATTGGTCTGGATTAGAGGTACATCGATACTCACATTGGTATCAGGTCTGATATAGCACTCGTACTCATACTCACCCTTGTGACAATGTGCCGATACCTATAACCGATACCTTGTGTGTGCTTGTGTGTGTAGGGTGGTAGGGGAGATTTCTATATTAACTTTTATCCCAATACTTTTAACTAAAAAATATTACATATTATTTTTTAGACAACCCGCTTTCTTAATTGGTATTGGTAAGTACCAGGCAGCAAAGATTGGTACTTAAAAAAGAATGGTATTGATGCTTCCCTAATGTGAGTAGTTGGTGTTTGCCATGAACTCTTGTCATTAGGATGATAAGCTGAAGCTTTTTCAGTAAAGCCTCTTCTGATTGGTAAGATCAGGAGCAGGTTTCTGAATATAATCTGTTATCATTGGGGTGATCAGTAGTGGGTCTTGTGGTTTTGGACATACACTTGTTGTTGTTCTTAAACATTTTCCTGCAATCAGTGTTATTACTGATCCAATTATCATCTTTATTCCTTACATAAAAACTATGTATAAACACTTTTGTCTTGTATTAACTGCATTCAGTCATCCCAAACATTATGTGTTTTTATTGTTGTCTTTGGTAACCATGAACACAGCCTAGGAGTTTTAGAAGTTGCTTAATAATTCATGTCTTTTATGCCCTTGTAAATTATTTAACACACACTGTCAAAAATGTGTGAAGGGTTATAGGGCCTAAAAGCTGCCTGATTTCATTTCTGCTGCAGTGCCATCTGATGCTTGTGTGTGTGACTTACTATATATAGATGCATTTGTACAACTTGAACTCTCGAATGGCCAAGAGCAGATCAGTAGCTGTTAAGGAGGCATTTTTCTGTGAAGTTGTCTCAGTTGGAGGGTGGCCGCATTCAGCACTACATCGGCACCTGGCAGGGACTCCATCGCTCAAATAAACTTTGTCCCGTCACCCAGCGAACCAGCGTCTTTGTGATCTGTCCCCACAGGACAATGGCTGCTAATTCGGCAACAGTGCGGATCCTCATCAAAGGTGGGAAGGTGGTTAATGATGACGTCACTCAGGAGGCGGACGTCTACATCGAAAACGGCATCATCCAGCAGGTGGGCCGGGAGCTGATGATTCCTGGCGGGGCAAAGGTCATAGATGCCACAGGCAAGCTGGTGATCCCGGGCGGCATCGACACCAGCACACACCTACAGCAGACCTTCATGAATGCCACCTCTGTGGACGACTTCTACAGTGGCACCAAGGTGAGGTCTGCCATTACAAGCTTCCTGGTTGGCTCTTTCATTGTCTATAAAAAGAGCTTCCGCTTTATGCTCTTTGCATACAAATCAGTGTGCTAATGCTCCTTTTACCAGGGCCTGGATACTTCCAGAGTCAAGCATGTGCCCCACTAAGCATGAAATGCCAGGTTTGCAGAAATCTGCCTTGAAAAGACAACATCAGCCTTTAGCTGCCTTCTGATTCTCCACCAGATATGAAAAACATGGATATTGATTACAGATGGTGTGCACCAGGACCTGGTTGGGCTGGCCCAATCCGCAGCACCGTTGATAATGTTAGGCTTGCAGTTGGTGCAGCGGAATGGCCAGCCAAATGCGTTTCCATGGCGCATTAAAAGATGTGTGTCAGGAATCCGCCTGCAGCTGTCAAAGGGGTTTCTCATGGGCGTGCCTGCAGGAATGTGGGAATGGGGCACCCGCAGTAGTGCCTTGCTGAATTTGAGGTTCCTTTCCCGGATGGCCTAGTCTCTGCCTCGAGCTTCCCAGGCTACCGAGGAAAGGGGAGCGCTTGTGCAGAGAGCGCGTTGGTCAGGGCTGGGACCTCCAAGTGGTGTTCTGTGTTCGGTTAGCCAGGATTTTCTCTTCAGCTCTGTGGCCTTGTCATAATGGAGTCCATTTTTAAAGTGAGCTTAGATAAGTCCCTGAACTAGCACTGGCTTCTCATCTATACTTTGCAGATTTATTCAGAGACTCCTTCAACAGGATTTGATCCCTGTGATGCAATATGTAAAATTTTTTACAGCTGAAACCGTAGAAAGCTGATCTTTAGCAGAACACCATCAAGGTTAAATATCCATCTGAAATAGGTCTTCTGCCAGGGTACAATGGAGTATGGTCTGGAAGATATGGTATAGTAAATCTTTTGTGGTTGTCTTTGGGGTGGGAAAAGGTGCTGGATTTGAAATGTAGACCTCGCTTTGCTTTTTGAGCTCTGAAGCTTGGCTGAGCGGTAAAGGAGCGAATGTTGCGAGCAGGAGCTGCTGATAAGGTGAACATGTTGGGCTTTTAAAGTCTCCTGAGAAGGTGGACACAGACTCAGAGCTCCTAAGAGGCTCTGTCTCGTCTGCGGTCTCTCATCGATGGCCCGACACCTGGAGGGGGCTGCTTCTGGGAATTTTAGCAGCCGGCAGACGGAGAGATGGCCTCCCCCTCGCCCCCAGTGTGTACTGGGTGCATAAACAATGGAGTCACATGATGGTCCCTTGGATTCAGGGGTGGGGGGGCGGGGGGGGTCGGTGGCTAAGCAACACAAAAGAAATCCGATCCCTGCGAACTCCACTTCCCGCTTCCGATGGTGCGTTGAGGGGGCTGGCCATCTGCCGCAGGCTGTCATGTGACCACAGCGGGCCGCACCCCTCTCCTATGGACTTCAGGAAGTGGGTGCACTAGGGGTGAATGGGGAGTGGCCATTAGCCTAGCTACCTAAGCCTACTGGATGGAGAATTCCCGGCCGGCTTTCCTGGACCAGGCCGGTCTGAGATCTGTGTTTCCATAACTCTTGCCTACGAAGCCCTCATGAAGGTGATCACGGTGTGGACTGTGGTGCCTTTGCAGCCTTTGTGAGCCTGGACACGAGCCCATTCCGGCTGCACAGGACTTCCCCTAGAACCATGGTCTGCTGATCTCTGACCTCCACGATGAATGGCTTAATGGTAACTCCTTTAATGAGTGATTCACAGCAATGGGAGATTTGGGGCGACAGCTTTCCCCACATGGGCGGAATAATCCTGCTTGACCAATCACCCACTGCAAAGCAATAAAGTAACCAGATGGAAGTGGATTAAAGCGATCCGTGACTGACAGCCTACGCCCCCCCCCCACGGCCCCACCCACCACGGGACTCACCGGTGCATTAGTGCTCCGTGTATCATTCATTTAGTATTGATTCTGCCTGTTCTAAATGCGGCCGTGTTTCACCGAATCGTGGGGCCGATGACATCATCCTCTCTGAGGTCTAAATGGGTTTGGAGCTTTTCTGAGGCGCTGGTGTCACAATACAATGCGGGAGGGGACAGGCAGCAGTGTGGTGGTGCCGCCCAGCGCCGGGCTGCCGTTCGGCCTTTCTCGCCTCACCGGGTGCCGGTATCCTTTGGGGTTTCATCAATCTCCCGGCTGTGTGGATTGTGAAGTGTCGCACCTGCTGTGCGTCGGCTCTGTGCCGCTTGGCGAGGGGCGGGGCCTGGGCCGTGTGACCGTGCCAGCCTGAGGGCCGGCTTTCAGTCCCCAGGACCGCGGTTCAGCCCGGACGGCGGCCAAGCTTAGATTCTAAAGCCACATTGTCCTTGCTCCTCTCTCTCTCTCTCCACGCTCGGGCAGATTACTGTCTGTTTCTATAGCAACCACGGTGCCAGAGACGTGTCCCGTTTGTGCGTCGTGCCATTGTGTCAGAGAACAAAGATGCTTAAACGTGGGGCAGAGGGTGACACTGCATCACACTGCATCACACCGCCTGGCCACGGCTGCCCGCCAGCCACGAGGATGGGAGCGAGCGTCTGCACAGCACTGCCACACTGCCATGTTTGCTTCATCCCTCCGCACGGCGACCCGCAGCACCGCGACGTTACCATGGCGATCATGTTACCACGGTTCATGTCTCTCCGACGCTTGCGTTCTCTGCTTCTCTCTGCGTGCCTCTTTTAGATCATGTCTTTGTTGCATTTTATTTCCTGATCCTGCACCTGTCCCGCCAACGGTATTGTGTGACTGCAAATGCAGCCCGCAGGCTGCGCAGACGTGGTCTCACCACACAGACGTGTCATGTGGGATACGCCGCGCAGCCATGTCGGCCCGGCTGTCATCGCCTCTCCGCCTCTCCTGCCTCAGCAGGCATCTCCTAGGGGCTTTCACTGCCCTCCACGGCCTCTGGCTGAGAAAATACGACGTGTATGGGTTTATCGGCCAAAGCACCCCGGCATTTACTTTGGTTTGGGATCTGATGGTATCTTATCACGATGAGCCCTTTTATTTAGACCGCGTCATTAAATATAGGCAGGGCCAGCTGGGAGGCTTAGGGTTAAAGAGCAGCTTGGCCTGTTTTACTGTGGCGGCCCCTTGGATTTCACACAAAATCCGATGTGATGCGTGTTGATGCAAAGAGTGCTGTGGATATCCCATAATATTTAACATGCACTCAGGTCTTTAATTGTGCTACATACAAAGAGCAGGCAGAAGACCGTGTCCACGTTGATCTCCCAGAAACCAGTGTGAGCTGAAGCTCAGGCCGCTCCTCCAGGTCCCTGATTACCAGCCAGCTGCACTAACCCCATCAGTTAAATTCTTCCCTGCAGAACAGCTGAGGAGCATGAGACTGTATGATGGACTGTAATTTAGCCCTCTCTCTCTGCTTGTGATCGGCGGCGTATGTCCTGTTCTAGCTGACGTCCGGGTTTAAATCTGTTTATTTGTCACACACTTTTATCCAAAGCGACACACGTTTTTTGAGAAAGCAGGGAGCGTTTGGGAGTGGGGGGGTTGAGGGTCTTGCTCAAGGGTCAAGCGACGTCATCAGAGACGATCAGAGGGAGCGGCAGTTGCATCCCAGTCCATCAAAGATACCCACAAGACTGATTATCCGAATGTCTCTTCAATATCCTTCATGTTTATTGACTGAAAACTATTTACTAGCATAGTCTTTTGCACACATATGATGCATTTTTAAGTATTAATAATAATAATAATTAATAGGGTTAATAATAAATAATAAACAAGGCGCAGACACTGTTAAAATTTTAAAAATGTTGCCCAGGGTGCAGTGTCACATGAAGCCGCTGGGACATGGGGGAGGCAGTGAGCCCCCGGTGTGAACGACTTCACCCGTCCTGAACGCGTCTTTCTGCACAGAGTTCATTCTACTAAAAGCTGCGGCCATAAAAATGCATCCTGCTAATCTCCTGTTAAAAATGCAAGCTGGACCAGCGCAGTGATTACTTAACAGCCAGGAAGTCATGGTTTAAGTGTAATAAAAAGTAAAACTCTGTGGGCCAACATTCTCCTGCCACAACCCCCCCCCCGCAGTCCTCCCAGTCCTCCCAATGCATGGCTGACTGGGATTTAATTAGCCGGTAGTGGGGGGGGGGCACCCCCGCAGACCTGCACTGGACCGTGAAATATTGCCGAAAATTTGGGCTTTGGCATGCGTGTCCGTAAGCAGCAGTGACATGGAAAATCCCTGCCGCTCTTCTCTCGGTGAGACGCGTCTGCTGACCGCATTCCAGAGGGACACGCGGGCCGGATGGGGGCAACAAGGATGGGGCGTGCCATCACCGGAGATGCGAACAGAGGATCGCTTCAGCAGAGGCGTGCTAGGGCGGTACCTGCTCCTCAAGGCCCCCCAGAGGGTCTACATTTTTGCAAAAATGTGGCCTTTCTGGCAGGAAGCTGGGAGGGAGCAAAACATGGATCATCTCCGGGTCCCCATGGACCGAGTTGGGAAACAGTGCGCTAGGGTGTGGCGGCGTGTCTCCGGACGCGGTGAGCAGAGTGGGAAGGGGGCGGGTGGGGGGAGCTTTCCTGTTACAGGACAGATGGTGCACAAAAGGCGGGGCAGTGAAACCAGACACCACCCCCAGATGTGACTGGAAGCACCTCAGTTCAATCCTGTCAGCTACAGGCTGTGGCATGAGGACAGAGGTCACAGAGCCTTATTGGATGAGAGCAATGGATGGGCGTGTGCTGCATTCAGGGGAGGGTGTCACTCTTGTCCTGTGCATGTGTGCGAAACAGAGACTTTCATAAAGCTGCAGCCATAATTTCAGTCCATCTCTGTTTTTACAAAGCGGCTTGGGGTCAATTTTCAATAATGAGCTTTGCAAAAATGGAGATTATTTTCTGTGTATGATCCAAGTGAATATTCCCATAATTCCCCGCACCGCCAGTCATTACTGACATTTTTTTTTTTGAGAGCTGGCAAAGGTTCATTTTAAGGATGACATTGGCCCAGGCACACACATTGCTTGTGGTGTTATTAGCATTTCTCAGAAGACTTTTCTGGTTTATTCATTAATGCCTCCGGTGACCTCGAGCAATAGACAGCCAGAGTTCACTGTCTCCAGCTCCTCAGAGAGCATTCCTCTAAATGAAGACTCGTTCCTGCTATGGTGGGGGCCTCTGGCTGCTAGTTTAAGCTACTTCCATCATTTTTCCTACAATACTCTTGGGGGCTTTGACCACACCCTCTGGCTGTCTCCTTTCATAAGGAGATACGAACAGCTTATTTACTGCCACTAAATCCTCAGCGTGGCGGCACTTGACATCAGTGTTGTCTGCTCTGTACTGCCCCAGTAATAAGTCACGCAGATTAATTGGTTGTTTTGTCAGCTCATGTGTTGGTTGCTGAAAGATTAATGGTTTTAAAAGTCCTCTGTTGGTGCTCAGCTGTGACTCCTGGTTTTTTGTTTTCACAGTTTAAGAATCTTAATTCTATAATTGCTGACGGGGGAAGGTGTAGATAGTACCTTTGAACTAAGATCCCCCTGGAGAAAATATAGCTGACTGGGCATCTTTGTCCCATTAGAAAAGGGGCTTTCCTGAGTGATGATGGACTCTCCAGTTTGCCTCCCTGGGCTGACACACTCTGAGAGGCGCGTCTGTAATGTCACTGATCTGACACGCAAAGGGGGAGCAGACCACATCGATCAAGCACACGCATAATGGGACAGATCGATTTTTACACAGCTCGCTGTCTTTCTGTCACTCTCTGTTACAGAGGCAGTAAACAAACGGGGACCAGGCTGGGTGGCATGCATGCCTTTCCTGTCAGCTGTGTCTTGGGCACTTGGCATGGGTTTTGAAATCCAGACTTGCGATCGGAGCCTGTGTACGTCTGGGTCGACCGTGGATGTGTGTGATGACCGGTAGTCCGTCATCCAAGATGCCAGTGCTTGGGCCGACTGTGTTCACTACCCAATATTGCAGCCTTCCCGAAAGATTGGATGCACTGATGCGGAAATTTCAATCCATCTATCCATTTTCCATTCCCGCTTCTGCTATGCAGGGTCACGGAGGTCCAGAGCCTATCCCAGAAGCCACGGGTACAAGGCAGGGAAAAACCCAGGACGGGAGTCGATGACAGCATAATTGATATATTTTTGCGTAGCATAACTGATAATTGATACTGGCTAACTTGTGCCAGTGGTATAGTATGCTAGCGGGGGGGGGGGGGGGGGGGGGGGGGCGGGGAAGTGTTGGTTAATAACTGTTGGGGGGGGATTAAAGTTTTTTTTT
>JAABNY020000038.1:17484958-17496239 GCA_015164015.2 Brevimyrus niger
GGTGTACTTTTCTCAGTGTAAGTCATTCCATGAGCAGGCTAGGTGCAGTGTACTTTTCCCAGTGTAAGCCATTCCATGAGCAGGCTAGGTGCAGTGTACTTTTCTCAGTGTAAGTCATTCCATGAGCAGGCTAGGTGCAGTGTGCTTTTACCATATAGTAAGGTTCCTGTGAAAAGCATGGCTCGATCATGGAGGTTGATGCTCATAATAATGTTTGGCTGTTTCTAAATAGTAACAAGGACTCCCCTTTCTTAAACAGTGGCTTCCTTTAATTGTTCAGGAAATATTCCGCCTCTAAAAAGGATGCATACCGCTGTGTGTGAGGCTGACATAAGCAGCAAGCTTAATGTTCCTGTTTAGAAATGACCATAGAAGTAAGCCAGCAGAAAGTAACGCGGCGCCTGCACTGAGGACGTATTGGTCTGAATACACACTATTTCTCTGTGCTCTGATCTTTTACAGAAGGGCCTCATTAACTCTCAGACTATTATTCCATATCCTTAGCTGCCAAGCTTCAGCTGCTGCCTTTTATCAAACGTCTCCATGAAACATTCGAGCCATTTCATTTCTGGCCAAGGTGCACTTGATCTAAGTGGAGGGTTTGGGTGAAAAGGGCAAGCTGCTGACTGGAATCCAGAGCTGATCCACTCTGTGAGTAGGAAGGAGATGTGGTTCTGGGTGGCTGGTATGGTGGGCTTAGTGAGTCTACAGTCTGTCCCAGGACACTCAAGGAACACTAGGTGGGAAGGCAGTGCATCACAGGGTAGACTTTCACACAATGGAAACCCCGTATAGACACAGAGAGAATCCACACACGTTCTGAGGGCAGAACGAAGAAAAATGATTGGTTCAGAGAGATAACCAATTGGATTGTAGAAGAGGTTGGTCCAAGCAACTAGAGGAGGTGGGACTAAGACCCCTGATTATTTTGCCCTGCCTCCTGCAGTTACTTGGCCCAACCTCCTCTATAGTCTGATTGGTTATCTCTTTGAACCAATCACTTTTTTGTGCAAGTAAAGCTCCCATGAGTGTAGGAATCGAACCTCCAATCTTGGAGGTGTGGGGACACAGTGCCACCCACTGTACCATCCAGAGTATACTTTAGTTTGTTTATCAAATACTCTGCCATGCTTTCCCAAACCCTTTGCACATTATGCGATTACCTCCGAAAATTAGACTTCTGTGAGGGCAGGATTTTCCCAGAGGGCCTGGTCCTTGGTCATGCTTTCATGCCATAATCATCATCCCACCAATGTAAGTGTCTCCTCGGAAATGCTAAAACAGGCTGCCTTGTGTAATCGGTAGGGTGTTTCTGATTACGGTTCATGACCTGAACTCTGAGAAGAACACTTGTTTCATTTGGCATTTGGATCGTAATCATGTTTGGAAAAAGAGAGAACAATCCAGAAAGTCCTCTCCCAAGAGCAGCCCAAGGGATAATTTTTAGAGATAAGGTTTTTTGTGAGTCAAATAGGTTCTTACCTGAATCTGGGTGTCCTTTTTCTAGGAATCAGTCGTGGCTTTGCCTCAGAGGAACAAGAATTTTACAGCGCACCTGGACAAGGTTGAAGGTGGGTTGCACCGGGCAGAGCCGCTGGTGGTTTTATGACCTGTACAGTCAGCTGAGGTTGTGTGTGAGATGTGTATTGTGTAGTAAAAACCTATATGTAATTATTGTGCAAGCTAAGTGGCCCAAATGGGTCCACTTGTAAAAGAGGTCAATCCCCCTGCTCATTGCCTGCCTGGCCACTGTCCAACTCCATCAGCTTGTGCTGAGTCGTGTTTGTGTGCTTCCATTGTACAGATTGGCATTTCCCCTGCTTGTTCGGCAGCCCCATGCCACAGATCTGAGGTATCATTTGATAGCTTAAATAAACGCCCTTTGGTAGCTCAGCTGATAGACCAGAGGACTGTAGAGGAAGGACACTGCCATCCTTAGGTGGCTGGTTCGAATCTGGTGCGAAGGAGGAATATTTGGGGTGGTGTGTGGCTTAACAGGTTATTGGGTGCTGTGCTTGTGTAGGTTGCTGGTTCCAATCCCTGTGTGATTTTGCTATTGGGCCCCTGAGCGAGGCCCTTAACCCCCAGTTGCCACAGGGATTGGCTGACCCTGCTTTCCCAAAACAGAACATTCTTAGAATGTTCTAGTCCCAATGCAGGAGAAAGCCAAACTCGAGTGGTAGTCAGACGGGTCCGTGTTGGGTCTCCTAGCTTTCTTAATCCTGTAGGCACTGGGCATCCCTGTGCGCTTGTGCCAGGCCCAGAAGGAACCAGGTCAATACCTTTGTAAGCCTTGTATTTCTCGAAGGACAATGGGAGTCGCATGACACCACCTGCTGCACTGGATACAAAACAGATGGATTCATTTGGAGTTTGGCTACAGGAATCTGTCAGTCACTATATACTGATACTGACAGATTTCTGATATGTCTTCAGCAAAGCTTTGTTCTGAGTCACCTGGCCTTGCTAGGTGCTGAGTGCAGCCTGCTGCTAATCATTGGCCAGCATTGTACCTGTCTGTGGGAATGTTTTGGGATTAACCAGCAGGCCTACAATCCTCCCCCTCACTAGAGAAACTGAGAGAGAATGCCTATAACAGCTGGCATCGCTGGCTTTCCTCTAGGCAGCAAGGGTGTTTACCGCCACTCAAACCATGCATTTGCATAATGCCCCCTGTTGGCCACAAACAATCACTACACTAAATATGAAATAAATGCGTTCCCTATTTAGGAGAGGCTGAAGCAGCATGTTCTGCTAACCAGCAAGCTACCTATGATGTTTTGACTGTACTCACTAGCTATTTATTTAGTTTTTGAAATGCCTGGGGGGGCTCCAAAGTGACTTTTTAAATGGGTCACCAGGAAAGACAAATCCCAGCCCTGCCCTTTCACACACTGGCATCCTGATCGTCTGTGCCGCTGCGTTCAGCCCATTACCGTGAGGCATCCAGCTCTGACCATCGTTCTTATCTGTAGGGTTGACTGATGACTGACCGGTTCATTGTAAACCTTTGACCCCTTTCACTTTGCCAGCTTGGTTTTTCAATATGGTTTCACTTTCACCTTTATAAATCAGCTTACGTATTTTGGCTCAGATCCGGTCTGTTTGCTTAGCGTTTATACTTTAAATCGGGACGGTAGCCGTAAGATTCCTGTACCATGGGCTGCTACATGAGCATCTTCGAAAGGGTGTTTCTCACGTGGCATCAGCGTGCAGTTGTGCTTCAGAACAGTGCCGTCACGCTCTACTCCCAAGGCACCCATTCTCCACCTTTCCACGGACATATGGGCAGATGTTACAGCCAGAGGTGGCAAGTTCAGCTCCAGAAAGTACCAATCCAGACCAAGTTGTAGTTTCAACCAACCAGTTCAATATTCTGTGACTAACGTTTTATATTTTTATACTCAACTGGGTGGTTGAAACAAAAACGTTATCTGGATTTGTACTTTCTGAACCTGAACATTCTACCATGTCTCCACACAGATGGGGCATTTAAGCCGTTCTGTTACCTTGGGTGGTGGAAGGGTCTTGCGTTCCAATTCTATCCTGCGGAAGGCAGCCTGACAGCTGTCCGGAAAACAGGAAAACGCATCCCTTCGATCAGAGGGAGTCTGAGGCCATGAATTGGGCTCTTTTTGTTTTGTGCTTTGCTGTTGGGTAGACAGACTTCAGTTGTATTTGAAGCGAGCATATTATATTATTAGCATTACAAGATTAGCATCAGCTGTGCAGTAGATGTACTATGAGCACACAGGATGTGCATTTGTTTACAAAAAGGATTAAAAGGAGCTTAGTGTCACAGCCAGATTCCCTCAGAGGTCGGAGAAAGCATGGTGTCTGTCACAGTGCTGAGAATTTGTCTGACGACGGGAGGATTAAGGGGGGTGTGCGGCTGTAAATAGACCCTGTCACTCTGCAGCTGCAAATCGTCTCTGTGATGTTTATTCAGATGTAAATGCTGTGTTGTTTATCTCTTACAGCAGAGACAGCCGGCGGGTTGAATGGTGTGACAATGCTGTGTGCATTTTTTCGGAGGCTTGCTAGTAGGAGAGCAGTTGCGGTCGGTTTGAAGGCACATTCCAGCAACACTGTTAGATAGGCAGCAGTACAGGCCACTGATCTTCTGAAGGCACCGATGGCCATTTCTGATTTAAGGCGTGTGCGGCTGAGAGGGTTAGGATGCTGGTTCTCTCGTCAGATGGTCGCTGGTTCAGGTTCCCAAATCGACAGAGTGATTTTACCATTGGGTCCTTGAGCAAGGTCCTTAATCCTAAGTTATGGCTGGGCAATATGGCAAAATATTTTATTGCAATAATTTCTTTATCAGTTGACATCAGTAATTATGGTGATATAATTCATGTCATTATTTCTTTACTCTCTTTTTACTTAAACTGATTCAGACCATGAAAATGACCACAAATTGAATGGACTGCAAACTTAAATCTATTTTTAATAAATAAATCATACAAAAATAAACTGTCATTGGGCGTCACCCTAGAAAACATTGACGGCAGTTTGTTGTTGTTTTTTTCTCTTCCTGCCTCACTGCTCTCCCCAGAGGATGGGCTTTCTATTGCTTGTATAGTTGGATATCAACCTGCACATACATGGACAAACATGTCCGTGGAAAAACTCCTCTGTGTTCTTGGCAAATAATAATATACAATGATTCTCAACAGGTCCTTTGGAACTCAGATGGTCCACGTTTTTGTTCCCTCCCAGCGCCATGTCAGACAGTCCACATTTTTGCTTTGTGGGAGCAAAAACTGTCTGCAGGTCTCCGAGGAACGAATCAGGAAACTCTGATGTAGGATACATTTCTAAATACAATGTCCGTGGTAAACATTTTGTTTTGATCACAATTTCCTGTCAGAAATGGTCATGATGCCACCTGTCGGGTCTCGAAAAATAAAATGCTCTGTCCAATTTTTAAGCAATATGTGATGCACTTTGTCCCGTATGTCTACAGATTGATGGTGGAAACCCTAATTACTGCTGTCTGTGAATGTCGGCTGTGGCGTCTTGTATGTTGTACGGCAGCGAACTAAGTTTGCAGTATTTCCAGTTTTATTTAGCACAAGCTTTCAGCAGAGAGTACAGTTTCCACCACCAGCCTCTCGCCTGCCACGCCACCTTGCCACCTTGCCATGCCAGCCTTTCTACCTTTTTATCCACAACACCTCCTTTTCAAAAAGTGGTTTTGGCAGCTGAGCTGTCGCTTTTTTACACAGACACCAAATATACCTCTGAGGCTGCACTCATTTCTGTCTCATGTGCTACAAAAACAGCAGTATGAGTTGTGCTCCGCTAATTGGGTTTAGGCTGCCCGTTCTTAAAATACTACCATATGATTGGTTGGAATTGCTAGCAGTGTTCCTTAGTGAAGGTTTTTGAAAGTCTTTTTCTAACCGATTAATTATTAAATGACGGTTACACCATTTATATCACCCAGATTTCCCCAAATCACTCTAGAAACTGCCTGACCCTGCTTTCTTGAAAATGTGTGATTGTGTGGATTGAAGCATCTACTAAATGAAAAGTTAAGTGAAAAGATCACAAAGAACACAGCCAGTCCAGTTACGAATGAATGGGACGTGATGTGGATTTCTGACACAGCATTGACACTTCAACCTGGTCAGTAAGGGCCCATCGGTCGGATTCTTTCCTATTTTCTTTGGTTCCGGGAGATTTTAGGATGGAGAGACTGAGTTTACTTTCCAGGCAGCTGGCAGAGGGGGGGCTCTTTCTGGGCAGGCTTCCAGGAAAGAAGGGCCGATGCGCTACTGATTCTGTGGGTGTCATACTGGTCATTTGGGGATGGGAGGGAGCCCCAATCTTACACCGGCTGATGGGCTGATCTACTTCCTATTGGTCACAGTGGGTTAGGACCCCGGGCCTCTGATGGGTCTCGCCGGGTTAGGACCCCGGGCCTCTGATGGGTCTTGCCGGGTTAGGACCCCGGGCCTCTGATGGGTCTCGCCGGGTTAGGACCCCGGGCCTCTGATCGATCCTGATTATCCAGCTCTCAGGTTACCATGTTGCTGGTAAGGACTGTCACATGGCCCATAATGCCTCATAATGATGATGGAGACCTTCCTGGGCTTTTGTACGGTTGTTCAGTGACTATTCAAGACACTGGTTGTACCTGTGGAGAGGTTCTCAGTGTCTGTCTGCACATCACGTTGGTTCTTATTGAGAGCCTCACTGACCTACTGCACTGGTGTATCCTAGCAAAGACTCCTCCCCTTGGACTGCTTTATTGGTTGGCCGGAGCAGAGGCTTCTGACTTTGTCTGCATTATTGGTGTGTTAATCTGGAGACCCGCCTTTGGCATGCTTTGATTGGCCAGCGCAGAGCCTCTTCCCCTTGGTCTGCACTATTGGGGTGTCAGTGCACAATCCCCACCTTTGCAGACTTCCTCCCATTGGTCTGTCTTAAGCATGTCTGTAGTTGTATCCCATTTCAGGGGCTGCATCCTTCTAAAGCTGCATTTGAAGACCGAATGTTTCACAGTGACACAACAAGGCTGTCCCATTTCAAAGGCTCCTTCAAATGTGCCCTAGAAATTTGTCCTTCTTTTCCCATCTGGTCCCTTAATATGACCTAGCAAGCTGATGCTCGTGTATCACAGAGGTTATGGTAGCTAACCTGGCTAATTAAAATTTGTTATCGGTGGTTGGATGATGAAAGTCTAGTCTTTAGGTAAGTTATAACTTCCTCCTATATGGCCTTCCTGCTTTTCAATACATGAACCCTATTCATACTGCCTCTCAAGAGTCATAGTCAGGAATAAACAAGGAGCTTACTTCTGAACTCTCACTTGCCTTTTCCACTTTGGTGCCCCCTGTCTGCTGGGAGAAACAACAGTTGATTAGCCTGACACAGATTTCCATAGATTACAGTTCATCAGTTCTCCTCTCAGATCCATAGTTCTTTGTGTTGCAATTATGACAAACGAAAGGAGGCACAGGAAATGACCTTGGAGTTGCCTTGAGTCCTCTGGCCGGCACAGTAAACCTCATTGGGGCCTTCAGTGAGCCCTTAACCACAGCTGTTCCAGGGATGCTAAATGCTAGCTGACCCTGTACTCTGACCCTAAATCTTCTTCACTTGTATGTCACTTTGAACAAGCATCAGCTGAATAAATAAATGAAAGAACATAGACTATGCTGAAATATAAATCCCAGACACAAACTGGCTCCTATGCTTTTAATGCAGTTTTTAAATTGTGATTCTTGTTATGTTTATTCGTTGAAAGTTTTCACTGCTGTCTCTGTTTTGTGACTTTTGCTGTTGCTGGTATTACTTTCTGGACACGGTGATCTCATTACTCTGGGCATTACTTTCTGCCTACAGTTTGCAAAGTCATCCCTTTATCTACTGGTAAGCACAGAACATACGGAGGGTCCTAGTCTCTCTTTGACTGTCTGCATATTTGCTCTAATGTGTCTGTTTCAGCTGGGGCATGGCTGTGAATGTGTATTCAACATCAGTGACAATAGAGAACCTCAGTCGACATGACATGCTGGCATGGGTCAACGACTCCCTGCATCTCGCCTACACAAAGGTGGAGCAATTGTGTTCAGGTAAGCCTGTCATTATGTATCTCTGTGGCCCATTTATGCTCAGGTCTGCCTGTCATTATGCATCACTGTGACCCATCTGTGTTCAAGTCAGCCTGTCATTAAGTTTCACAGTGATCCATCTGTGTTCAGATTGGCCTATGGTTAAGGTTCACTGTGACCCATCTGTGTTCAAGGCAGCCTGTCATTAAGTTTCACAGTGACCCATCTGTGTTCCGATTGGCCTGTTGTTAAGGTTCACTGTGAACCATCTATGGTTCAGTATATGAATTAGCTTGTGAGATGAATAAAAGCTCCTGAATGCCATCTTCATGTATCCCCAGGAGCTGCTTACTGCCAGTTTATGGATATGTTGTTTCCTGGCTGTGTTCTCCTTAAGAGGGTCAAGTTCCAAGCCAGGCTAGAGCACGAATTTATCCACAACTTCAAAGTCCTTCAGACTGCCTTCAAGAAAATGAATGTTGACAAAGTGAGTACTTAATTTAGTTTGTCTGCCTTGATAAGTACAGGTATCTGCTGCTTTATGAATGTTTGTTATGCCACTTGGCTTTTGCAAAAGACCTACATCAGCACCTGTTTTCATTAACTAAAGGAGATCCCAAGAGAATTTTTACAAAAAAGGCAGATAATTGAAAATAGTGTTTAGCATTTGTTTATCAGCGAGCTAATTACAGTCATGTGCCGCATAACTGTCTTTCGGCCAACAACGAACCACATATACAACTGATGTTCCATAAGATCATAAATGCAAAGCATTACTCACGTGTTTGTGTAGGCTGGGTATTTATCACTTAATTCCTGCTATCATGTATGTTATTTTTGTGTTTTATGTGTTATTTTGTATGATTTGGTAGATTTGTTTTTTTTTTTTTAAGATCTGGGAATTCGCAAATAAAAATTCCCATATAAATTGCTGGTTATGGTTTCATGGCTTTATGCCATTTTGGTTTGTGAAAGGTTTCATAGAAACGGTCTACTTTCGGGTAGCAGGGAAACCTGTACTGCCTATTAGTCAGAAGGACAGATCAAGGCTGCAGAAATACGAACACCAAATTTCACATTGCTCCTCTTCTTTATTATGACATGTATTTGCACAAATTAACACTTTCGTAAGCATAAAATGTGTGTGGAAGGCCCCTGCAAATTTCCATATGGTTCCTCACCTTTCTTGTGATCTAATCTAGGTGATGACAATGAGATCATAAAACCAGGGTGAATTTTTTTTGGGTTGAATATATTTTACATTCAGAGACTTAACTTACAATGTAATCCAATAAAGTCTTTTCAGAGGCTGAAATTGGACAGGCATGTTCTTAATTTACATAAAGTTGACCCTTTGAGATGTGTTTCTAAAGTCCTTGATAAGATGATAATATTCCCTTTCCTTCTTTCAGGTCATTCCTGTAGAAAAGTTAGTGAAGGGCAGGTTCCAGGACAATTTCGAATTTCTGCAGTGGTTCAAGAAGTTCTTTGATGCAAATTATGATGGGAAAGAGTATGACCCCGTGCTGGCCAGACAGGGCCAGGATATGGCCCCACCCTCCAATCCAGGTGAACACAAACCCAGGGTTTCCTACAAACCCAAGAAAGCTAGTGGCACCTCAGGTAACACACTGTTTCCAGCCCCTGCTGAATGCTACAGGGTGTGCTGTGCCTGCCAGGGTGGGGTGACCCTCTGTTTGACCCAGTGTTTGAGTTCTTTCATCCATTCTTTGACCTGGTATTTGACCCACTCTATGATAAACGCTTTAACCCTCTCTTTAATAAATTCCTTGACTATGTCTTTGACCCTTTCTTTGATACATTTTTGACTCTCCTTTGACTCTCTTTAACCTGCTCTTTGCTACATTCTTTGACCATGTCTTTGACTCTCTTTGACCCTGTCTTTGATCCACTCTGAGATCTCCTCTTTCATCAGCTCTCTTTGACTCATTCTTGAAGTCTCTCTTTAACCCTCTATTTGATCCTTGTATTGATCAACTCTTTGATGCACAATTTGATCCGGTATGTGATACTTTGACATTTTTTGACCCACTTGTTGGTCCATTCTTTGATCAATTATTTGGTACACCCTTGGATTATACAAGAATACATTGCTGTATTCTTCAGCCCTTTTCTTAACTCTCTCTTTGATTCTCTCGTTCACCTGTTCTTTGCCTTGCATGTCAAATCTCTCACTGTCCACACAATTTAACTCTCCGCTATTTCAGAAACAGAAATAACCTTCAGAAATTAACCTTTTTTGTAGAATATGATTAGTTATCCTAATGCATGCATATTCTTATCCTGATAGACAGTTAATGTGTGTTCCAGGTCTTTGCAGACATTGTTTTTGTTCAGTTTAGGACCAATGTTGACACAGTTTTTGGCTTTCATTTTCAAATCCTCCCTCTAAGCAATTCACCTTTTGAGCATTATAAACCTACATATCCTTTAGCCTGCTGTATGTGCTTCTCCTTATACATCAAACTGAAAGGCCCCGTGAGCTGATTTGCCTCCTCATGCCATACTGGGTTGACTTGGACTGATCTGTTTCTGCGGCATGTTGTGTATCTGGATGTTTCACCAGTGACAGGACTCAGACCTGAGCTGCAAGTAACGTATGTGATGTCATCATGCAGCGCTACACAGGACGTCCCCCACAGTGCCTAAAACGATGCCCGGCCCCCAACGAGCCCTCAACAACACTTCATCCCTTGGCACGAGGAAGAACACAGCCATGGCACGTAACGGTGGCAGTGAGTCTGAAGCCCAGATTGCAGAGCTCAATCAGCAGGTACGTCTCCCCATGGTGGCCAGATTGGGATACCCTCACCACTTTTATCTGCGGCGCCGGGGCATGGGCTAACATGGCCCTTCTGTCTTGCCTCAGCTAATGGACCTCAAACTGACAGTGAATGGACTGGAGAAGGAGAGGGATTTCTACTTCAGCAAACTCCGTGACATCGAGCTCATCTGCCAGGAGAATGAGAGTGAAAATAATCCCATCCTGGGCAGGATTACCGAAATCCTCTATGCAACTGAGGTGCCTGTCTGCTTTCATTTAAGTCTTCCCTATCTGTCCAGATAGCCTTTAGGCAGGACAGCACAGTGCCTACTCTGTTCACATACATTATCTATATTAATCATATTATTCCATATTTATTTGTAGTGTCATATTGACTGTGGTCATATTTAGCCGTTGATGAGGTGATTTGAACCTCTGTAACATACATCATCTCATCTTGGATAAGCAGTTCTCAAAGCAGCAGGTGAATTATTTTGCAGCCTGTATCCTACTTGAATCAGGAGATCTCCTCTCCAATGTTACTGCAACCAAGGTCATGTGCTTAGTTACAGCCTGTTCTAAAAATATCAGCAACAGGCAGAAGCACATGACACGGCAAGCGATAGGATCAGCACAACAGAGCTTACTCAGACAGGGACAAATAAAAGCAGCAGGGTGCTGGGAGTCGGACAGGATAGGATGGGGAGGAGGGTGGCTGGATAGAGAGTGATCTGATAGGATGGGGAGCATGGTGGGTGGATAGAGAGTGATCTGATAGGATGGGGAGGAGGGTGGCTGGAGGAAATGTGATCTGATAGGATGGGGAGCATGGTGGGTGGATAGAGAGTGAGCTGAGGATGGGGAGCATGGTGGGTGGATAGAGAGTGAATGAATGGACTTAGTCACATGATTCCCCTTCCTGAGATGTCCA
>JAABNY020000038.1:17509378-17528001 GCA_015164015.2 Brevimyrus niger
ATTGGCCACCCCTGTTATATGGTATAGCCTAAAAAACTATTAAATGTTCAATATCGTAATTGCATAAACCAATAGCATAGTTATCAAGTATAATGTACTGTGTAAAAGTACAGCAATTTTAATGTGCTGTATGTTTATGGTATTGACATGGGAATCAACCCCTTAATTATTGAAATCAGGTGTTTTGTTCAGACCCATTGCCACAGGTGTATAAAATCAAGCATGGTAGGTCAGGGAGCATGCACTGGTACAATGCGTCACCATGCCATTTATACAACAAAACACCTGACCTGGAATGGTCAACACCCCAGTATAGCATTTGTACAGAGTTCAAGAAATAAATACAACTGTTTTTAGTGTAAACCTCATTTGTGGAAAAAGCATAATCATACCAGGAACATTTTTCCTGGACATTTCAATTATGTGTCATTTAAAATATACTACAATAAAAGCTAAGAAAGAGTGTCTGCATTGGTTGGTACCAGTCAACAGCTGGCTGGTGGGAACTATTTTTTGATTATTATTTTTTTTGTAGAGGTCCGTAAATGTTTAAATAAATAATCAAGCATATATCTGTTATGGTTTATTAGTGTTAACTTTTAAATGCTATTAGATGAACTGTTGTACAAAGGCACTCCAATATGTTCTCCAATATATCCTACAATGGGATCACAGCCTTGATATAATGGAGTGCAATTGCACTCCTTGGATGTTGTAGCTTAATCATGGATATGAATTTTAAAGAAAACCTGCCTTGACATAGATTGCTGATAGGCAGTGTTGTGATACTGTTAATCTTGGATTGCATTTATTTGGTTTAGTCAAACTGGAACTTTGTCTTCAAAGCCTGACTTTGTTGAACCAGCTTTGGGATACAAGCACTTGAGTTGTTCACTATCTTGTGCCTGTAGCTTCCAAGATCCCGACCACTCACGACCCAAACAAGGACAAGTTATCACAGAAAATGGCTGGGTATTATTATGCACTGCATGTTTATGTTTAAACTGTTTTAATGTATTTGGAATTGTTTAGGTTTTAAATGGAAAATAATTATACTATATACTAAAACAGCATTTAACTAACTGACGCTAAAAATGAACGGTATGTAC
The DNA here is from genome assembly GCA_015164015.2 of Brevimyrus niger. Lineage (NCBI taxonomy): Eukaryota > Metazoa > Chordata > Actinopteri > Osteoglossiformes > Mormyridae > Brevimyrus > Brevimyrus niger. The sequence goes on from JAABNY020000038.1 coordinate 17,510,488, forward strand.
CTGTTGCGGTAAGACAGACTTAGGAACGAATCTCGTTCGTAACCGGGGGAGTGCCTTGTACTATGAAAGAACCTAATTTATGTGTATATGCATATTGACAGTGTTCTGACGCCTTGGCCCCGTCACGTCGTAGGTAAATTGCCTGTCTATCGTCTATCCCCCATAGCTGAACAGGATGTGATGGTGAAGTAATTGCAACCTCCGAGTTTTCTTGGACGTCTTGTATAATTTAATAAATCCGGAATCGACGATTAGGCAACTTATGAGTGACAAATCTTTAATATAACATACCTTTAAATATAACAAGCAAAACCTTGGAACCAGTGAAATCGGGACAGTTGAAGGGTAGAAGCGGGAGCCTTCGATAGCTCAGTTGGTAGAGCGGAGGACTGTAGAGCAATATGTTGTTGACATCCTTAGGTCGCTGGTTCGATTCCGGCTCGAAGGACTCATCTTTTCACATTGTTTGATTACTCTCTTTTTAAGGGGTAAAATTTTATATGCATTATTATCTATTTTGTAATAAATACAAATACTTATAGATAGATCAAAATAATACATAAAGAAATTATAAAAACTTATAGAGAAATGAAGTTTTTGTGAGAGAACTATGTGGGAGAAGGGGGATTAGCTCAAATGGTAGAGCGCTCGCTTAGCATGCGAGAGGTAGCGGGATCGATGCCCGCATCCTCCAAAACTTATTTTTCGTTATGATAAATAGGTTTATTGAAATCCTCTCTACATCAGTGTCCCCTAAAGGAATTAAAATCATTGAGCAGCAATTGACCCGGCCGAAACGATGAAGAGTCCCTCTTCACTCCTACGGACTCAATCGTTATTATCAGAGGTAGCATATGGCTGCCTTTCGCATCAGAAATATCTAGGGTATATTTACACCTTTCCTTAAAAAGTGACTTGATAGAAAATTATTGTATGAACAGCATAACATTATGAATAAATAATCTTTAGTAAAGTATTTCAATAGCGTGATAATAAACATAAAATTGTAGCAAAATAAATTGTGACAGGACTGTGACAAACTAGGAATACAAAACTTTAAAGTTACAGTATTTCAATATGGAGCATTTAGCATTTAAACACACCTGACTAAATTTATTATTCAGTCACTTCGCTCTTCAGCCAATCACCTTCCTCGTTACTCCTCCGCCGATGGTCGTTTGGTCGTAGCCAATAGGGACGCGGTTTGCTTTGGTTCCGCAGAGACGGACAGCTCTATGGGTTTGTTTGGGTTTAAAGAGCAAGATGGTGATGAAGAGTGGAGGCAGCTCGGTTACAACGAAAATAATGCCTGCTTTATTCGATGTTACATGTTAAATGGAATTAATAAATGCGCGTAGTGGTAAAATACTGCGATCCGAAATAGTTGGATGCGTTTGTCTTTTCGTCGGGTGAGAATCTTTTTCCTGATGGGTGCTGTGTTTTGTGTGTTTAATTGGTTTAATTATTTTTATGCTTCAGTTTTTCGACGAAACTGTTGAGCGGAATTCAGTGGGGCGTTGTGTGGAACTGGAGTTAACGGACTGTGAAGGTGAATTTGGGGGGGGTTCTGTGTAGTCTAAACGCTCCTCGGTGTGACAGATGTATCAAGCTGTAAGATAAACACAACACGTAACCCTCATGTCGTCTCGCTGCTCCACTTTCTAATGTATTTTATGTTACTGATGGTTTGTAATTCGTTTCACTAAATAAACGGCAAGCAATCGTTTGTTTAGTGATCAAGCGATCGTTAACGGAACGGAAAAGTCCAGGAAAACGGACGCGAAACGATCGGGCAGGGGAGGGAGATGGGCGTGGAGACGATGGAGACGGGGGAGGGCGAAGAGCATGGGGATGGTCTGTACCAGAGGGGAGGTGGGCGTGGAGACGATGGAGATGTGTAGGGAGAAGAGCATGGGGGTGGTCTGTACCAGAGGGGAGGTGGGCATGGAGATGGGGAGGGAGAAGAGTATGAGGATGGTCTGTACCAGAGGAGAAGCGGGGGTGGAGATGATGGGCATGGTCTGGATGGGGGAGGTGACAGGCATGGGGACACTTGGGACAGTCACAGCAAAGTAAGCAGAACATTAAGAATTCAACTCTGCTTCCCCAGATAAAATTTCAAACGCTATGTAGCCAAGCTACCTTTGCAATGTTTTTGATATAAAAACGCATGTATTTAAATGAATCCTCCATGTGCTGTGCTTATTCAAGTTTCTGCTTTTCCATATCAGGTTTAAGTGGTAAAGATGCACTTCCCCAAGAAAATTAACTGGGTTAAGGAAATAATTCCCGGTTGCCTCAGTAAGTAGAATTAAAAATGTTTAAATGTGCCAGGGTAGTGACTCTAAATTCAGCAGAGCAGCTTGTCCTAAGCACTGTCAGTGAGATGCACGGGATACATAGGAACTTATTTCTGCACCTGATCCATGTTGTATTCCTTCTAGGAGGTGGCTTGTTTGTGAGGAAAAGGATATGAGCCTGAGGATATTCTCCGGGCAGGAAGCACAGACATGGAGTTCCGCTTTGGAAACCTTATTTTCAGCTCCAAGTTTGACTCTGGGAACCTGGCCCTGGTTGAGAGGGTGGATCACTGTCAGTCTGAGGGGGAACGTGCTGGATTGGGACCCAGCGTCACGGGGGAGCCTGGAGGGCTTCCGGACTACGAGTTCAATGTTTGGACTAAACCTGATTGTGCAGAAACAGAATTTGAAAATGGGAACAGGTAGCTGTGTCCTGCAGTTCAGTGAAACTCGCGTTCCATTAGTCCGATAAAACATAGACGATTCTTGCATAAAGCCAACTTAAAATTTAAACATGTGCAGATAATATAAAGCAGAGTTTACAAAAACATTAACAAAAAAGGTGGCATATGTCATACAGAAATATAATTTTTTTCCATTTCATTTATTTTATGTGTTCCTAGTGTATATAATTGGTATAAGTACTGATTTATGTACTTGTTGCTGTAAGGTTTTCAAAATGGCAAGGAAAAGTAAATTTGACATTCGTAAAAGGTTGTGGTTGTGAAACAGATTATGTCAGCCTGTACTTATGCTTCTTACATTTGGAACTATATGAAAGTATAAAATTAACATCTAACAAGTACCAAATATCCTTTGATATACTTATCGGATGTCCTTGTAGGTCCTGGTTCTACTTCAGTGTCCGGGGGGGCACCCCAGGCAGGCTGCTGAAGATCAATGTCATGAACATGAACAAGCAGAGCAGGCTGTACTCCCAGGGGATGGCCCCGCTGGTGAGGACGCTGCCCGTCAGGCCGCGCTGGGAGCGGGTGCGAGACCGGCCCACGTTCCAGGTGCGTAGGCCCCGTTTGCCATGCCGGCATGCGGGTTACGGCTGCTGCCTGCCTGGGTGCCTGTCCAGGAAGAAGTAAACATTTATCCTCATGTCGGCCATGTTCAGTACACAGTGAGACTGAATTTTTGGGAGGATTTACAAAGGTCCGAGTTACTGTATTTTAATTTTACGATGGTTAAATGTTTTCTCAGTACCTTATTCAATAAATTATATGAGGTATCCAACATTTTATCATAAAATAGGGCTTTGTGTTAATGATTTTGCCAGCTGTCGTGTATTCTGGCCGTGTTTAAGGTAGACTAGGCTATGATTTTTGTTAGGTTATATGTACTGTAATAAAACTCATTTTCACCTTTCATGATATTCTCTCCTTACAATAGGCTATTCAGAACATAACCCCAATGAACCTATCAGAACATAACCCCATGGTGACCTGGGGAGAAGCTGTAATTTAAGGGGAGGGGAGACAGCAGATAACATTAACATAACGTACATAGCACATTAGACACAGCCAAAGGGCACGCTGCATAACTGCAAAATCAGTGCATGGAAGTATTGGCCATCCTTAAAGTGGCAGTGCTGTAGATGTAAACAGACCTTTTCAGTAGTTCAGCAGATTTGGGCAGCGTGGTAACATTTTGGGTGTGTGTGTTTTCGTGGTGTGTGGGTGGTAGGGCCTGGGGTGAGGGAGGGGGGGGGGATGGGTGGTGCGTGAATGATGGGGCAGCCTGCAGGAAGCATGCCCCGGGTGTGGCTGGTGATAAGGGCATTAATGTGCCTCTGATCGCACTCTTATGAACCTGTTTCCCATACAGATGGCGGAGAGCCAGTTCATCCTGTCCTTCAGTCACCGGTTCCTGGACGGGCGCGGCACGACCACCTACTTCGCGTTCTGTTACCCCTTTTCATACAGCGAATGCCAGGACATGCTGCTTCAGCTGGACCAGAGGTTCAGCGGCTCTCTGCATCTGGGGCCCAATAGGTAGCTAGTATAAAACAGCCTTCTGTGTTGTATATAACTAAATGTTTTTATTGGGTCAAAAACCTTGTGCCATGGCCACACGGGCCTTACGCTTGTAAACAGAAGGCTGTCGGTTCCAGTGTCTGATCGGCTTTTAGATCGACTGGTACTTGTGTAGTACAATGTCACAGTGAGCCTGGGGCCTGAGGAGGATGCCAGTCCAGTACAGGGCACACATGCACATTATGGGCAGTTTAGAGATGCCGGTTCACCCAACTGCATGTTTCCCGACATGCTATGGTGTCATCTCCTGTTACGTGATTAATATGTCCAGCTGGATAAACGAATTCAAATTAAAGATGAAGCTTAAAGATGAAGCATTTGTCCATGCTGATTTCATGCATGTTTTGTGTATTGTTTGGGTGGGCTGAGAGGGCTTAGGGTTGGGGTTTCCTGACTTGGGGTTGGGGTTAAACAAGGAGCTGGAGTGTGATGTCCCTCAGTCCCTTAGACTCTGTGTATTACCGCCGTGAGCTGCTGTGCCACTCCCTCGACGGCCACCGTGTCGACCTCATCACCGTCACCTCCTGTCACGGCATGATGGAGGAGCGGGAGGCCCGGCTGGACAAGTTGTTCCCCGACAGCGCTACCCCCCGACCGCACAGGTTCACGGGGAAGAGGGTGCGTGGCCCCTTCTCGCCGCCCGCCGTCTCCATGGTGCCCCAACTCTGGCGGCGGCTTAACCCTTGTGGCTCCCCCTCCCTGAAGGTGTTCTTCCTCAGTAGCCGAGTCCACCCCGGGGAGACGCCGTCCAGCTTCGTCTTCAACGGCTTCCTGAACTTTATCCTGAAGCAGGATGACCCTCGCGCTCAGGCGCTGCGCAGGATGTTCGTCTTCAAGCTGGTCCCCATGCTGAATCCAGACGGAGTCGTACGCGGACACTACAGGTAGAGCCCTCGGGACGCCACGCGGTTACACACGCAGCACAGTGGAACCGTGCAGGTTCTAAACACAGCAGTTCATCCCAAAATCCCCCCAAAAAATGTACGTACATAGTGTGAACATCCTGGCTCTGATTTCTGTGCAGTGATGCGGTAGGTGTGTGGGGTTTGGTAGAAGGAAATAATTTGCATGAAACCAAAAAGGTCTGCGGATTATCTTGAGTAATCGGGTCATGATATCTGTTGAGACATTGCTGCTGAATTTTTGAACTGTATTTATTCTTCTGCCACTTTAATCATCACAGAGTGAACGGATGGCATTTAGTCCCATTATATTCCAGAGAAACTCCCAGCTGAACAACCTAGATCAGGGGTGCCCAACTCCAGTCTTGGAGGGCCGGAGCCCTGTGTAGCTTAGCTTCCCTGTTCCACCATAAATTATTCCGCTTAAAGGCTGTGTTGTAATTAGCACAAGGAGTTGAATCGGGTGTGTTAAATGAGGGTGAACCAAAAACTGTACAGGGCTCTGGCCCTCCAGGACTGGTGTTTGAGACCCCTGACCTAGATAAATCTTGGGGTGAAGAGCTTTTGGTTGGGGTGGCAGGGGTTGGTGAATTGGCTGATTTGATCGATTTGGCTTATTGTGAAGTTGGACTCTTGTCTGTACTAGCGAAGGCTCTTTGCATTTGCTCTTCCCGTTCAGGACGGACTCGCGAGGGGTGAATCTGAACCGGCAGTACCTCAACCCCAGCTTTGAGCTCCATCCCTCCATCTATGCGGCCAGGGCCGTCATACTGTACCACCACGTGCTGAACCGCATCGGCCCGGGCCCCCCCGACTGCCGCAGCTTCACCGCCCCCCTCTGCTCTAACCTGCTGAGCACGAAATCTTCCAATCATTCCAACACCAAATGCCTGAACACATTCGACCTGGAGAGGAGCAACAACCTGAGGAACGACCGGGAACAGGGTACAGGGGACCCCCCCCTCTGCGCCGGGGGCTCGGCGTCCCCAGACACCCCCGCCTGCTCTGAGGAGAACGCCAGGCCCTGGCCGGGCGGGCCGGACCGTGAGGGACACTGTGATGAAGAGGAGGGTCTGAAGAGCAGGCCTTGCGGAGAGCCGGGGGAGCCCATCCCTCCGCAGGAGAGCGGGGTCGCGTACTACGTGGACCTGCACGGCCACGCCTCCAAGAGAGGCTGCTTCATGTACGGGAACAGCCTGTCGGTGGAGAACGATCAGGTAAAGGGCACCTCCCACACCTCCTTAGCTCATCGCAGACATGCCACTTTAATCCCGAGCAATCTGCCATCCGGATTGTGAAATGGGGGCGGGGTTCGTGGCCACGCTCAACAGCCCGACAGTGATGTGACTGTTCTGTCATGCAGGGGTTTCAGACAGGTGACCGTCCGATCATAGACGCCTAACCCGCCGAGCCATGTAGATCTCACCCTTTCACGCTCTGCTGCTGGGTCGATTCCAGGTGGAGAACCTGCTTTACCCCAAGCTCATCTCCTTCAACTCGGCACATTTCGACTTTGTGGGCTGCAATTTCTCCGAGAAGAACATGTACGCCAAAGACAAGCGAGACGGCCAGTCCAAAGAGGGCAGCGGGCGCGTGGCCATCCACAAAGCCATCGGCCTGGTGCACAGGTGTGGTGCGACGACGTGTCCCACGTGCGCAGTGCTGGCCTTCCTGTCACCATTCACTGTCTCCTCTGTCTGCAGCTACACGCTGGAGTGCAACTACAACACGGGCCGCTCCGTCAGCAGCATCCCCCCGGCCTGCCATGACAACGGGCGGGCCACCCCTCCCCCGCCCCCCGCCTTCCCTCCGAAGTACACGCCTGAGATCTTCGAGCAGGTAGGTGTCTGTGAGCGGGGCAGGCTCACCGTTCCGCCCCGTCGGTGTGCGGCCGCCTGCCCATGCAGCTCCTCCCTCCGTCTGTCAGGTGGGCAGGGCCGTCGCCGTGGCAGCCCTGGACATGGCGGACTGCAATCCCTGGCCGCGCCTCATCCTGTCGGAGCACAGCTGCCTCACCAACCTGCGGGCCTGGATGCTGAGGCATGTGAGGAACAACAAAGCAGCCAATGGCAGCGTCAGGAAGCATGGGGTCAAAGCCGCCCCGCCCAGGGCCCTGTGAGTGCTCCCCGCGGCCCCACCCTTCTGTCCCCTCCCCCCGCCCCTCTCCTCGGCTGTGCCACATGACTCCGGCTCCCTGTACTCCAGGGGTTCGAGCAGCTCTGCCTCGGAGACGGCCCTCAACCGCACGCGCAGCAACAGCAGTGGGACCTGCAGTGGGGGCCAACAGACGCCTCCTCAGCTCAAGAGTTCCCCCAGTTTCACGTTCGGATGCAGCCAAGTCCCGCGGAACCCTGGTCCTGTCGCCGGCCCGCATAGGGGCGGCCACAAAGCCCTGGGACCAGTGCGAGGTAAGCTGGCCAACACGCCATGCAGGGAATCCCCCCCCCCGGGGAGGGGGCACAGGGCTTCGTGCTCCACCCAGGTTTCTCCATTCTGTGTCCAGCCAATGAAACGCGAGCTGTTGGATGCCTGCCTCTCTAGTGACGCTGCGTTTCCATGGTATCTTGGGAATTCCCTGAATGCATAGTTACAGATACACACCCGGATGCCTGTTATTTATAAGATGCCAGCTGTTCCACACGTCCCGCATGGTGCATGAGAAGGTCACTGCCATGGAGACCACCTCGTCCCCATCTCTCTGCTTCCCTCTGTAACCCGCAAAGTGTGTCTCTCTCTGTGTAGAGTCGAAAGCTCAGGAGAAGAAGCGTCCGCAGCGGCTCTCTGGGGCCCGAGCTGCAGCCGGTGGCCCCCCGGCCCCCCCCACCTGCCCTCTTCCCTCCCACCCGTCCGCCCCGTCGGGCTTCCCTAAGGCAGCTGCCCTGGGCCCCTGCTCCATCCCCGCTTCCTTCAGCATGGCTGGCCTTTACTCCCTCCAACCTCCCAGCCTCTCCAAGCTGCTCCCCTCTCTGCAAGCCATGCCCAAGACCAACCTCCTGAACAAGGCGCTGAGCCGGACTCTGAGCCCCCTGTTGCAGCAGGCCCTGCCTCCCCTGGCCTTCCTCGGCGACGTCAGGGAGCGGCCCGGCTGCTCGGGCAGGGAGGAACGCGAGCGTGTGCGGGCAGGGCAGCCCTGAGGGCGGCAGAGTGCCGAGCGCTTGCCCCAGGTGCTGAGCAGCTTTTCTGTTAGAGCTCTGGGCTGAGGGTCGGTGCCAAGCTCAACTGCCCCTCAGACGGAGCCCTGTGTTTCCCAGAGGTGATTCTGATAGCTAATCTGACTCATACGGCAGAAGGAACACCTTAGATCATGGGCCCATCCTGCTACCCAGCCCACTGCCATACAACTGCATTTTAAACGGGCCGGTTCGGTCCACCTTAAGGCCTGCTCTGCTGAAACGGTCAGTCCAGCGCAAGTGTGGCTGTCTGCGTAAACGTGGAGTAGCCTCACGTCGACTGTGGGTATCCATTTTTAAGGTGGAACCTTTCACCCTGAAGCCAGGCTACATGATCGCGCCATCAGCCCCAGAGACCATGTCACTCCCCAAACCGTAAACATGTACATATCAGGGGGAATTCTTATAAACATTACTGGCTATATTTAGGAAGTGATAGGTCACCAGTTTAACTGTGTTTTTTTTAAAGAGTTTACCAAAACAGTTCAGCTTTGTTTAGCCACGTTGCACTTTTTAAGCATTTTACAGACACCGCGTGTGCGGTTTGTCGACTGCACACCAGGCTGGTACTGGGGCCCCAGGCTTGAAGCACAGCCATTGTCAGGCTCTTTTTAGGCCCACCCAGCAGTTAGTTATATACACTAAATACATGTGGCTGGTATTTTCTACACTGTGTGTGCACTTTTTAAACAGTATTTTTAATAATCGCGCGTGCTGGAACAAAACAGCCTAACACGTTATGAAGTACAGGTACAAGTACATTAACACATCATGTGATTATCTGTCAGCAAACGTTCTACTTTTTTTTGTGGGCCTAAAGTCAGAGCAGAAGGAGATTGTGGGGATGAAGCACATTTACCTGTTTTCTATGTGTCAAAACACAGGTCCGCTATGCATACTTTGGATTTGTTTCTGTGCCTGGGTTGTTATTGGCAACCAGGTAGGGTTGAACATTCGAAGACGCTAGAGGCCAGTAACTGTGACGTGATGTACTGTGAGGTCACCCTCTTACACAGACTTCCACAGCTCATACAGCGATTCTCGACCTGAAAAAAAGTTTCTCAACCCAGTTCTTGGGAACCCCAGAAGACCTACATTTTTGCTCCCTCCCAGCTCCCTACCGGGTTGAGAAACACTGACTTAGAGGATCTTTGCATAGACCAGTGATGCACGTGTCTCCACCAGATGTACCGACAATAGTGTCTGTTGTCCTGAGTGACGTTCGTGTTTCATTCGGTATTGAAGTATAGTAAAGTTTCCACAAAAAGCTAGGCCACATTTCAGAAGGTCAGGTGATGTGATGTGATGTTTGATCCGTTTTGTGGATGTTGTACTGGAAGGGAAACCACCAGCTTTCTGTCAGGACAGATGTAGAGCATGAATATTCCACTGTTTTATATGTATATATATGTACAGTATATACGACTAATGAAGACGGGGGACGTGTATATGTACGGCTCCCGGTCTAAGTATTGTGCCATAACTGTTTATAAGGAGTTATACCTCATTTCTTAGGAGTATGTGTTTGTTTTCTACATTAATTTGATTAATATTTGTCATGTGAACTCTGCTAAAGTTGCTATGAGCCTCAGCCTATCATGTTTCTTAATCCCTGTGGCTGCGTGTTTCTGAAAGGAACAGTACAGGGTCTCTCTGTACCGATTCTGCTGGAGGCATAACCAGGCTCATATGTTCTTCCCGGGAACATAAAACAAGCCATGTACTGTGGAAGAAGTTAAGGGTTGTGCTTCAGGGATGGGCCCTGTGGTCACCTCTGCTTCCAGCAGCCAGCGCACGCCCTTTCTGCATACCGTGGGAGGATTTCAGCTCTAGGACTCTGACGTCATTTCCTCTGATGTCATCACAACTTTGCCTTCTTTTATACATGCTGTGGTCTGATATTTCTGATGATGTCTGGCCTTTTATGTAATAAATGTTCCATTTCTGACTGAGAAAACTTTAACCTTTGCCCCTTTTCTGACCACTTTCTTGTCTTCTGTTACCTCCCTCACTAACCTCCAGTAAATTTTTAATAAATGGGTTAAAGATTTATATCTTGCAATATTTTTTAAACATTTTACATGGCTGCTGTTTTTAGTCCGTTCTGCAGAACACTTTCAGGAATTAATGCTTAATTAACATGGTATTGAAAAAGTCAGTATTTGGGTTTAGTATTTTCTCACATCATTTTGTACAGCTGTATGTATCCTCACTAAGAGATCCAGGTTATTTTAAAACTCCAAGCAGCCACTTTAAGGATAATTCCGGCAAAAAGTGTACCCTCATGAATACGTATGAATTGTATCGCCAGTGACGCAGGTTCTGAAACATTTCCAGCAGCTCCTTGTACCTCTGGGGCTCAGATATTAATTTTCTTAGAGCTGAATTGAAAGACCGGGCTGATATACCCAGAAAGTCAATGTATTGCAACATTGGGTGATCACAAAGTCAGTCTGTGTCTAATGGACAAGATGGTGGGCAATTTGCTCTGAATACCTGTATATTGACATCACAACTGCCAACCTGCAGTACATCAGTATGGATCAGTGCTGCAAAAGACCTTCACAAGACATGAAACTATTTCAATTAGAAACTGGAGAGACAGGTCCCAATAGATTGAGTAATGAAACTGACTATGCCTGGTTTCACAGATATTGTATTTGAAATAAGCCAAATGTCACACAGATGTCTTGCTTCTGAGGGTTTGTCTTTTCCAGATCTTTCTGGGTGCTTCACGATCGCGTGTGGCCTACATTTCCTCACTGCTTCATCTCCACTGCGCAGGCCGCAGTTGTCCAAATCTTCATGCTGACCAGCAAACTAAGCAAGTTCCAGTGAGGAGGGGGAGGTTGGTCAGCCAGCAAGCACAGACCAGGACGGCGGAAATGGCCTCCTCGGCGGTACGCAGTGAACGCCAAACTCGACAAGAGCCACTGTATGACATGCATTTACTGAAGAGAGCGGAGTACTGTGTTTAAGCAATGCCAGCACTAATTCTGTTACGTTCCAGTGCTTTGCAAAAGATGGCTCATCAAACACCCTGTGGTCCATCAAATACTCAAGGTACATAAATCGAGAAATTAGCAGACATCTGCTTTTCTATTGAACAGTCTAATTCTGGGCATGTTATTGGCTTTGAGTCTTCTAGCTAAAAATTCCACAGAAACAAATCAGTGTCAAATTCTCAGTGTCTCCTTTTGGCTCTGATACCAGTTGGTAATCTAGCTGCTGCCTCATGTAATTTCACGCTGCTTCCTTCCTCGGATTTGTACTTCCCAAACTCATCTGGAATTTTCTTTTACCTGGTGGCAGGTGTGACCTGCAGCCGAGGCCGTGCCGCCCACCAGTGCGCTGGCAAGACACGGGTCCCATCCAGGCGTCCGGCTGCTCCATAAGCACCACGGAGCCCAGCAAAAAGCAGCCTATTGGAGGTAAGGAGCAGCTCCTGCCACCTTTTTATCAGCAACCATGAATGTGAAAGCCATCGGACGCAATCTTAATGCTTATATTTCTTTTTTTCTTTTACATAATGGCTGGCAAAGCAATGTCCACTTCAAGGGTCCTGATTAACAGCCTAGCCCAGCATGCTGTTTCCAAAGGAGACCCAGGCATTCAATCTAGAGCTGTCTCAGTGCAGGTAACACACCTAGACCTGGGCATTTCACAATTATTCTACAGTACAATATGGCATCAGTAGCTATTCCTCAAAACCATTTTCCTCTTTCCTTTTGTCTTTCCTTCAAGGAGTTTTCCGTTCCAGCCTCCTTTCCCTTGTGCAGTGAGGCCTGACTTAACCTGGGAGAGTGTTTGAACAAACTACACTCTATTCCCCAGACCCTGGTCGAACAGCTTTACAGATGAAATATGATATTTTAGGCAATAGCAGTATATGTAGCCTTAGTTTAAAATGTAGAGAGATTCAGCTACTAAAATATTATGAAGAACAAACAGTCCAGGTTTATATTTGAGCCATGTTGCCAGATCTCAGTAGCTATGATTCTACATGTATGATTCTATAATCACCATAACTACCATTCTAAAGATATTGTTAAAACACTCTATAATTTCTCAAATTAAACTTTACACACATTTCTCAGTGCTTAATCATATTGATAATTCAGTTTTATTCCTTACAGGTCATCCTGCACCTTAAGTTCTTATGTTGAGGATTATGTACCTTGACCTTAATTTTTACATTAAGCAATAAAATACTCGACTAAAGTAACATATTGTGTGTGACTTGTTCAATCTGACTGATTTCTACAGCCAACTCATTTGAGCTACATATACAATAAGCTACTGATGGGCCGCAGGAGGCTGGCAGCATTAAAGGATACATACTGGTGCAGTTTAACATGGCACAAATTTACTGATTCATAAAGCATTTATGCAAAACTTTAATAAACAACTTTACAGACTGGCTTAAACAGGTCTCCTCTCAAGGCAAGTCATCTTTCCACGATCATGGTCCCGATCTTCACCCTGGCAGTAAAAGAAGAGCATAAATACATAAATAAAACGAATGTTACGCGAAAGTCTCTGCTGATAAAAGTGGGTTTACATTTACATGCGCTCGCAGCATTACTGACAAAAACAGACAGATAGCACTCCACGTAGGCCTAAGCGGTAAACACCTTCCAGCCATACAGGATCACTCCAATTTCTTCGGGTTGTTAACGGCCACGTAGTGGTAAAGAACCACCAGCAGGAAGAGTGAGACGCCGAGCATGTTGGCGAAAATGGCCAGCTGTACATCAGTCACCATCCTGTGGAGATGAGAGAACATCAACACCACGGTATAAATCTGAACGTGCAGCCACCAATGCGTAAACGCAACTGTCATTGTTGCCAAAAAAAAATCGCATGTAAAGAAACTCACTCTGTTGGCTGTCTGTGTATTATTTGTAATTAAGAGAAACAAACAACTCCTCAGTTCACTGCGTTTCCTCCACGTCTCATCTGACTTCGGGAACCAATGGTATTCGCGCACATCCACTTCCGACACGTAACTTCCGCAAACGCTCTGCATGCAGAATTCTTATACGCTTTATGGGTATCAGTTATGGTGAAAATAACTATTAATCAAATAAATAATATAGGGAATTCAAAATTGATTCATAAAATACACGTTTCTGCAGCTTGCCATGAATATATGTCTTCTTACTAAATCGACAAAAGAGGTTTATTTCGTGATTGTATCCGCGTGAAAATTTGGAGAACTGTTTTTCCTACTATTTTTAAACTACTTACTAGTTATTATATTACATTTATTATTTTAATTAGCCGATGTGACGTACAAGTGAAGCAGATAGTACGGAAAAGTATGCAGCTTACAAGGAGCCAAATTAGCAAAAGTGCAGTTAGGCTGAGTTTCCAGTGCAAGACTAGTACTATTTGCACTGGAGTAAGAGCCACACGATATGCAAAAAAACAATTGCAAGAACCTAATAAGAGAGCAATTAAAATCAAAGACAATTGCATAAATAAGAACACCCAGGGCACATGACTGGTTAAGTGAGAAGACAATGGTTGGGCCAGTTGCTTGAGGTGTTGAGGTTGATGCGTCTCTCAAAGGTTGAAAGGTGTACTGACAGTATAATGTAGATTGGTAGCTCGTTCCACTATTGAGAAGCTACATTTGAGACATTTTTTCACCTGATCTCCAGACAGTATTAGTTTGCTGACCTAAGAAAGGATGTACGTCTTCATGAGTGTGTCCTTGATGGAGTGTTTGTATTGTAAATATGGAATATTGAACAGTTTCTTGCCTCTACTGTTGATGCTCTGAGTGTAGTGTTCATGGGAAAACACCCCTGCTATTTAGCAATTTATAACACTGTCATATGTCTCTGAATGCACTGTTCTGTTCGTGGCCTGTTATTCATGTAACACCGGTTTAATGAGGCAAATCTCATTTCAATGCAGTATAATAAGGTAGAGTGTGAATATATCATCCATTCATCTATTAATCTTCCAATTGGTTGTCCATTACAGAATCACCGGGGGTCCTGGAGCTTATTCCAAGCAGAATTAGGCATACAGGTCAACCTAACTGTAGTTAAAAACAATGAATTGGGTGATGCCGAACTTTATACATTATGGTGAAAACTGTGAGCCATTAAAAAAGACTCATTATGTTAATTTCTTTTGCTTTTTTAAATTACTGTTATTGTCTATTAATTATTATTATTGTTGTTGTTATTATTATTATCAGTCATGGTAGTAGTAGTAATGCTTTCAGTTAAACAGACACTGGAAAAACAACGATCTGACCAATGATGTCTAGATATGACAAAATATAACTGTAAACAACAATCTAAATTTTACTACCCGGGGTCACAGCAAAGACCCCTGACATACTCGCCCTGCTGAAGAGGGTGCATTTATTTTTCTTGTATATTTAGATAAGCCTTCACAGCAAGTCATATCTATGAGTATTTTTTAAGCACATCACGGCCATGAGCTTAAAAAAACGTGAGTATCACAAGTAAAACGTGAGTCTTGCCACCTATGATAAGGTGATCCATTGCAGTGTTTAAAGACACTAAATAGCATGACTATATGTCTGAATTATAGGAGGAAATTACCCAAAGGAGTATCCAAAGAAAATATATACCTTACATTTTCAATTCCTTTACTGTAATTGTACTTTATCTTGTAGAAATTGTAAATCATCATCGTCATCATCATCATTATAGGGGTTAAAATCTCCCGGCGTATTCGAAGTTCACCCGCCAGCCGCTGGTGGCGTTGCGGCAAAAGCGCGGCAGAGTTACCCGGGCTCTGGAGGTGCTTCCGAGGGCGCGGCGGAGCGCAGTCACCACGGCGGCTTGTCGGCAGGAGGCGGAGCGCTGCTACGGAATACTGCTTCACTGGTAGCGCGTTTCTTTTTCGCCTCGCCGTTAGCACAGCAAGTCGCCATGGCTCTTTATGAGTATGTCACCCCGGAGCAGCTTACCGGCTTTGACAAGTATAAGGTGACCGGACGCGCCGTCGGCTTCCCGATAGCTAGCAGTTAGCATGCGCCGAAATGTGATGATTAACTATCCGGCTGGAGTGGTAACTAGCGGGTAACTCCTTTGAATGACAAGCCGGTTGGAGTGTTAACTAGCGGCAAATTCTCTGACTAACCAGCGTGTTGGAGTGTTATCTAGCGGGAGCATTTCGACTAACTAGCGGATACATTTTGTGATCAACCATCCGACTGGATTTTTAACTTTGTGGTGCCTTCTCTGAATGACTAGCAAGTTGAAGTATTAACTAGCTGGTACCTTCTCTGGTAGCTGGTATATTTTCTGACTAACAAGCCGGATACAGTGTTAACTAGCTGACAAGTCCTTTGAATGATCAGCCGGTTGAGGTGTTAATTAGCGGGTTCATTTTCTGACTAGCCAGCTGGCTGAAGTGTTAACTGACAGGTACCTGGAATAACCAGGAATATCTAGTTTGTTAAGGTAGTAACGAACTAACCGCTTCTGTATTCGGAATATCTACGTATTCACAATCGCCCTGAAAGCGTTTGGGTTGTAAGATGGTCTCCTTAAACTCCCTGGTTTACATCGTGTCCGCCCCAGTAACCGGTTTAAGGTTTTACCCGCACACTAGGTGGCCCCTCTGACCCCGCTTCGCCGCCGGCTGATTGACATCAGGAGACTCCCAGTCCCGCGTGCTTCACGGTGTTTCTCCGCCTCTCCGGCTTCATTCCCTCCGCTCCGCTGTGCTACTTGGATATTTTCGCTTTATATTAAATATGGCCCGAGGTTTTCAAGGGGTGTGTCTCATTGGTGAAAAGTTCATTCCAGTTGTACAGTTAAGCACAGGTTATTAAAGGTAGCCTCGTAGGGGAGCCTTTTTAGCCTTTTTGATTGCTACCTGAATAAGTTTTGTGTTATTCAATATTATTTGGAAGACGGATCAGAAAAAGTGTCACATGCTAAGGTGTCAGATATGTAAATCTGCAGCCTTTTGTAAACCTTTTCCTGCAGTTTACCGTTTGGCAAATGTAATACACTTGCAAGGTATCTACTGCATTTTTACCTTTTTCCTGGTCAAGGCAGTCGGATGCGGTGATGGCCATGAGTTGAACTCTTTCCCAGCCACAGCTCTGACCACATGGGCCATATAAACTCATTTAAAACCCATTACAATGGGGAGGGGAGGGGAGGGGAGGGGGGGCAGGCAGGCAGGCGTATGGAGCATGTTGGCATTAGAAAACATGTCAGTAAAGCTTCTGTGTGGGCTCCAGACGCACTGGCTCTCAGGTCATGTGCCCCAGCAGCCAGCTGAAGGGCAGCCCTCGGTGCTGGGAGTGCTCTCTACTCCCGTCTGTCAGTTGTTACCAGAGGTAACCCCAAGGCTCCTTGAGCAGGGTGAGTTTCATGTCAGCAGGATGCTATGTCCTGGAAACAGACGGCCTGAGTGTCTCTTAATAGCTGGGCGTGCGTCAGAATGTGGCAGCAACTGACCCTGTTGCACACGCTCTGTATGTGTGAAGTCACTGAGATCCGGGGACAGGGATCCGGGCCTTATTAATTTAAGAGCAGCCGGCGTCGTGACTGGAGGTCCGTGGCCGTCCTTTCGGCACGCTCACACACGCGCTCCTGAACTATCCTGCGCCGTCGCTCTTTTCCACTCTCTCCTCGTGTTTCGTCACTGTCTGCTGTGTCGTGAGAGAGGTTGTAGGCTGCTGAGAGCTGGGAGAGTGGCTTATTCCATGGGATCATGTCTCTGTGGGACTTGAGTGTGCTGCAGTCTGGACCTGTGGAGTCTGGAGCTGTGCCCCACATCTGCTTCGTCTGCAGAAGCTCGTTTGGAGGACGTCCTGATTTAAAGTGGCAGGCCTTCGCATCACAGAGACACCCGCGAGGCTGTTTTTGGGGACGTGACTCATTAACGGTTTCTGTACTTTATCACAGTGTCACCCCCGCCAATCATAACCTGTAATATTTGTCCCAGGGGGGCGAGGCTGGATGAGACTTTTCATAAATGCCACATAAAATGTTAGATTGGTGGGGTGTTATAAGGTGTGTGTGTGTGTGTGTGTGTGTGTGTATTATGGGATTTAATGTATAAATATATCTCTAAATATTTCATTAATGTC
>JAABNY020000038.1:17528101-17538926 GCA_015164015.2 Brevimyrus niger
GTGTGTGTGTGTGTGTGTGTGTGTGTGTATTATGGGATTTAATGTATAAATATATCTCTAAATATTTCATTAATGTCCTTTTATTTTCAAATAATCCAACAAAAGGTATTATATTTCACAGCGTTTGTTTTTTTGTGTATAATCCTTACATTTTTATTTCGTAATAATGTTGTGATTTTCATTAGACAGTCATTATTTTAAAAATATTATTTTTCATACAAGTAATTCTATTTAAATATGATTGCTTATATGATTTGACTCAATGAAATTCAACTTTTACATCGATGCATTTCCAAACCATGGTTTTCCAAACGGTTTTCATAATGCTTCTTTTCATCATAATGGTGCTCCCTGTCAATCACTTTGAGGGGGGTGGTATCCATTGTGAATGGATCAAGTGTTCTGTGAATGTCAGAACTAGTTGCATTACAGAAACACCGAACACTTGAAGTGCTGTCGGGGTATGAACTGAGAGACAGAATATGTCTTCACAAGGCAAAAGGAGTGGTTGCTCAGACACCTGCAGCCCCCCCCCCTTTAAATGTGCCTAGTGTCAGGGCATATAGCTTGTGACTGGCTGTCATGAGACCCCACTCTGAGCCAAACACACAGGTCAGTACTTTAAGCATTCATGCACACTGCCTGACATCACATGCCAGTCAGTTAATGTGATATGTCCGCCAGAGTTGGCTCAGTTCCAGAGTTTTGAGTTTGATACTGATACCAGCTTTGGTAACTTGGTATAGATACCAATTTGATAGAGTAAAACATTCCCATTTTAACCTTACATGTATTGCTTTTAAACAAACAGGCTTAGTTATTAAATGTACTTAGATTAAACTCCATTTAATGAACGTATTCTAAAATTAATTTGGCCCCAGCTAAGTTCACAGTGGTAATACAATAATGTTAGGTTATATTTGGCAAAAATTCCACCTGCCTAAAATGGGTTAAAATGGGTTATGTAGGTTCTCATGTAATAAATTTGCACCCAAAGCTATATATGCAAGCAATCATCGTGTAAGCCACTACACGCAAAACAGTTCACCGAACTTTGTTTCAAGAATATATTTCATAAATTGCAGTGATACTAAATTGTATTTTTAGTTGGTACATGCTTTTGTCACTATTCTGCTGTTTTTGTGTTATACAGTGCAGCGTGTGTTTTGTTTGCAGATCTTGAGATCTGAAGAAGTTGCATGTACAAGCAAGTGCTTTCTCTTGTTAGTGAACTTTGCATGCTGTAATGTAGAGCTTTGTGAAGTTGATAATCATTCATGTCCAACACACCAGTTTCAATTTGCTAAAGAAGAATGATCAGCCTGTATTTTTCATTTTAGTGGCACTGAGTGATTCAATGACGGAATTATTTATCTTTGAGATATGAGTTAGTTGTTCTAGGTGAATTGCAGCCTTTTGCAGCTTAACCATACTGCTGTGCTATATATGCATAAGCTGTTTTGAGAAATGCTCTTACAGTTGTGAGAATTTCATGAAGTGTGGTAAAACAATTGGGGGAAAAAAACTGTAAAACCAAAATAATGCCATATCTCACTTGCCTCCATCTCTACTGCCTTCTACATCCGCTTCATGCGAGCCGTGGGCAACAGTGGTTTCCATCTTCCGTATGACACTTCTCTGCACAAGAGACACTTGAAATGAGCAGAGTGTCATTCTGCACTTAAGGCATTTTTTTTGTATGTGCAATAGATGTGTATAGCACATTTTCATCAAATCTAAATTTGCAGTTATATCATGCCCTTCAACAAATTCTTGGTATCTGAATATAGTACTGATGCTGGTATACTGAGCACTGTTACTGTATGCACTGTTTGGGTTTAGTCTTTTCTGGCCTTTTAGCTTTTTCTGGGGAATTCTGAGCATTTTTGAGAGCTTCTCCCAAGTGGTCAGATCTCGTGTTGAGTGTTATACTCCGTGTCTGGTTTCTGCACTGTACACGGCACAGAAGGATGTGTGTGTGTATGTATGTTTGTGTACAGCTTATTTCTGTGGTTTGTCGTATATTTGCTTCCTGTACACGTATGAAGTGGCCATATATATTGGTCATGAGTGTCCTGAGGTGGGGGGGTGCTCTAGGCCATCCATCCAGCTGCCCCTCCATCCACACGGAGTTACACATGGACGTTTTGGAGGTACGCAGTCCTATTTGCTGAATGACAGGACATTCGTGCTGGCGTACAAAGTGCGATGCTGTTCAGCCATAGTTTGCCTGAGGCGCTTCCTGTTTTACTGGAGGAGCGTGTTTCTGGTAGTTTACCAGCTGAAGTATCCAGCATGACAGGCTATGTGTAGCTTGGAGGTGACCGTTCTGAATCAAGTGCAAGATGCCAGGAGTAGGCACTAACACGTATATAGTACATATAGTATATAGACAGCTTGCTCTACAAAGAGCAGGTTGGGGGAGGCATAAAGACAGTTTCCCCGCAGGGATCAATAAAAGTATCAGTTATTATTTAGTGGCAGTTATAAATTATATCTTACATTTTAAATGTAAAGTAAATTTATATTCAGGAGGCAGCACAGTGGTTAGCACTGTTGCCTCACACCTCTGAGACCAGGGTTCGAGTCTTTGCTCTAACTTTATGTATGAGCAGTTTGCATGTTCTCGCTGTGGGGAATTGGACATGCTAAATTGTCCTTAGATGTGAATGCTGTGAGCGCCCTGCGATGGGCTGGCGCCCCCTCCTGGCTTATTCCCCTGGCATTCTGAACCCCTACAACCCTTTACAGGACGAGTAGGTATAGAGGATGATGGATGGATATGGGGTGTCGGAGGGGTTGTCCTGCATTTTCATGCCTGTAAATCTGTGACATGGCCTCTGACTGTCTCTCCCCCTCTCTCCACAGTACAGCGCCGTCGATTCCAACCCCCTGTCAGTCTATGTCATGCACCCATTCTGGAACTCTGTCGTAAAGGTGAGTCACGGGTATCTTTCCGCCTAAAATGGCCCCGTTGTCTGGCTTAGGGCCATAGCTCACTGGGTGCTTGCTGTGAATATGACGTCCCACTCAGCGGTGACCGTGTGACCCTCCCCCCAGATATTGCCCACATGGCTCGCCCCAAACCTCATCACGTTCACCGGCTTCATGTTCCTGGTGCTCAACTTCCTCATGCTGGCTTTCTACGACTTTGACTTTGACGCCTCGGGTGAGTCGGGCCGGTGACGTGTCCTGTCCTCTTGTACCCTCGGCGCGTTCCCTTCCCTGTTGACACTCAGGTTCACAGTTTAAAGGCAGCCAGATAAGGAGGAGGAAGAGGCCTGCAGACACTGAGCCGCGGGACGGTGCCTGTCCCTACTCTGCTTGCCTGTTCGGTTAGGACAGTCGCCCTCTGGCTGCTTGTCTCCCCAATCCCCCCCCCAGCACAACCACCACCACACTGTGAAGCATGTGAAGCGTGTAACAGAGATCACTGTGTTTGCTTTCAGCCCAAGGTCACACGCACGTCCCGACCTGGGTGTGGGTGGCAGCCGGAGTCTTCAACTTCATCGCTTACACTCTGGGTACGTTTTACGACCACTGAACCCCGAAAAAAGGTGCATGCGCACTGCAATCCAGGGTTAAAAAGTCAGAGCCGGTTCGGACCAGATCAGGTGTGATGCGGCGAGCTTCTGACTCGGGTTCCCATTTGGAAAGAGCTTCCACGTCAGGGTCCCGCACTTCGTAGCATCACCCAGTGTACAGTGCTCACGGGCCCGTCTGTGTCTGCTGACGTCCCTCGAACAGCCGTGTCCTTTTCAGATGGTGTGGATGGGAAACAGGCTCGCAGGACCAGCTCCAGCACCCCACTGGGGGAGCTCTTTGACCACGGCCTGGACAGCTGGGCCTGCGTCTTCTTCGTGTCCACGGTGTACTCCATCTTCGGGCGCGGCGACACGGGAGTGGACGTGCTGACGCTCTACTACATCCTGTGGTCCGTGCTGTTTTCTTTCATCCTGTCCCACTGGGAGAAGTACAACACCGGCGTGTTGTTCCTGCCCTGGGGATATGACATCAGCCAAGTGGTGAGCCAGTCACACCAGTGCCGCTGTCCGGTTTCACGGTTCCGCAGGCCCCTGGGTGTTGGATGGATGGATACGTGGGTAGATTCATCCTGAAAGAAGCTGCATTTAGACATGGAACCCATGACAAACATTTAGACGGCGATAAACACATTTAGATTTTGATACAACAATAACAATGAATAATCCATGACAATAAATGGTACCAACGATAGTAGTATTAGCCTGGTACAGGGGGCTCTGTGGTGATTCTGGCATGCTTGTGATGTCGCTGTCCT
This sequence comes from Brevimyrus niger, assembly GCA_015164015.2. Lineage (NCBI taxonomy): Eukaryota > Metazoa > Chordata > Actinopteri > Osteoglossiformes > Mormyridae > Brevimyrus > Brevimyrus niger. The sequence continues at coordinate 17,532,402 of JAABNY020000038.1, forward strand.
CCTGCAGACCATCTCCGTCGTGTACATCATCACAGCCGTAGTGGGTGTGGAGGCGTGGTACAAGCCCATATATGGGAACTTTTACTACAGAGACCTCTTCACTGTGATGATCTTGGGTGAGGCTCGGCGGCACGTCTCGGGTGCCCGTCTGCTACACGCTGCTCAGTTCACCGGTGTCCACAGTCATTCAGGATCTTCGGAAAGTTGCCACTATTATGCTGAAATGTCTGTTTTCTCTCCTTTCAGGCTGTGCATTCATAGTAACTCTTCCAATGAGCCTTTACAATGTCTTCAAGTATGTATATCTTCATGTTTCCCCATAAAATAGATTGTCAGATCTGAAAGGCTTCAGTACGTCAGCTGAGTGTGTGTGAGCGGTGATGCCTGGGTTCTCCACTTAATGGTGCTGTTTCCCCTGTTGCCAGGGCCTACCGCACCAACACCCTGAAGCACAGCTCGCTCTATGAGGCCTTCCTGCCCTTCCTATCCCCGGTGATACTCTTTGTGCTCTCCACCCTCTGGGTCTGCCTCTCTCCCAATGACATCATCCAACAGCAGCCCCGCATCTTCTACCTCATGGTGGGCACGGCCTTCGCCAACGTCACTGTGAGTCTGCCCGCCGTTGATTCTCTGGGGTCTGTTTGGGGGGTTAGTGAGCACTCTGCTGGTCTCTACTGTCTGACTCTGAACCTAACTTTCTATACCCTGTGTACACCAATACCCTAAATATCTACACCCTGACCCTAAAATAACCCTCTATACCCTAACTGTCTACTCGCTGACCCTAATCCTCTACACCCTACCTTTCTACACCCTGACCCTAAAATGACCGTAAAATAACCCTCTATATCCTAACTGTTTACTCTGACCTAACCCTCTACACACTGTCTACACCCTGATCTTAAAATAACCCTCTATATCCTACCTTTCTACACCCTAACCGAACCCTCTAACCATAACCATTTGCCTGCTTTTGTCGCCTAACCCCTCCCTGCAGTGCAAGCTGATTGTGTGCCAGATGAGCAACACGCGCTGCCAGCCGCTCAGCTGGTTGCTGCTGCCCATGGTGCTGCTGGTTCTGCTGGTGGCGTCGGGCATCCTGAAGCACAGTGAGGGCCTTGTGCTGCACGTCTGGACCGGGCTGGTGCTCTTGGGCCACATCCACTACGGCGTGTCCGTGGTGAGTCCTGCTGCTCTGCTCCGCCGTGTCTGTCCTGCCCTTCTAGCGTGCGTCTCGTTAAAAGCACTCCCTTTGACCCCCCCCCCTCCCCCCCAGGTGCGTCAACTCAGCGCACACTTCCACATCTTCCCCTTCTCGCTGAAAAAGCCCAGCACCGATTGACTAGAGGAGGAGAAGATGGGTCTGCAGGCTGCGGAGGTCTAGCCAGCCTGTCCCTCCCCATGCTCCACATCACCCAAAAGGGGGCGCCATTTCCCCCAGGAGACACCCAGCCACTGAGCGGCACACAGCCCCGCCTTCCCCTCCCCCTAGCAGCCCGTCTTGGGGTTGGGGGAGGGGGGGAGGGGGTAATCTTTTCATTGTTTTCAGCAGTGAGGTTTGCTTGTTTCCTAAGGAAATGTGCTTCAGCATTGACGGCACACCAGAACCAGCCTGGTGCCTTTTTTACACACTCTCTCATGAATGTACTGCGCAAGGCCTCGGAGCAGCGGGCCCCTTCCTTTCGCTTTGGTTGGCGTGCAGTCCTCTCTAACTTGGGATCTCAAAGCTACAGGACTCTCCATCTTAGAACGATTGGCCGCATCAGACTAAGAAGACCAAGACTTGCTCAGTGTCTGATTAGTCCAGTTCGGGAGATGCGAGCCCCGGGGACGTGTGGCTCCGCTGTTTGTGAGACTCTGTTTTCCCATCTTGTGGGTGGTGATGTCAGCATGGCCCCTTCCTCTCTTGCCTGGCTCTCTCTCTCTCTCTCTCTCTCTCTCTCTCTCTTTAGTTTGAGCTTGAATGAAGAGTGTACCTCAAACCCAGTTCTGGAACGGCTATACTCTGAAGGAACAAGCATGTGTTTGTGTTATTTTAATTTTTTTTTTTTTTTTTTTTTTACAAAATGTGAGCGTTAGTTTCTACTGGTATTCATGTATAGTTATATGGTTATTATTTGTTACGGTTTTCCGGTAAGTGGATGGTTCAGAGTGGTGGTGGTCGTTCATTTAAGTGATGCAAGCATATCAGTCCTGAAACGACTCGACATTTTGTGTATGTATGCGTGTTAGGAACCTGAGCAAAGCTGAATTTCAGATTTAATTCCCCAATTTTTTTTTTTAAACTGTAACCTTTTTTTGAGAAAGGTTCATATGCCATCTTGACGGTAGTCTGTAAGAAGTCTGGGCTGTGCCGGATGCCCCTCCCCGCCCCGCCCCCCCCTGCAGTGGATTTTGCCTGGTGCGTGAGTAAAGGCCATGTCTCTGTTTACGTAATGTGTCACTGTCACCAGTACTTGCTACAGCTATCTGTAAATGGTCACCTTCCGTCCCACGAAAGCGCCCTGGCTTTCTAAATGACGTACTCTGTGTGTCGATAATGTTGGTTGAACTATGGATGGGATGTAATCATAAGCAGCTAAGCAGCGGATTCATGTGCATAGTGTGTTTGTACTGGGGTCGTCGGGTCATCCTGCCATGTACTACATTATTCTATGTGCTTGGGTAAGGGGCTTTGTTCTTTTCATAGTCCAGCTTTTTCCTTGTCATGACCTCACCTCAGACAAATGTGTATGCAAATAAGTGGTAAGATTAGTATTATTCAAAATATTCACTATATATAAAATGTTAATGCCATTATGATGTATATACAGGTTGATGATATGGGGATATACCACCTTCCTGTAAATATCACATGTAAAAGTTATTCTTGCTGTTTGACTAATTTCTTAGAGCTGTTTCAGTTGGTGACCATATGTATTGCAAATACAGTAAGATTTAAGCTGTTGGGTGGCAGATGGGCCTTTTTTTGCGAAGAAGCCATTTCTGTTTCGCGAATTTGTCACTCGCCAAGTAATCACTTTTTAGCTTTTGTGTGAAGAATTGGATAAGGAATTCGCTGTAACTTCCTACCTCAGAGTATTGTAGTACCGGACTGAGACTCTGCCTTCATGACTTCATCCAGTACAGGTCGATCGACTGACGTTTAAAAAAATGGGTAGCAAGCGGGAACATTATCATGGTCTGGCTTTTGTGAGTTTGTGAGTGTAATGCAGGGTCAGGTACACCTGGCACGTTTCATGTGATTTAAATCTGTGTACTGCTGTTGACAAACACCACCTAAATACATTATTGGCCTCCAATGACTTAATGCTGTGACATTGTTTCCAACAGGACATTTCCAAAAATGGCCAGTGTTTAAAGTAGGCCAGACACTATATATATATATGCCATATATATATATATATATATACACACACACGCATTAGTTTTGTTTGCCTAGTAAAGTAATAAGCTGTGCATTGCTCTAGTAATCAGACTGACACCATTCTTGTTTCATTAAAACATCTATGTGATCTGCTCCTGTTGTCTGTTTCCTGTTACCCTACTGGTCTTGCCGCATCACGTGTGTTTCCTGTTCTTCAGATGAAGCATTTCAGAAGCCTTTGTCTGCTGGCCCTAGGCTGCATGTCTCTGGATATCCGTAACTGAACACCTCCCAGGTGCTGTGTGCCGCATCCCTACAGAAGACTGTCCCCAACCACTTGTGTGTTTGGGTGATTTGTAAATTATGCAGCTCAAGGTAAACTTACAGCTCAGTGGGAACATAATCCAAGTGCTCTGGAGTTGCAATGCAAAGCATGTGGATAGACCATTTGAACATTCATACTCTGGTTTGTTTAAAAATCCATTCTGTCCAACAACTTAAGCAAATTTTAAAGCACAACTGATTGCTCTTATGTTCCATTATTCACCAGCATAAGCTATTTGTAAATCACTTTTCACATAGAACAATGTGCAAGTAACTGTATAAAGGCCATAGTTCCTCAGTGATTCATGCCACCTAGCTATTCAACAAGCAAAAATAAATAAATCGGGAGCAGGAGAGGAGCTGCCAATTAGCCTGAAGACTAAGTACTCGCTATACTCTATCCTGAATGTGATGTTGAAATAGTCATACTGCAGTTTAATAGAATTTAAGATAAAACACGCATCCAAGATTACTTCTTGCCTGCTTTTTTCACCCCCACACTAATGCTGCAAGACGCTCCAAGTAGTCACAAATCAAACGATAGCAAAATATCAGGAAACCGGAGCAGTAAGAATGAGCACTAATGAGTCCAATTAATGTTTTTCTTACTCATTTATTTTCAGTTAATGCTTGTTGGATACAAAATGTATGTACTGCTATAGAGTTACAAAACAAAGTGAATAAATTAGCCACAAATTAGACAATGACTTATGTACAAAATTACAGGCAGTAAAGGCAACGTTTTAGTGTTTTGATGGAGTAGCTGGACGGATGGCCATGCCATTTGGCTGGGCTGATAAGGGGCCAGAAAGGCACAAGATCAGCCCCTTCGTGTGATTACTATGGCAAACGTGTCACACTACATCCTGCCATGGTGGATGTCGGGACCCTACCCGCATCATTCGTTTTAGGCTGTGTACACAGTGTACAGTAACTGTACGGAGAATGCCTAGGGCCCGAGCTGACCGTGAGCCCACGCAGCAAGTCACCCAGCTTTACATGTCAAACTGTTACCAGCCCAGAAGCTCTTAGGATGGGGACCCATCTCAACCATAAGTACCTATAGTGCAGCGTACTCCACTGAGGCTCTAAGAGAAGTGCGGAGCAGCAAAACCCAGTGCTGCAATATCACATCTTCAGTGCCTCTGCATCCAACTGTACAGCTGCACGGTGTTTCGAAAGCTTTCCCCTAAATGTTAGGATTCAGAAGCTCATCTAGGATCAGGCGGATTTGAAGTCAATGCTGCCAACAGCATGAGCCCATGCTGACAATTAAAATCTGAACTAGCTACCACAAAATATTAAAAAGAAAAACATAAAAAATAAAGATAAAATACTACTATGCATGAAAGGATGTTAGATGTGTAGAATGCCATGCATGTCGCCGTGGAAGCTCAAGTCTTTTGCTTCACGCTTCAAAAATGCTTCGTCAGGGTTCAGTCTTTCCGGTAAAACGTTCAGGATGCACTCAGTGTTCCGGCCTGGTCTACGTAGGACACAGAACTGTGTAGAGAGAGAGAAGACGACAGGACTGTAAAAGCCACATTCAGCTACTGGGATAAAAGGTGAGAGAAAGACCAGCTAGGTGCTGACATCACCCCAAAAAAAGGCACACATCAACAAACCAAAATGATATCAACTACAAGCAGCACCTGTGCAGGTCGGTCCAAATTACATTAGCAAACCTGGATTATATGACAGAAATGATTATAAACATGGCAGAGGTTCATACCCACACCACTGGAAATAAAATGCTCTGCCAACAAAAGTCAGCATTAGAGGAGAGAACAGTGCTCTGTGGTGGCACTAAAAGGACGCAGTGCAGGAATGAAGCAGTGCAATACACACAAACACACCTACACACACAAAAGCTGCACTACCACAGCCTGCCAGTAGGGGTGGAGGGGCATTCTAATAACAGGAACTCGGTGTTTAACAAACCTCCGACTCCACAGCCCTCACACCAGAGCTAGTATGAGGAATGCAGGCAAAGAGAAAGGAAAATTAAATTCATGGGTCAGTGGAGCCACAAACTGGGAAACGGCATCAAATGAAGGCTAAACAAAAGGGGAAATTTCCAGATAATTACAAAGGAGGGAGAGGGCCGAAGGATCACGCTGGTCTGCAATACACCTAACCACCAGAGGGCAGCGGAGTTCATCTTCAGGTGAGCACACACACAGCTCTGCTGGAGCAGAAACAGGAACGTTACCTTTGAGGATGTAATCTGTGAGGAGGCTCGGCACCTTATCGCTGTCCTCTCGCATGGCACGCAGAACTAAGGGGACGCAAACATGGGCGAGGAAGCTCAGTCAGTCACAAAGAGACAGGAGGCAGAGATAGGCGGAAGGCCGGCCTTCCGGCCAGAGAAAGAGGCACTCACTCTTGGTGAGAATCTGAAGATCTTCCACTGAAGGAGGCCCCCCCTTCTTCTCATAGGGAATGACGGTGGTGAGGTACTACAGGAACACAAAGGCAGGTGAGCACCGGGAAGGACAGATGCCAAGTGCCGTGGAGGACAGGGGGAGGCGGACAGGGAAAAGGGGGCACCTGTTTGTCCCCGAGCGAGCTGCCGAATGTGTGGCGGAAGCCATTCTGAATGGCGGTGGAGAGGACCTCCATGCTGAAGCGCTAGGGAAGGAGGCACGGAGGAGCGCAGGAGCGGACAGGAGGACGGAGGGAGAGAGAGAGAGAGAGAGAGAGACAGAGCGTGTGAGACTCCGAATGCAGGGCAGGCAGATGGCCCCACTCAGCATCAGAATGGGAGGGTGAAGTTTTGCGGGGGGGGGTGGACACTGCAGCCACCGCAAACAAACAGGGAACTGGGACAGCGG
>JAABNY020000038.1:17543063-17561264 GCA_015164015.2 Brevimyrus niger
CCGTCATATGAACAGCCCTGGTATAGACTTTAGTCATACACACATATTCTTTCAAGAGATCCTGACAATGACCCCAATTCTGTATGAAACTGAACAGATTGGCTTAGTAAGAGGGTAGCAGGGTGTGTTTGGTCATGACCAATTTTGTTAGATTATTGTGTTACTCCTTTGGCTGTTATACTTTCTCTTGTGGCTTTGTGTTACTTAATATACAGCTGGCCAGCCCCCATGTTCAATGCCAGACTTCCTGCCCTCTCTAATGTTATTACAGTGGCAGCAGACTTTTGTTCCTTAAGCAAATATCATACCGCCTCTTGTCCCTGAGCATTATCAGCCCAGATGCATGGTTTTGCTGGATATTAGTTGTTGATTATTCATTCTTGTCTGTGCCAGTTACAGACAAGACCACTTTGGACTGAGGGAGGCACTATAATGGTTGTAGTACTGATAACATCTTCAGCCAAAGAATAGAGGGTAAATGATTAGAAACTCTGGTGGCTGAGGTTTGCCTGTTGGTCCTTGAAAGAGTCACCTGGCCCCACATTTTTGACCTCTCTGGAAGCAAAAGAAGCTAAGACAAGCTGGGGGGCGTTATGATAGGAAGATGGTCTGCAAGGTTCCCAGCCTACAAGAAACGCCGTCCGGTGATGCTCTGAGAGACATGCCACCCTACACCATAGAGAACTTTCCACATTGAGTTTTTTGGCTAACATGATGGCCTCTTCCTGCCCTGTCTCATTGATGAGATGGTATGTCAGATACTGGGTCCGATATCTCAGTCACCACGGTAAGGAACATATGTGATCTATTCTGCAGGCAGGGTTGGTTTAAGTTCAGGCCTGGACCACCTAGGCATTAATTTACTAAACAGAGCAGGTCAGTGATTTGCAGTGATGCCACTTGATTACTGTAATGTCCAGAGAGCTCTGAGCTCCTATTAACCACTGCCACCATGACAACATGGAGCAGATACGGATAACATACAGCTGGGGTGAAGTGTATCTTGATGATTTGCTATGTAGACATACTCAGCAAGACCCCGTTCAACCTTCACTTCCTTGTGAAGTTAATATTTTAAGAAGTAGTAAGATCTTAGAGCGTGGCCTCAGATCACAGTGGGGTATTAGTAGTATAACAGTGGCCAATGTCGCAGAACCTATGAGCTGTAGCTTCCTAGAGTTGTTGTTACACTACTACTGTTTTATCAGAGACTAGCGAGAGGGAGGGTCATGTCTGTAGCAATCATCCTGAGATGTATCTCATGCATCATCCTGCCCTCTAGGCTTGAATATTATTCTTGTACTTAAGAATAATTTATTCCCAGCAGTAATATGTCAAATGTGAAATACACAATTCCATTCCATCTATATATCCTCACTTTTTCTTTTCAGGGTCAGCGGGAGTCCAGAGCCTATCCCAGAAGTTATGGACACAAGGCTGAGAATGGGACGTCAACCTATCAGAGGGCACACACACACCTATGGGCAATGTGTTAACTCCAATTCACCTAAGCATATTATTGGGGATGAAACTAGAGTACCCAGAGGAAAACCCATGACGACATGGGGCGAACATGCAAACTCCACACATGGAACTATGGTGAAGACCCAAACACTAGTTCCAGAGGTATGCAGCAAGCACTAACCACTCTGCCACCCTACTATCCCAATCACCACTGTCATTTATTAACTACTGCCACTTTGACTTCAGCACCTTGTTATCCTGCTCATGTGTTATTGTATATTGCTTATCGACCAATCAGCTGAAACGACCCCCACGTGAAGCAAATAATGTTGACCATCTCTTAAAAGCGGTGCACTTGAAGACCTGGATGCGTCCATACGCGACACATCACTCCCATTACCATCATCAAAATTATGTGCCTTCTTTGCCTAGGCAGCCCTTCTGTTGGACTGTCTCAGTTGTTATAGCCTTCGTTCGCATCCTGAATTGATGAATCCTGGCCACCCAACACCCGGTTGGCAGTTCATGGTTTTTCCTTTTTCAGTTCGCTCTCAGTAGGCACTCACCACAGCTGGCTGAGTGCTTCACAAGCCTCACCATTTTGGATTACCTGTGGCCCAATTGTCTGGTCTTAATGATTTGGACCTTGTCAAAGTCTCTCTGATTTTTATGCAGTTCTTCTGTATTCAAAATACCGACATTGAGCAGTAAATGCTAACTTAAAAATATATCCCAGAGCTTGACATGCACCATTTTTATGAAATAGTTAAATTTATTCACTTCGCCTGAGGATATTCACAATGTTTTGACTCATCTGTGTATACAGAATAAATAGTATGCATTCAAACAATTCATGAGCTTTTGAAACCTTGCTTTCTGTACGGGGTGAAAATCCTCCTGAGAGCCAATCAAGCTTCATTGCCTTGACAAAGCCAAAGGTCCAGACTGGCAAGGTCAGGCTGTCACAGTGCAGTGCTGAGTTGAATAAGGTACGGCAGCATTGCAGATTTCAGTCTCAACACTGGATGGCCTTTTCAGCCAACAGCATAACCTAGACCAATGTTTCCCAACCCAATCCTTGGGACCCTCAGGCAGTCCATGTTTTTTCTCCCTCCAAGCTCCTCCATGTTTTTGCTTCAGGTGCTGGAAGGGAGCAAGAACACGGACTGTCTGGGGGTTCCTCAGGACTGAGTTGGGAAACACTGACCTACGCAACTACAGGCACTGCATTTAACTGGAGCAGCAGCTGGACGCTGCCTCCAAAGCCACCTGTAGTGTGGGTGAGACCAGCATATGAGCAGGAGGCTCCTTTCACATTGTCCAGGAAGGAAGAGCTACATTCTCATTAGTTTAGTTCTGCACTAGTATGCAATAGCTGAGGGTTATTAGTATAAAACCCTGAATTACACTTCACAGCAGAAATGCACGGTAGCCAGTTTAAGTTCTGGGGCCACAGGCCCCACATACTCCAACTGTTTTCTCAACTCAACATAGTGACTGACTCAGATGAAGTGAAGAGAGCAGCTTTAAACCTAATTGTCTCCTAGTGCTTTCCTTCTTGAGGTGCTTGTGACACTGCATGGGTCTTTTTCAAAACCCTGAATGCTTTATTGAAAATATGCATACATAACACTTCTCCTACACAACATTACAAAAAAGAAACAATACAATCACTTTTGGAATAACACATTAATGCAAAGAGATCCTGGAACCCGGGCCCGTACCATTTACACATCCCAGACCATCGGACCCGGCACACTGCAGCACAATTGTGTTTAAGGACCATCAAAGTAAGGAATCGGCTGAGAGCTCCTGGGCCTCCTGAGCTGTGAACTGCCTTCAAGGTCCACGGGCAGAGGAGAGGAACAGGAGGGTGATTGCGAGTACCGATGGTTCTTTGTGTATGATATGCATTAAGTGTGTGCACTCTTGGTTCCACTAGTTGCCTCAGTCACACAGGGATCCAAAGGCAGGCCACTCCAACCCAAAGGGCTAACTCAGTGTTTCTAGCTTTTTCTTTACAACATTGTGTAGTCCATCATTCCCACAGCCCTATTGGGTACGTGTACAAATCTCTCTCTTGCTCTCTCTCGCTGTCACACACACACACACACACACACACACACACACACACACACACACACACTTACAAAGGAAGGGGGTGATGCAAAAAAATAAGAAAGAGAACCGATGGAAGGTTATATTTTAATATAATGAAGGGAAGAAGGTCCAACAGAAAGTGAACAAAAACAGTCACAAAAAAAAGAAAACCATAAAACAGACAGAAAAGCAGTCTTTTGAAACATTTAATATCAGTCCATAGCAAATAGTCATTACATATGGAAAACAAAGTAAAGAAAGTTGTATACGATACTGCCACCACTGCTGCAGGGTAGGGGGGGGGGGGGCTGGAGCCTGCATTCAAACACACGAGAACTGCCCCTACCGCTTCAGAGGCATCCACCTACAGACATGCATGACAACGGGCTCCTTAAGATCCCGTCAATGAGGACGTCGAACCACCACTTTCACAGATGCTCACAGGGCGAGAACATGGCTGTTGTTCATGCAGGATGTATGTTCCTCCACTACCCCCACTCCCCCACCAGAGTCCCTCCCACTCCAGCAACCCTGCTCAACTGTCATCTGCAACAAAAGGAGTCCCCATAGAATGAAAACAGAAACGGGAGAAAGCCTTTGTTTTAAAAAATCTATACAAAGTGGGGCCTTCAGGTAACTAGGATTCGGTTAAAAGTCTCGTAGTTTAAAATCCTCTTAAAGTGAGGTGAAAGAACGACATGATCCGTCACTAGTGAGAACGGTGCCAGGCGCATGGGGGCCTAAGGGGCAGCGGGGGCAGTCTGAGTAGCAACACTGCAGCCACGACTCTGAACTCCACCGCAAATAAAGAACCAGGCAAGTGAAAAGCAACACACGGCAGAATGGGGTGTGGGGGGGTGGGGGTTGGGTTTGGACAGGGTAGGGCTGAGGTCATCGTCTGGGGGGCGTGACGGTAGAGGGTGAGCAGGGGAGGAGGGTGAGAGTATGTGTGTTTGAGGTGATAAATCGCTTCTTTTCAAAGCAACTCCAACACTAACACTTACTGCATCCAAATGCTGTTAAACAGTAAATAAAACCATAATAATGCTAGAATTATAAAATACAAACAAGCTTTGCTCTTTGTTTTCATGTGGACTGTGTTGTTAAACTTAACTGCTTAGTAAGAAGAAAACACAAAACCCAGTGCCCCCCCCCCCCCCCCCCCCCCCCAACACGCAGCTATGAGAGGATGAAACGAGGTGAAGCCCTGCGGAGCTGGGCGAGGGCTGCGGCTGCTGCGTCTGGCTGGGCCGCGCTCAGCCCTCGCCATTTCCCATTCGCTTGAAAAGGACTCCGGGGATTCATCCGACATCCAGAGCCGGTTAGAAATGCAACTCTTTTTTCTGGGTTCGTTTTTCTCTCTTTTCGTACTTTTTCATGTTTTATGTATCATTTTAGAGCAGTCTTCCTGTCCGAATCACCATCAACTATACATGCTACTGCAGTTTTCTAGAGAGGGGGAGAGAGAGAGGGAGAAAGAGGGAGAGAAATTATTCATGGCCTTGTCTGCTGCTCTGCTGCCTGAAACTGGGAGTAGGATCCTCCAAGGCCCTCAAAAAGCAGAGGCTTGAATCCAGTAGTGCATGCACACGCACGCCCAGAACGTGTCAAATGAACGCAGGACGGGATGGTGTGGCCGCTTACCGTTGAAAGTCTCCAAGTCTTGCGTGTCGAAGGGGTCCGGACCCCACACCCTGACGGTGCCGTCATCTGAGGCACTGGCCATGAGGCCGGGCAGCACTGGGTTCCAGCTCACACAGTTCACCGTGCGGGTGTGCCCGCTCAGCTCGGCTATGGGGAGCTCACTGCGTTTGTGCCAGATGTAAACCTTGTGGTCTGGGGAGGGGGCGACACACACACACACACACACGGAGCTAAGGCTAACAGCGTGACAGTGAACACACCCCCCCCGGTGACGCATATGGGCTGTGCCTGTGGCCTTGTGCTCACCACACTGTAGGGCCTATTCTCAGAAATACTTACACCAGAACTAGTCGTCTTGGTGGAAAACCTTTAATATAGAGTAATTTCATGTGGTGGAGGCTGGGGGCGGGAACCTGTCCCGGGCTGACGTTGTGAATCGCAACCAAAGCATCCCCTCAACGTGCCGAAAGCTACGTTATGGGACGACCATCTGCTAAGCAGCGGCATTCGGCTTTTGGCCAATCGCACATCAGCGTGGCTTACTCAGGAAGGGGGCGTGGCTCACGGGGCAGAAAGCACCATTGCTGAGGGACCGCGCTCATGTCACCGAACCACCAAGGTCGTCGCCCAGAAACTGAAGTGTCATAAAGGACCTTAATCCAATAATTCCACACACGCTACTGTCATCTGTCATGCATCTGACAGACATGAGCATTTTAAGCAATTCCCTTTGTATATTTTCATATTTTATCAAGTACGGTTATTGTTTAGATTAATTTCTACTTATAATCCATTTCAGCAAAGTTTACTTAAGGCAGGATTTTGATTTTGAAGCTGGTTTTGGTTCTCTCTGAGGGCCAGACAGTAAAGAGCCAGAGATCAGGACGGGAGGGAGGGTCAGAGAGAGTGGGCTGGGAGCAGGCCAGGGAGAGGGGGCCAGGCAGAGAGCCAGACCTGTGCTCCCTACAAATCCAAGCCACAGTAAGCAGATTGTGTGCCCACCCACCCCCATCCCGCTTAATCCCCAGGAACCTGCCTTCACTCCCGCTGGCGATGAAGTCTTCATTGTGGCCCCCAAAGCAGGAGTGGATGGTGTAGAATCCCTGCGTCACGCCTTGGTACTTTCTGACCAGGACACGGTCCTGCAGGTCCCACAGATGAACTCCCTGTGGCGGGGTGGAGGGGGTCAGTGAGAGTAGTACAGCCCTCAGAACTCCAGCCCCAACCCCCTACCTCCCAGACCCACCACCACCTTACCTGAGTTGCTACATTTAACAAAGCTAATCGTCCGTTCTTTGAAACGGTGAAAGACATTATGGGATGGTCCTCCTGGATGCTGTGGATACAGAAGCGTGACGATCAGCTCCCAGGGCAACGGTAAATAAAATCGCCAACCGGCTATCCAATCAGACCACGGCGCCTGCTCACATGTTCCGGTCTGTCAGGTCCTCAAAGTTGTATCCCCGGATACGCTGGTGTGTGTCAGAAGCCAGGACCGTCCTCCCGTCTCCGAGACACCACAGACACTGGACACGGACACCCTCCCACGAGTCCAGCAAGTTTCCATCCAAATCCTACCGTGTGGCCAAAAAATGGAGGGCTCAGTCCTTTCTTACAGGGACGGATGGAGGGGACCGAGCTAGACGTCACTTACACACTGGTAGAACTGGCCTCTCTGGCCACCTGTGACGTAGCGCTTGCCGTCTGGGTTCCAGGCCACGCTGGTTAGGCTGTCCTCGTGAGACTGACTCATCTTAGTCCTCAGCTCACCGGTCTGGGTGGCAAGAGGGATGGACCTTGTTAAGCCCGCTGAGCTCACCGTTAAAAAGTCAGACGTGCCTGCATGGGCTAAAGGTCGTACTGTGACATGCTATACGTCTCCCATACCTGTACGTTCCAGAGCCACAGCTCAGAGCAGTCATCCGGACCACAGGCGATCAGGTAGGTATCGTCCGGGCTCCAGGCCAGGTAGGAGACACCATAGGCATGCCCTTCAAGGGTCTTCAGCAACTTCAACTGGTGGGTTTCCTGTTTACCGACATAGGCATCACACACCAGGATACTACTGCACTCAGAGATATAGCCTCATTCATAATATTCTGGATTATCATTAAAGCCACATTTAAAACGTAACTCCGTGTTCAAACTATAAGGCAACCCAGTTTGAGAGTCCAACAGATTTTTTTTTTAAACCACCTGTATATTCCTGAAAACCAATAATTACCGACCCACAAACGGGCACTTACTGGGTCAACCTGCCAAATAATAACTGTGGTGTCTTTGGATCCTGTGGCCAACTTGGTACCGTCGTTAGAGAACTTGCAGAACCACACCTCATTGCAGTGCTCTGTCAGAATCTGCTGGGTGGAGCAGGGGAACTGTTTCCTGTGTGGAGGGAAGAGAGGGTGGTGAGCAGGGCTAGGGCTGCCCCAGGCCGGCTGGGCGGGCGGGCGAGAGGCCGGGGAGACACGGCTGGGCGCACCGACTGCAGACGTGGTCCAGCAGCAGAGATACGGAGTCCAGGTTGCTGTCCAGCTTCGTGTTGTGGTAGAGGCAACGGTCGCGCTGCAGCTCCACCGCCTGTCGCAGGAGAGTCTGCAGTCTGCGGGGGGGCAGCATCACGGTCGGGGGCAGGTAGGCTGTGTGACGACACACAGCGCCGACGGGTGAGCGGGGAACGCGCACGCTCACAGAGCGCTCAAACTGTGCTCCCCCCGAAGGGAGGCCTCGGACCGGGCCGAGGGTCGTTCCTCGTGTCCTCCGGCGGTAACGGCAGCCGGGCCACTTCAGGAGCTCCTTCTGAGAACATCAGGATCCCCAGCAGGCCCTAGATGTGCGATGACATGGACCTACAGGACCGTCCATCACAGAGGCCTGTCCTGAGCCCCGCATGTAATGGACGTGGCCAGAGTGAAAACAAGACCCAAGAGGGAACTAAAAAGGCCTCACTGGCTGGCCGAATGGTACCACCGCACTGCCAGGCGGGCGGGGAATGGGCGAATGCCAACGAGCAGGTTGGCCAGAGGGAGCCGGTCAGCAAGGCGCACTCACTCTGCAGCTTGTCCAGCAGCTTGCAGCGGGAGGCGGGTCCCTTGCCCTCCCATTCGGCCTTGGCACGCAGGTCCTCCGCATGGCTACACATCAGGTACCTGGGAAGACAAACATGAGCAACGTCTATCTCCGGCCAATCACACGACGACATAGCCGCTTTTTTTTTTACAAACATATCCCCATAAGTCTGATTAAGGTAGGGTTAGAAGGAAAACATGCGGAGTGTGTGTGTGGGGGGGGGGGGGTGTTGTGGCAGGATAAGGACTGAGAACCACTGATCTGATGCAACTGCAACCATGGACACACTGTCAGTCCACAGAAGGAACCCAGCCATATGTCATGGGTGCTTTCAGCTAACCTGCACATTTTCGGACTATAGGAGCAGACAGTCACAGGGCAGAGGGTACAGACTGGATTCTGGAGCATCACCCCTACTTATATTTACTATTAATTTATTTGTTCCACTCTATTCCATCTCTTGCTGCTTCTGAGATTTTGTCCACAATGCACAGCATGTGAAAATTTTCATGTGTATTAACCATGAAATGATGTCATATGATACACTGATACATGTTATACTGGGGCTCACCCACCAAGACAAATTCCTGGTGTGTTTAACATACTTGGCCAATATAGATCTTCCTGATTCTGAGCAACAGCAGCAGTAACCCGGGGAGACAGGGTATGCCAGGCATGGGGGGGGGGTGGGGGTGACGTACCCGCTGAGCACGTGGATGCGGTCGGTGTTGTACTTGAGCGGCGTCAGCTCCCCCCGCAGAACCTGCAGGGCCTCCAGCACCTTCCCATCCTCCAGGTACTCTAGGTACTTCTGCTGCAGCAGCAGGAACTTCATGCGCTGCAGGCAGAACATGGACACCAGTAAAGGTCGGTACACGGGGATCCACCGCAACAACATCGCGAATGCGCTCGCCACCACACGCGGACAAAAATATGGCAAGAATGTGGATATACATCCTGAAGGATGCTGGTTCAAGTCCCAGAAAGGGCCAGTCATTGAACCTAAGGATATCCAGCTTGATATATTTCCCTGGGAAAATACGCAGCCCTACTGAAGGATGAAAGTTAGTGAGGTTGAATAAAAGGGGCTTGCAGGATAACTGGGTGATGGGCAGACAGGAGCTATAACTCCCTAATCAGATTACTAATTAGAGAATCGATTGTCTGAAGAGTCCTAACACCAAGGCTTGAACAGCTGAACTAAAGGTTATCAAATGGCTCGATCACAAGTGACATGAAAAGTGACAGCCAAAGAAAAAACAGAGTAACTCCAAAGCTGGAACAGACTCCTGGGGCACCTTCTAGTGGGCACACCTCAACCCCACCCTGCTGCCTGCCACTGTGGCCCACCCGCCGTCACAAAGCCCCACGTACCAGCACGGCCCATACAACATGACTTTTAATCAGCCACACACCATCTTAAAGGGGAGGAAAATGAGATCCAAGGCTACGGCTGATATAAGCGCCATGTGAATAAGTCTCTCTTTATCTTACAGCTGCAGTCCCTGCATCGGGGATGGGTTAACAGTCTAATCGGCATTCCGGGCCACGTAAAGCAAGTGTAACTCTGACCCATCCCGCAAAAAGCCAGCAGAACCGGCGTTTGGGCCGTCCGGAGGATTCCCGACTTACCACGATGGCGTTGGGGGAAAGCATCAGCGCCTTGAGCTCACTCAGGTCATGCTCGGCCTGCGTACAGAAAGGCAGTAGAGGCAGGTCAGCATTACCAGCCAGCCGCTCAGAGTACACGCTGCCCGGCCAGTCACAACTGATTTCAGAGTATTGACAGAGGCTGTGTTTTTCTAGCAGCGTATTTTAAAAACACACAGAAATGCAAGCATACAAGCACACACAAGGGCATGACAAACACATTGCATGGAACATGAAACTTCTGTCGGCTTGTGAAAAACAGCCAGAGTTCAGCAGATATGGGTGAACACACAGGGCCTGAGCGCCCTTTTCCTATTGTGCAGGGAATTTGTGAAGGCCTACAAAGCAGCACGGTTTGCGCGCATCACTGCTGTGGGGCTACAGGCCTTGAGCGCAGCGCCATGAACGGGCTTTCCCGTACTGTCGTCTAGACCCCAGGCCATGTTGGACCACGTTCCTTTCTTGTCATGGCAAACCTTCCACCCTTTCCTGAGGTCTGGAGGATCGGCTTATCATCAGAACAGGCGCTATGCCAGGCCTGAGTCTATGGGAAAGTTCATCTCAGAAATTATGTAATCCATGCCACTCAGGCCTGGTATCTGCCCCGAGCAAATTGTTTACCTTCAATCACAATGCTCACTTACTTGACCATGGTAAATGTGCATGTGGGCCTTATTTGAACAGTGCGAGACCTATGCTTTTGCTTGTACTCTAGTAATTGCTAATCCAATCATTTTTATGAAACATTCTCTTCATACACAAAGTGAGACTGCTTAAATGTATACAGCACTAGCCACTGTTGACCACCTACACACACATCTGGTTCGGCAGACAACTTTGAGAAAGTAACTTAATAGCAAGAGAATTGTTATAAACACTTTAATAGGGACAATACCATATGAGACATGCTGATCCACCCCCCCCCGGAAACTTTATTCTGTCTTATTTAAAGTTTTTAATCTAGATGAAACAGCCTCCTGGGACTCTAAAGAGTGGAGCCCACACAAACTGTACAGCTTCCAGAAGTACTCATCACTCATACTGTGTCGGTTCAAATGGATATGGGGGTGACTAAGGACATCGCTTTCCCACACTCCCCTCATCTGAGGAATGGCTGAAGCACTTCAGTGAAATTCACTCTAACGACAGGCCGGCATTGCATGGCTTCTTCAACCATCCAGGAAGGCCTCCCTGAATGCAGTCACCATCCGTGGTGCTCCAGGCAAATTTAGACACAGGGCAGCTGCAGGTACAGCTAAACCTCATTTTTGGAGTTTCTATCATTCACTGGTAACCAGGGATGCCATTTGGGATGGTGGGAGAGTGAAAAACTTGGAACACAATATGAATGGCCTAGGCTGGGGGCCCAAAACAAGATGCTTTCACTGGGGCCAAAATCTCAAATGGCACCTCTGCCGGCAGTCATGCAGTCCTAAAAAAAAAAAGAAAGCTATAGAATATGGTCCTAGATGAGCCACACGTCATGTTTCAATGCTCTGATTGGACATCTGGGTTATTCTGACGCCTGTAAACATGAGGGACAGCCAATACTGCGTCAGGGCCAAGGAACTACCGAAGGTTGTGTGACCGAGTTGCAGCCCTTCTAGAGTGGCCGTGCCCTGCAGGTATGGCACTGATGACAGCAGAATAAAAACCTCACGACAGCTGAACAACACTGTCCTGTGGGTCCATGTAGCAAGTAAATGGGCCAGCTACCATGAGCCTGCAGCTAACACACCAAACTACATGTTCAGCCATATAGCAACAACTGTGTGTGAAATGTTTTCCGGACCGAATTTTGTAATATGAAATATTTAGCCCGTAGGCTCACAGAATCAAAATCGTATTGAGTGAAAATGTCTTTCAGTAAAGTGCACACCATTTCCAGAGACTATTAGGACACAGGGAGATGCTGTGTATCAAGAGCCTCGCCCTCTGCAAGCTGGTGATTGTCAAGCTTTACATGCCGCTCAACCCAGCATAGTCATTACAGCCAACTGAAAGTATGTGGGGAGGTCAAACGTTTTAGTGGTATCGACTTTCTGTAAAGCAGACTCCATCTAACAGTGTTTAAATTCACATATATTAAATGTTAAGCTGTTTCTTGAAGAGGATCACAGTTTCACCACATTAGAACAGCAATGAGCTTTTTAAACCATGCTGTGTCACTAAGATAAACCTAAGAGACCCTCTTAAAAGGCACCTCTTTACATGGGCATGCCGGCTTTTGATGGCTCCTCCCCAGTCTGCCATCTTAAGGACACTGGCTCAACCACAGAAAGCGTCAGCCTTGGGCATCTTTACCTAAACAGCTAAAATAAAACTCAGCTGTTTACTTTACCATATGCTGCTATACCAATCACCCAAGTGGTAATGTGTGTTAGTGCAGTAACCAGAACGATGGAGCTCCACCATTTTATTATTAGTCCATGAGCCCCTGACAAGACAGGGCTTCTTTAAAAGCAGCTGATCAGTAAAATGTTCCAGGCATTAAACTCAGACTGCACACACTGATCAGGGAGTCCATTCCCACCTTATCCCACTCGCCATCCATCACGTGGTTCCGGAACTTGGTGGCTGCAGGATGCTCCAGTCTGCATCCTGACTCCTGCATCAACAGGTCCACAGTCTGACTGCAAACATTAAAAAAGGAAAGGTTTGAAATAGCACCACACCCTCCATTAATGTGCAACAGCTTAACCTGACAGTTGGTGCACCATTTACTGGGGGAGGGGGGAATCCCAGCACAATGACATCATCGCAAAAGGCTGAAGTGACGCAGGGGGTTTTCAGTGTGACCCCTTCAACAAGAGCCCTGTCCGAGCTCGGTGCTGGGCGCCTTATCGCCGTCCAAGGCAGCCATAACTACGCCAACATTTGTAATGCAATCAGCTACTCGTTCAGTCGCCATGATCGGGGGTCGTCTGTTGTATCTTCAGGCCTGTTCGTTAATCACGATGTGATCCACGATGTGGATGTTGTTAAAGCGAATGGCGAGGGCAGAGCAGGACTGCCACCGCACTGTTTGTGCGCCCCGGCTCGCGGGACGACAGTCGAACCCCCTGTGCTGTGGGCCCTCCGATACGGGAGGGACCCCTGGTTGTCAACACACACACACACACACACACACACACACACACACACACACACACACACACAAAGCGATCATGGGTGACCACTGGAAATCAGTCCGATTATATGGTCACTGCCCGTGAAAATCGATTCGCAACAGGCTCTTTAATAAGCCTTCTGCGGCCTGCGGGAGAGCAGCGGCGGCGGGTGTCGAGTGGCTCTGTCTCCCGTGGACCTGTTCCCCATGCCCTTTTGTCCGCTAGGCCTGTCAGCGGACCGGGCTGGTCCGTAGCTAGCCATACTCGGGCTACTTCGCGGCGTGTCTCCCTCACAAACTTACTTGAGCCCCAGTCCGTGGAGGTGCTGTCCAATCAGCCGGATGACATCCTCCTCCGACTGGGAGAGCCGCTTTTTCTTTTTCGTAGAAGATCCAACCTCCGTGCCAGAGACCGAGGCGCTGGAGGCGGCGGCAGCCCCGGAAGGCGCTCCGGCCATGGCCCCATTGTTGGTGCCAACGGTGCCCCCGGTACCGGTGCTGGAAATGAGCCCGTTTGAGTGCGACCCGCCGTTCTGGGCGCTGCTCAAGCAGGGGAGCTCCGGGTCCTGCCCCTGTCCAGCCCCGTTCGCCTGCATCATATTACCGCTAAGGATACCAACGGCGCTTCTGTTAACGTGGATGGCAGCGGCCGCCGAAGGAGTCGCAAGTCCCAGTACAACTGCAGAAAGGCCCGCTGTCCCCGTCGCAGCCCCGGGCTCTCCTGCTCCCTCCGCCGCCGAGGCTCGGTGCTTCTTCCGCGGGGGCGGCGACGCTCCGCCGGTGTCCGAGTCGGAGGAGGAGGAAGCGGAGGCCAGAGTTTCCTCACCGAGAGCGGCCGTGGTTAGAAGCCGATGATGCCCGGGGCTTGGAAAGGGGGTGTCAGGTCCCGGGATTGAAAGCCCTCAGCCCGGCTGAAAACGCGATGCCTCTTCGTTTTTGTTGTTGTTTCTTCTAAAACAGCTGCAGCCCGCTAATGGAGTCCAGACGCGTTGACGTCACCGGAAATGCCTGCGCTGCCCACTTCCGGTTGGCTTTACATAATCCATAGGTGGCGCATGTAAACATACTTTGCATATTGATTTCAAATATGGATGAGTTCATTGAATTTGGTTTTAATAACTTTCTGTCAGCGCCCCACGTTATTTTTATTCTTGTGTTCAGGTGGATATTATTGATATATACTGCATTAGATGTGTAGCTTAAATCTGTAACCAAATGTCATAAAATCCCACATCTCACCCTAGAATAGCTGCCTAAAAACAAGGGATGGAAGTAATATCTGTGACTTTGTGGCATGAACCAATAAATGGTTTTAAATTAAATAATGCACATGAATAAACAGTTAATGCAGTATTGGGAAGGTATTCTGACCAACTTTGTGACAACTCAAAAAAAAACATTTCTGTTGTTGTAGTTACCCAAGCCTGTATCTAAAATAAAAGTCAAATAATGAAACTTCATCTAAATCCCCCTTACTGTGTCGCATATCTTACTAATGTCTGTTACAGTTAGGTGTTAACCTATTTGTTATTTAAAATTCCTCCTCACACATTTAATTGATGTGTGATGATAGGACTTTTCCATTTATGGTATTTATATTCCACTTCTTTACTTCTTAAATTTAGGTGGGTGTTTTTAATGATCATCAAAAGGAGCATCTTCAGCTTTATTGCTAAATATCCCAGTCCTTTTTCTGTTTCCAGCCCTTATGTTTGTTTCATCCTACTAATCTGGAGTGACATTCTAGAGTTCGTCACAGTGTCATATTTCATTGTATAATTTCTATTTAATTGCAAGTTCTGTTTAAAAAAATACACATATTGGAGGATAATATATTTTTTCATGTGTTAAAAACTATTTTATCTAGAACTAAAGACTACAGCAAATCATCATATCTAAAAATACAATAATGATGTATGTCATACAGAATAAAAGTCCTAGAGAATTTAGGCAGCTGGTACTTCACTGAAAGAAACCAAATAGCCAACACTGTGCTCCATCTGAGTCACTTCAAGTCTGTCTAACCTGAATTTAGCCTGCTGAACGTGTCTGTGAATGTGTACCTCTGGCCACTTCCTCTAACTTCATTTTCTTCGTTTGGCTAAAGTTAGAAATGCAGGAGACACAAAGATGTGACCAATAAGAAGAGCTACCTTTCACACAAGGTAGATGGCGCTATTTAGTGACTTCTGCTCTTTGAGATGCAAACAGTTCCATTAATACAATGGACATTTCTATTAAAATACAATCTGGGAACAGTATCAGTATAATGGATGAGCAGCAAATGACCACTTGGTGTTAGACATTCCTAGGATTTGTTCCCTGGGCTCAATATTCCTGACATTTTTACAATTTATTTACTTGGCAGACACTTATTCAATGGGATATACAATTGAAAGGAGAGGCAGACAGTCTCGTGGAGCAACGGGGGGTTAAAGGCCTTGCTCAATGGCCCAACAGTGACATCACTCTGCTGACCCTGGGATTAGAACCAGCAACTTTCCAATCACAGGTATAGTGTCCTAACTTGCCAAGCCATAGACCTTCTACCTTTCTACAATCTAGGCTGCAGTGTGCAAAGAGACACAGTATAGTTAAAAATTCACACATAGTGGGAGTCATAAACATTACATTGAGATTTTTAATCAATACATTTAAATTACAAATAATTCAAGAGCCATTCACAGTTCTCACACCTGAGTTTAAGAGTTTCAAAAAACATAAGGGTGTTGGATGTCCTATTCATACATATCCTTCCCAATTTCACTCCGGGGATTCTGTACTGAGGGATCAAACTAATTACTATAAAAGCTAAGCAATGAAGGCAAAGAACAATAAAATAAAAATGTGCTTGAAGTATTTGGGGCAACATTACATGTAACAACTCTTTGGGCCCTCGGGAATTTGGTCTCATGGTCCAAGCCCTCTTTACAGAATCCCAGTCAGTAAGTCCACCATCTGTAGATCAAACCACATTCCTATTATGCTGTGGTGATTCAAGATAAGCTTCTCCTTTTATCTTATCTACACTCCTGATTTCTCGGCCATCCCTGAAATCTGCTAAATGAATTTTACATAAAAACTATATATATATCTACGTATCCTCAATGTATCGGTCTTTCATACCTCCTTTATTTTTCCACAAAATGTGTGTTGCAACCAGAGTATAAAAATATGTGTGCTTTTATAGTTTACAAAAGGAGCTGGGAGGGACAGGGTAGTGGAAGAAGACTATTGCACTTTCATCCAGTCTGGCAGGAAAGACACAGCGCACAAAAGAGTACCGTCTGCGTCAGAATGCAGCCTTCATATGCCAAGATGTCCAACACACACACACACACACACACACACACACACACACACACACACACACACACACACACCATCACCACCCCACACATCCACGCACAAGTCCTTACCGGTTTACTCAGAAACGGGCACAGGAGTGGGGTCAGAGACAAATTTGTCAGACTTCATCTTCTCTTCTCAGGTTATAGGAAATATAGAGAACACTAAAATAATGCTTTTTTTCTGTCGTGTGGAAGTATCTTTTAAGAATTATATAACTAAATATTCATCTACCATAATCTTCAGTATTTAGATGTTTAAATGATTATGAGAGTTTAACCTTTTATGTGGCAGTATCTGTGTGCTTGCGACCATATGCCAAAAAGTATGTGGACACCAGTGAGAGTGTTGTTTGTCTGTCTGTCTGTCTGTCTGTCTGTCTGTCTGTCTGTCTGTAAAACCGAGACGGTATATGTGTCAGGAGCTGTCTACCACTTGGTGAGGGAGAGTAACAGAGGAGCTGTTGATGAAAGAACCTTGTTTATCTCTGCCCTTTAGGAAGAAGGTCAGGAGCTCTCCTTTCCCTTTCACATAGATGGGCCCTCGGCGCACAAACCGGAATCCATACTCCTTCAAGATGATATAACAGTCCTCCACCACCTGGGGGCAATAAAATTGTTACAGGGCAGTTTAATTTACATCTTTTACTGACCAAATAGAGTAACTCTTGCCCTGTTTTATCTAAGAAAGTATATATATATACACACACACACACACACACACACACACACACACACACACACACTTGTCGACTTCTTACGTTAAAAAAATCTGAGATCAGAATGTATGAATGTCAAAAGTGTGACTTGAAAATATATAGTTTGTTTTAGAAAAAAACAACCCTGCCCCCAAACCCCTATGCATTCTGCCACCCAGGGGATTGCTGGCCATGAACTGGGGATTGAGTCCAACTAAAAGCGGGTTCATCTCATTACAAGAGCTAGATGTGTGCACTACCTGGATGTTTCCCATTACTCCGGTGGATTCCATACGACTGGCCACATTGACCGTGTTGCCCCAGATGTCATAGTGAGGCTTCCGTGCCCCGATGACTCCCGCCAAAACACCGCCCTTGTTGAGTCCTGGAAAGAACAACAATCTACAGCAGTGAGGAACGCTTCCCTTCAGGCATGACAGTCACGTGCTTACGGGCACAGCAATATGCTGACAGATGCCGACACAGGAGTGGAAGCAGACGGAGGCAGAGATGCCGGCGGGGCGAAGATGCTAACCGATGCGTAGCATGAAGTTGTTGAAGGACTGGTAATTAATGTTCATGAGGGTGACCTTCATGGACAGAGCAAAGTCAGCCAGGTCTGCCAGGTGTTGCCACCGCTCTCGGTCTGACTGCTCCTCCTTCTGCTGAACACAACACAGACTGGCATCATCATCATCATCATCCTCATTAGTAACACCATCATCAGAACCACTATTATGATCAGCAACATCAACATCATTATAAGCACCAACTGTGTAAATGTACAGTTAAACTAGGGCTGGGCGATAAAACGATAACGATATGTATCGCGATATACATATTATCGATATCGATAAAAATGTGTTTGATAAATGTTCAATATTTTTTCCCCTTCGTCGGAGGAAAACAGAGATTGCGAAACTAGTTTGATTGCTAGTTTGGATCCGTGCCAGAAACGCAGCTGTCATAAATGGTCGTAGCACAGCAAAACAACTCCTTTTATGGAAGTTCTGCCAGTTTTTTGTGAATCATTGTGACGGTCACCTCGCCCTCCCCCAACGCCGCTCGCCCCCCCGTCTCATGAATATTAAGTTATAGGTCTGTATCTTTTCGGTTTGTA
>JAABNY020000038.1:17573920-17584217 GCA_015164015.2 Brevimyrus niger
TACCTCCTGCCAAGTAACTCCTGAGCCAGTCCTACCTCCTGCCAAGTAACCCCTGAGCCAGTCCTACCTCCTGCTAAGTAACTCCTGAGCCAGTCCTAGCTCCTGCCAAGTAACCCCTGAACCAGTCCTACCGCCTGCCAAGTAACTCCTGAACCAGTCCTACCTCCTGCTAAGTAACTCCTGAGTCAGTCCTACCTCCTGCTAATTAACTCCTGAGCCAGACCAAACCGTATTTTCTAAAATTGCAACATGAACTAGGAAAGAATAATATTTATGAAGTTAATGTTGAACATGTATGCATAAGTAGCACTATTTTTACAATACTAGAAGGCTTCCTGTTCTTGGCCATTAAAATGACAGCGCTCCGTGATATTAGGCCACGCCCATGCCAGTGTTTGCCCTTCCTCCCCAGCCTTTTAACAGTGCACTGTCTTTATTTGCTCCCTGATTATTTGGCTTTGACATAAGGGCCCAGCTTTTAAAGTGTACACCTGCCAGCAAAGTTAATAGTTAAAACATGTATTTTTAAAAACAAATCTCCATGCTTGGAAAAACAAGATCACAAAGGCACCAAATACCATTATAATCTTATCAGAAGAAACAGAATGAAAAACTGGCCGCTTCAATACCCCCGGATTATAAAACTTGGCATAAAAAACCCCTGCATTAGGAACAAACTGATGGAACCATTTTCTACAGCTGTATAGACACTGCACTGATACACTGAAGTCTGCTTGTTTTGATGGCTTGGAGCTGAAATGTTCCTGAAGATCTCCTGAACCACTCAGGGTAAAAGCTGAGCTCTTTAAAAAACGATCGCCTGAGCTGCTGAACGCAAACAAGTGGCATCATTAATGTGTCAGATTATTACAAATGCATCTCAGAAGTAATTGAGTGTTCTTGGACCAGGGAGAAAATGTTGGAGAGAGTTTCAGCCAGGCCTGGCTCAAGTTCTGAGACATGAAGGGGCGCAGGACTCTCAGGAGTTTGTAAGAGTTCAAAAAGTCCTTCACATTTTTTTGGCTTCCACCCTATTCACAATAACAAAACAGCAATCCGGAGATTGGCTGGCATGTTGCCTGTCTGGGGGGTGGGCTGAACTCAGGACTGGCCAGGCCCACCCGGGAGGCCCCATGGAGCCGGGCCTGCTTTCACTTTCACACACTGGCTTCAGTATTTCAGGAGTCATGTTCTGTCTCTCCTGTAGGGTGTGGAGCTGGATGGTGCTGCCCTGTCTCTCCTGTAAGGTGTGAAGCTGGATGGTGCTGCCCTGTCTCTCCTGTAAGGTGTGGAGCTGGAAGGTGCTGCCCTGTTATTACTGTAGGGTGTGAAGCTGGATGGTGCTGCCCTGTCTCTCCTGTTGGGTGTTAGGATGGAGATCAACATTGCAGTAGATACATAAACTCCCAGAAGTCTGCAGCTATTCAGAAAACCAAGAATGTGTGTGTGTGTGTGTGTATAACTACCTACATAAATAAAAATGCATGTGTATCCATCCATCCATCCATCCATCCATCCATCCATCCATCCATGTATCCATCCATCCATCCATCCATGTATCCATCCACTACTCCCAAGTCTAGGGGGGGCTAGAGCCGACCTCAATTTGGGGTACAACCCGTCTCAAGGGATTTGGGGGTGTAGTGATGGAGATTCAGATTCAGGAATGTAAAAAGAGCTGGCAAACGGCCAAGGAATCACGGCGGAGAGTGATGCCACAGGGACCTCAGCCTGGGAGATGTCCAAACCAACAAGGCAGAGGGGACACGACACCATCAGGCTACGACCACCTTGGTGTCGTCGCCCGGGACGAGATATCAGACAGCATGTGACAGCACGGCCGTTGCCTCCACTTATCCTCTGAAGCCAAAACACGTGAATGACAACGACGTCGGCAAGCAGAGGGGAAAACAAGGCTAATTACAGCAGCATGCACTGTGCCTGGATGGCTCCACCGGAGGTAATGGGGCACCTGGGCTATGAGCCCAGCTCCTCTAATTAATTCCCCCCAGTTGATTTTTAAAATAGTCCTGTCCCTCTGTTGTCTCCTTTCCAGTGAGCTTCAAGTCAAATTAAGCTCTAAATGGGAAGACAGTAAAAGCTTGTTCACAAAGCCCGTGTCGTGCTGGGAAGTTTGACGAAGACGAGGAAAGATCCAGATCCCCCCCAGGGAGCACGGCACCCTGCTCTATGACTAGAGCATCACCAGCGCAGCACTTAAGAGTCCAAAATCTTCAATTACGAAATAAAAAAGCGTCTCACCTCAAAAAGAATCTCTCTTTTCAGATCAGTTATAGCTGACGTATCAAAATTTGACAATGACCTGTTATTGACTGTTATAAGTCATCAGTCATCAAAAGCCTGGCTTCTTTTTAGAATAAAAATTATTGCTTAGTGCCTTAATGAAAATGTCAAATGTACAGTCCTATAATAGTGATATTAAGGTTTTGTTAAGTTACATCTAACCAAGCAACTGGCCATACTATTATGATTCATAATTGTTCAACCATATAAACAAGGCGGCATCTTTTCACCTCACGTGATTCCTCTTCTGAAGAGGTTCTATGATTCCTATCTATGATTCCTGCTTCATATCAGTGACCCAAAAAACAAACACGACTCCGGCTTGATAGTGATGGCTCCATAAACAGTCATGACTCCTGTTTCGTGTAAACAGAGACACGGTTCCTACTCCTTGTTTATGACTCCTGCTTCATATCTATGACTCCAAAAACAGACATGACTCCTGCTTCATATCGACAACTCCTGCTTCATATCTCAATAAACACTGGTGTGTTCAGCGCGGTGCATTCAGTGTGGCGTGTTCAGCACGGTGGGCCCCTACAGGAGACGGTCCCCTACAGGAGATGGCTTACCTGCTGCTGACTCTGTTCCTCTAGGTTCAGCTTGACCTCGAGGGACTGCCGTGCTTCCAGGAAGGCCTTGCGGTGTTTGCGGTCAGCCATGTAGTACGACATGACCCCGACCGTAATGGAGCACAGGTAAACCGTCATGTTGGCCAGGAGCTGCAGCAAGCAGACACACGTGCACGTGGTCACATGGGAGAGACGTCTGACGCAGGTCTGGGCTGTCAGCCCATCTCCCAGCACTCTGCCAGGACCTGTGTCTGTCCCAGCTCTAACAAAGTTTCAGCTGTGTCTGTGTAAAGGCAGCTCTCGACACACGTCAGTAATCTGTAATATGTAATAAGTAAAACATAATAAAAAACGTATTAAATAAACGAAAAGATAATGCATAAATTTTTAATGAAATTTAAATGAAGGAACACATGGATGCTTTGTGCTGCTACCCTGTGCTGACAGCTGGACTTTGGTGCTGTCCCTGCAGCGCACACACGTACGCATGTGTATCCCCCCCAAGCAGCGTCTCAAACAGGCATGGACGGTGCTTGGGTCGTTTACGTTTCGAGGCCTTGTAGACATCCAGCAACAGGAAACACCCATTCTGAGTCCAGTGTCAGTCACAAACAAGCTCATGGGAGTTTCTCTTACACAAAAATGTTCTGAAGGAAGAACAAAAAACAACTGATTCAGAGAGCCAACCAATGAGATTGCAGAGGATAACCAATCAAATGTACTGGACCCACCTCTTCTACATCATGATTGGTTATCTCTCTGAACCAGTCATTTTTTGTTCTACCCTCAGAACATTTTCATGCAAGTAAAACTCCCACAGGCCACAAACACCCTCCTCCATCCTGCTGGTGTTCAGTCACATGCTACATTTCACCACCTCTTTGCTACCATGCCAGTCACATACTATTTAAATTTCATTTATTTGGCGGATGCTTTTATCAAAAGCAACGTACAATCGAGAAAGCGGGCTCAGCCAGTATCCAGAGCAACTGCGGGTTAAGGACCCCATTCAGGGGTCCAATGGGGAAATCACTTTGCTGATCCTGGGTATTGAATCAACAGCCTCCTGATCCCACTGTCACACGCTTGACCCCCACCACAGCAGCTCAGCTCATCAGGTATGATTCCTCTATAAACAAATGTGGTACGAAAACAAATACCCACCCCCCGGGAAAAAGAGGGGACAGCGCCGTGAGGTCACCCACCTGTCTGGCCAACGCCTCCCCGCGGAGATTATCCTGCTGCTGCTGAGCGATGGTCACCCCCAGCACCAGCGTGTGGATACCACAGGAGACGGCGGCGATCAGGACGATGGGGGTCAGACGGAGCGGCAGAGTCAGGAAGAAGGAGAACGTGAAGAAGGCCTGCCACCCTACCGTGTCGCTAGCCTGGTGGAAGCGGGCGAAGTTCAGCCCCAGGTAGGAGAAAACCTGGGCGGCGATGAGCACCCAGAGGGTGTAGGGCACCACCCTGCGGGACACGCGGTCGGGGAGAAGCCCCAGCCGGCACAGCAGGTAGAGCAGGACGTGAGCGGCCAGGCCCACCGACGCCACCACCAGGGTGGCCAGCTTGTCGTCGGTGTAGACCACAGCACACATGACGATGACGTAGCAGTCGAAGAGTGCGGCAAACACCACCAGCACCAGCAAGGTCTCACGCCGCTGCCTCCGGAAGTAGGTCTGGTACAGGTTCTCCAGCGAGTCCGGTGAGAAGGTGAGCCGCATGAAGCGCGGCAGGCATATGCAGCACCCTGTGCTGCGCACTGTCACCTCCTGGGCCCGGCCCACCACCTGGCCCGGGTCTGACGGCAGCGTTACTGAGCAGTCGGCCGAATACTCAGCGGAGCACTCCGGCTCCGAGAAGGCCCGGTTTCGGGGCATTTCCAGTCTCCCTGGTATCTTCGGTTTTCTTCAAACAGGGAAACTGTCCTGGGCTCTGGCAGAGTTATGGAAATTACTAGAAGGAGAATTCAGCGTTGTCTAAGAGCCTGGCGTCCCCGCTGGCCACGCCGGCCCATCCGCATGCTGTCCATCCGGCAGGGACATGGTGCTGGAAATCCCGGTCCGGCGTGGTCCCCGCTGTCAATCTGTGTATGTGAAGCAGATTTCAACTGCGATCAGCGGCGACTGTGCGCCAATGTCTCACCCGACTCTCCACGCCGCATCCCACAAATAGCTAATGAAAAGATAAGCATCTAAAAATGTTTTTTTTAAGAATTACGGAGCAGTGCTCCCTGTCAAATTAACTGTCTGGCTTTTACCGAGCGGGACTCGGGCTGCTGCGGTGCCGCTTTAATGCGCCGCACACCCGGATCACAGCGACAGCCGTCGCCGCTGCCCTGATCAAAATGCTAATTATCGGGTAAAATCATTCACGTCTGCGGCTGTAGCGCCCGCGGCACGCAGTGTCCTGACCGCAACATGGAGTCGCGTTGCCGGCGGTATCTGACAGCCCAATCCGGGGTGATATGAAGCCGGAAGGTTCCGGGTAAATAAATGCTATGAAGCAGCTGTCGGACAACGGTCTGCTTTAATGTCTTCCCCCGACACAAAGCGCTGGAGAACCGGGCGAAGGTGCGCCCCCGGCTCCCTCGAAGCCTTCCTGCACAGCCCTGGCCGGGGGCACGAGGATGCCCGGCGTTATTTATACGTGAAAATAAACCCGTAAAGCGGCTGCTATATTAGCTGCGTTATCTGATCAATAAAAGCATAATTCTCAACGGCGTAACAGAAATTCACTGAAGCGGTACAGAGCCTCTCCAAGGATGTAGCGATCGCCCCCGCCTGCTGCCTCACAGTCCGTCGGTGTAAAATCCATCTTTGACACCTTTAACACTAACAGTGTAACAGAATAACAGTGTGTATGTGCGGATGCACTGTTCCTGTTTACCGTGCCTCAATGTGCAATAGACGTTCCCCCGGCAGCGGCTACTGCCCGTCGGCTTCAGCTTCAGCACACAGGTACACGGACACATGGCGCGGAGCTTCCATCCTCCCGAAAGGGCGAGAAAACGGCCATGGAAACGTGGCCGGGGCGTCCGGGACCCCAGATGATTCCCTTGATCAGCTGCACACCTCCAGCCGCACAAATCACCACCGCCTCTCTCTCTCTCTCTCTCTCTCTCTCTCTCTCTCTCTCTCTCTCTCTCTCTTTCTGTCTGTGTTTGTTTCTCTATCGTTTTCCCTTCTCTCTCTCGGTATCTCCCCTTTCATTTCTCACCCAGGTGTGTTTTTCTGCTATGATACAGGCTTGCTGCTCGATGAAAGCACGGAAACAAATAGGCCTACAATAAGACATTTCTCTGTTTTTCATAATCAATATATAAATAACATGGCATAAGAGAAATAATTTTAAATCGTTTCCCCTGTGCTGTGATTTTTAAATAAAAGTGAAGTGGTCTGATATTAACCAGTTAAAATGACAGAAGTCGTATATTCAAGGCAGAGCTATAATGTAGCAGAGCCTGTGTGTACCTACTGAGGTCCCAAGGTGGATGACAGTGTTAACAGCACAGGACCTCATCAGAGTCCTCACAGGACCTTAGAGAGACCACACAATGAGGCAGAGGAAGGCCCAATGCATGGGCTGCCAGTGAAGGTGGGGGGAGGAGATGAGAGGGTTCATCTGGATCCAGGAAGTCCAGAAGAGAACTGGAAGAAAGCTGGTCATTTATACAGATGTGAATGAGTTGTACATTTAAAAAGCTTATTCTAGGTCATGTAAATAATCATTGTCAAAAAAATTCTACATAACTATTTCATTTAGTCTTGAGTTTCTGTATGATACAGTGCATTCAGACCCCTTCACATTTTTTACTTTGATTTTTCGACCTTAATCGCATTTTGTTATGTTGCATCCACATGCAAAAATCTTTTTAACTTATTTCCCCTCATAAATCTGCACTGTCTTCTAAGTGAAAACAGCATTTTAGACATTTTGGTAGATCTACTGAAAATAAAACAGTAAAGGCATCACATTGACATAAGTATTCAGACTTGTTGCCATGATACTTGAAATTTAGCACATTTTTCTGCAGAGCAAAGATACGGGATTTACACGAAGGCACAGGTCCAGGGAAGGCCAAAAACATTCAGCAGCATTGAAGTTTCCTAGGAGCACAGTGGCCTCCATAGTTCTAAAATGGAAGAAATTTGCAACAACCGAGAGCCTCAATGGAGTTTGTAAGAGATGGAACCTAGAACCCGATGGTTACTCTGGCTGAGCTTCACAGATTCTGTGTGAAGATGGGAGAAAGAGCAACCATCACTGCAACACTCCAGTGATCTGGGTTCTATGGCAGAGTGACCAGATGAACACATGAAAGCTGATTTGGAGTTTTCAAAAACGTAGGAGCAATTTAAGGACATCTCTGTGAGTGTCCTGGAATGGCCCAACCAGAGCCCAGACTTGAACCTCGTTAAACATCTCTGGAGGAACCTGAAAATAGCTGTCCACAAACAGTCCCCTTGCAATCTGAGAGAGCCGGGGAGGATCTGCAGAGAGGAATGGCAGAATGCCCCAAAATCCAGGAGTGCAAAGCTTGTCACTTTATACTCGAGCAAAC
Organism: Brevimyrus niger; assembly: GCA_015164015.2. NCBI lineage: Eukaryota > Metazoa > Chordata > Actinopteri > Osteoglossiformes > Mormyridae > Brevimyrus > Brevimyrus niger. The sequence goes on from JAABNY020000038.1 coordinate 17,581,361, forward strand.
TCAACGCTTTTATTGACACCAAAGGTGCTTCGACTAAGTACTGAGTAAAGGATCTGAATACTTCTGTCAATGTGATGTTTCAGGGTTTTGAAAGGTTGTTTGGTCCAAACAATGTAATGTATACCTGGACCACACACACACACACACACACACACACACACACACACACACACACACACACACACACACACACACACACACACACACAGTGACTTCTGTAACCTAAACTAAAACTGTCGAAAAAGGCAAAACAATGTAACAGACATTTTCAGACATTTTTCTTTGCATATAGTGAGAATTAATTATCAGATGCCATCACATTAGTGCTGCTTGGTGACATATGTCTTTGTCTTTTCTCTTTTAATATTATACAATCTGGTTAACTGGTCATATATGTAAATTAGTCATTGAATGAGGAAATAGTTCCCTCTACTGGCCAAATAACAGCTGACCAAAAGCTACATTCTGGTTGTTCATTATCATAGCAACATATACCTGAAAAAGCAGAATCAACGAGTCCTTGAAGCGAGGGCTCAACAGTGAAACCACTCAGCCGACAACAGGATTTAAACTGATGACCTTCTGATGATGGCCAGCATTATAACCTACTTACAAACATCAGTCCCCATGTGCTACACCAACCAATGAAAACGGTGGCAAAAGAATGAAGGATTATTTCTCTACATCAGGGGTGCCCAACTGCAGTCCTGGAGGGCCGGAGCCCTGTGTAGCTTAGTTCTTTCCCCGTTCCACCATAAATGGTACAGCAGAGTGCCTTGGAAGATCAGCTCATGCTACAGATGAGCTGCTAGGATAAAGAGACACACGTTGACATATGTGGACAAAGACAGTAATGCAAGCAGCCTCTCGAACGCAATCAGGATGCCTCAAGCACTGAAGACTGAAGTGTGTCTGAGGACACGGCATTCGACTGCAGCTTGAATCAGATCAATGGCTCTTGTAGCTGTGCCACAAGAGGGTGTTAGAGCACTCGCTTCCCATGCTTTCTGTGTCTTACACTTTTTTTGCACTACCCCGACAGTTGTTTTGGGGAAGCTTCCAGAAAAATCTGGATATCAGTGTCAAATCATTTCTATCACTTTCCTGTTCTAGATTTGGTGAGCTTTTGTTACCTACATAATTATCCTGTAAAAGCTGTCCTGTCTCGAAATCTTCAACATACAGACATGCAGGGGTTGGGCAATGAAACTGAAACACCTGATTTTAGACCACAGTAATTTATTACTATGGTGTAGGGCAGGGGTCCCCAACTCCAGTCCTGGGGGGCCAGAGCCCAGCACATTTTTGGGTTTCCCCTCGTTTAACACACCTGATTCAACTTCTTATGCTAAATACCACATAGCTGTTGAGCTGAATCATTTGGGGTGGAACAGGGAAAGAACTAAGCTACACAGGGCTCCGGCCCTCCAGGACTGGAGTTGGGGACCCCTGGTGTAGGGCCTCCTTTTGGAGCCAATACAGCATCAGTTTCTCTTGGAAATGACAGATACAAGCCCTGCACATGGCCAGAGGGATTCTGAGCTGTTCTTCTTGCAGAACAGTGATCAGGTCACTATGTGATGCTGGTGGAGGAAATCATTTCCTGAATCGCTCCTCCAAACCACCCCAAAGTGGCTCAGTAATATTCAAATCTGGTGACTATGCAGACCATGATAGATGTTCAACTTAACTTTCATATTCATCAAACTGCTCTGTCACCATTCTTGCTGTGTGAAGTAGTGCATTATCATCCTGATGCATGACACCATCTTCAGGGTACAATGTTTGAACCATTGGGTGGCTATGGTCATCCAGAATGGTTCAGTAGTCCTTGGCAGTGATGCCCTACCCTGAATATTGACCATGCAGAGCTCCCAATGACCTATTTTGGGTGAAACAGGAGATTCAAAGTGCACTTTTAATTCTGCAATGAGTTGGGCAGCTGTGGCTTCTATGTTTTGTTATGGTTTAATGCTGCACATACTGTATATAGGCGTGACATCTCAAACTCTATTGACCAAGTGTTTCAATTTCATTCTCCAACTCTTGTATATTCTTATTGGCTTATATTTAAATGGGAAGATGACTGGTCTACCACAAACACATGCAGGGCTTGTTATGTCCATTAGGGGGGGATGTATCCCTGTATTTCCCTGGTGATACATTAGAAAGAATGGACTGACAGTCATGGTGTTATTCTCTGAAAAACAAACATAATATATTGCTACAGTTCTACACAGTACAAATGTAACTGTGCCGGTGAGTTTATTGTGATTGATCTGATAAGTGTTTTTACATGGTAGCTCTGATCAGTTTCTGTGGTATCTGATTATCTGTAATTCCAATTAGTGTAAAATTAAGAGGTTGCACATTGACATACCAAGTGTTTATGGGTACTTAATCAGCACAGACTGCTCCCTGATGACAGATAATCATCCAATACACACTCGTACCCATAAATATTTAAACACTGCACATTATACTGAGCCATCCCTTCAAATATTTCACCCCACTTCTTCCTCCATGAAAACTGCTAAAACCTTGTTACAAAATCAGCAAATCTGTGTGAACATGAAATGAGTGTTAAAGTATTTCAGCGATACTGCCACGTTCCCCCTCCAGCAACGTTGGAGAAGGTAAACATTGAAACGTCTTCCCCGCCTCAGCAAAAAGCACGCTTGTTTTTCCCGAGAATGTGCATGCCTGGCCAAACGTGTGTATGCTGCAATGTAACCCTGTAGTACTCTGGAAAATGACTTTAAAATGAAATAAGACCAAAACGGAAAAACGTAAGCAAACCTGAATGGAATATTGGCTGAGGGCTAGAATGTTACCATTTCCTGTGTGGGAGGGGGGT
>JAABNY020000038.1:17598231-17612217 GCA_015164015.2 Brevimyrus niger
CACACACACACACACACACACACACACACACGCACACACACACACACACACACACACACACACACACACACACACACCCACAAGCAAATGGCATGTAAGGTACCACACAAAGCGTGCTTCGCAGAGTGCAGAAGGTCAGAGGTGAAGCAGCTGTTCCTCGTTTAGGGCCCGTGTTACATTCAGGGCCTACACACTAACACACCATGGTGAGCTCCTCACTAGTACCCATCATAAAATTGTCGTAGACCATGATATGTGAGGTCAGTAGTGCTCGCACAACATAAACACTCAACTAATTGTCCGCTTGTGGGTCAGTGGCTGTTTTCAATGATTGAGAAGTTCAGCTGACAGGAGTACAGCTAACTGAACAAGCTATGCAGTGTAGTAGTACTGTAGAGTACAACAAACACCCTCAAATATCAGCCATATATTGTTTTTACCTCTCAGCCTTCAAATGCTCCTAGAAACTTAGAATTGTGTATTTTTACTTTTATAGTTCAAGACAATGACTTCTGTGGTTGTTTGTGCACTGCAAACTCTATTCTCCATACTGACCTGCCTTTCATCTTCATATTAACATGCCGAGACTCTCCATACTAACATGACTGTACTCTCCATACTGGCATGCCTCGACTCTCCATACCGACATACCTTTACTCTCCATGCTGACATACCTTGGACATGCAACTGTACTACTAAGGTGGGGATTCAAACTGACAACCTTCTTATTACAGACACGGAACCCAATGTGCTGAGCCATCCCCCCCAGAAGTGCTGTCCTACAAGTGAATCTAGCTGACATCAGGCGTTCTGTGGGAATTTGGGTCAATGGATTCTAAATCCAGGCCAAACATTTCAGGTAATATCTTTAAACATGTATTATCTCTGTTTGCGTTACTGAGAAGCTGGAGAAATCCATCAAAACTACACTATTATTATAAGCAAGATAAAGTAATAAGCATCTATTAAAAGCGCTGAATGTTTTAACACTGACTCACAGTATTTATCTTACTTCCAATCTGCAAGAGGCAATAATCTCTTTATGGCAGGGGGCATTTTAGCATCCTGTATAAACAACACACACGTTTGGTCAGGGGTGGCGCTATAGATTTTGGCCCCCATGAATTGTTAAAAATATTTTAGGGTCCCTGTTACTCAGGAGCCCTTGCAATCGCCTTTACCTCCCTCTACGGCGCCCCTGCGTTTAGTTGACGTACCATTTTCCCAGAAGGCTTCAATAGACAGTGCATGTTTCTGTAATGTTTAAGTGCTTTAAAGGCAAAAAGCTCGCAGTGACAGAGCTGTACACCTTTAGATCACATTTAGCGTGTCCAGCTCTGACCCTCAGGTTCACCGGCTCCCGTTTGACAGGGGGTCCTGGCCCTTAGGGGCCCTATGTGGTCCCAGGTGACTTACATGGGTTCACTATCATATCTATGTGCTGACTCTGCAAGTCACCCGCTCTGCTTTTTCACTTTTCGTCCCGGCTGGAGCTGTGAACTTTTTTGGTATTCTGTTATTCGCATGTTTCCCAGCTTCATGTCCAACAATGATCCCCTGCCGATATGCCAATGCCAGGCTACTTGCACTTTTCACAAGCACATGCATATATTTACACACGCGCCCAGCTCACAGACCGTCTCCTTGTACTGCACGAGGCAACTGCCGTCCTATCCAAGTTTTTTTTTTTTTTTTTGAAACTGAAAGAAAAATGAGAGACCTTAATGCACGGATGACAAACCCGGCCTCTGTTCATTCCTGCTTCTGGTTTTATCATATTGGAAAGTCTGAGTGCACAGAGGGAGCTATGAGTGAGGGGGCTGATTTTTCGCTCTATGAGCTCACTGTCGGGCCCCACGGGGCCCCTCACTGCGCACTGCTTGGTGTTTCTGGCTCCATGCTGATAAAAGGCCCTTTAAGGTTTGCTTTTCCCTCACCGCTGGACCCAGGCCAGCTGGGTGCCACCGTGTGATCTTCAGAAAGTCCCCGGCAAGCAGCCACCCCCCAGCGTAGCTGGGTGTCCACGAGGCACAGTGCCGGCCCCTGTGCGCTGCTAATGAGGCTCGGATCCCGGGGGGGGCATCTAAGGCAGGTGAGAAAGCCCCTGGTGTTGCTGAGGATGGACCTCAGCTTCGCGAGGCACTGCATGAGACAGTGTAAACACAGGCAATTCGGAGCCTAACCATCTTCATACACTGCTGGTGGGGTTGTTTTTGTAATTATTACTTTGGGGGGAAGGGGCAATCCTTTTTACTATGGGGGGACATTTTTTTGGTCCCCACAAGGATAGATTCATTTTCCTAAAAATCTGTGACTGCAATGAAAAGACTAAAGATCAAAAATGATTAAGGTTAGGGCTGGGCAGGGGTTAAGGATGGCGATGGTATTAGAGTTTTGCCCATAGAAATTAATGGAGAGTCCCCACAAAGGTATGAATACATGGGCTAAATGTGTGTGTGTGTGTGTGTGTGTGTGGCGCGGGGCGGTCGCTAGTGAACAGACAGAAATGTAAAAACAGAGCAGGCTTGGATGGGTTGCCAGAGCTCGGTTTGGATGACTCCCCAGTTTCTCTCCAAAGGGGAGGAGAGCAGTTATAGTCACCGTGCTACATTAGACCCAGAATTTTTCTCAGTAAACACAAAACGTTTTCACACATGGAGGGCTACTGGGATCTATGCAAAAGTATTAAGATTAAGATTAAGATTAAGAATTAACTTTATTGATCCCAGGGGGTATTTCTGGAAATTGTTTAGGATCTGGAGCTTAACAATGGATTTTCTGACTCTTTTCACATACTGTATATGAACCATTGACATGAAATACCTACAAGACGCAGTGAGAAAACCCCAAAAAATGGGGGCTGAAAAGCGCATATTCACCCACATGTGATGCATTGTTTAGGAATCACACAAAGTAAAGGAAAAATTAAATGCTATTAAAATGAAAGAACATCATTCAAATTCAATACTTCAGCATTGTAGTGTCATCATATCAGATAGAAGGTGCAGTGTAATTAATGTGTCCCACACTACACTGCGTCAGACAAGTGCAGTGTCATCACATAAAAATGAACACAAGAGTGCCATCAGATAAACTGTGCAAGGCTGCAGTGTAATGCGTGATGTAAAAAGTATAGTATTTTGAAAATGACAAAAACTTAGAGGTGCACAATATATCAGCTAAAATATTAGTATCACCTGATATTCCTTAAAAATAGCGAAATCAACATGAGTCCGATGTGTCAATCTTGGCCAAGATTTACATAGTTGAGAGAAGGGAGTCTATGAGAGGCAGGGGTCAGCAAGGGGGGGTCTGCAAGAGGGGCCTCAGGAAAAGCCCGTGATGACAGCGGGGGTGGCAGTGGCAGCAGCAGCCCTAGGGGGGCAGTGGGTGGCTCATTGGGTTAGGAAGAGCCAGTGACTGGAAGGTCTGCGGTTTAAATCCTGAGAATGATTTCACTGTTTGGCCCTCAAATCAGACACTTAACTCCCGACTGCTCCAAGAAGAGGTTGACCTCGCTTTCTCAGAAATGTATATCGCTTTGGATGAAAGTGTCTGCTAATTAAATGCACGGGTGGAGATTTCAGGTTCAGGAAGTACAAATCCAGACCAAGATTTTGTTTCAACCAATCAGTTGAGCATAGTCACAGTCACAAAACACTCCACTTGTTTGGTTGAAACGAAATCATGGTCTGGATTTGTACTTCCTGTGGCAGACTGGCCGGCCTCATTAGGGTGCCTCTTTTCATCTGGCAAATGAAGACAGATGTGGGGGCTGGGGGCTTAAGACGCGAAATATAATAGTCTGTAGGAGGGCGGAGGTGGGCCTGTGCCCCCCCCCCATCTCCTGCACCCCTCCCCAGTTACCCTCTCTCAATTTGAGTCTTAGGCATGAGAGCGTTCCAATAAGTGTGACCCCCCTTTATTCCCATCTGCGGAATTCCTTTTGCTTTTGATCAGGCCCTGACAGTTCTTCCCAGTAATGCAGAGAACCCTAACCCCCAAATGCCGCCAGTGCTTCAAGCCCCATCTTTGAAATCAAACTGTGATGAAATCACTCCGCTCTCCTTTTCCTTCACATTCAGCATTCGCTCCACAGGAAGCGGGTCTCCATTTGTCTCGTCCGTGTTTGTTTTGACGCTCCCTCTCCATCAGTTTTCAGCATGAAAATAATCTTCGAATGAGCAGGAGCTCAAGTTCAATACAGGCTTGGGAAAGAGCGGCACTTTATAGCGCAGAAAAGTAAGGTCCACCTTATGAATCACGTCTTTGGCTTCCCAGTGTTTATCTCTTTTCGGCCACCAGCTGTGGTAGTAATTCACCCTGTGTCTTCTGCACATGACCCCCCACAAAATAAGATCAAGTGTTATTGATCCCCTGGGGTATAATGTTAGATGTCAAACAGCTTTGTAAATAACTGCCAGCACTATAGCACCTGTTGAAGAACCAAAAAAATTACGATAAAAACACAGGACATAGTATAGTGGTGGTGGTACAAGTGAAGCAGGAACAGAGGAGGTGCAGCAGAAGGGGCACATTCACAATCATTTATTGTAAGAGATCCTGGGAGTTTCTGAGGGCAGAAGGAAAATGATTGGTTCAAAGAGATAACCAATCAGATTGGAGAGGAGGTGGATCCAAGCAACTAGCGGAGGAGGGACCAACCAATCAGACATCTTGGTACCACCTCTTCTAGTTGCTTGGACCCACATCCTCTAAAGTTTGATCTCTCTGGACCAAAATTTTTTCCTTCTGCCCTCAGAACATTTTTGTGCAAGTTGAACTCCCACAAACTGATGTGTTGTACAATAGACAAGGCAGAGTCAGCCAGTTGATAAGCCTACTAGCTCATCGGCCGCCTTTACTTTGATATGACCCTCCAACTCCTTTCCCCAGCAAACGGTGGTGAAGAACACGGCACCAGTTAAGATGAACAGGTAAGAGCCAATTGTCCTCTTAGTTTAATTTGTAAATGAGCAAAGGTCATTTCATTCTCATTGGCTTGGAATAATAGCGTTGTGTAGGAGGAGAGAGACCACGGATCACATCGGCTCAGGTTTTTTTGGGCGGTGGGGGTGGGTGGGAAGGACAAGGCCATAAATCTCTGTTACTTTTGTGTCAGTGACTTATGAAGCCCCCACGGGCCCCACAGAGCCACGCCATCTCATGTTGCCTCCGTGGTGAATGGGGTAAGGTCAAAGGTCAGGCAGCTCATTAGCACTCAGCCAAAGGAGAAGTGGGCGGGGGGGTACTGGAGTTTCTGAACCCTGCTGTTTCTCTTCAGAACGAACGGCGATTTGTCACAAGTCGATCCAGTTTCCCAGCACTAAAAAAAATTCCTAGAAAAAGAAACAGGTCATCTTGGTTACAGAGGCTTGATAAAATTGTTCAGGGACATTTACAACATCTGGACAGAAAAGCTTCACGGATTGGCCTGGTCATGGCAACAAATGCAATGCTCTTGGTCACCTGACCGTGTCCAGATCTCCAGATAACGTCCTGCTTGGAATTATCTCCAGTAAACTTGAGATTTTCATACAGAAAATAATATGCCATCAAGAGAGGAGCTGTGGGTAAAAGAATGAGGTTGTTTACTGCTTAAAGACGCTGCACTGTGTAAGATCTGCTGAGAGTGTCATTCGAGAGGCTTATGAACACAGCCTGACCTCGCAGCGGTGCTGTGCAGGGCCACTCCGCCGTCACGGGCCACGCCATGGCCGCTGGCCCCTTTCATTGTTTGTTCTTCATTCTTCTGTATTGCAAAATAATTATAATCTGTTCCATTTGCAGAAAGAAGCTGGGAACTTTGGTGCCCCAGCAGGAGAGACGCAGAGATGCCCCTGGAACGTGTCTCCGATGCGGAAGCGCTTTGCTCCTGAATGCGACCTGTGTTCTACTCGCTGGGTCAAAGCACGTCTTTCTGTAGCACGCAGTTATACAGTCGCACAAACCACTCCAGTCCAGCAGTAATAATGATATTAAATACACACTGATAATTCACAGCTTAACCTTAATCATTGCTGTCATTTTATTAACCACTGCTGCTTTGACCATAGCACCTTGTTGTCCATATATATATAGTATATTGTACAGTATATTGTCCTAGTATATGTTACTAATCTTACTGCTATACAGTATTTTTTAACTATTTATTATTCTTTAGTGTTATGTGCAGTGCAATTCTGCTAAGCAGGTATTTGTGCATTTGTACAAATGACAATAAAGTTTTTTGAATGCCCAAATTCACTAACAGGTGCCTGCTGTGTAATTTTTGCCCGCCTGGGTGGGGGGGAGCCTGGGGGGCCTTATCATAGCAGTGCGGATGTAGGTCTTCAGGTGAGCAGCCAGCAGGCACCTCAACCAGGTTACACATCCAGGTGTCTGAGTGCACGTCAGGGGAGTCGCAGTTCCTTCAGAATTTTCCAGAAGGCTCCGCCCTCTCTGCACGCCCCCGTCCCCTTGTGTGCGCTTTGGCCTGATCTTTTCTCCTCGTCTGTCCGCCTTTGGCCTTGTTCTGCATGTGTTTCTCCATCGTCCAGGAACATGTCCTGGGAACGGCTTTGAACTCCACCATGTCATAAAACTATTATTAGACTAAATGCATAAAATATCTGCCTTGCTAAGTCAATTTCACAATATCTGGTTTCAAAATGGTATTAAATGTTGAACTGGGAACGTGGACGTCTCTAACCCAATTCTCATCTGATGCAAAATTCACTTTCCTTTAAAGAAACTGTGTTTTGGCCAAAAATACACATGGTACACACGAAAATGGCTCTGTGAGTGGGACACTGGGTTCAGATCCACGTTGTTTTTCTCCTTTGAGATGTATGTCAGTAATAAGCATTTCAGCAGCGCTGCAGAGGTTCCTGCGAAGAGGCAGCTACGGGCTGGTGTCCAAGGCAGCAGAGAACACGATCTGAGGCCGGCTGGGGTGTGTATCAGGGCCACGTCCAGCCGATGCCAGAGTGTGTTCAGGACCCAGAGGGCGGGTTACTCAGGACAAACAGGACAAACTTATTGAAAGCAGACAGATGAAAGGATGAGATTTGTGCCTGACGGCTGCCAGCACGGAGCATGTGGGCTTTTCTCCTAGTCTCTAATTTCAGGACCGTTGCCTCGGGACACGCTGGCGGGCTTATATGACCCCAAGGGCTCTTCCATTAAGCTACAACACTGATTTTGGACTCTGACCCTTGGACTGTAACCCTAAGACCTGGGACCTGATCTTGGGGACCTGTTGCCGGTCACCTGCTGGCCACCTATGGGGACCCCTGGCCATAAGGGGGTACTACTTTTGGCGTTTCTGTTAATCTGCCACGCCAGGTGACATCACATCTTCACCTCTCCACTGTCATGTGTTACAGTCAGAAGAACCTCTTGCTGAATGTGACCCTGAGTGACCCCGAGCTGACCTCTGAACTCTGACCTCCTGTGACATGCTTGGGTCGTCCCCAATTTTCCCAGCTACTTTCCCAGCTGGAAAGTTTTCCACCCAAACTGGGCCCAAAACGGAGGTCATTTAATGGCCATGTACAAAACGAGCTTCATAAAAATGGTAAGTCAAGAAAAAAAAAGCACATTACCTTGGCAAAACTAATGACAAATGCTTCCTTTACCCACTGCAGAGCTCGGGGAGTGTTTTAGATATCCTCCCACAATCATTTATAAGGTTGTCTGAAAATATACCAAATTGCCATTTCTCCCACTAACTGAAGCTTACTGTCGTTTAGAAGAGAAGAAAGTGGAAAATGGGCTGAATCTGTCCACCCGGTTGACCCCTGACCTACAGTGTTGGAGAACAAAGAGCTTGAGAAATATTGATGTGTCCAATGGGTGACATCACACTATAACACTATAATCAATCAAAGGGGGGGGGCACATTCTCGAGGTGTCCAACAGAACACTTTCCATAGATTCATCTTGCAATTCACAAAGAAGGACTGTCATCTTTGGCAGCCCCCCCCTCGACTGGGCCGGCTCTAGTCACCGATCAGCGGCGGCATGACTGACGGTCACCTTGGCTTCGCATTTGAATATTTAGCAGACATATATTTCTGAGAAAACATCATCAGGCTCAGCAAATGGCTTCCCAGCATTGTCAATATAGTAAATTTATTTAATTTAGCAGAAACAATGCTGTGTACATTGAGAGAAAGCAGGGTCAGCTAGTGGGGGTTAATGGCCTTGCTCAAGGACCCGATGGTGAAACCGCTCTCCCAACACTGGCATTTTATCCGACAGCCTTTTGAAACTGGGCACAGAAGTCTAACCCACAGAACCGAACATCATCCCAACAGTCTGCATTAGACCCATTACTACATGTAAACAGGTTTCCTATAACAGTTGAGAGCATTTTGGAGGCCTGAATTTCAATTGAAATACCTCATCCTGCATCAGAGCCTTTATGAGGGATCGGGGACGAGGCCTTCTCCCAGATGAGTGCCGTCCATGGTCATGCTCATCCACATCCTCATGGTAGGTAGGTCCGCAGCTGAACGGTGCTTTTGCAGATGGACAGTTTTGTGGATTAGGTTGATGGCAGAAGTTCATCCTGGCACAAGATGTTTTATTATACTCATGTACACTATGTTATTTTTATAAGCGAGAATGTTAGCATAACTGCTGTACAGCAACAAATGAGTGCAGTATTACACCAGCAAACACTATGTAATATTTCAAAGATCACTGCAGTTTCCAGAGGCCAGTGACAACTTAGGGTGCGTCTTCAAACTCCATGCTGAAGACACGCTGAAGAACTGTGTCCCTCACACTGAGTGTTCGTTCCCTGACTCCTCCGATGAAGAAATCTTGCTTTTGGTAATTCTTCAGCGTAAGCCTGGCAGCCTCTCCTCCTCTCCTCACTCTTGGCCCCGGTTCACTCAGCTCCTCCCAGAATGCCTCTGGTCAGAAATAAAAGGCACCGCTTAGCCCTACACACTGTAATGAAGAGCTTCAGCCTAATTGCTGGTGAGGGTCCAGTGGGCAGTGACAAGATGGGATCCAGGGTTGGAGGAAAACGGCCAAACTCTAGCAGAGAACATGAATGTGGGAGCCAGATCTCAGGCTATTGCATAAAGAAATAGTTACATAGATAGTTAGACAAATAGACAGACAGAGAGATGGATAGATGGAGAGATAAGATAGATAGATAGATAACATTCTAATATTGTTAAAAGAATACTTAAAATCAGTTACCAATCATCATAGATGGTTCTATCTTTCAGAAGTGTAATTTTTAACTGCAGACTAAGTAAAGCTGAACATTAATATGATAATACTTTCTTTTTAAATAAAAAGTGAATAAAACATCAATATAACTGCTGTTTACATGTAGCTGTAGCTGACAGTGGGATATTTTCCTTCCTTTTTTTGTTTGAGTAACCATCTCCATGCAACATGTGACTGTCCCTACATCCATAACTGGCTTTTCGTGTTGGCCCAGGACATTCTCGGTAAATGTAATTCATTGGCATGTTGTTGACCTGTAAATTTATGGGAAATGATTTCTTCTTTCTGTGCCCAATGATGTCACTGATGACGGACCAACGGGCTGTGAAGTGATGTAAATGACACACGTGATTGGATAAGATGCCGGCAGCTGACCTGCACTGCACAAACAAGTAATCGATCTCTGTGAAGCCCAGTATTTTTTAAAGACATTCCCGCTTCACACGCCATAGATCACTGCCTGGCCACAGATTTGGACCCAGGGCCGCTAATTAGTGACTGCTGCTCTAGGAGATTATAAGCAGTGGTTGTTGAAATGTCATCATGTGGTACCTAAGATGCTATCACTCTGAAGTGTTTCCTGTTTGCTTACTCTGTCCATTTTGGACAGCTTGCTATTAACGGATGACGGAAGAGAGAACACAGTTTTAATTATTTGCTTATATGCTGGTTATATGTTCTCTATTAAACATAATATGGCCAAAGCCTTTCTCTGTTGTTTTTGATTCTTTTCTTCAACCTCTGCAAATATTAATCTCGACTTCAGCCCACAGCAACTTCGCTTGTCATATAAAATATTATTATTATTATATTATTGTCACATATAAATATTGTCTAGTCAGACTAGATCTAGTTATCTAGTCAGACTGTACCATTCCCAGTAACGTCACTTGTCTTCCCTTTTCACCCAGTCAGTTCTCAGTGTAGCCCCAGAAATCCCACGTACTTTCAGTTTTAACCCAATCATATCTCAGCCCAGCCTGAGTGACTCGGCCATGTCAGTTTCTCAGCCATTCAGGTTCCTGGCCCGCCCCATAACCCCCGCCTGCCTGCTCAGCCAATCAGATTTCATTTAGAGTTGGGTAAACCCACCTACTCACCCTTGCAGATTGCAGCATTTAGATCCCACCCAAATCACTTGGATTTCACAGAGCATCAGTATTCCCGCCCCCTTACCAAGTGACGCCCCCCAAAAGCCACATTTACACACTCGCAGAAGCCCGTGTGATCCCCTTCATCTCTGTCCCACACGTTAAAGGGAGAATTTAGCTCTGCATACCTGTGATACTTGTTCCATGTGGTTATTATGTTTTATTAGAATTTATATGCAACAAGTGTTTCCCTGTGATATGATTCACATCCTGCCTGGTGCAGGCGCTATTGCCTAATGCCGCAGGAATGGTCTGGGAAGAACCTTCATGGAAAGAAAAGGGTCAGGAGCATTCCTGCCGCTCGCATGATCCAAGACAAGAGAAACGGCTCATTCTGCCCATAATCTCCATCTGACAGGTGGTAGGCTGATAGAGGGTCACGCACAAACCTAAGCATGCCACTCCCCAAATGAGGACACACGCATGAGTGCTAAACTGGCCACTGCACGCACCCAACGTAGCCTTACAGACCCCACCCCCAAAGCACGGAACATATTCCTATAATAGAGCTGATTCCCACATCCAGAGTCCTCCAGTTGGGCGGCACGATGGTGTGTTGATGAGCACTGTGGCCTCTCACCACGGGGACTCGGGTTTGAGCCCCTGCCATGGCTCCGTGGGTGGAGTTTGCAGGTTCTGCTGCCTGTACCTTTCCAGCACTGCATGCTCTGTACTCTGGGTGGCCACTTGCACTTCATATCTCCTCATGCATGTGTATTATGTGCATAACTACTCACTGCATACACATGTGATTTCAGAGGGGTTGTATGTGTGTGTGCAGTGATGGATCTCCATAGGAAAGGTGGTCACTTGTCCTCGGGTGAATCTTGATATGTGTATCTGACTTGTGTTTTCGTCTGTCCATTTTACATCGTCTTCCATTGCTGAAGACCAGTTCCAGTACTAAGAACAGAAGTATAGAGCACCAATGATTAATTGCGGCCCAAGTTCGTTCTTGGACGGCAAGTAAGCAAGACCGGTTTTACCAAGACCACAAGTACGGTCTTTGCGTCCTTGATATTCAGATTCACCTCTGGCCCACCTTGCTGTCAGTTCCTCAGTTTCAGGGCAACCAGAAGTACACCAAGGAGACTTCTTTGCAAATGGTCATGCTGTGTTTGTTTGCTAGTTAGCTACCCCTGTTGGGAACCTGTGGTAGCTCCCTTCAGATGGGTGCCAGAACACTGGTCATACTTTCTCAAAGGTACCAGGCTAGCCATTAACAGCTATAAATGGATGCCTTATTTGCCACCTGCACACATATATAGGATATTCTTCCGTTTTTGCATATCCCGTCTTGTACTCCTTTGAGAAACACACGCATAGAGAAGACAGAGAAGTTTGGGGTCAGAGCTTAGGATCAGCCACTTAACCAGCAGCCCTGGAGCATTTCTCAGGGGGGTTGAGGGTGGGGGGTTAAGGGCCTGGCTCAAGGCTGAACGGTAATGTGAGTACATTTCCAAGGATGGGATTTGAAGCAGCGCCTTTCCTATCACATACACAGGCCTAGCCTGCGGAAGCCCACACACCAGTGGGCAGGGAGGGGTATTTAGCTAGCCTGTCCCTGTCACTGCAGGTCATGTGCCCAGTGATCTTGGGTTGGTAAGATAATATGTGTGAGAATGTGATAGAGTCTCTCCCAGAGCCCTGCAAAGGGATGTATCCCCTTTTGAATGATCCTTCACCCAGGCCACTGCTCTCTTTAAACAAAGACCTTCGACTGCATTTTATACTCTTAGTGACTCGATGAGTAAGTAAGTTAAACTGTTTGTATCCCACAAGTTGTTGTCTGACCCTTATTTATATATCTCCATGGTCATATTGAAGTTTCTTTTTCCATTTCTTTTATCCGTTTTATTAGTTCTGTTTTTATTCTGCTTTAACAGGGCATTCAGCAGAAGCTCAGCCTGGCTGCACTTATGCTTCATCGACCCCTTGACGACGGCATGTTTGTAATGTGCTATTCGCACATTCACACGTATGCCACTTTGTACAAAAGCATCTGCTGAATGAAAATAAATGTAAAGGTAAAAATGTATCAGGATCTGTGTTCCACACGGCACCAGACAGCTCAGTCCGGTGGAGGTAATTACATCATTCCTCAGGAAGTCTATCAGTAGGGTTTGTGGGCTGCAGAGAAGATCTTCTCTCTGTCAGTCTGTAATCTAGTGGTGTGTGTGTGGGCAAATCCTAGTTAATCCCCCATGTGTGCAGAACTGCGGAACCACGGCGTCTAACACCCCCTGAAAATAATCTCAGAGTGAGCCAGGCTGATACCAGCCCCCCCCACGCAGCAGAACCAGAAAGCCGGTCATTATATAAAGCATGCCGGGAGCTTTGATATTCCCCTGGCACCGGTGGAGAGGGCGGTCAGGCGGCGAGCGCAGCTCCTTCCAGGTGAACCTGCAGCCAGCAGCCGCCTGCCGGACTGGGGAGAGAGAGTGAGGCGATCCGGGCTCGCCGCTCCTTGGCTCCCCTATGAAAGGAATGCTGGGTGATTTAAATCAAGGTCCGTCAATCGCTTTCCCCCCTAGAACTCAGTGAAACAACGGCAGGACTCTAAGTGGAGCTCGGTGAGACTCGCTGGCTCACACTGTCGGGACAGACCCACACCGACGGGACAGACTCACGCCGTCGGGACAGACTCACGCCGTCGGGACAGACCCACGCCGTCGGGACAGACCCACGCCGTCGGGACAGACTCACGAGGGAGGCCCTGTAGCACTGTGTCATGCTACTGATGGTTGGAAAATATTGTAGTAATTTCCTTCTTGGCTACAGTGCTTTTGTTTTCTAATTTCTTAAATTATAAAATAAAAAATGTAACACATTACAAAGAGAGTCTCCCTTGTCCAATATTATTTCTGGCACATTTGCTCTGAAATATTTAATATAGACTTTCCCTTGTCTTGCGGGTTGTTTCAGCTCCAGTCAAGGCGTTAATGGAGACGTCCAAACAGCCCATAGATTCACACATTCTGTTTTGCATACATAATATAATCTTGCAATTGCTGCACCCAGTGGAAAGAATTAATTAGCAGATCAATTTAGGTGAAGGTGTCCACATTGTTAGTACTGGCTGGGACCACAGCCAACCAGTGTGCTCAACAGTGACCTTAGCCAACCAATGCACAGCATCCCTCAGATGCTGAGTGGAATCTGCTAATGATAGAATGGAGTGCTAGCTTTGGGTGGGGTTTGATCCCCACAACTTGTTGGTCGGGCTGCTCTGACCGGCAAGGACAGCTGAATGGGCGTCCCTTTCAAATGAGACGGGCTGCTGCAGCTGATGAACTGCCAAGGGTGTAAGCGTAGGGTTTACTTGGTGGCCATCAGTGGTGAAGGTAGAGCAGTGAAACTGCTGCTGTCAGTGGCTTTTCCGCTAACTGGCATAGCAGATCAGGGAGTACGTGCTTTCTGCTTTCACAGGCTAGCCAGCGGATTTTCCTGGCAAAATAAGAAGTAATTTACTGCAAAGGATAGAAAACAGTTTTGCATTTCAAGTATTGCTGGCTGGCACTATAGAGCCCGGAGCTGTCCTGAGGGGATCTTGAGGGGGGTGGGTGAGTGGGGGGGTCAGGCCTACTCCCGTCTGCTGCAGGTG
>JAABNY020000038.1:17612317-17624544 GCA_015164015.2 Brevimyrus niger
GAGGTCTTGGGGGGGTCAGGCCTCATAAAGAGAACTGAGTGGTACTGTCCTGAGAAGATCTCAGGGAAGTCAGGCCTCCTAAAGACAACCAAGTGTCACTGTCCTGGGGAGATATCAGTGGGGGTCAGGCCTCCTAAAGAGAACTGAGTGTCATTGTCCTGAGGAGATTTTAGGGAGGTCAGTCCTCCAAAAGAGAACTGAGTGTTGCCGTCCTGAGGAGATCTCCGGGGGGGAGGAGATCTACAGAAACTGGCATTCTTGCCTACATCGTCTAGCAGGAATTTACCTCACACAACATAAACACACACACACTATTGCTCTTTGACAAATGCTCAGATCTCCACATTGCTGTGTGCTGACCTAAGAGCGCAGAGCATTAGTCTGTCACGTCATATCTCCTGCCAGCTGAATTTTAATCACTAAGGTCCGGGTCCCTCAGGCGTGAACGCCCACGTGCCAGACAGCGATCTTAAGAGACAGACCCTTTAGCCAGTGTGGGTCACATTAGAAAGTGTGGTTATTTTCATAGCTAAACCCTTAGCTGTGTGAAGGGGCTCTAGTTTGCTTTCTCAATAGACATATTCAAAGACATATTCAGGACTATACAATTTTCAGGACATATTCAGGACTATACAATATTCCAGGACATATTCAGGGCTATAGAATAGACTTTTCAGCCAAAGACTGGATCTGAACTGGCAACATTGTAATCTCAGGTATAAAGGCCTAACTTGCTGGGCCATACATCACCCCCATTAAAACAGCTGGCACTCACTTCAGCTGTATATGGATGTAGGGGTGAGTTTTGCTCAACAGTAGGTGAGCAGAGCTGATTGGGATGATGTGATACAAGCTGACACGTCACACACTCTCATTTATTACGATTCATTATCCGCTCATTTCCCTTCAGCGGCTCAGCACAGTGATGATGGCTTTCCTCCGTGTCACAAACATCTACTTTTTCATTGGTAGAATGAAAGATTGTTACAGCTGAATATGATTTTTAGAGTTTTATTTCACCTATATCTTAAATCTTTAAAAAAGATACAATTACAGCATAGGATTTCACGTCCAACTCTAAAAACCTCGATTTAGCAAAAAAAGCAGCAGCAACACTGACAACAGACTTAGATATGAGTCTAAAAAATGGGATGACCAGCAATGTTATGTCATAAGAACATTTCAGCTTCCATTATCATGACAGACCTGGCATAAATAAGTAGGTGTCAAGCCAGTTTTGAACAATAAAATAAAGGCTAAACTCAAAGACCACTTCCCTGCAAAGCTGTGCTACTTAATTATGCTTTAATATTAGCATTTATGCTAATTTTTGGATGATAGAATCCCTTGGATTTCTGGGTAATTCAGTGCCAGGTAGGCTGTGGTTATTTGATACCCATCCAACTTCTGACCGTGTGCCCAGTACAGGGTGGAGGAGAATCCTGGAAGGTGGGTGCAGTTGTGTTTCCCACAAAATACTCAGTTTTGCTGTATCCAGATGAAAGTCTACGGCTGCTCTATCCTCACTGACACAGTATAGCATCACAGCTTTGCTACTGAACTTAGGCCTACCTCGTGACGGCAATGTGTGTCTTATGCTTAAGCAATGCCATTGCTTGTCATGTCTTTTTCTGTATGATTACTCACTATTGTCTGACAGGAGGACTTTGTTTAACTCTGGTACTGAGGTGTAGTGCTGCCCAGCCTTGTTTTAACATTTTGTTGAGATGCTGCTAATGGTAACAGGTAAGCTAATATTTGGAATGAGATGCTGTGATGATGTAAGATGCTGTGCTTGTGATCAGGAGGTTGTCGGATCGAATCCCATGCTTAGCAGAGTGATTTTGCCATTAAACCATTGAGCAACTTTATACATCAGTTGCACATAAGAAATTAACTGTCTTACAACACATTTATATTTATTCGTTATTCTCTTTTATGTCTAACTTTGTGTAAGCCTCAGACAAATGCTATTTTCTTCCGTCGTGCCCTCTCATATTTTGAAATGACAATAAAGTTTGACTTGACCTGACTTAACCTAACCTCACTGGTCTGGACAAATACGTCTGCTAAGCGTATAAATGTAAACCATGAAATTCAAAACTCAAAATGTGTTTATCTGCTATATATTTACATTACAGAGCATTGGGTTAATAGATATATTTATTTTTGCCTTTATTTTTTAAAGATGAATGGCTTGAGAATAAGAGGACGATCAAGTCAGCCTTGGTATTCTTTCAGGTGTTTCAGATGTGTCTGAAAGGATAGGGAGAAAAACATCTTTATTTCTTAAGGGTTGTTCTTTAAAACAGACATGCGAGCAAAAGAAGACAACAGTTCCCTTGAAACTTAAATAATTTATTAATCACTACAGTATCATAGCAACAACTGTGTTACAATACATGGTAGCGTGTCAGCAAGAGCCTTGATACCAACAACAAGTGCACATGTGATCTGCCATGTCTGGTGTCACGCATCTTAGGTCGACATCCTTAGAAGAGCTTCTGAATGGTCACGGACACAACATTAGGGTCACACACAGCATTGTTCCATTCAGGGGAAATAACCTCATCAAAACAACTTGAAGATAAAAAAGAAATGAAATCAGTGCAGTTATCTGAATGATTTCCCTCTGAATAATGACAGGATGAGGGGTTGCAAACTAAGGAATGCCTTGTCATGCTGTAAAGACAGTGTCAATCAGTCCAATCTAGTCTCTTGGGTATCAGTCGTCAATAAATGACCATTGGCCTGTGTGAGTGTAAACTGTGATTCAGATACAGAACTGTCTCAGAACAAATTTAGTCCGGCTCTACATTTGAATTGGTATGTACTGTGTGAGGGAGAACAGAAGGATGTGTGAGTATGATTCCCTATGTGGGGGAGTATGGAAGTAGGTGAGGGTGCGACCCCCTCTGTGAGGGAGTATGGAAGAAGGTGAAGGTGCGCCTCCCCGTATGAAGTATGAAAGGAGGTGAGTGTATGATTCCCTGTCGGAGGGAGTATTCGAGGTGTGGGTGTGACTCCCTACGTGAGGGAGTATGCAAGGAGGAGAGGGTATGCCTCGCCATGTGAAGGAGTATGGAAGGAGGTCAGAGTATGACTCCCATTGTGAGGAAATATTAAGCAGGTGTGTATGACTCCCTGTATGAAGGAGTAAAGAAAGAGGTACCTGTGAGTGTGTGTCTCCTGCGTGTGGGAGTGTCTTCTGTGTGTGTGTGCGTGTGTCTCCTGTGAGTGTGTGTCTCCTGCGTGTGGGAGTGTCTTCTGTGTGTGTGTGCGTGTGTCTCCTGTGTGTGGTTGTGTCTCCTGCGTGTGGTTGTGTCTCCTGTGTGTGGTTGTGTCTCCTGCGTGTGGTTGTGTCTCCTGTATGTAGTTGTGTCTCCTGTGTATGAGTGTGTTTCGTATAAAGACTGATTAGCTAAGAAGACACTTTCCCATTCAGCCATGATTGCACTGGTTTTATAATGGAAAAATCAGCACAACTAGATGAAACTGCACAAATTGTGGACAGCATCAAAAAAAAAAAAAAAAAAACAAGTCAAAGTACAAGAACTCAAAAGCAAAATGGTAACACTAGGAACTGGTGATATGGGGCTGATAAGCTGGCATCATTGTTTCTACTTATTTCACATATTGACACTTAAATACTCTTCCAGTGTTTACTCATCTCCAGATATGTTTACGTCTGTTGGGTATGTGGATGACGTGCATGATGGGACTACCATCTGCAATTTGTATTGCTGCTTGATACTCAGTGTCCCGAGACTCTTTGACTGTGCGTGTGTGTGTGTGTGTGTGTGTGTGTGTGTACGTTCGTTCCTAGCTGCACTTGCAGGACTTCACAATCATGTTGGACAGCTGCTCAATCTTGGGGGTCTTGCCGATATAGTAGAGAATGGTGAGGGGCTCCAGGTCCTGGGACACACAACACGGTGATGCTGATGCCTCAGGATTGATGGTGTTGTATAGGCCCAAGACCTGCGGAGAAAGAAAACACTTAACATAACTCACCCCTCCACACTCCCTCACTTTGAACCCTCCTCCAGATTCCCTCACTCTGGCCCCTCCTCCACACAGGGGGCAGGGTGTGGCTCAGTGGGCTAAGCCTATGTGCCTGTAATCAGAAGGTTGCCAGCTGAAACCCAGCCTCAGCAAGTCTGCGGGTCTTTGAGCAAGACTCTTAACCCCCAGCTCCCTTGGGCGTCGCTATGGGTGGCTGCCCTTCACAGACAGTTTACTCTACAAAGAACAGGTTGGGGGAGGTGTAAAGACAACTTCCCCCACGGGGATCAATAAAAATACTGGTTATTATAATCACTCCTTCACTCTGGCCCCTCCTCCACACACCCTGTCTCTGACCCCTCCTCCACACTACCTCATTTTGGCCCCTCCTCCAGGTTCCCTCACTCTGGCCCCTGCTTCACACTCCCTCATTCTGGACCCTCCTCCACGCTCCCCCACTCTGGCCCCTCCTCCAGGTTCCCTCACTCTGGCCCCTGCTTCACACTCCCTCATTCTGGCCCCTCCTCCACGCTCCCCCACTCTGGCCCCTCCTCCAGGTTCCCTCACTCTGGCCCCTACTCCACACTCCCTCACTTCATGGCCTCTCACCTTGCTGTGCTGTGTGTCAGCGCTCCACAGGTATGGACATGCACCAGCACAGAAGTTGGCGTTGTAACCTTTAGGCTCATGGATCCATTTCCAGCCCAGATCCCTCTTGAAATCGATATAGAGTGACCGCAAGCAGCAGTTATCCTGGACGTTCCTGTGGGGGTCAGCCAGGCAAGGAGATAAGTATGACACACAGAGAGGTCACGGGAAGGTCACACAGAGGTCACAGGAAGTTCACCTGGAGCAGTAGGCCGCATCCAGGGCACGCTTCTGCCGGTGGGCTTTGTGCTGTGACTCCAGCCTGTAGGAGGGTAGCAGCATCAGCAGCAGGTGAGGACTGAGCCCGGTGTGACGGCGCCTCTTCTGGTCATCGCTGTGCTGGAAGCTGTCGTCGATACCTGCCGATTGCACAGCACGTGTGTAGTGTGGGCGTAGTGGCGCGCCCATGCCATCCCATCAGCGGCACCGGCGGCCGACAGCAGGGAGATCGCAGAGACGCCGCCTGGCCCCTACCTGCAAACCTGGCCTCCAGCTCCTCGCTTTTGTTGGGGTTTATAAAATTAACCGAAGAGACGAATGTGCAGCACGGGCAGTGCAGGCTGATCTTGAAGCCACTGTTTCTGTCTGAAAGGGAGGAGGAGCGTGTTAAAGACGAGGCGGCCTGGGAGAGATGGCAAAAGTGCTGCTCCGGTCCGGGCCTGCCCCCTGGTGCCCCCTCACCTCTGTGAAGCAGCCACTCGCTGACCGCCTCTGTCACATCGAAAGACAGCCACTCGCCCTTGGCGTGCGTCTGCACTACCTTGCTGTCGATGTAGCGCTGTGTAGGGGATGTCAGGTCCTTGTGGACGAGAATCTGAAGCAAAATGACACATTTTCCTCTCGATTATTGGCCCCTGTGGGAAGAGCCCAGTGATTGAGATGTTTTGGAATTTTCTGGGCTTATATGAGCATTATCACTGCACTGCAAATTTCTCTGATTTCCATTGTTCTTTCAGGGGATTCGAATGCTATTTTGCACCTAAAAGGGTATCGGAAGGGCCTTTTTTGGTCCTCATGTATGCCCTGGTCTGCTACAGTGTACAGATCTCATATCTACTCTTTAGACAGTTTGTTCTGGGTTTCCACCATTAACAAACAGGGACCAATGAGCAACCAGCTTCGGTGTTGCTTTTGGTTGGCCGGCAAATTGTTTTTTCTTGCACATGCACGCCATGTGACTTTCACTCACACCATAATGCTACAGCCAGGCTAATACTAACAATCATCTCCAGCCATTGTGTTAAGCTGTGCCTGAACCGCAAAGTAACATTTTAGCTTAGCGAAGGTGACGATTATGTCACTGAGATCCGGCACTTTCCCTCCTGCTCTGCCTCACGTGGTGTTAATTTGCCTGGCTTGTTTAGGAAAATCCCATGACTTTGAAAGCATAACTGTCATATACAGAAGTGAACGAGTGAGTGAGTGAGTGCCAGTGAGTGAGTGGGATCCTCATTCAGAATAGATTGACCCTTCTGGTCCACTGACTCACTGCCTGCCGCCTATCCCTTTCCTCAGAGTCCCTCTCTTATCCCTGAATTCTATCTGAGAGGGTGTAGATGCTGTATTAGGATCAGGGGTGTAGATTCTGTAAAATGTGCGGTCACCTGGTAGAGCTCAATCCGCTGCTCTTGCACACGGGCCTTGGGGTTCTGCAGCCTAAAGAGGCGTAGTTCCGCCTTCACCAGGTTGGAGGCGTTCTTCTCCATTGAAGTCACGTCAAAGATCAGGTGTCTGAAATACGGGCTGTTGTGTGTCGGAGAGATGACATCTGCAGAAGAACGGGAACACATCAGATTGTCACGGTGCCACCACTGAGTATAACACATGGTACACACAGTGACTTACACACACTGATGTTGAATTTCTTCAACAAATGTGCAGTACACGCAGAGACTAAAACACATGGTACACACACTGACTGAAACATACAATATACACACTGACTAAAACACACGCTGAGTAAAACATATGGTTCACACACTGACTAAAATACACGGTACACACACTGAGTGAAATGTTCAGTACACACCGAGACCAAAATACATGGTACACACACTGACTGAAACATACAATACACACACTGACTAAAACACACGGTACACGCGCTGAGTGAAACATATGGTACACACACTGACTAATTCACATGGTACAACCACTGACTAAAACACACGGTACACACACTGAGTGAAACATATGATACACACACCGACTAAAACACATAGTACAACCACTGACTGAAATACACAGTACACACACTGACTGAAACTCACCAACTGCAAAATGTGGTACACACAGATTAAAGAATTACACACACTGAAAAATGCATTGACTGAAAAACGCATTCATTGAGACACAAACTGACTGAAACATGCGCTGACTGAAACACATGTTACACACACTGACGGAATCACACTTTGGCTGAAACACACATTGACTGAAACACACCGTGACTAAAACACAGACTGACTGAAACACACACTGACTGAAACATGCGCTGACTGAAACACATGTTACACACAATGACTGAAACACACAGTGACTG
Organism: Brevimyrus niger; assembly: GCA_015164015.2. Taxonomy (NCBI): domain Eukaryota; kingdom Metazoa; phylum Chordata; class Actinopteri; order Osteoglossiformes; family Mormyridae; genus Brevimyrus; species Brevimyrus niger. Next base: position 17,619,513 of record JAABNY020000038.1, read on the forward strand.
AAACACAGACTGACTGAAACACACACAATGACTGAAACACACAGTGACTGAAACACAGACTGACTGAAACACAGACTGACTGAAACATGCATTGATTGAAACACGCACTGACTGAAACACACACTGACTAAAACACGCATTGATTGTAACATGCACTGACTGAAACATCCAGTACACGCACTGTCTGAAACACACAATGAATAAAACATACACTGACTGAAACATGCATTGATTGAAACACGCACTGTCTGAAACACCTAGTACACACACCTACTGAAACACGCAATGACTGAAACACACATTGACTGAAAGACCCAGTACACACACTGACTGAAACACACACTGACTGAAACATGCATTGACTCTGAAACACCCAGTACACACATTGACTGAAACAAGCATTGACTGAAACACACCCTGACTGAAACATCCAGTACACACACTGGCTGAAACACACACTGACTGAAACATGCAGTGACGAAAAACACATTGACTGAAACACATGGTACACGCACTGACTGAAACACAGACCGGCTGAAACATGCATTGACTCTGAAACATCCAGTACACACATTGACTGAAGCAAGCATTGACTGAAAAAAGCACTGACTGAAAGCCATGGTACACACACTGACTTAAACACACACTGGCTGAAACATCCAATACACACACTGACTGTAACACACAATGACTAAAAAACGCATTTACTGAAACACGCACTGACTGTAACACGCACTGACTGAAACACCCAGTGCATACACTGGCTGAAACACACACTGACTGAAACATGCATTGACTGAAACACACACTGACTGAAACATGCATTGACTGAAACACACATTGACTGAAACACGCACTGACTAAAACACACAGTACACACTGATTGAAACATGCATTGACTGAACCACATGATCCCAAGGATATAGCCCTGTTCAAAAATCAGAGAAATTCCATCCATCCATGAAAGAGTGGATCTTATCACCAGAACAGGTTCCAAGACAACCCAATGTGTTGGTGTCCTATTGTGGAAATGATGTGGCAAAGAACAGTTACCATAATCTGAACAGGCTTTTGTTTAGGGTTCAGGGTAGGGTTTTCAATATACTGTTATTATTTTTCCAAAAGTAGTTTTCAAAAAATGAAGGTATGTACAACATGGGCAAAATATCAGCTATGTTCAGCATAAAGGCCATTGAAAATGGGCAGTGTAACTGGAAACACATGATTTGAAGCTGGCAGGATTCTGAACTGCTTTATTTGTTCAACGTTTGATGCCGTTGAAACTTTTCTGACACTATACACCAAGAAAATGTGATTTCTGCTTTCTGTTAGGGTCACACTGAAGGAATCGGACATGGGTGGAAAAGTGAAAACAGGCTAAAATAACGTGGCAGAAATGACAGGCGGTTTACTAAACAAATCACATTTTCTTCAAACCGCACTATGGCCTGACAGGGCAGGAACTGCACATACCTCAGTGACTGGCAGAAAGAAAGAACACAAAAGCTCTCTATTCTGGTACATGGATGAAAGATGAACGTTATTCTGTCCAAAGCCTGGCAAAACCAAGTGATACATAACAGTGCGAGCTAGCCATGGCGTTGGCTTGCCTTCCAAAAGCACATTTTTTTCTCTATCGAAGATCAAACATTAAAAGTACAACGCTAAAAAGCACATTTGATTCATCCCAAGGCTTAATTGGCTCATCTGAACTATGCAATGACAAACTGAGGTGGGAACATGTGCAAGCTGACCTGCTTCAGGCCATGAATGAAGCAGAAAAGCTCTTCAGGTTCTGGAAAGTGAGGCGCAGGTTGAGAAGCTCACTGAAAAGCAAAGAAGCTCACTGAATGAAGCAGGTCTAATTCATTGTACTATTTAACATCCATATTCATTTGTTGTGAGCAGCTGCTTAGGACAAAGCCACCTGCTGTGTAATACTTTGTAAACAGTATGTGAAGCAGCAGTCCACACACAGATAATATGTCACATGCTGGCAGAGAGAAAGCAAGTTCAGAAGAACTCAGAGGTGTGAAGGTAACCCTGACTCACTCTCTGCTGTCCTCTGCTGTGTGAGGATGCAAACTACTATGAAGGGAGACAGGTCCAGACAGGGGGGCAGACAGAATGGGGAGACAGACTGGATAGGCCTATGGTGGACAGATAGAAATGGAGGACACACTGGACAGGCCTGTAGTCGACAGACAAAGCAGGGTGACATACAGGACAGGTCTGTGGTGGACAGACAGAATGGGAGGGCAGACAGGTCAGGCCTGTGGTGGACAGACAGAATAAGAGGGCAGACAGGTCAGACCTGTGGTCGACAGACAAAATAGGGGAGCATATAGGACAGGCCTGTGGTGGACAGACGGAAAGGGGGAGACATAGAGGGCAGGCCTGTGGTGGACAGACAAAATAGGGCAGCATATAGGACAGGTCTGTTTTTCAGAAACAGAATGGTAGGGCAAAGAGGACAGACATTTGGAGGAACAGAAAAAATAGAGGGACATACAGGACAGACCTGTGGTGGACAGACAGAATGGGAGGGCAGACAGGACTGGCCTGTGGTGGAATGACAGAACAGGGGGACAGAATAGTCAGGCCACTGGAGGACAGACTGGTAGACAGACAGGCTGGTCTTGTGGTGGACTGACAGAATGGTGGGTAGACAGGACAAACCAGTGGTGGACAAACAGAATCAGCCAGAGTGGTGACTACTCAGGACTGATGAATACTTGGGACTAGTTATAACAAAATTAACATTAAAGGTCAGCTATAGCGATGACCACTTACGGTCCTAGAGAGCGACCCTTCTCTCTCAGACTGTCTGCTTTATACCACAGGGCCCTTCCTGTTCTGCAAGGAAGCTCATGGCAGGACAATCAGGGGCCGGAGAGGGGTGACATCAGAATTTGGAAAAGGACGTTGCAGAGCTGGAAATGGACAAGTAGTGCGTGTGGAGAAGCCAGACGCCATCCCGCCTACAGGGGCATGATTCACAGCAGGGGGGGAAAGAGCAACTCAGATAAGATCACACCAATCACGGCCACTTGGGTGAAGCCATGAGAAATGAGAAAAGAGACGGGCAGCGGACAGGCCCTCGGGCTCAAAGCCCGGAAGAGAGCCCCTCCCCCTTGGCGGAGTGTGATGAGGACACCCACCACGGTGCCTCTAACGGCAAAGCCATTTCAAATGTCAGGGGAAAAGAGGTACAAGCAAGGGAAACACAGCTGTGTGGCTTTTTGGGAAAACAAGAAACGTCCAAGTGTCTCAAAAGCTTTATGAGTGAGACTTGCTAAAAAACACCGTTTAGGTGCAAAAGTTTAATAGGCAAGAATTAAAACGAGACATGAATGCCACGTATATATTCTGTGCCATGCATTCGCTCTGCATGGTACAGAACTAGGAGCTGTGTATCTGTACATTTATAGTGTAGCTCTAGAGTCTTAAGTCAAGGGATACTTATGTGGCTGCTCATTACCAATTCTAATTAAAGATGCTGTCCTTATGGTGTAATTGAGCATGATGCTCTTTTGCACTAATTAAATGACAAACAGTCTCTACCTCCCACATTCTATTCATTTCACTTTTGTAGTATTTGACAGCTTTAATGATATAGTTAGATAATTATACAGTATGAGACACGGGACTACAGACAAGGGGGCGTATTTAAAGATAAGACAATACCTCAAATGGTGTAATTGCCCTCAGCTTCTCATCATTCGTAACAAAAAGCAAACTGAAACTAGACATTTTTCAGGCAGCCAGGAAGTACGTGACCTACTTTAGCACATCTCTGACTGCTCCTGAATTCCCGGAGGTGTGACTGTCTCTTTCACACACCCCGGTGTGGAACGGCCGTCTCAGCGCGGCCAAAAAAATCCAGGCTTCACCCGCTTATGAGAAAGCCATTTCACAGCGGGTTTGTTTACCTTCACGACACAGTATCTGAGCGTGGAAAGAAGTTTCTGGAAAGGGAGTTCAGAAGCAGAGCGTGGCAGGTCTGTCGTTCCGCCAGGAGCCACAGAGGAGATCACTGTGCCCCCGGTACTCCATGGGGGTGGGGGGCAAAATACTGAATGGCACAAAAGCTTTTTTTGTATGACTTCCTACACCTAACAGCACACAGCCCTCAACCACATTCTGCACCACATGAAGACTGGCCAGGGGTGGACCACAACCACAAGGTGGCAAAGGATAAGCCTCATAAAATTCCCAGGAATGATCTGACTCCGTCCAACTTAGCGGAGGATATTCTGCAGATAAGCAGTGATCTGTGAGCGACTGGGGAGAAGCTTTCCGGTGTAGATTAAGGATAGGGATATTTTTTTTTTGGTTCAGTTAGAAACAATAATAAAAAACAATAACAATAATATTTAAGGGTGTTTTGTTTAAAACATTTTCTCAGAAACTGAGAAACATGAGGTATTACTGGTAATAAAAGCCTGTGTTTGTATGTGTGTGCATGGTTGTGTCTGTGTGTGCATGCCTGTGAGTGTGTGTGACTGTGTGGAGGTCTGTGTGTGTGTGTGTCTGTGTCAGTGTGCAGGGCAGGAGTGGGTACAAGACAGGAGCAGATGTGGGATCTGGTACAGGGCAGGAGCAGATACAGGATAGAAAAAGGTCTGGGAGCAGGTACAGGTCAGGAGTGGATGTGGGAGCAGGTACAGGGCAGGAGAAAGTCTGGAAGCAGGTAGAGGTCAGCAGTGGAAACAGGTGCAGAGCAGGACTGAATAAAGGGCAGGAATGGGCGTGGGAGCAGACACAGAGCGGGAATGAGCGTGGGAATGGGTACAGGCCAGGAGTGAAGGGGGTACAGGATAGGAGCTAGGAGCACACATGGAAATGGGTACAGGACAAGAACAGGAGTGGAAGCGAGTATAAGGCAGAAGCAGGTACTGAGCAAAAGTGGATGTGAGAAATGGTACAGGGGAAGGACTGGGTACAGGGCAGGAGTGGGAACAGGGCAGGAGTGGGTACAGGGCAGGAGTGAATACAGGGCAAAAGTGGGAACAGGGCAGAAGCGGGAACA
>JAABNY020000038.1:17624644-17635137 GCA_015164015.2 Brevimyrus niger
TGGGAATGGGTACAGGCCAGGAGTGAAGGGGGTACAGGATAGGAGCTAGGAGCACACATGGAAATGGGTACAGGACAGGAACAGGAGTGGAAGCGAGTATAAGGCAGAAGCAGGTACTGAGCAAAAGTGGATGTGGGAACAGGGCAGGAGTGGGTACAGGGCAGGAGTGAATACAGGGCAAAAGTGGGAACAGGGCAGAAGCGGGAACAGGCAGGAATTAGTACAGGGCAGAAGTGGGAAAAGGGCAGGAGTGGGAACAGGGAGGAATGGGAACAGGCATGAATGGGTACTGGATGGGAGTATGTGTGGGAATGGGAAGAGGGTAGAATTGGGTACAGGACAGGAACAGGCATGGGAGCGGGTATAAGCCATTAGCAGATACTGGGCAGAAGTGAGTATGAGAGCAGGTATAGAGCAGGAGCCATAAAGCTCAGGAGTGGGTACAGGGCAGGAGCAGGCATGGGAGTAGGAGAGGCACTGAGGTATCTGGAGCTCCTCTCTCCCTTTGCAGGAAGCTTCACCCCTCTGCTCACCTGCCAGTAGCAAATTGAAAAGAACTCTGCACATAATCCCTGAGATCTAAAAATATCACGCAGTCCATGAAGAGCTGTCAGTCCCTGCCGGCCTCCTTCCCAGCAACAGGCATCCACACAATAAAAGGACGAGGGGTGGGATCCCCACACAACCGCTATTCCTGGCGATTACTGTGTGTCCATGAGAAGCCAGGAAAGCACGAACAGGGAGAAGGCAGCACCACGTGAAAGGAGAACCTGGGAGGAACCCTGAAGGACAGAAAGACATGTGAAGTGTCCCTAGCTGGTACTGAGAACACCTGGCTCCTTTGCCACTGCATTTTATCTCACACTGCGCTTTTCCACTGTACCAAGTACCGAACTTTTGATACTTTCACTTATCCATTGACTTCCAGTCGAGTACCAGTACCAAAAGTGGCAAACCAGCTGGAGTACTTCTTGGTACTTCAGTACTTTGGGGTGGGAGTTAAAACGCTTTCTTTCTCAACTGGTTATGCAAATAGCCAACCTCTGAGACATGATACAAATGCCGCCTTGGAACTGAAAACAACAATAACAGAAGCATAAAACTTGTGATCCGGTTGGAAGAATAGATATAACAAAAAGATCAGGATGACATGATAAGAAATTTTTATTAATTTAATTAGTTTAATGTATGTATGAATGTATTATGGTGTGTTTAAATATACTAAGATCCTAGCGATGTAATATTGCCGTTAATATACTGATGCTGTTTTGTTGAGAAAAATATTGGGGTATTTATAAAAAAAAGGAGTTCATAAATTTGTTACAAACCCATCTACAAGTGATTTAAATAGCAAGGATGAAAATGATTATGAAAATCTTGGAGAACACACGCAGCGCTTCTGCAAAAGCAGCAAAAGTAAGTTTTATACTGATTTTCAAACATGTATTAGATTATATAATCTATAAAAGGAATAGTAGTTAAAATTGCAAAGCTTGCTTAGTTTTATTTTCTCTGACAGAGCAACAGAGTAAAAATACTTTTTGTGGAACTTAAACCTAACCCCCCCGTGCTATAATGTCCTTACAGGATTTAAAGAAAGAAAAAGCCTGATTTTTATACAGCTGACTAGCAATGTAAGAGTTGTATGTGCATAACATGCAATGTTGGAATGAATATTGCACATTGACCAGCCCCATAAGATATTACAGTAATTTTTGAACTCGGTACAAAATACCCAGCCTCACGTTGCAAAGTCAATTGGCGCTGGTTCCAGTTTTTACGCTGGTGGAAAACCAACACCTTGAAGTACCGTACTTTAGATACTTTGAGAAAGTACCAAAAGTATGGTCCCTGGTGCATTTTATGAGGGCCATTCAGAGTGCCAGGCAGGGCACCAGGAGAGATTTCCAGATTGCAGTTTGCCCTGAGTTCCCATACTGATAGAAAGGACCACATAAGATAGCAAAGCAACCAGATAGTAGGCTTAAGCATATAGAAAACAAGATGCATGGAGCGGAGCATTGTGGGAAAATCAAGGAGCATTAGTACGCAGAGGAGTACTGGAGGAAGTGCCATAAAAGACGGGTCCTGAACACACAATCCGGGCAGGGCCATAGCCCTGCAGCTATTCTAAGGCATACTTAGTGGTTCACTGATATGGAAATCTGATATTCCCAATTTCAATTACCAAAACTGATAATCAGTTAACCTCTGATCTCCACAGACCTGCAGTGAAATTGATGTCAGTGTCAATACCTCTTAAGATCTCATGAACCTGTGTTGCAGCTGTATCATATAATTCGGCAGTGAGATATCAGGGAAGTTCCTCTAATTTTTAATATTGACGGAAGTCTAAATATTGGCCAGCGATATTGGCCAAGACTGACACATTGGCCCGATGCTGATGTATTGACTTTTAATGAACATCAGCCAATACTGACATGTTAACTGATACACAGAGCATCTTGGAGTATAATGGCATTGCTTCCATGAGGATCCGCCTTTGAGTAACTCTGAATGACCTCTCACTGTTAGAAAAAGCTGTGCATTTGAATCTAACAAACAAACAGCACCAATGTGAGTGGTAGACTGTGGTGGAAATTTCTGGTCCAGAAAGTAAAAATCCAGACCATGATTTTGTTTCAACCAACCAATTGAGCATAAAGAGTCACACTAACAGAGAATTCAGCCTGGATTTCTACTTTGTGATCCTAAAATTTCTACCACTGGGTGTGCAGAGAATTCCAAGACCCTAGGGTCTGTTTTGTGGGGATGGGTCCTTCTAAACGGCCTTTCTGGATGTTTCCCTGACATTGAGGCTTTTAGAACCCACTGATCTCACCTCATGGCAATTATGAATGCCGCAAGACAAAAGCACTGAGTTTGCTAAGACACTCAGACACATTCACATTTACCTCCTGTACAGCACATTCACACAAACTGTGGTGCTGACTTGCTTTCCTACATACATGAATATCTGTAATAATAAAGACTCACCTATGAACAAATTAACAATATATAATACAGCCATATGACATGTGAGCTGCCAAAAACCACAGGCCCTGGCGATCATTCACCCTAAAGTGTGGCTTTTAAATGACAGCTAGACACATTTGAACAAACCACCTTCAGCATCCAATCAATTATCCAGCGCGAAACTGCAGTTCCACCATAAGCACTTCACAAAATGCACATTGTGTGTGTGCATACTGGGTAAGACCGCGCAAATGTGAATGTGTACAGGGGCCCAGTTCCAACAGATCCTGTAATTTTTGTGAGTCCGTTAGGAGTGTGAAGGTTGACTTATGATTCAGTTAGCAGATCGGTAAGTGTGTTTAAGATAGAACGAGTATGTGTGTGTCTTGTGAGGGAGTGGAAAGGGAGAGTTCTGGAACTGCACAGCAAACTTACTGTGTCACACAGCGATCCTGATTATACAAACACCATATACTCCACACACCATGCATTATTACTAATGCTGATGTCCAGGAGAGCTTTGCAAAGAAGTACAGATATAGAATACAAAAACGTTCTGAAACAGAATGCCTGAAATAGAAAGTGAAGTACAGACAGTGAAAACGCTTTTATGTCAGAGGACCAGGAATGAGGTGAGGAGACGTTTGAAAATGAAATACAGACAGTGAAAACACTTTTACGGCAGAGGAATGGGACTGAGGTGAGGACACGTGTGAAAATAAAGTACAGACAGAGAAAACACTTATATGGCAGAGGCCTGAGAATGAGGTGAGGGCGCATGTGCGAAAATGAAGTACAGACAGTGAAAACACTTTTACGGCAGAGGAATGGGACTGAGGTGAGGACACGTGTGAAAATGAAGTACAGACAGAGAAAACATGTTTACGGCAGAGGACCGGGACTGAGGTGAGGACACGAGTGAAAATGAACTACAGACAGAGAAAACACTTATATGGCAGAGGACTGGGAATGAGGTGAGGGCGCACGTGCGAAAATGAAGTACAGACAGAGAAAATGCTCTTATATTAGAGGGCTGGAATCGAGGTGAGGGTACATATGAAAATGAGGTACAGACAGTGAAAAAGCATTTGCATCACATATGAAAATGAAGGTCTGCTGCAGACTAGACTATTTTCACAGCCTCCAGGAATGTGCTGCTTTTAACAGACATGGGCCTGACTGTGCTATGCTACACTGCCCAGTCTGTCTGCTTCGCTCAGCGAACCTTTGCTCTCTTAACACAATGCTGGGCGCACTTGCAGGGGGGAAATGAGGGTTCAAATAAGGTAATGAGAACGTATCGGAGGCCCCCGTAGTGGTGTGGCTGGGTGGAAGCCATGCGACACATTGGTTAGAGCTCTGTCTGCGTGCTCCTCACAAATCCTGAAGCTCAGGATACAGTTGGCATGTGCTGCTCAACTGGAACACAGACAGACAGACAAAGAGACGGCAGAATGAACGCACTTCCATACTGAGTCCTTCTCCCCCCGGTGGCTGAGGCACCGGGGGCATCTGGGCGACTCTGACTGTTGACACAGTGGTATTTATGCCCGTAAACGTCTTCCTGTCTGCTGCTGGCGCAGATCCCAACACCATTCGCGTTCAGCGTATTTGCAGAACAGCCGAGGCCAAGGATAATATTTAAGGTAAAAAATACCTCGGGTATGAAATGTCTCTTGACTTATTTTCCTCCATTCTGTGCACTTTCGCATTTGATCTGGATTAAGGCATAAATTCAGAAGTATACATATTTTAAGTAATAAGTTAAAAATGTTAACATGCACGTATGAAATTAGAAACCCCATCTGAAGCCGTCCTTTCTTTTGGCTTGTTTTTGCTCCAGGTTGGAATAAGAGAAATCCCTCCCCGGGCTCTGAGCGCGTCTTCTGTGTCACTTTAAAAGGGCCTTTTGAATTGTAGGTGCCTTCTGTACGCACCGCCTCCGGATATTAAACTGCCCATACTGTCTCTTTCATTTCCTCGCTACTGAATGAATCACCGGCAAAATGAATTTCATAGTCATGACTGCAGTAGATGCCGACCTGTCCTCTGAGGTGGGGTTTACATGCTAACCGCCCCCCCCCCAAAATGCATGATTACTGTATGCAGGCTTAAACTCCACATCAATACAACTCAGTTACTTTGCCTCAGTGTCTCTTGAGGTTTTTCCTCACCTTGTGAGACGTTCAGGCCAGAAAGAACTGCGGCCACTTTAAACTGGACCAAAATACAAACATCCCCACGTGTGTGTATGTGTGTGTATACAGTGCCGTAGGGACAGGACAGGCAAGGCAGGCAATGGTCTGGGGCCCCCGAGCTGGGAGGGGCCCCTGAGTTGGGCCGATTACACTGTATATTGCAATTACAATTCTGCTTTTATTTGCATATTCTGTTTTTCACAGTAAAGTGAAAATAAAGGAATTGTGTTTATTAAATTCTCTGTTGATATTATAAATTCAGGCTTCACGCTAAATAATGGCTATAAATTTTACCATGCCAGGTGAGATGCGACAGAGATCTTGCATGGAGATCTTGCCTAGGCCCCCCTAGTGTTCCCAGAATCACCTCTGCGTGTTTGTGCACCTGTGTGAGTGTCTACATGTGTCTGTCAGTGTGTGTGACCGCATGAGTGTGCTTGTATTTGTCTGACTGAGTTTATGTATGTGTGTGTATATGTGCCTGTGTAAATGTCTGTTCATGTGAATGCATGCATGTATGTGAATGTGTGTATGTGTCGGTTTGCGTGCTGGTACAACTGCTTGAATGTGTTTTTTTTGTGTGTATATATGTGTATGTCTGTGTGTGAGTGTGTGTATGTATGTTTGGTTGTGTACTTGTGTGCCTGTGAGTGAGCATGTGCCTTTTTGAGTGAGTATGGCATCGGTACACAGAACCAATGAACAAACATAATTAAGTCCCCCGATAAAGTGACTTGAACCAAATGAGCTCTAAACGCCGCGGGTTAGTCACATAACGACACACTCACAAACACACACAGGCGATACAACAGCACGCGAAACTGTACGAAATAATGGGTGTAATATAAGAGGGGCTCACTCTCAGAAGGGAAGAAGGGCTGCATGTCGATCTTGTGCACCTCCTTGGCGTAATACTCCTCATCGCTGCGCTGGCGCTCGCACGTCGCCGCCCTCTCGTTGGCTTTCTCCTGCAGCAGGTCTCTGGTGCTGTTGTAGATGGCGATGATGTCCCGGGACACCTCCCCGGGTTCAGGATACTGCTCCGGGGGGCTGCTCAGCTTCAGCTTGCTGAGGATCTGGCCGCGGATCGCCTCGATGCGCTTCTTCATGAACTGATCCATGTCCAGCGTGCTACAAGTGGACAGACTGAGGGCCACCGTGAGCAGATCCAGGGTCAGCAAGAGACTGAGAAGGTAGCAGTTCATGTTTAGAAGGAGTACCGTGAAACACCGTCTGGAGGAAAACAACTGCGATCGCTGAGCGCAAAAAGCGAACATAGATAATTTATGGCTATATATATTATTTATACAAGCAAATACGTAAAAAGCCCACACGACTTTGACAGTATCGTATTCTAAATTACATTAGGTGGATAAACTTAAGATACATTTAACATTTCTGTACTGTTTTATAGCAATGAATAAATCTGTAACTGAAATGAGATTAAAAACGGAAAGCCATTAAAGTGAAAACTCCGTTATCCAAACTGAGAAGAACAATTCCAGCTGATTGCAATTCCGCTCGTCCAGTAATATTAAAAACATAAAATTATAAAAAACAACAAGCAGTAGTTCAGAAAGTCTCCTCGGAAAAGGCAGACAACCGATGGAGAGCGAGATACGGCCAGCCCTGGGGGTTTACACAGCCTGCGGGTCAGCGCACACCTCCGGCGCATCGGAGTAGCGCACTCCCTGCCAGGCGTCCCCTTACTCGACTTTGTGCTGTCAGAGCCCTACCCTAAGCTGGCACGGAGCCGCATCACCTCCCCGAAAATACGGGACTTGTCAGACAAAAAGCGAAGGCAGCGCAGTTACGCACAGGCATTTAACTCAGTGCCCCGGGAGGAGCCGATCTGCCCCCCCTTCACCAGCTGCTTCCCACCTTCCCCGCTGGCGCAAGATACCCCCAAGCTCTCAGTCCTCTGGAAGAGACCGGTGCCAGCAGATAAAACACGCAAAAAGCCAGGGATCAGCGCAGGTTTATAAGGCACAGGGCAGACCACGTGTTGTGCTCCTCGGGGTGCTGGACCAGACGGGTACTTCTGCTCCGGTTACTCTGCACTTTATTATAAATAGCGACAAACTCCGCAGCTCAGCGGCGTGTCAGCCGCCAGTGACCGCACGACAGCGCCCGGCCACGGGGTCCTAGCGCCCAAGAGCTGCACCACCTAGCACATACTTACTGTAGAAACTTCAGAGTCTACACCACTATAGTGATGCGCAATACCTCAGTCCTGTTTGCGATATGCCAATCTGCTTATATCCAGAATTTTTCCACGAAAACACTTTGACTTCTGGAGTTGTGGAAGGCAGAATCAGGTTGAAGAAAATTGTAAAAAAAAAAAAAAAAAAAAAAAAACACGCGAATTTTATTTTAGCCTGAATCAGCAGCTACTGTTACTCGTTTTATCTCGTCTTGACTCAATACCTTTGGTGTCGTTCATAATCTTTAAACATTTCATACTGAATATCACTTCACATAGCACGGTTTCATTGCCCAGAATTGTTCATCCTCCCGTTTAATTTTCTCGCAGCTGGCAGTATGTCAGTATCAAAAGCGAACAGATGTAATTGGTAAAAACTGGACCCACAATAGCGATGTATGCAAAATAACATTCCCAATATTACATTACAGACCTAAATAGATAAAGTAACTGATAAAAGAATCAAGAATGTGTTTTGGACACAATGTATAAAACTGCAGAGGTTGTTCGCTGACCTCTAGAGTGCTGGTATGATGGATGGATGAATGGATGGATACATGAAGTGCATAGCCTCAGCAGACAGGCACACATCAAATGTCACCACTAGCTGCAGTGTTAAGAGGAAAAGGTCACCTTTTTACACAGTGCACAGTAATGCCCAGCCACAGCACTATACAATGATAATCAGAAAACAGCCACAGAACACTGTTATTTTATGTATAGTTCTTAATACAAAAAAGTTTAATTCTCCAGAGTTTTACTTATTTTTCTAGACATATAAGCTCTCATAAGAAATGTATCATTATTGTAAGGCAAGTGCTGTTATTAGTTACAGTAGTATATGTCTCCTACACTATTTACAGTATTCAGTACTGTGTGTCCCCTATACTATTTACAGTACTCAGTATTGTGTCCTCTACACTAACTACAATACTCAGTACTATGTGTCTCCTACATAATTTACAATACAAAGTACAATGTGTGCCCTACATTGTTTGCTGTACTCAATACTAAGTGTCTCCTACACTGTTTACAGAACTCAGTACTATGTGTCCCCTACATCATTTACAGTACTCAGTACTATGTGTAGTCTAAACACAAATTAAGTAAAAAAAAATATAATCATTATTTGTGAGTTTTTTGGCGGTTGTATGATGTGGGAGTGAGTAAATTAAACGTCGCTGCTGAAACCGTATTCTTTTAGATCAAGCACAGCAAGCATTTGGCGACCACACACAAACACGCAAAAACAACACGCAGAAAACCAATAGTAACGACATGAGATCTCTGAAGCTAATTCCACACAGGTCGACACTGCCTCCACGTGTGAAGTAGAGGTACTACACGTTTACAGGTTCATGTTCAAGGCATTATTCTTGTACTGCACGATGGAGGAATGTAAAAAAATTGTACGCATCTTATTATTGACCACATGAGACTCTTTGCATCGGTTGTTATTCAAACTAATTTTCCCTTTTCACCACAAACGTGATCGATCCGTTACATTTGGTGCTCCTGTAACTTTTCTATCTCCCTCATTTTTGCTGACTACAGGGGCAATTTTAGCCCATTTTGGGGGTTGTGGATGTAAATGTGCATATGGAACAACCACTGACTGAAGGACTGTTCTGCATGCTGTTACCGTGCATCACTCCTCCGGTTCGGTCCGAATAATCTCCATCACTAAAGAGAACCTTATTTACATTTTATTACGTTTCGTTTACTGGCATTCATCATTCAGCAGGTCAGAGCCACAGCTCTGTACTGGATAAGTGCTTGAAAGCTGGATGTAATACTCACTTCAGATTCTACGAAGCTTATTTGGCATAAATTTGCATATTATTGTTGAGATTGAAGAGCGTTGATTTGGTTTAAATTTACATTTAATTTCGTTGCTTTCACATGCTGTTTGTATTCTACAGGTGTATTAAATGGCATGTCAATTAGTCTTTTCTATGAATGAGTTATATATTTGAAACTGAGAGAACTATTTATATGTGTAAAATTCTTGCAATCTACCCGCAATGTACAACCCCTAGGCACATGCAGATCATGCGTCCGCAATAAACACAGCTACACCGTGTACGAATACGACGTACACATTGCAAATGTACAGCAACCGCTCTGCAGTAAAGGCACACTATCAGCTGACTGAGGAAGTGAACGGTCACATGACCGAAATGGCCGATCACATGACACACTCCGGTTTATGAGCTGTCGTAGTTCAACAAGGAACTTGTTTGCCTATATTATTCTGATGATTTCGTACTGCAGTCTTGCTTTTGGGTGATGACTTTCTGCTTGTTTTGAAGCTCAGACTAAAGATTGCCAGCTCTTGGATTAAGAGGTACTTTATATTTTATTACCATGATGTCAATGCAGTGTAATTATAGCAGAAATAATTATAGCGTAATAAAATCAAAAGCTGTTTGAAGTAAATACAGTTTTCATTGCCGTACACTTTTATGTTTTCTTGCTGTGGTATGTTGTTCTCCGGGTTGAATTTTTCCCCTTTCTCGTGGTATAAACCACAGATGTTCAGCCTAGTATAATATTGCAGATGTAGTCTGGGCTACCCTAAATGTCCCATGTGCTGTCGATAAAGGGACTTGATTAATACAGTAATAGATTTCTGTTGCGCAAATGTCCTTAAGGAGTGATTAACCTCTAAGGCGAAACAGTGCTACAGTACAGAATAACTCGCATGGCGCCGGTGTTCTGACGAGTTGAGCTACTTCGACGAGTTAGGCTACCGTAGTGCTAATCGATAACCCTAATCCTAATCCTAACCTTAACCCCCCAAAAACCCTTAAACCCTTACCTTAACCCTAACTCTAACCCCTAAAACCTGACCCTCAATCCTAAAACGGTGGAACTGCACTTGTGCAGAAAGGCTCGATAGCACGCGTCGATAGGTAGCTCAACTCATCAGAACACCGGAGCATCAACGCGGTATTAGGTGATCCCTGTCAATCTGCTTTTAATACGCTACCTGATCATACGGTTATCCATCCATCCATTTTCCAAACCGCTTATCCTACTGGGTCGCGGGGGGTCCGGAGCCTATCCCGGAAGCAGCGGGCACGAGGCAGGGAACAACCCTGGACAGGGGGCCA
>JAABNY020000038.1:17665940-17677101 GCA_015164015.2 Brevimyrus niger
GGGGGGGGGGGGGGGGGGGGGGGGGGGGGGGGAAGGATGCCACGGCAACGGAACCCAGGGGAACATGAGCCTGCTTAAATGAGTTGTATTGTCTACAACTACATGTGGTGTCATAATATTGCCTTCAAGCTCATTACCCAGGTAAAAACTCAGGCAGCCTTCCAGAAACAGAAGCAGAAAAAGATGGAGGGAAGCACCAAGTGATGCATTTTATCGATTTATACATCACAGTACTTCACTGTAAAAATGCAGGTCATTTATGTTACTAAAGGATACGACAGCAGGGTCTGTTCTGGAAGTGAGACCGGCTTGTACCCTGTGGTACAGTTCACACAGTCATAAACCTGGAACACAAGGCAATTTTTGGACGTCGAAAGTTTTTGGGCTGTCGCTCAGAATCTGTGACCAGACTGTGGAGCATGGTTGTTCACGGCTCACGGTTGTTCATAGTTGGTTGCTGTGGGTGTTGTATTTAGTGGATTTAGGGTGTTCATTCGTTTGTCTCGTCAACAAAACTGAATTCTCTGATTAGACTGTGGATCAGCCATCACCTACAGTCGTGCTGGTGTGTTCCAATGCAAATTTATACAACCAATGGGATCTGATCATTTGTCGACCTTAGGTGGCGTTGTTTTTTATGCTACCCGACTTGGTGTGGCCTCATATATACTGGAGGAAGGTCTCCACATCAAAGGACTGATCAAAGTACTGTAACAGACAGTCCACAAAATGGAGCAATAATGCAATACATATAAACATACATATCAAATGTTATAAAGTAAATTTTAAAGTCCTTTACAATTAAGAATGAAAAAACAAGGTAACAGCACGGCTGTTTGGCAATGACACGTATAATTGGTAACAAATTACACAAGTTGTGCTGATTAATTAAGAGGGGTTCCTCTGTCCTTATGAATGGGTAACAATGTCTTTTGGCCACAGTGAAAATGCAGCACTCACTATTCTAGAGCTACAGAAGCGTGCCAGCGGAGAGAGTCCACAGAATATCGAAATAAGATGGGAAGACTTCACCGAGCAGCTTCACTTTGAATGGGACAGTTCACACCAGGGGCAGCTTGCTGGAGGGAGCGGGGCAGCAGCAGTGTGCTTGGTCGGCAACCGCTCAGAAGTTGTTGCCCGGGGCAATTGTCCATTGCCGGAGACTCTGTGACTCTGTGGTCTGAGGAGCTCAAAATGAACCTCACTAGTCTTGTGTCAACACCCCCAAGCCAGTTAGAGCGGCCTGACGTGGTGACCAAGGAGAAAGACTCATCCTCCAGCATGATACAGGTGCCCCAGCACCACGAACAGGGAAGTGGTTAGAAGGTAGAGGGATGGATTGATGGACGGATGAGTGGAATTCTTTTTTTAGTGGCTCTAGAGTCTGTCAGCGGGGAAATGTATGCTGATGTACGTCATGCTTCAATTTAACCTTTTTTACCCTGCCCTTAATGTACTGCTTTTAGTTATACAGCTGAACATTTCTACAGTGTCATTTTTAGGATGAAAATAAATCAAATTATTAAACATGGGGAGCAGGAAACCTTCAAACACTGCAAAGGAGTTACAGCCGTCCACAGTTGAGATGGTGGAAATGACACTTCAGTCATTTAAGGTGCTTAACGGTGAAAAGTGTTTCCAGAATGACCTCTGTTATGCCCCCGTAGCCTGTAAAATGGATCTTTTCCAGATGTATGAGCAACTTCTGGACAGCCGGGTTGTATATGAGGCTGGAAGCATCCCCTGTGATGAGGGCACCAGGATGTTTAGGGTCATGTCCAGTAAAATACTAATCTTCAAACAGGCTTAAAAAAACAGAAAGTTAAATTAATTATTTTGTGACTTTTCATGATGCAGTAGGCCCATTTCCAGCACTTTAGTTTGAGACAATGATTTTGTGAGTATATAGATATCCACTGCCAAGCCGCAGTTAAAACAACCATTCATTTAGTTCTTAGGGATATAAGAAATTGTTGACTGTACGGTTTGATTCGAAAGTCTCTTGCTGATCCGTTGTGTTAACGAGTGACGTCGTACACTAAAGTGTAATTTATTTAGGTCTTGTGAGTCACTCTAAATATTTGGAGATGTTCCATCTTTCTGGGGTGTGTTATAAAACATCACAGAAAGCCAGTTCAGTCCCACAGAAGAAAAGCCTTTCTCTGCATTGTCAAAACCTCTGACAGAGACACGTGGCGGTTTGCAGACGAAATGATTATGCCAATGAAATTACTAGAGATGAGACACAGAGTCCCCTTGTGCCGACTGTCCATGGCGTGACCTGTAGTTACATCCTGGCACAAGCGGCCTGGTGTGTTTTCTCAACATTAGCTAATGCTAATGGACGCATCCGTCTTTATCAATGTCTCACACTGTTTGCTCCATTAGCTGCCACATTGCAAAGTAGCTCTGTCGTCATAGCAACAGGATGATCCAGGGTCAGAACATCAGAAAGGACAGAACGCTGCAGGCACAAAATATCGTAAGCACACAGCACCGAAGATGGGCATGGCAAGTTAACCTTTTACTTTTTAATGTTGCCCACTGAAAGAATAATGTCCTGCTCACAACCCCAGAGGACACGGTTTTATTGGATCTGTATCAGAGGCTGGTCTTCATCTGTCCTCTCGGATGCATGAGCGCAAGAACAAACAATGTGAACTGGAGTTTGAGAACAAACCCTAAGCCTAATCCTAACCTTAAACCTAACTCAAACTCTAACCCCTTAAACTGGCATGTTTCTCCGAAATCAGTACTAGAGAATCAGCTGCCTTGGGTCATACGATGAAGCCTCTTATCGACATGTGATTCCAGCATCTAAGCAGGTAGCATGTGCACATTACAAACATGGCCTTCAGGGGGATCTTCTTGCCAATTAAATGATTCTCTTGCTTGGTGTTTGGGTTTTTGAGCCAACGTGATCATTTCAGCGTGATCAGTCTTAATTTCTGTACCAACATCTATCTCCAACTAGACTGCACCTTTGTGGATTGTGTAGTGCTTTAAACATGTACATCCTCACTTAATACCCGGTAGTGTACAGCTGTGCCTGTCTTAATTTTGTCCACAGTGGTCAAGCATACATATAACTGCTAGCTTTTGGCTAAGCTCAGTAGTTAATTTCCATGTATATAAACTTAGCCTTGCACGAACTCAGACCAAATGACTGCACTGTAAGAATCTCCTTATGTGTTATTGCACACGTACTCATGAGAGTCACAAGATGAGAAGGTCAATCCCTCAGCACTGCTGAGTGTCACTGGTGTGGATCGCTGCTGAGTGTCACTGCTGAGTATTGCTGCTGAGTATCACTGCTGAGTATCGCTCAGTTCCTGCAGTTCCTCGTTTCCTTTTGCTAATGAAGTAACACAGTCTTGATATGTCCAGTTCATAATGAGAGATTATGTCACAATAAATATTGCTTTAAATTATTTCTAAAATTTTAAGAATTAAAATACTAACAATAAATGAAAATGTACATATCTAACACAGCCATTTGTGATATTGCATAGACCATAATGTTGTGAATTTAAATTATTTGTCCTGGGTTGCAGATATACCTCCCCCTGGAGGTGGAAAACAGCCACGGTTCTTACCAATGGAAAGTTGTCATATGATGTAACACAATCCTCACGGGGCGTGTGGCTCAGACAGTGTGAAACACGATTCCTCTGAGGGCACGAGGCCCATGGTTTGTTAGTGTCAGAAGCAAGAGATGTGACAATACTCACGTCCAAAGGTGACATATAAGGGAGTGAGTTTTCGACTGAGTTTTCAGCCTAAAGAGATATTGCATTTGGGATTTTTAACATTCTAAAGAAGATTCTACCTTGCATACTGGAGGAGGGCTGATCTACTCACATGTTACGAGTAAACAATACTCGCTCTACCTGCACTATCCTGCCAAATTGCTTGCAGTATCAAGAAAGCAATGCTTTATCTCCTTCTAGCTCTCTAATCTTGATGACATTGACCGCTATGCCAGTCAGAAAAAACATCTAATGTCAACAACCAAATGTTTTCAATGGAGAGTTAGAACAATGGGGCTTTCTCTGCATTCAGTAGTACATGGAGAGTATCATGAGTGTACAAATGCACAGGGTAAGACAGATATCATGACTAGGCTCCGCTAACTTCCATTGATATGAGGTTCCTGAAAACCCTACAATCAAGCATGGAGTTTCATTATAGGTCAATGTCAAGGGCAATGGCATATCGGAGAGAAAGTGAGCAGCAAGTGACGGTTCACAGACGTGCCAGGGAGGAAGCCATAAAGGGCTATGAGGCGACTAGTGCAGAGAATCACGATTCTCAGCGATGCAACGTGCTATTCCAGTCTAAACTAGGAGCCTTACAGCCCCAGCTGCCGGCAGTCGGCCACATTAATGACAGCGATCGGTTACAGCTCCAAGTGCTGAATCATTTACTCACTCTGTGACGTCTCCCATTGACCCTGCTGTCCCCTGCTTCTTACACCGGTAACTAACCCCAGTCAATGAACCTCTCAGTGAATTTCATTCGCCCAAACTGCCAGCATAATTTCACTGTGTGTGTCACATGTGTGTGTCACATTTTAGAGCACTACGCTACCCCGCCAAAACAAAAATGTAATTTGTCTCTTGTTGTAACATTATACATTATACATACGGTTTGTATCTAGCTATAAAGAGAAGCATACCTCATTATAGCAAGATACAGTAATTTTCATGATTTAATGTCATTGGGCTTTTTTTTTTTGTCAAGGTAGCAACCAGTGTGTGAAATACAGGGGGGTCTGGGGAGTCCGACACCTCCAATTAACCCATGAGACCTCCTGAAAGCCTCAAAAGCAACATTTTAAGGGGACAACAACAATAGGGAGGTGGGGATCCCCCCCAGAATATTGACGGGTATTTCGCACACTGGTGCAACAAAATGCTGCAGTACTACCCAGATGTAAGGGTCCGGATTAAATTATCACGGAGGCCCTAGGCTGACATCAGCATGGACGCTCAGGTGGTGCCGATTTAACTAACGATTCCATTTTTCCCAAGGCAGGGTGGGGGTGGGCCTCACATTGTCAGGGCCCTGGGATATAACCTAGGACAGCCTGTGAATTAATGAGTCATTCAGCATAAGATTCATAAATCATCCTTCTCTTCGTTATTAATTGATCCGAGCTGAAATGTTTCCTCCAACTGTCCTGCTTCTCAGAGTTTTATTCATGTTCACGATTTATAAACAATCAAGAGCAGCAGAGGTAAATGGGTGATTTAAAAGTGACAACAGAAAGATCACCTCTACCTGCCTGGTCTTCTCCTCCCCTACCAGCCCTCTCGTGCTCTTAGATCTTCCTCTTCTGGGTGCCTCACTGCTCTTCCTTCCAGACTCCACTGCTTTAGTGGCCGAGCCTTCTCTAGAACGGCTCCTCATCAGTATCCCCTTCCCTCTGATTTCTGTAACACCCCCTCTCTCCCAGTCTTCAAATCTTGCCTTCAAACCATATCATCCTTCCTTCTAGACCTTTCCACTCTCTACTTACATCACTGTCACCCCTCCATGCCCATCCTGCTCATCTTGCTCCATCCATCTGCTACTCAATGCATTCCACATTACTGTACCTCTGTGCTTGTTGTAACTACTGTATCTGTTTCTGTGTGTATTACTCCCTCACCATGTTTAGCATTTTTGAATGTTAGTAGCATCTTTGGTTTTTGAAGATGTTTTAATTTATTATTACTATTATTACCTTCCATTAATCAACAGTATAGTGTCAGCAGTAACCCCAGAGTAACAGAACTAACCCTAACTGCCCTCAGCCTTTTCTCCAAGCAGGAAAGGTTTCCAATCTGTGACGTCTAATGAAAGAAATATTCATTATTCACACAGATATATTGTCTTTTGTATTACATATTGCCAAAGATAATGATAACCGCCTGACACATGCAGATCACGTATGCCATCTGCGGTAACTGCATCCAACCCTTCAAATATTATTGTCACAAGGAGAATCCTCACCAAAGCAATGAAGACATAAGGCTGTCATTCCTATGACCAGAGGGCTAACGGCAAATTTTCCCTGATCCTGTGTTGTTTTCTATTTAACCATCCATTTTCTGACCACTTATCCTGGTCAGGGCCATGGGGGGGGGGGGGCTGGATCCTGTTCCAGGTAGGCTGGGGTCCCCCCTGGACGAATGCCAGTCCATTGCACGGCATACACACATGAACACTGACTCTCGCACGCAACTTCAGAGATACCGGTTAACGTAACTGCATAACTCCGGTGTGGATGGAAATCAGATTGCACAGAGGAGGCCAGAACGGCACAGGAAGAATGCTGCATTGTTTGGATATTTTTAATATCCTTCACCAACATCCACTTCAGCAAACCAGCCCATCCTCTCCAAGGAATAAATGAAACCACAGCAATGCTAAACAAAGCGATTCAAAGAATAAAGCCTGAGAACCGCCTCTGCCAGGCAGACTATCAGGTGTTTGACGCCCTGTGTGCATACGTGCGGCAGATGGTGTTTTCCATAATTATCTGTAATTTGGTAAGTGCGATACTAACGATCGAACACTTGGTACGTGGGGCCAGTTTAAAGAGGTCATTGCATTTAGGCCCCTGTTGTCGGGTCCCTGTGTGGCCGCTGTCGACGCGGACGACACCTAACCTGTGTGCTGGAAATCCACCGACATGGAGAACAGCAACCTCAGTAATGTTTTCAACCAACAGAGAACCCCGGAAGCAACAAAACACCCTCCAGAAACACCGACACGTTTGAAAATGCAGGCCTGTCTCACAGTTTTCCCAGAAATGTGACATAAACATCATCGCGCAGACGGACTCTGACAGCACCTCATATTATGGTCACTCACTCAAGTGGAAATCTTCAGCCTGGTGTGCTTGCCCAATCTGGGGTAATCACATGCAAATAATTCAAACAGCTCGAAAAAAAAAAATCACAGAAACTAAACATGTCTGGAATGTCTTAATCTCAGACCACAGTGACCTTAAAGCTAATCTCTGAAAAAAAATTCTATTGGAAATTACATTTCACTACATTGCCGAAGATTAGCTAATTATTAGCATGGCGTTCCCTTGTTTTCAACGCTAATTCCACCGCAGTTTTTCCCAAACCCATGCTGTCAGTCTTCTATAGATGTAGATTTTTTATATCATTATTCTAACAGATAGCTGGAGGGATATACAGCTGGGAAGACAGATGGATTGCTGGCAAGTGAGAGACAAATGACTGAAAACATTGATTTCTAGCAGAATTTTCCCTGTCACCTTCAAAATGCACACATGTTAACAAAGGTCAGGCAGAAGGAGCCGTGTGATGTTGATATAACTACTATTACCCACCTGGAGGTATTTACAAGTTCCCTGTTCTGGTTTAGTGTGTTGATATTAAGACATTAAGACGTTTAGTCTGGTTTAGATGTTTAGAGTGTGGTTTCTCTTCTAAACAGCCTGTATAGAGGACATCTGCTCCTGGGCTGAAATGAGGATCGTAAGGCTCCTGCGATTCAGAATCCTGCCAGAGTGGCTGGCAGTTTCACTGCAAATAAATGTGAATGTATCTGTCACACAGCCTACACGCAAGCTGAACCCCCACATACATTAACAGTGAATAGTTTTTGCACACCACTGGCTTTCACCACTTTTCTATGTATTGCATAATCTGTAGATTTTGTGCGTTTTGTTAAGCATTGGAAAGTGGACTGAACAACTATAAATGAAAATACACATGAAATAAAACCAATTTCCTTTATAACATGAAAAGGGTATGTAACAGTGCATGTCGGACATCCTGTTAACTGGTTGTGTGGTGATGGCATACCTGAAACATTACATCACGGTCATGGGAGCTGGGAGGGAGCAAAGATATAGACTGTCTGTGGGTTCCTCAGAGCCAGTTTGAGAAACGCTGGCTAAACCTTTTGCTCCACCTTCATATTCGGTAGAGCACCATGAACACTGATGACTCCAGCATTAAAAGGAGTCAAAGGTATATTGCCAAGGTGCAGGACCTAAGTACTATTGACTAAAAATAACATGAATGGCCAACTCATGGATGCCAAGAACCATCCATGAGGGTATGAGTGTCATGCCCCAATCGTCCGCTCCTTCCGGGTGCCGCGCCCCCTCGTTAACCTCGTGTGGAATCCCCGTGTGATCAGCTGTTTCTTGTTGCTGTCATTAGTACTATGTATTTAGTCCACATTTCAGTTTGTTTCCCCAGTCTGGTCATTAAACCCCATATCTTTCCCAACGCCTGGAGTTCTGATCTCTGTTGTTTGAGCTCTGTGTGTCAATCGGTGTGACAATGAGGGTCAAGCCAGTGTTCTACAATGTGCTCCCCAAACAATGTTCCTGTCTGGATCATGTCGATTTGGCCAGCTTGGGCAGTAATGCCTTCTCATGCAAGTAATCAAGCATGGTGCTGTTAGCGCCACAGTTTGGGGATACTTTGTTGCATGAGGACGTGGAAGACTTGCCACTATTGAAGGAGCCATGAATTTTGAAGCTGAAGGGCTGGGATCTGAAACCAATTTGCAAGTTTACATTGGAATGATAGAAGTGACCTTGATCATCACACCAAAGACATGGCAGCAGATGACTAATTTGCTCTTGCCTTGGTCTAAAGAATGTTTGAAAACATGAAGCTGTAAATGTCTTTACAAGTCATAAGGTTATGCTGCATGCAAATACACCCCTAATGATACTATCAGGTGATCATAGACAGTGAGATTGCTGGTCCAGGCTGCCCAGGTTGACTCATTTCCAGCATTCCTGCTCAGGGAAGATCCTCCGGAAGAGCATACCTGCCCTTAAGAAAATATTGTTATTGTTGAGCATTGTGAAACTCTTCTGAAAATGAGTATTTAAATTGCATCCAAAGCGGGTGCAATACCAGCCCCAGGCAGAAAGCTACGATTAAAAAAAGCTGTCAGATTTCGCATTAAACGCATAGCTGGTTAAAATGAAAACGCTTTGGTGGCAATGGCATGGAGACGTGCGTCCGAGGAAGAGGAGGATTATATTGTGAGACTGAAGGAAGGAGCTCAAATGAGGCAAATGGGGAAAATGAGTAGTTTCAGGAGACTGGCGCCAATGTTGCAGTGTCTCTGCGGGCACCCACTGGTATTTTTCCATCACTGGGTGCTGCATTTTAAGTCTGTAACGCTTGACTCTCTGGGGACAAAAGTCAGTCACTACGTTTGTTTCTTGGGCCCCACGGTTAACTCAGGGGAAAGGGATATTTGTAAATAGCAGTCTTATTTTTACATTTTACTAGAATTAACATGATCACTATAAGACAAGGATAATTTATTTGTGGGTCTTTGATGTAAATTTTTTTACCGAAAAATGCTACTTGCAAATCTTTAATAGCCTCCACTGAATTTACCAAACAGATTATAGACATTGTTAAGGCTAAAGTCTTGTCAAGGCCACACCTCTGGATGTTACTCTGGCTGATGTGGATGGCTGATGAAAATACTTTGACTATTATAGATGGTCAATGACAGACTCAGACTGAAACTGCTGCTTTGACGCTAATGCAGATATACCGCTTGCAATCAAATCCATTTTTACTTAAAGAAATATTGTCACTTCTAATTAAAGAGAAGGAAAAAAAGATGCAGAATAAGGATTCCGGTAACAGTGAGCAGAAAGTCAGGGAGATTCCGGAAGCCCTGTGACCCTGAGATTTCTAGAATTTCGGAAGGCCGGGCATGAAAGATGTGTTTCTGGTGCATTTCTGAGACGTGCCGCCCTGCCTGTGCACTCTTCAAAGTCAAAGCAGCGAGACTGGGGGGCTGAACCCCCCGATTCTGTTTCACATTATGGCCTTTTCCTGTTCAGCTCCGCTTTCACTATGCAGCAAAACCCCAGTCCTGTTCCAACACATCTCCTAGCTGTCAGTTGGGAAATACCCAACAAGGCTCGGAGGAGGATTTCTCTTGATGTCGAATGTGGAAAGTGGCTGGCGTGTCAGAGCGTGCAGATCTGGGAATAGCTTTATACACCTGAGCAGGCCGTGCCACACCTCTGCCCTTCCCACCATGCCGCTCTCCTTAGAATGCTTTGTGTACGTTAATTCGGGGTGACCACGTGGTTCAGCCTTTATATTGTGGAGGGGCACGGTCACCCTTTGGTGGAATTGTTGAGATCCACCAGACGGCCAAAGCCTCAGCAGAAGGCAGAAAAGCTGTGTGTTCGACTGAGTCCGTGTCAACTTGCTTAAATCCTCTGACTATTGTCTCCAAAGGCAGCCAGATTTCACACAACGGTGCCCATTGTTGTGCTTGCCTTTGTGTACGTGCCAGCACATCGGGACAGAGGATGCTGTCACCGCTCATGTCACATGGAGAATAATCACCAAATTAAGCGTCAGCTTCAGGCATCTCTCTCTCTCCCTGTCAGTGCTGGATGTGTGGGCAAGGTGGTGCAATGCCCCCCTAAATGCTGTGACTGCCCCCCCCAAACGTGAAGGCATGCAAAATTCCGAATTTCATAAAAACTTTAAGTAAAATGGTCAGAGCGCTCTCCGCTCGCTTTCAAACTAGCTACTGATTGGTAGATGTAGGGAGGGTGTGGCTACTCACTTCATTTGCTTGCTCGTCTCACTTGCTCACAGTCACGGCACGACAGAGCTCAAAACTCAAAAAAAAAAAAAAAAGACATCGTTCTAAATACCTTTTCTTTCGCGGTCTCTCACCGGAATTATTTAATTACTATAACTCTGTTCTTCTTCTCTGTCTTCTCTCTCTTTCTCCTCACTCATTTACAATTTGTTGAAGTGAATCAAGTAACGAGTCGACAATGCGCAGATTTCTGGTCCAGTACCAGTACAAGTTTTTCTAGCTGCAGAAGCACCACAGCCCCCGCTGCCCCCACCGTTCGCAGTCCAGTGGCCGCTGCGGATGATGTAGACATAGGCTTGAACACCATAGCACCGTCACAACCCATAGCTCTTGTTTTCCCCAAACATAATTTTGGTAAAAATGCACGCTCATTCTGCCCAGGTTGGTATCGCGGGAGACCATGGCTCGAATATTCAGCAAAGCTTGATGCGTGCTTTTGTTTCCCATGTCGTAAATTTGGCGGGAACAATGACAGGGATTTGGTTTTTACAAAACAAGGATTTAATAATTGGAAAACGGCATT
>JAABNY020000038.1:17684640-17697980 GCA_015164015.2 Brevimyrus niger
GTCTTTGGACTGTGGGGGGAAACCGGAGTACCCGGAGGAAACCCTACGACGGCACAGGGAGAACATGCAAACTCCACGCACATGAGACTCGAACCCGGGTCCCAGAGGTGTGAGGCAACAGTGCTAACCACTGTACCACCATGCCGCCCCCTTAGTGTAAAAACCAATATGCAATTTCTAAGTTTTTCATATTAATTTCACCAAACATCTGATATCTGAAATGAAATGGCTCTCATCCTCAGACTGCTAACAGTTGAACTGAGTTATAAACGTTTCCTGAGAAGCCATTGTGTCTTACGGCTCAGTCTGTTGCTTGCATTACATCCGCTATTATTAAACAAGTGTGAAGGTAAACCCACCTCCCGGATGTCCGGTTTGCTAGAGGTTCTAATTCCTTTTCTCAAAAACATACATGTTCATTTACAAATCCCATAACAAGCAGACAAACAAATTCACATTGACATCCTTCCAAGTGTCATTGAATCCACCTGTTCTCAACACTTTGCAGTCCAGAGTCTCGTATTTCCATTGTTGTGAGCATCTTGGGATCTCTGCATCCATAAAGATGTCAGGAAGTCGTGACCACAGACATAATTCAACAGAGCTAGTTCTGGCCTGTTTTGAATCCTCCATGTAGCATACTCTCATTACATAACTCATCTTTATCCAGAGCTCATGTTTCATCTGTGATTTAATTAACGAACATTCTGCTTGGTTTAACCTTCATGGAGAGCTTTAAATGACAATGAATAATGTGGAGAGAGAAAAGGGAGCGAGGCTGTACCTCCATGTTTAAGCAGGTGTTGAGTATCAAGAGGTCAGCTGCCTAGATGCCGTTTTCAGTGAATTACAACTTTTATAAAACTGCTGTAATTTTGTTGTTTGGGACATCTTGTATAATATTACATATGCCATGTTTGTTTTACTTATTAGACAGAATTGCAGTACAACACCATTTATAAGTAAGCTTGAATGCTGTGTAAAATGTAAATAAAAGTAGAATGCAATGATTTACAAATCATATAAACCCATATTTAACTGAAAACAGAGCAAAAACAACATGTCAAATGTTGAAACAGAAATTTGTCTTAGGATACATATATGCTCAATTTCAAGACAATGCCAGCAACATGTTTCAAAAACGTTGGGACAGGGGCATGTTTACCACTGTGTTGCATCACATCTTCTTTTAACAACACTTTGTAAATGTCTGGGAATTGAGGAGACATGTTCCCAGAGTTGAAAGTAATGTTGTCCCATTCTTGCCGGATATAGAACTTCTCAACAGTTCGGGGTCTCCTTTGTTGTGTTTTTCATTTCATGATGCGCCAAATGTTTTCAGTTGGTGACAGGTCTGTACTGCAGGCAGGCCAATCTAGCAGCCGGACTCTTCCACAATGCTGCTCTAATGGGCACAGAATGTAGTTTGCCATTGTCTTGCTGAAATATAGAAGACCTTCTCTAAATAACATGTTGGGCGGCAGTCTATGTTGCTCCTAAACCTGTATATATTGTTCAGCATTAATGGTGCCTTCCCAAATGTGCAAGCTACCCAAGCCATGGGCACTAATGCACCCCTATACCATCACGGATGCTGCGTTTGAACTGTCCACTGATAACCAGTTGGATGGTCGCTCTGCTCTTCAGGAGCTATAGGTTCAGGATGCGGCGTCCATGATTTCCAAAAAGAATGAAAAATTTTGATTTGTCAGACCACAGGACAGTTTTCCATTTTGCTTCAGCCCATCTTAAAAGAGCTTGGGCTCAGAGAAGTTGACAGTGTTTCTGAATCATGTTTAGATATTTCTTATTTGCATGCTGGAGTTTCATCCTGCATTTGTGGATGCAGCAACAAACTATGTTCACAGACAGTGGTTTTTGGAAGTGTTCCTGAGCCCATGCAGTGATTTTGTACATTGTTTTATATGAATACAATGGCTAATGAGGCTATGAAAATAATAAATATATACACATAATCAATAACATTCATCTATATGTATAATACCTTTAAGACACAGGCAGAGTTTTGAGAATGAATATTTATAATGGTTGATTAAACATTAACTTTAGTCTACAGGTTCAAATGATTGTTAACCTTTGTACTTTATATTGCTGAAAGATCATTAAATTAAAATTTAGATTTATTAGTAGTATTATTATTAATCATAATAATATTCATAGTTTATTTTTCGTTATAATTAGTATCATTATTGCTTGTACCAATTCATTGAAATGGCTTATAAAACATTCAAGCTCACTATGGCTCCACAATAATTTCCATGCAATACAAAGACAGACCAAGATGAAGAGGTTTTCTGATGATCTCCCACCCACTGTAGAGTGACCCAATCCTCTGAGCCTCCCCGTCACCCTGACCAGGGTACGAGCTAGCTCCTTCTGTCCCCTATCTCAGTTAAGTTGCCATCAACATGGTCTTCTGTGCGACCTCTGGGTTCCATCTACATGACCAGTTTATCTCGGTTCCCCATTATGTGGTTTGAACCAGCC
This sequence comes from Brevimyrus niger, assembly GCA_015164015.2. NCBI lineage: Eukaryota > Metazoa > Chordata > Actinopteri > Osteoglossiformes > Mormyridae > Brevimyrus > Brevimyrus niger. The sequence goes on from JAABNY020000038.1 coordinate 17,687,149, forward strand.
GTTCATTTCTAGGGTGGGTGTTTGGGGCAAAAGCCCAGTGAGAACGAGCATCTGGGCAGCATCTCCTGTCAGCTCCTTGGGTGCAGGTACCTCCTCAGGGAATGTATGCTAGAAGTTCAGATCTCAGAGCTACTCAGCCTGCTCAGCGTAGATTTGGGTTAAAAATACCATATAGATACAGCTCTGAAAGTGTAGTTCCTCCATGGATTATCCTGTCCTATTTAGGGGTTACTGAAAGGGTTCTGCTATCATAGAAGGCTTGTGAAGAATTCTGCAGGATCAACATTTGCTCTTTCATGCGGGGCATGGACATCTATACTACGCAAAGTGCACTGGGGAGTCCGTCAGCACTTTATCCACTTTCTTTTTTTTGTACCTGACGAGTCCTGAGATAGTTCTTTGAGTCTTGTTAATGTTCCTCTCATTCCTTTCCACGAGCAGTGCTGTTACACAAGTAGGGAGCGTCTCCTTTTAAGGCAAGACAGATGTGTCACATGTCATGAGCTCCTGGAGAAAAAGAAAAAGCACTGGGGGCAGATGCCAGTCTGAAAGGAAGGCAGATTAATTGCAATTTTCCCGATACACAGTAATAGTAGAGTGAGATTGAGGTTGAGAAGCTAAAAAGACATTTATCCAACATATAATATAGAAAACGGACCTCCTCAAAATCCAATGTCATCGGTTTTCTTTCCAAAGCAATTCCCTAAGTCCTGACTTACTGATGTTCTGGCAGTGTCATGCTGGAGAGTGATTTTGTCGTGCGTTTAGTTTTTTTAATTTCCACTGCTACTTTTCCTCAGTTGCCAGTGGAACTGTTCACAGAAATTGCATAACCTGCAAGTCAGTGATAATCCCTTCCAAAGCTAACATTTCAGATGGGTTATGGTCTGATTATCTTATCCGCTGGCGGGCTGCGTGGGTAGGTTTGTGTGAAGTACATACAGTTAATGTTCAGATTAATGTCTGTGCTCGTCCTTCCTTCAGGCCCTGAATTACCCTTGCTTGGACTCACTTGTTTTTGTGACCCCAGCAGCTGAATTTTAAGCCTCAGGTGACCAGAGCGCATCACTGCAGGGTCACACTTTCCTGTTCCTGGAGTCCCATGTACCTTATTTTATGCAGAGCTGGTTGTTCCGTTTCACACTTGCACTGTGCAGTTCGTTTGTGAAAGTGCTTAAGTTTGTCATTTGCTCTGAGGCTCGTGATTCCACACATACTTTGCTGGTCAGCAGGCTGCCACAGTTAAGCCACGTTATAACACAGCATCTAATCGCAGATATTTTGACAACAGTCCTTTAGGGGGGCATCCATAAATGCATATTATTGTGCAGCAATAAATGCTATTGGGCTCTTAACTGTGGCTTTCTTAACCAACTGAAATAATAATAATAATTTTCTCTGAAAAAAAATATAAGAATTTAATTTTAATTAGAAAAGTAGGTGGGCGGTGCACTGGTTAGCACTGGTGCCCGGGTTCACGTCTCCACCAGGGTTCCATGTGTGTGGAGTTTGCATGTTCTCCCTTATGTCATCCAACACCCCACAGTCCAAAAACATGCTGAGGATAATTCTAGTTACCAAATTGCCCGTAGGTGTGCTTGTCTGAGTGAATGGTGTGTGACTGTGCCCTGCTATGGGTTGGCGCCCCATCCTGGGCTGTTCCCTGCCTTGTTCTGGTAGCCTCCGGGACAGGCTCCAGACCCCCCGTGACCGTGAATAGGATAAGTGGTTACAGAAAATGGATGGGCAGAAAAGTAGGTTGCTAAATAATTGTCACAATTGCAGAGAAATGTGACTGTATCTGGATCGGTCTGGATTCAGAGACGTACATGACGAGGCCCCACAGAACATAATAGACCTGGTACATCCCTGTGTTCTAAGGTCCTCTGATCAAGGACTCATTTGTGTTCCACGGACTAGACTTAAAACACAGTGGGATCGGGCATTTCAAGCTGTTGCCCCAAGGCTGTGGATTAATCTTCCTTCATCCTTGCCTTCTGTTTTAAAGGGCAGCCTAAAACTCACCTTTTCTCTGGCTTTTGGGAAAATTGTGAAATGGTTTCTTGCAGTGTATTGTCGTCTCTTTTGTCTCTGCATGGGGAATGCCTTTTTTCATGGGTATATTTACATTTTTCTTTGTTTTTTTATTTTCTGCTTTTTCATTCTGTACAGTGCTTTGTGACTGTTTTGTCTGTAAAAGGCACTTAATAAATGGGTTTTACATACTTATCTGAATTGCCTTTATTTGTAAAAAAAAAAAAACTTTCATACGCTGACAGACTGTTAGCCCATCCAATGGGGGGATAAGACCAGAAAAGCATGGATGGTTTTTAGTTTCAACTTGGAGAAAGATTTTCTTTCTCAAAGATCTGAAAGGTAGCCAGATGTCATCCCTAGATGGCCTTGCCAGGCAAGAGAGAAATGACGGCCATCCAGGCTCAAGATTCCATACATATCTTGTTTCCTGGTAGAGCAACTGACAGAAAGGAACTGTTCGTTTTTAAATCAGATTTCAGTGTAAATTAACATGAAAGTCAGTCTGACTGAATAGCTAGCATGACGTGTAGCATATTTAGTACAAATGATAGTGCACCTAAGCGCATAAGCAATCAGCCCTTACGGAGAGTAACTAGTTAGGCCACCATTAGTGCATTGACCTTCTGTAGTGACTGACAGTTCCCACCTAGTGCCATGAAGGAAACTGTTGTAACTCATTGTGAGGCTCCACTGCTCATTTTCAGTTTGAATTTAAACATCTTTATGAGAGTTAGATCTGACCATTGACTAGTCAAACACAGAACTTCATTTTCTCATTCTTCGATTCTTATACTGCTCTTTCAGTATGCCTTTTTTTCACAAAGAAAAAGACTCTTATTGGCCAAGAATGTTCCAGACCTCCCAAGGATCATACCAGTGGGTTCTGGCTGGAAGTGATTCACACATTCTTGTCCTCCTTAGTGAGCAGTGATTTCCACCTTGCCATGTTTTGATCTTTCTAGACCTTGGTTGAGAGAGACTTTTTTTCAATAACCAATAGACCTTTGTCTTACTCTTGTGATGATGTACCTGAATCCACACCTGGACTGAGATTAAAATTTCCCCAAAGTGAAGTGTGACTGATAACTTTATTTGAGCAATACATTTTTTGGACTGGAGGCCCACTGGGAATATGCCTGGAATGCTGGATGACCAGTCCAGCTTTGCATCGGCTCACTCATGGTAAGTCAAAGCATTAATTATCGCAGGCTACAGTCTAGGCAAGTGCCTGCCAAAACAGGGACCCCATCTTAGGCAAATATTACGACACCCCCCACCCCACCGGGCAAATTTTACCATTAGCTATTCCGATTGGTTAGCTTTGCCATCAGCACCCTGCATGCCGATTATGGATGGTGTTCTTTTGGCTCCATAAATATCTCAAGAGGCTCTCACCACGTCAACCTAGGGCCCCAACCTAGGGCCACAGATAGTCAATCCTCCCCAGGGGTCAGTACTGTGTGTAGTATCATTCCCCACAGGGGCATCTACATCCTTATTTCCATGCCTTGCATTAGCCCCCAGTAACCAGGTTATAAATCCTATATATCACAACATAATGCACTTGAATTAGCCTGAGAGTGAATGTTTTATGGGGGGGGGGGTTTGGTTGCTTACTTTCAGGGACATTATGCCACGGTTATATTTTAAACAAATTAACTCATTTAGCAGACACTTTTGTCTGAAGCAGCACTTCCCTGACCTACAGTCTCCACTCTGCATCTGTGGATTTTGAAGGTTCTACCCACATTTCCTCTAAGTTCTCCGGTTTCCTCCTGCAGTCCAAAGACGTTCAGTCTGGCTACCTGGTGCCTTGAAATCGCCTATTGTGTGTGAACCCTGCAGTTGACTGCCATCCTGATGGGGGTGTCCCCTTGCCTCATGCTCTGTGCTGCTGGGATAGGCTCCAGGCCCCCCCATGACCCTGACCGGGATGAGCGGGTGGAAAATCGATGGATGAATGAAAGCGGAAAAATCTACACCAATCTAAAATGACAGCTGGGTTATAAATGACTTTACACAAGGTCTGCAATACGGCTGCCTAATAAAACAGAAATTTAAGGCTTTGTGAACATTTACTGTAATACTAACAGGCTCTGTGACCACAGACTGTGGAGTCTGACTGAGAAGAGTGTGCAGTTTTGTAACAGTTTGAAGGGATTTGGTCACGAGGCTGGAGGTTTCGGCCCTCTGCTTGATCATTGCAGACCCAGAGCAGGTTTCGCAACCCCAAAGTGCGACCATGGCTTCAGGTCTCTCAGGTCAAGCCAGTGAGGACAGGGGTCAATGGTGGGATGGGAGGAGAGTGGATCCAGACACCAGTGGTAGAAGCTGGGGGCCCAGGGAATGGGGTATGAAGGCAACAGAGGAAGGTTCCAGCAGGTTTCGGACAATTTACATGCACCAGTCATTCTCCCTGTAGATTACTGTTGTGTCTGGCAGTATTGTGCATGTTCAATTTCTTCTTCTTTCTTGTAACATGTAAGGACTGCAACTTGTTCCACGATGTACGGGAGAAAGTTTCCCAGTCACATTTCCCGCGTTACGCGTTTTTAGGCTAATGACCGTCCATTCTGGAATTCCGACACAGCGCAATCCATGCGGAGGTCCTCAATGGAGGACTGCAGGTGAGCTACACGCACTGATGACAGCAGGCGCCAAGGCCCGAAGGTCGAAGGTCAAGGCCACGTGGAGGAGAGATGCCAGGCACTCACACACTCATTCATTCACCGCTGAGAACAGACCGGCTCTGAAGGACGAATTCCAATTTTCCTTTAATAAAAAACATAATTTCAAAATAAATATGTTGCTATCACTAAAAACAAAACCTGCTGTTAATAAACTTACCAATTTACAGCACCAATAAATATATAATAATGTGAAAAAAAAACCCTTAAAACTTAAATGATCACTGACACAGGATGTTCGTGGCTTTAGTGGAGGCAGAATGTGTTAAGAGGGGGAGACGCAGTGTTAGTTAACGCAGCAGAGACTCGGACACAGGCGTGTAGTATCAGGAGGCAGGAGGCATGAGCCAGATGAGCACAGAGCCGCAGCCCGACCCTCTGGCTGACTTCCTGTCTGAACAGGAAGTTGCCGTCCTTTGACGCTTTTCACTTCCAGGAATGTATTCATGGGGTTTTATCTTTTCATGTTTTTTTTTTGTTTTTTTTTTTTAACAAAAATCCATTCGCAGTTCTCACCGGATAGCCAAGCGGACAGGTAAAACATTTACCACAGAGAGGGCTGTAACACTGCATATAAATAAATCCAATTAAATAAAGACCAAATACTGAACAAAAATTCTAACATTATAAATTAACTGTAGTGTACTCAAAAAGGGATATTAAGTGTGTATATAGAACGGTATCCTGTAGCTGTCATAAAGGTTAGATTTTTGATCTTTGGGAAATAAACAGACCATAAAAGCATTTCCATAAGCAAACAAACAAACCGAATACTAATGCAGTGAACTTACAAACTATGGGCCTCTTCATGGAATACGGTTCTGTTTTTTTTTTCAGTATATACCTACAGTTAATATCCCTTTAAAAATATTTTACACACCAAGTACTATGTGTTAGTCAATAATCATCTAGGTGGAAATATGCCACCACTACAGTGGAGTTTCTCTGGGCAGCAGGATGTGATGTCACAACAAACACAGTTCAGTCTTCCAACTTATGCCCTTCTGCTGAATCTCCCCGTCTTCCTTTGGAAATGACTTGGATGGGGTCATCCGCCTGCTCAGTTTTCCATTGAGCTCGGTTCATTGCGCAGTAAATCACTGTCTTTGTTTCTGTCCGGCCCACAACATCCACAGCAGACCCGCATCCCGTGAAGGCTTACATAAGATGAATCCTACCATGCTCCATGCACCAGACGGTGTCCTCATTTTGTTTTCTATAAAGGTTATTTTCTATTTTAGCAGCAAAACATTCAAAGATGTTCTTCCTCTTTCGTATATATATATAGATATATATATATATAGTCTTTTTTTATCTCAGTTCAGGAATGCATCTTTAGAGAAAATAATCAAGGTTCAAAGTGCTGTGCCAAGACGATTCCTTCATTTCAGTGTCCATTTGAGTGGCTCTTATCTCCTGGGTTTATCGCACCTGAAAAAGAGGAAGCGAAACGCAAAAGGTGAGGGACAACGTGGCCTGTGTCATGTGAGGCCAAACTCATCCAATTGCCGACCTCCTCCGTCTACATGTGACCGGTGACAATCACAGCAAACACAGTCAGTACTGTGATCAACGGTCACCATATGTCATTCAACAGTTTACACAAGACACACCAACGGGGATGACAGGAAATAAACTGAATTAACTGAAACCTAAATCAACATTACAGCTCTGATTCACCAGCTTGGGAGTGAATTTATGGTTCTAGGTTTACCTTAAATAGGACAATAAGGCTGATGCATTTCCTAATGTGGGACCGATAGACACTCACACACCAATACACATGTTCACCAATTCATAAACTGATGAACACAAACTAATGTGCACATCTGTTCATCTGCACGGCTTGCCGGTTAGTGAGGATATGGGAGAGCAGTCAGATTGCTAATTTCAGGCCGAGTATCATGCAAAACAGCCTTGCTCTGAGGACGCCTGATGCTTCAGGCCGCGATGCAAGACATGCAACCGCATGGTTATATTGAGCAGTAATGCAGGTAATCATGCTACATTCCTGCTTATGTGGGGGGTCCAGATGGTTCTTACCCTGCAAACCCCGGAGGGTTAGTCCTGAGATCAAGAAACACACAAATGTGAAGGTGTTAGGAGGAGTGCACACACACACCTTACACATCCACACGTACCCTGCATGCATGAACATATACAGGCAGACAATCACACCGCGACTGAGGCAGGACAGGCATGGCCGGTGAGAAGCATGCATTTCTCTGATTGGCCAGGGGGACACGTTGTTTATCGAAATGTTTCATAAACAAACCTGCAAGTTCGTTCGTTTAACTCAAGCTGCTTGGACTTGCAGTCTAGCTCAGAGTATCTGCAGGAGCATTGACAGGTGATGGGGTCCTGCACAAACAAGCGCTTTCTTCTCTCTGAGCAAGGCTCACATTGGCTGCAAAAAGGCAAGAAGGGAGAAAGGGGGAGGGTCTAAGCTCTAGGGTCCAGTGAGAGGAGCAGGGATGGGATCACACAGCCACACACACGTCATCGGCTCGGCGAGGCACCACACGCCGGCATACCATCGCGCGCTTCTCTCTGTGTGTGTCTGCGATTGTGTGTCAGTGTGTGTGGATTAGCAGTATTTGACAGTGATGGTGAGGGTGAGGGGCTTCCTGGTGACATCTGCAGTCATGTGGGCCACAGGATGACAGTAGGTTTCACTGGCAAAATGCAGCAACGATGCCTCTGGTGACATGACAGGAAGCTCCACAGTCACTGGCAGGGCCATCAGCTAGTGCATTCCCATAATTCAAAGGAATTTTGTATTCACTCTTATAGAGCAAGATGTGGATCATGGTCCATATGACTGAATACAACTCAGATGCAGTATCTCTCATTGCACTGTATAGTTCCTCACAGGGCTGAATATCAGCGACACAGCTACTGTATTGATTTAGCAGAAACGTTTAAGCGAAGCGACGTACAATTGAGAAAGCAGACTCAGACACTCCCTGGAGCAACTGGAGGTTAAGGGCCTTGCTCAAGGGCCCAATGGCGAAATCACTCGGCCGATTCTGGGACTTGAACCAGCGACCCATGGGTTCAGCTGATTCAGCAGTTTCTTACTGCGGGATTTCCAGGGAATGGTTCACAACAACCACACAACCTTTCCTTTAAGGTGTGTCTGTCGCTATCCTGACCTATATAGGAAATTAAATCAGAAAATTCATATAAACCCACAAACAGTACAAGCAGATGACCATGCAGAAACCGAACCCGAACCCCCGTTACGTTCTGCAATGCAGAGGCGGATGCGAGGATGTGTGGCGCTCAGAATGGGCAGCGCGCGGGACGAGGACGAGCAGGACAGCGGGAAGCGATTAGTGAGGGTCTGGGAATCCATGTCAGGGCGCGCCGTCACCTGGACATCGCTTCGAAAGAGCACAGGCTTTGCCCGAGCCCGTTAAAGGTTGTGCCATCACCAGGGGAACACAGACTCATGCCAACCGCAGGGCAGATTAGGAGAAGCGAGCGACTGCCTCCCAGATTAACTTAACTTAACAAACAGCAGAGTGACTCTCAGCACGCGGCTGACGTACGGTTCTCGCTCTCGTTCTCGCTTTCGCTCTCGCTTTAGGCCTTTGCCCTTCCTGGGTTTTCTGGAAGAAAGAAATAAGCAAAACAATGCAGATACCACTGAATGGGACACACAGTGATATTGGCAGGAAACAAAGGCCCAGTGAGATTCAGGCTGCCACAGTTGTGGGGTGGGGGCGGGGGGGGGGGGGTGCTTCAGAAGGCTGCAGATATGGCAGGGGGAAAGTCAGCCGAGCGGGGGAGGTGAAGTGTCTGATGCACCAGGGGAGATGCTGGTGGAGACATGCAAACTGGACCAATGAGACGCAGCCCTTACGCAGATGATAACACACAAGACTAAGGTCCTCTATGGCAGGATTATATACAGCGGTTAACCTCAGGGGCCACTGGCTCCAGCTGAATGCTGATTGGCTACCACCGGGCCCCCTCCTCTATCACTCACCGACTCATACAAACGCTCCTGTCCAAGCTAGGTACATGCAGTCAATTTAACCTTTTTAAAGATCAATAAGGATATAAAGTTCCTTTTTTTAAGAGGGAAGTGAAGGTGATTCTGAAACTTACTCTGAGCATTAACATTAAGTCTACGATCTGGACTCTGACTTCATCCATCCGTGTCTGGTCAGCGATGCACTGATCACTACTTGGTGAATTTCTCTACTCAACTATAAAACCCAGCCACGCTCCAGCAAATGATCCGTTTCGACCTCTCTTGGGCGAACCTCTATTTACAGCCCACAATAGTTCGCTCCGTAACACCTGTTACTCGAATTAGCATCTGAAAGTAGCGGGAGCCAAAAGGTCAAGGAGCAACGGAGTGGAAAAACTCCGAGCCAGAAGAAGGGAGACCTACACTGCAGTGGCCTGTGGACTGAGGAACAGCGGCATAGGGGAGCTTCCTCCTGAAGGAACCATGAGCTACAATACACAGCATCCTCTGTCCCCGGGGCCTAAGCCTGTTTGCACAGTGCATGCTGGGATTGTTTTCCCAGATGCAACAAAAGATACTGCACCTTCACCAGAGACCATGTTGTGGCATGTGGCTGCCCCTCTCTTTAGCGGGATCTTCTGAGCATTCATCTTTTTATGAGTATGGATGATATGAGCAGGAGTACAGAAGTGAATGGACGTACACCTAAGTGTGCTTTTCTGGCTGCATGAGGTTTGATTTGGCCATTCTGTGGAATTACTGGGAGTCACAAGCAAGTCCAGTATCCCAACTGGGAACGCAATGCCTTTACTTACTGTTCTCTCTTTTCCATAACTTCTTTCTTTGGTCTGAAATTTTTAGAACAGCAGACACATCTTTATTAGTACAGCTCTGGAAATGACCGCTCTTGTCTGTACATCCTTTTCTGTTATGCGGAGAACATTGCCAACAACATTCTTACCTGCATTTACACGATTTGTGTTCCGTGAAACTCAACTGAAAATTATTCTCTTGTCTTAGGAGTTTGAGTCGCTTAACCTGTTAAAAGAAGGAGAGTGTGAGAAGGGTGTTGTCCTCCCAAATGCAGCAACTGGCAGCCTCTGGTCCTAATGATTTCAGCATATGCACTGAACTACATTTAGACCCAACTTCCTTAGTGTACGACCAACTCGCTGAAAACCGTCCTCAGCGATGATGGTGACCGGGGCTAAAATAACGGCGGAAAAGTGGCTGGAACAAGGCGGGTGTGGACCACGTCTGAGGGCCCGATGGAGGAGGAGACAGGGCTGACCTGCAGGGTGACGTTATACGTCTCTGTAGGGACACATTCCAGGGCCTCGTCGTTGCAGCAGCCTCCGCAGCGTAAGAGAACCACGCAGGACGGGATGTAGATGTGTTCGATCTCATCGGGGTATTCCTGCAGAATGTCCACCAGGACCTCTCTCGACTGGCAGTAGCTTTTATTGTACACGTCCTTGAAAGGAACCACTGCGAGGAAGACATGGAGGAGAACTTATAACCAACAACCCCTCCGGCTGAAGGCATCCGCAGTGCTGTCAGCAGGAAGCAGTGACCATCACCGACGTGTTCACAAAGGATTCCTGGCTTGCTGTTTGCCCCAAAAAACAAAATCTCTTTTCTGAACAAATGAGAGAATATAAACTTCGGTGGGGGTAGTTTATCGTCTCCTCGGGAACAGGTAGGCCATTCCAGCACTCGGAGTTTGGATTAGACGTAAATGCTTCTGTAAATGCTTCAAGACGGATTATTCGGTCACGCCAGGAACTGGAAAAGCAACCCTAGTCCCCCCCCCCCCCCCCCCGAGCCCCCTTGCCATAGACTGCACTGTCTGCGATGCGGTCGCTGAAACCCTACCTAGCTTCACACATGAATGGCACATTTGCAATACACTTGCCAGTGAAAAGGTTGGATGCATTTCCACCGCTGTAAAGATAACAAATGCCAGCATAAGACGTAACAATAGTTCTTATCTGGAGATCTACATCTTGTTCCGCTAACAAAAGCTTTAATTTGCCAAAGTGGAACAACATGAGACGAGGGGAGGCGAGGGGTGGGGAGGGGAGGCGAGGGTAGGAGAAGGGAGGCGAGGGTAGGAGAAGGGAGGC
>JAABNY020000038.1:17698080-17708832 GCA_015164015.2 Brevimyrus niger
GGAGGTGAGAAGAGAAGTAGGGAGGAGTGGGGAGTCAAGGGGAGGGGTAGGGAGGTGAGGAGAGAAGTAGGGAGGAGTGGGGAGTCAAGGGGAGGGAAGGCGAGGGGTGGGGAGGTGAGGGGAGCCACACTCGCTACTCAGCCAGTCTCAGAGCTTCAGTCTGGCTCAGTCTTTATTGCAATTCAGCTGACCTTCTAAGCTGATGCGTACATGAACAAACCTAACTTGGCTGTCAGTGGACTTTTGTGTATGTGTCCATCTGTGCGATCGTGTGGCTATGCATGTGTGTCGCTATGGGTGCGAGTGAGCATGTGCACGTGTGTCAGTCTGTGTGCCCGCAGGGTGCCACCCCATGGAACAGCCCAACACCGCGGGGTTCACGCACCCGGCTGAGCTGCAGTACCCGAATCGCACACAGCAGACCCATGCCGGTCCCAGGACCCCACAAGTTGAGCTCCCAAACGGCTCAACAAAAAGCTCAACACACTCAGAACTCCGTCTCCCTTTGTCATTTAGCAGAAAACAGAACAACAGTGACGTATTCCCTATTAATCAGCACAGGTTCTCCTCGTCTTTTCCGAATTGAAAGGGACAAGGACTGCGCCTCCTCTGTGTTCAGCTACACTCACTGCTGAAGGGCAACTCCAGGAAGGAGCCTCAGCATCCCAGCGAGGCCGGTGTCTAACCGAAAGCCCAGCCAGCAGCCCTGCCTCTCCTCCCAGCCCCCATTTGTGGGTCTGAATGAGGGTGCAGCTGCCTTTATAAGCCACCAGCTGTGGGACATCAGGGTCGTCATGTGGTGATGCCCAGTGCTGCCCCCTGTTGCCAGCACAGTACTGTTACAGCCATCCTGTTACATTAGAGTGATGCTGGAAGTGATTCACTCTATAAAAAGTGTCATTAATGGATTTTAAAAACTGCAGAAAGGGTAAACATTATATTTAACTAAATTTCAATTTAAGAATGGGAGCTACGGTACTGCTACAGAGAGTGGTATATAATGCCCATGTACTGAGAAGATACAAAAAGAATGGGGGATGGGGGGTTGTAACCCACTCCTCCCTCCAATAATAAGCATCAGCCAATACACCTCCAAAATAATCGTATTGTCATGAATGAGTCAGGACCTCAACCCCATCCCCCAAAGTTCAATCCAAAGTTACGCCCATGTATGTGTGTGTATGTGTGTGTGTATATATATATGTGTGTATATTTCCCGGGATCCCACCCACTGAGCGCGTCTCTTTCTTTTTACACAGCGCCTCTAGGGGGCAAAATAGTCACTCGAAATAGAGAAGACCAGGAAAATTCCTCCACTTACCACTTTTGCCTTCTTCTTTAGATGTGGGTGCAGTCTGCCAAGACAAAAGTGACACGTGACTCATTATGGGGCGCATAATTAGTTTATTCCCTTTATCAAAGTATACATCTCTTATTAAGTTCAACTATTGATTCTATAGACGCAATGACAAAGATAAATCAAATGAACGCACAATTAAATTGTCATTCCGACGGCAGATTTCACACGACCAGGGTTCGAGTAACGCTTTTATTTTTTTAAATAATTAACATATTGACAGATATTGTCACAGACATTTCTCCAGTTGTGCTCCAGGAGCGCATCCTCCATGCCCTGATCCATCCCTGGCGGTCTGATCCCCACCTATAGGCGCACTGGAACCGCCGCGCCACGCCGCGATCATGCAACAGCCCAGAGAAATTGCGTGAGAATTGGGCGCTTCTGGCTGCTGTAGTCACAAAAAGGGGCTACTGCAAGTGTTTGGTGTTTATAACAGGAGCCAGAAATCACCTTCTCTAAATAAAAAGTTAAGACTAACCTAATTATTTTCTTTCTTCAATAGAGAAAAGTAAAACAAAACGAGGGCCAACCCAAATGTGTTAGAGTAAGTGTTATTACTGGAAACGCTTATTGGACACCAAGGGGGTGTGAGACTTTACGTTATAGGCTAATCGTTTATTTAAAACAAAACATTCGCAGTTTATTCGGGAGAAGAGGACACGACTTCCGAAATTATCAAAAGAACAAGGCATGATTTTCTCCTTAATTAGACCGAGACACTACTGTCTAATCGAAATCGGTAAATGTATCTTTTGAATATAGATTTAATTCGATATTTATGTTTTCCGACTTCAAGTTCAAATTAATTCTATTTATAATGGCCAAAATTAGAGTACGGTAAACTGTAATCAAAATACCTTTGTTCTATTGGTGCGGTTATAAAAAAAAACTTTCTCGTATTATATAAATGATACAAAAAAGGTATGTATGAATAAGGAAATGTATTTTGTTTTATTAATTTTTGACGCCTTGTGCTTTCAACCAAATCTCCAAATATCAAAGTCTATGTAAAACTCTTTAAAACACCAGGAGGTGTTTGAAGATAAAAATATAGACCATCCTTGTACTGAACAGAGTTGCACAGTTAATATAATGGTGATATGTAACCGTGTCCTCTAATGCACCAAATAAAAACGCCGCTGTACCTTTAAAGCCCCAGAACGCCGAATGTGGCTGTGATCAGGCCCCTCATATCCACTAATGTTCAACTTTGTGTTTTGGTCGAAATAATACTTATCTCAAAATTATTTCCGATCAACAATTAAATATTGCGTAACTAATCACATCGATCATTAAAAAGCCCTGTCCTCCCACCATGTGAAGGTTGCAATCAGTGTGTCCCCACATCTCAGAAAGCTTGAGCGGGACATGAGCGATGACCTCCCCGGGGAGGCGACAAGGACGACGGGCGCATTCAGGGGACGCCAGCATTATTCACTTTGTAACATTAACACTTTAACAATATGTGACACGGAGTAATACTGTCTAACACCGGGTACCCATTTCTCTTTATGAACACGGCGCTTACCTTCACAGCTGACAAGTATAGAAGCGTCGTGGAAAATAACAGCATTAAACCGAACACAAAGTTCATGATTGTAATTCCGAATGCAAGTCTTGGTTTAAAATCCTAAGCGAAGAAAGGCTGGTTTCTTCAAGCGCATTTGTGGAAACCAAAATCAGGGATATATGTAAGAGACTATAGTGGCATGAATCCCATTCGGGTCCCACATCGGACACCTGGCCGATATCCTGCGATAAAACAGCTTCTTACAGCAGTTGTCAATGAATGTCAGAATAATCGCAAAACGTGGGATCCGCAATCGTCTTTATTCTCTTGCCGATCTCTTGGATTCTCCCAGGAGAGTTATAATCCGCAGGCATTCACGGTAGATCCCGCTCCTGGCTTGTCACTTCCAGCGGCTGCTCGCCGGAGAGCCGCTTCTCAAACTTTGACGGACTTTCCTACCGCAGCTCAGCGCATTGCCCCACTCGCCTTAGAGCCGCCGCACATTAAATGCACATGCAACTGCATTTAAAACATCGGCATTGCCAAAGGGCTCCCTTCACATCTCTTCTGGTCAGGTCCCTTCGGTTTGCCTGTGTTTTTTCGTGCCTTTCATTGATTTCCCTGCCCTTTACATGCAGAACATGGAGTTTCTCTCCGCTTCGCTCCCTTTACTCTGCTGAAATATTGCGGAATATGAGCGTAAACGCAGTTTGTGTTCTGCGTCCTGATTGGCCAATGGCCCCGGGGGCGGGTCTCGCGGAATCCGTGGCCGCGCTTCTTCTTCTTCTTTTGATCTGCGATTCATCTTGGGCAGACATATGTAAGGCTTGGGCTATTTCTTTATGCGTTTCTGTGCAGTATGCCACTTCAGGTGGTCTTTTTGAAACCTGTGGGATTCGTAGAAGTGAAAGTCTCGCTCCCTGAGCTTCTTTCACAGCCTAACCAGAAAACAGGTATTAAGGTCACGTAACATTATTCGTAATATTCTGACTTAGTGATATATTCGTATTCTGTGCAACACTGACACAGACACTGTGCTGGAAGTTTTATTTTGCCTGCCGATCGGTGTTTGGATGTAGACGTAATGAATGGTGTCGGTTTAATTAAGAAACGATGTCTGCAAGCCCCCCCGCCCTCCCCAGCCCCGACAGTGTTTGTGTGAGAGTGTGATGATGTAGTTAATAAAGATATAGAGTGATATGCTTGTCTCTAGCTCAAGTCTTTGAAACAGCTAGAGAATATGTAGTGATAAAGGATTTAGACGTTTTCCAAGGCTGACTTTGGAGAGTTAATATTTAATGTGGTACTAAGGGGCCATGAGGTGGTTCGACTCATAAATATCCGGAGCTATCAGCCAGATAAGAGGGAGCAAATACAGATGGGGGCTTGGGCAGGTAAACATGTGTGGGGTTCTTTGACGGATAAATATTGGTGAGAGAATCATGTCATTTTGTCTTCCTTCATTCTTGTGCTTTCAGACTTATGAACAGGGCTGTGTGCTTTATGTCACGTCACTGATGTCTGACAATGTAAAGAACACATGTTCCTGGGAGACCAGCCATGCCGTGTGAGGGAAAATGCCAGTGGAAATACAAGGGCATGCTAATCCTGCATAGACATTTGGAGCAGTCATCTGCTGTTAAATCCCGGCATCACGTGAAGGCTCCTATTTGGTATTTTCACTCATAGAATCTTCTGGATCAGTAGGGCATGGATTAGACCAGACCAGGCACTCCAGATTTGAGACTGCACCCAACCAGAGACAGAGCTGGGACTGTGATCCCCCAAAACACCTGTGTAGGCCCGGGCGATGCAAGTTGCACCCCCCTCCCTCCCCAAATACACCTTGGGACAGCCAGGATTTTTTGAAGAAAGGCAGAGGGGATAATAGGCTACACAGCAGAGCTTACACATAAAACCCCACAACTAGCATGTTGTTGCATCGCTTAAACAAACCTGCCTCTGAATATCGCTTTATTTCAGAGCCTGTGATAGAAAATTGTTTTTCTAAACTTATAACTCACTTTCACTTTCTCTATAACCTCTCATTCACCCGTTTTGCCCTCTGTCTCTTTTCAGATAATGCCCTAAAAAAACTTTACCTGGAAGTTGACTTGGCGCCCCCTGGCTGAAAAGAATGAAACATCAGGCGAGAAATATGTAATTTTAATTTTAATTATATTTGATTGAATATGATTAACTACACAGCGGAGACAGACAAGACCACTAAAATGTGCAAATGGACGGCAGCATTTCTAAAGTCACTGTGTAAATTTAATGGGAATAACATGCCTCTTCAATTTTTGACATAGGAAAGCCATTTAAAGAGCTTTATTTTTTTTCTCCATTAGGGGACACTATAGAGTCATACTTCCTTATTGTCTTCATCTTCAGTTATGCTCTTTGTTTTACTGGACAGTCACACATAGCCCTCTTTAATTATCCATGAAATTAATGTAGAAATTGGACCAATCGGTGGTACTGTCTAAGAAAAGAGTGCCAATGTGTACCTTTGCTTGTCGTTGGGGCTGTACCCTCAGGGGTCTGCCAATTGTAGCCAATTGAGGAACATCCCCAATGGTACAAAAATGTTCCCGAGAAATGTTCTGTACCTTAAATTAGACTGAAAGGTACTTTTACCTACAGCTATATTGTAATTGGAAGACCCTTGAGGGTACAGTCCCAGTGACAAGCAAGGGTACAAATTGGTACTTTATTTTCCTTACAGTGTGGCAGACAGGTGGCTTGGTCACTTTGGATCCAGTCTAGCCATTGTGAACTCCAGATGACCCCCCCCCCCCAGACCATCCCATTACAGTGACCATCATCCCTCTCACCTATCATGTTCTACACCAGTCCAACCCTTTAGAAAAGCACCTCTATTTTTGTAAAGCCATGTCATGTTATTTATTTGTGTCCATCTTGGTTTTATTTTCTGTAGATTTAATTGCCATTCAGTCAATCTCCTATTGCTTAAACATTTTTACTATATAAAATTGTCTTTATTTGTTATTATGTATTCATGTTTAATTATTGAAACATGGTGTTTGTTCCATGTTTTGACAACCGTACATGTACAGCATTTTCACCTGTACAGTATAGTTAAAGCATCTGATTTAAGATTCAAACAAGGCTTTCTCACTAAAGAGTTTGAAATTCTGTCAGTAAAAAAAATTAAATGATTTTTTTTTCACAGAATACATCTTTCAGACTTATGTAGTACAGATGATTCTGTCCATTCTTCTTTGTGAAGGGAAGTTCTGAAATTGTAATAAATTGTTTTTGCTATGGATGGTATTGTAATGACACATATTACTGTTTTAAAATCAAAACCAGAAGAAATTTGCATCAAGTAAAGTATATGCTAGTGCAGTATAACTAAGTTTAAACTGTTAAGTAACAAGTACAACATTACACCAGATGCTGTACTGGAAACTGTACTAAATTTTATACTAAATAAAAAAATTTAAAGTACCTTTACAACAGTTTATCAGAACAGGTACTAAATACTGTATTAGATAATGGATTCATAGTGTCCTGCAAATTATTGTTTTAAATGCTGTACTAAATACTGCATCAAGAACACCGTACTAAATTATGTACTAAATTCAATTCAGTGTGTTTTATAATGTACCTTTAGAGTGCTTTTTAGAACAGGTACTAAATACTGTACTAGATACTGTCTTCATGGTGTTCTGCAACATACTGCTATTAATGCAGTACTGAATACTGCCCTGTATTCTGTGCCAAGCTGGCATCCCGCCCAGGGCGTACCCCTGCATCGTGCCCCATGCTGCCTGGGATAAGCTTCAGGCCCCCCCCCCATGACCCTGACCGGCGGTTAGAAGATAGATGGGAAAATGCACAGGCTGTATAAGCAGCCAGAAACAGCAGAGGAGGGGAACAAAAACCACCTCGGTGGGATTTGTGAGAGAACAAAGCTCAGGGGGTCCAAGGTCAGCTGGCTGCTCACTCCTCTAGGCACTGCTAACCATAAAAGTTGTATCGCATGCCCAAATAGTGCCTTGACGAGGCCTTGCTAAATACTGCAGTAAAGCCATCCATCCGCCTTACATTCCTGTGAGCCTGCTCTGGGTCAGGTGGGGCCTGGGGCTTGTGGCCCATCCCTGAGGGCACAGCCTGAGTGCGAGGCGGGGGCTCACTCTGGAGCAGATGCCAGTGCATCATCTATCTATCTATCTATCTATCTATCTATCTATCTATCTATCTATCTATCTATCTATCTATCTATCTATCTATCTATACTAAAAATACTTTTCTACTGTACTAAATACTGTACCAAGTACTGTACTAAGTAATGTTTTTATAGAACTGATTTAAATACTGAGCTAAATACTACCTTTACAGCAGTTCTAATCACTGCATGAAATGCTGTATTAAGCCCTATGTTTAAACCATTATACTTGATGTGTTCTGTAGATAGTGCCTCTGCTTGTGAATAATGTGTTAGTGAGGAATGGTTTGGGTTTGAATTGTCTGAGCTGAGAGAGAAGAACCTCAGTGTCTTCATCACAGACTCCTCATCAGCCAGCTAAGGTCTGACCCAGATCTTGCCCCATCCAGCTTCTGCTTCTCTTCTCACGTTGGCTCCGGTTTCCCAGGCCACTGGAAAGCCTCCACTGCTCTGAAGGCATCGGCTAAATATTTTCAGAGAAAGTGCAAAGGTCACAGGCTGCCGCAGGGACGCGCAGGAGAGATCCTGGGGGCCCTGAGCACATGAACAGGAAGCGGGGGTACGGAGCCTGGGCTCTGGGGTGGGGGAGGGAGTGCTCTGGGTTGTGATGTAATGCGAGTAGGAGACAGGGAGGTTCTTGGCTCTGCAGGAATACGCTGCTTTGTTTGAAAAGCAGAATTGATTGAAAAACAACAAACCGGAGGTACAAAGTGTCTTTGTTTCTGCTAATTGAGTTGGACGCAGAATTCCTGGAAGGCCACTTACGTTGCCTGCAGTCACCGCAAGGTAGAGTCCATCCCACCGCTGCTCAGCTTCAGAAACCTCATCCAGACTTAAATAATGTTTGAGAAAAGGGAGTCATCTGACAGGCCAAAATGTCTCTGCTAGTATCCAACACTGAGCTGTGTTCTTAGAAAAGGGCCACCTTTCTGTGTTTTTGTGTAATAGTCAGGTTTTTTGGATCCAGATTTATTGCGTTCTTCAGCTCGTTCAGATAGCTGGCGGCCGGACATGGACTGTGCTGATGTTTTCCTTTGCTCTCAGCCAGACCCACTTCCTCACACCCTGACTCCTTAGGGTGTTGTGATCCGGGGGAGGTGTGCCTCCCGCTTGCCCCTCCCCCACCCTCAGGTCCCCACGATCCGAGGGAGATGTTCCTCTGACTCTTTCCTCCGGGGTCCGTGTGCTTTTAAAGAGACACTCCTTACGTACCTCAGGTCCACCGCGACAAATCACGTCAAAATGATGTCATTCGCAGAGTTCTGGGCGGACAGCAGCAAAAGGCGACGGCCTGTTTGAGGGTGCCCTGGATGGCTGTCAGCGTAGCGTACCACAAGGACATTGAGGAGAAGAAAGCCAGACATGTGTTACGATTTAGTCCAAAAGTGTGGTCATAGAAAATTGAAGGATATGGCTCCAAAATCATATGCGGAGAATCTTTCCTATGTTGGTGCCCATCACCTGGGGTCAGTCCGGATGGGTGGTCTGCCCTCGTATATCCAGGCCCTGGGCTATCAGGTTGCAGCAAAGCCGGCGTCATGCCAGCAGCCCCCTTAGCTCGACACCAAATCCTCATAGGCACCGCCTTCGTTTTGGAGTTCCTTCACAGCAGAATCATCCGCTGGACAAATTCCTCGCCAGATGCCTTTGATGTAACTCCTTTAAGGTTCATGAATGAATTCTTCCTCTGCCCTCTGAATTTAACTATTTGTGCTGACTATGGTGGCTCGATGAGTCGCACTCTTGCCTTACTACCTGCAACAACGGGGCACTTCAAGCCCACCTCTGTTCTGTGGGTGTAGGTGATATGTGGAGGTTGTATATATTCTCCTCACGTTGTGTCTTGTTGATGTTGACCATAAAGAGGACATTCTTCTAGAACATTCAGTCTTCTGTTTGGGCCATCAGGCCTATGAATTGT
The DNA here is from genome assembly GCA_015164015.2 of Brevimyrus niger. Lineage (NCBI taxonomy): Eukaryota > Metazoa > Chordata > Actinopteri > Osteoglossiformes > Mormyridae > Brevimyrus > Brevimyrus niger. The sequence continues at coordinate 17,707,067 of JAABNY020000038.1, forward strand.
TGTGGTGACTGTGTACATCCACCTTATTGCTGGTCGTTCTATCTCTCTTTCTCGTTGGATGTTTCCTTTCTTATGAGCTTCCCTATGCACAGGGACCTAAGGGCTACTCTGACCCCCCACTTGCGGTTTTCCTGTATTCCTGTATTCGTCCATTATGTAAGTATCTGACCTGCTGCCATTGCTGGCTGTTTCCCCTGGATGTGACCTTAATAAATATCGCCTTGTTTGTGGATGTTCTTGGGAGTGAGCTCTTCTCAGTATTCCCCCCATCTTTGCTTCATTTTTCTTCCCTCAGTTATTATCTGCCAGTTCAGATCTCCCAGCAAAGCCACTCAAACTCTTCAGTCTCAAGAGTCACAGAGAAACAGCCCCTGTGTTTTTCTTGTTTATTCCATTTTTGGTGGCTTTGTGGATACAATTTTAGTCTTTGCTTTTCCTCTTAGCTTTTTGGAAATAGAGATGTTATACTTGAGAAATTCGAAAAAGACTCATTAAAATGTAATATAAAATGGAGTGAGCCACAATGGATAAGACAAACTCATGGCTGACGGATTAAATCTTGTGTGTGTTTGTGTATTTTTTTTACTTTCGCTATGTTGTCTGGGTTTCTGCGTTGGCTGTTAGGTGAACTGACCTTCCCAAATCTCCACGTGTGCCTGTTTGAGCGTATCTACCATGTGATGCACTGACATTTTATCCTGGGCATCACCCAGAATTCTGCTGCCTGGCAAAATGTTTTATGAAATGGATGATTGTTAGGTGAATTAAACACGTTTGTGAGCAGGATATATGTGTTTTTATGTATTTACTCATTAATCTTTTGCTCTTATCTAAACCCATGTGTGCTCTTTGGGGTTCAAACCCACAATCTTTGCATCGTTAGTGCAATGCTTCATTTGTTGAGCTCCCTGCCCTCCCCCCAACTAGGCATTGTGACAGACTTGCCTTCTTAGGGTCTTAGCCATTGACGTACCATCAACTGGAAAAACAGTGTGGCTTTTTATATAGACCAGACTCTGTTTCACTCGCAAAAAATTTGTCCGTTTTCCAAAAATGATGGCTCCTTCTTCAAGAGGTTTCATCATTGCGTATTTATGTGAAGGTCATACCATGTGCTTAGATGTTGAGCACAGCAAAGGCCACTTTCATGCGCTCTTGCACTTCATCCGGCTTATCAATGGATAAGTTATACTGCCGTTAATACTTTTGAGGAACCTTTCTTCCACACTTCACACTTCCAGCACACTGCTGACGTGGTATGATGCCTTGCACTTACAATGTCCTCCTGGCGTGTCTATCTCATAAATACCACTGCTGGCATTAGTCTTCACAGCATACTGAGCTTTCGAATGCCGACACCCTCACTTCCCATTATGACGTCCCCTGACCTTAACCATTAATTCACTGCTGGAAGAAGATCATTGTGACTCATGTATTAATAGGCAGAATGTCCTGTCCTTCTTACTGCAGCAGATAATGTAATGTCACAAGATGTCTGAATTAGTGGCCGGGATCCCAGTGCTGAGGTTGGCTAGCCTCCTACCATCATCTGTTCAGCCTCCAATTTCTTTGCTAAGAATAGGTCAAAATATATCTCTTTGTAACCACGCCATAACGAGTTTCTGATTTAAATGTGCACCACAGTGTGATCTTGCAGGAAGGTGCTGTTAACTATATCATGGAAGACCTTATCCATCCATCCATTTTCCAAACCGCTTATCCTACTGGGTCGCGGGGGATCCGGAGCCTATCCCGGAAGCAACGGG
>JAABNY020000038.1:17716135-17729899 GCA_015164015.2 Brevimyrus niger
GTGGAAGGCGGTGGAGGTGGGGAGCAGTGAGGGTGGAGAGCAGTGAGGGTGGAGAGCAGTGAGGGTGGAGAGCAGTGAAGGTGGAGAGTGGTGAGGGCGGAGAGCAGTGAGGGTGGAGAGCGGTGAAGGTGGAGAGCAGTGAGGGTGGAGAGCAGTGAGGGTGGAGAGCGGTGAGGGTGGAGAGCGGTGAAGGTGGAGAGCAGTGAGGCTGGAGAGCAGTGAGGGTGGAGAGCGGTGAGAGTGGAGAGCGGTGAAGGTGGAGAGCAGTGAAGGTGGAGAGCGGTGTCGGTGGAAAGCGGTGAAGGTGGAGAGCAGTGACGGTGGAGAGCGGTGAAGGTGGAGAGCAGTGAAGGTGGAGAGCGGTGTGGGTGGAAGGCGGTGAAGGTGGGGAGCAGTGAGGGGTGAGAGCGGTGAAGGTGGAGAGCAGTGAGGGTGGAGAGCGGTGTGGGTGGAAGGCGGTGAAGGTGGAGAGCGGTGAGGGTGGAAGGCGGTGGAGGTGGAGAGCGGTGGAGGTGGAGAGCGGTGAAGGTGGAGAGCAGTGAGGGTGGAGAGCAGTGAGGGTGCTGCTCTCCTGCATCTTCTGTGGAGATTCATAACCTGACGGTTTAGCTTAATGTTATGCTGGTGTCTGGATCATTTGATTCTTGATTCTGCTTGATGCTTGATTCTGAGTAGAGTTTAAGTGCCGGTGTACAGAGCTGAAACAAATAAAGAAACTCACACATGTGAAAACACTTCTCTCTAAATGACCCTGCAGAAACTGACATCTGACCGCACAGAAATTTATGAAGTACTGCATTCACCTTCTCATTCTGCTAAATGTCAGATAATTTTCCCAGTGGGAAGACTGTCAGAAAAAGTGTAGGATGCAAGTGGTCAAACAGGCCCCAACCCCCCCTTTCCCTCTGCCTCTGACATCCCCAGACACCAAGCAGACCCCATTGGCCCACTGTAAGACCAGGGTGTGGGGTCAAAGGTCAGATTCAATAATTCTATGATGACAAATTACAATTAAGGGTCAAGCTATTAAAATTTCCCTTGAAAGAGGGCAGTGTCCCTAGAAAGTAGTACATTTCTCTAGTGTGCACAGGGTATTATATTACTTCTGTGTCAGTGGTTGACTGTGTAAATACAGGCTCAAGCAAAGCATGAAATGTTACTCCAGAGCCAGTGGTAAAGTGATTAAATACATATTAGAGAATGGCACGTTATTCCAGAGTCGATGGTAAAATGATTAAATAAATCTTGAGTATGGAATAAAATGTTACTCCAAAGTCTGGGGTAAAGTGATTAAATACAGGCTTGAGTATAACATGCTACGCTATTCCAGTGTTTGCGGTCAAGTGATTAAATAAATCTTGAGTACAGCGTGAACTGTTACTCCATAATCAGGGGCAAAGTGATTAAATACAGATTTGAGTATGGTTGAGTACATTATTTCAGTGTGAGCGTTAAAGTCATTAAATAACTTTGAATATTTCCTGGAATGTTACTCTGGTGTCTGTGGTAGAGTGATTACATACGGGGAATCAAAACCATCAATAGATAGTTCAAAGAATAAATGACACTGCCACGGTGTGTAGCAAGTACACATTATGCAACATCCAACTGTCAGGGTTTTCAATGCTGCCGATACCCTGAATCCTCATAAAATATGGGTTTATTTTGTAAACGCTGTTGGAGGCTGATGGGTTCATGAACAAAAGGAAGAGTGGAGACAGGAAAGGTGAAAGAATTGTGTTGACAAATATATAGTAGCATGTCTGTGTAAATCATGTTAATGGCATGAAATGGGGAGACAGGCAAGTCAGTCTTCAGTGATATGCCAGTTACTGCAATGCATGGGTAGAGACTGGGATGTTATGCAGTTGAAGGAGGATTATAAGGCTTCAAAGTTCAGTTTGGGGGGGAAGTCCACAGACGGGGAGGGGGTTGTTTGCTGGGCACAAATACCAATGTGTGCAAAACGTTGGCTAAAGCCAGAACAGCAGCCTGTTAGTAAACACCCAGGTGCCTTCTGCTTGCTTGGAGTCTTCTCCAGTCGAAGCGGGGAAAAATAAAAATATGGGGCTGAAAATATGTGACTCTCGCCAGGATCCCTCCCCCACTCTGTGCCCTTAACTCTACAGGATTGAACTGGCATGTTTATGGGTAATAATTCTAGCTACAATATTTCTGAGCTGTTAGTGACTTGGATTTTGCCCGTCTGCAGGGCAGGGTGTTGTACTGCGGAAATTCAGGCCCATAACTCACCAAGCGGTCTGCGCACATATCCCAACAGAGCAGTTTCCAATTACTGGCAGGACATGAGGGGGAAGCCTTTGTGGGTCAGAGCCGTGTCCCTGCCCGGGGATCTCCTGCTGGATCCCCTTTCAGCATGGCTCATGCTGTAACATCTGGAAGAAACTTCTTTCAGGTAATGTCACGTGATGTGCTGCATGCTTTCAGGAAGCCCTCGTCTTCCACAAGTCAGGTACTCGCGGCTGACAGGAAATACCCCGGCAGTCTTTATCTGACGCGGGGAGAACTCAGATATGTATGGGAACCATCCGTAAGGCAGTTTCTGAATGGTGGTGCTGACATAATGGGTGAGTTCGTGAGGTGTGTGTTTGGCCGGGGGGAGGGCATTGTGGGTACACACACTGATTACCCTGAGAAAGCCAGCTCATGTTCAGAATGTGCAGAAATTGCTCAGGGGTATGAACAGTCGCATGAATATTCGAAATCCCAAGTTCAAGGGGCTGAGGGAGGCAATGCCATGCTAGATACACTGTAACACGCTCTGACATGCTTAGGGTACAGTCATGTTTGCTGCATCATAATGAAAGCAGGGCTATATACAGGGGAGGAGGCAGAGGGGCCCAGGCCACAGCTGAAAGGTGATAGGCCCCTGGAGAGGTCACTCACCCATTCAAAACATATCATAGGCTAATGATAGGGCTGCCCCCCACTGTATGAATTGTGGTTTCTCTTGTGCCCCCCTACCTTTTAAAAAATGCTTAATATAGCATAAATCATTCAACTTTCTGATGCTTCTGGCGTTTGTGAGCTTACGGATGTTGGTGTGAGTCGGAGGAGAGGCAAAGAGGGGTCAGGGGTTGTTCAGGGTTCAGTCTCCGTGGGGGTGGGGGGGCTTCAACAGGCCCGTGTGCTACGGCGGGGAAGAGACCCCAAGGAGAGCCACATTCTACACCTGGGTGAGAACATATGGTGCAGTTTCCCCTACTAATGGCCAATCACAGAGCACCTTCCAGTAACACGGCCTTTCCAGGAGCGGGGGGTAATTTATGGAGAAACAGATGGGAAGCAACATTGTGGGCGGGATCTGTGCACGACCACATGTAAAGAGGTGCAGGAATCTGATCCCATGGTTAGGCCTTCTCCAGAATGAAAGGTCAAGCCCAGTGCTCCCGGATTCATACTCGTAATTCCCTAGAAGATTTGACGAGTATCCACTCAACTCACTGGATAAGTGGATTTACAGTAATTGGACCAGGCAAGCCCATGGTGGTAAAGCAGCCTGATCCACACATGTAGATAATATATAAGAAAGTACAATTGGACTTAAAATGTATGACCATTAGTAATTATTTGTATTAGTGATGTGTCTTGTAGTAGATTAGAGCAGAGTTTGACAGATCTGCCACAGTTACAATAATTGGGTAGAAAGAGCCCCCTCCCTTTTAAAGCTGTTGGTTTTGATAGGCTACCACACCCCCAGGAGTGACGGGTCTATTTCAGAGACCATTCTCAGCTGGAACAATCGCAGGTGCCCAGAGAATAAGTAGAATAAATGCACTTTTCTTCCAGCAGGATGTTAGCATACTTCCAGTCTTTGTGTTTGAGGGTGTTTCAGTGCGGATCTCGCCGCTGTTCCCCGGCCCGGGGACTTGCAGAAAGCCGGCTGAGTGATTTACAGCGTTTTGTGAGCCGGCCAGTCCCAACAATCTCCGCGAGACTTTGTCCCTTCGGCCTCCCACGTCCCACTCCCGTCCTCCGCCTAGATGACCACCATTCACTGCTGAGATCTCTAAGAAGAAGCGTGCGTGTAAATAACACATGTGTGGGACATACCAAGGCTTTGTTTACAGTTCTGTCTGCGATTTTTTTTTTTTGTTTGTTCTTTGTAAATAAAAATAATGGAGTGACCTCACACTAAAAAAGACTGAAAGCCTCGAGTGTGAAGCTGCTCATTTATTTTTTTCCAGCTGTGGGGCCGCGGTGCTGACCGGTGAAGGTCAGACCGGTTCACGGTCGGGTTCTGTTCACGCGGAGTTGGTTGGGGCGGTCAGACGTGACTCCTGTCTGAGGTGGTGTGCATGTGGAAAAAAAGGAGGCCTATTTTTATTGGAGACACAATTATGAGGAGAGTTAGCATAACTTGCTGGTGTTTGTTCCCTAAGTGCTGGATTTTGTTTCCAGTGTATTCATTACAATCTGAAAGGCTTCTTTGTAGAGACAGTATACTCAGGCTACCTTATACACGTTTGGCAAAGCTTTAGTTCCTCTTTTGGGAACTGAGATCATTCTAAGGCACTTAGTACTACGTGCAGAATCATCACACCCCCTCTTCATTTTCCCACATCGTTCTCCTGGCCTTTCACACTAAAATCTTTCCCTTTAGCCTAGTAGTACTAATTCTGTCAGGAATTGTGATACATGACTTTGAACTATGGTTTACTGTACGTCCTCTTTGACTCTGAAATCCACATGTTACGCAACATTACTGTAAGCACTGGCAGGCTTTGCCAAAAGACACCTTGCAGTGGAAGCATGTTGCTTCACCTTTTCACTTCACTGACACTGATGGAGATGAACGTTCTCCTCAGCTCCTGGTTGAGCACCTGGCTACGATGGAGGTAATTTATTGGGTCCCACACCAACCTTAACTTACCAGGACCTTCAATAGCCTCAGATGATCAGGTCCAGTACCTCAATATTTCAGCATGTTACTGTGACTTCCTTCTGCTGAGCAGAGCCTGTATCGACGGGGAAATGTGTTCTTGTTATTTCAAAAAGCAAAAAGCAAGGCTCGTGGCTTCCGCGGTCCCTCCATGTTCCATGGCAGGGGATGTAACTCTGAAACGCAACATGAAGCATGTAAAAGAACACATGATCTAAACGTGGAGACAGTCTGACTTCGACCTCTCACGTAGTGTCTGTTTAAACAGTTGTGAAAACGAGGCGTCAGTTTGCTTTTACAGGATGGTCTCATATTGGGCATAAATTCAATTCACCATGACTACTTCAAAGTCGACAGAAGTGAAAGGAGTTGTGCAATGTTTCTGCGTAAGATGCACTGGCCTGTCAAAGCAAACACAGTCATTTATCCGGAAAGGGAACTATTTATGACCACTTTCAACATAAGCATGACTAAAGCTCTTGGGTACGTGACAATGCCTTCATTAATTCCAGTGTTTTGTCTTTGAATTGCGAATCTTTGTGCTTTTTATGAGCCTAGATTGCTGAAATAGTCACCACCCAACACACGTGACACAAATTGCAGAAAGAAACTAGTTATTCTAACAGGTAAGGTTAATCAGAAAGTGTCTGTTGTCATGAAAGTAACCCAGTGGATCAAGCCGAAAGATTAAATCTGAACAGACTTTAAAACTGTCCCATTTTGTAACTTGCTAGGTACGTGTTCAGAATGTAAGCTGTATGAATTTTGAATGCGTGGATGGGGGTGTGGGTGTCAGTGGGATTCGCCGGGTGGAGAGCATGTCTTCCCGCTTCCTCCTTATGGGCACACACTCTGCCCCCCCCCCCATATCGCTGCCATGGATGGAGCTCAAGGCTCCTGGCTTCGTGTGAACCCCAGGAACGGACTGACTTCTCTGGCAGCCCTAGGCGGTTGTGCCCAGGTGCTCCCAAAGCAGGCCACTGGAGCCGGTTTTTGGAACAGAAAGAGAAACAAAAAACTTACAAACAAAGCCACATCAATAATTTGTTTATCTGCGTGCTGGGTTTTGGCAAGAAATATTACAGATTGCTGGGGGGGGGGGAGAGGGTTACAGGCCATAAAATGCACAAATGCACCAATTGGGGGTGGGGTGGGGGGTCGGTTGTTAAAATTCGGCGATGAGGGGTGCTGGTGGTGAGATTTGCCAAGTGGTCAGATTTGTATAAGCTTCACTTTTCCATTTTTCCCAAGACAAGGTGGGGCCCCTGTTTTGCTGGCCGGGGCCCCAGATTTCGCCAAGGCCCCAGGCTGTAGATTACAACAACCTTGCCACCCCTCTTCCTCCTGCTAGATGGCGTTGGCTGCGGCTGGCTTGTCCAGTCGGCCTTCTCTGCTGTGCTATTTTATTGCATCTATATTACATTGTAAATCACACTATGTCCCAGCAACATTTATTCTTCAACATCCTCACAGACTGCTCAGTGGAATGAATCTGGTTTCTGTTTTCGGGTGTTTCCCCTCATCTCCAGCTGTCGACAGCTCCCGATACATGTTCTGCCTCCAGCCAAAGTCAGCCAGACTCATTATGATTCAGTTGTGCTGGTAAAACTGCACACAAAATTAGAATCTTTTGATTTGTTTGGCCGCGGTACTTGAAAACTTTTTTGTTTGCGCAAGTTTTAAATAAAAGATGTAAATAGTAGAAAACTTGCATAGAAAAAGAAATGGAATGTTTGGCCACAGATAAAAACATGGTTTTTCAGAATAATTTAGAGCCTGGAGCCGGTCCAGAGAAGCAGAGAAACGGCCCCATAGTTGCTGCTGTGAAGCCAAATGGAGATTCTCAAGGAATCCTTACTGCAAAAAATGAAGCCTGATCACTTCACCTGCTGTGGCCGGTAGGTCTAGAACAGCCTTATATCAGCACTGTGAATGTGGCTGCTACTTCTGCCTTGAGCCTCACGCTATTTCCTACTTAAGCTTGGTGCTCTTTGCAGCTTAAATCATCTCAAGCTCTGTGGTGCCACGCCTCAGCCAGGTCTCCAGCTGAGCCTTCCACACTACATGCATCTTTATTCCAGTATCTTGCTCTCCATGTTCAGTCTTAGTCTTAGGTCTCAACTGGGAATTTCAGGAAGTAAAAGATGCAGCCTTCCAATCTGGAGAATATTTTATGTCCATCATCAAAGGGTGTTGATATAATATTTATTTTATTTTAAGTATTTGGAATAGATTTCTGGTGTTTCTGCCATGGATTGTGGGCCAGTGTGCATAGCTGGGTGTGTGTGTGTGGGGGGGGGGGGGTGACTGGCCTGCTGTCTTATGTAGATTGATGTAAAATGATCCAGTTCCCACATAAGTGTCAATGAATGATGCAAAATGATCAGCGCGCATCTTTATACCCACAGAATAAGAGGGCGATATCTCTATTCAAATGAGAGGACACAATGCTTAAGTTAGTGTTTGAACAGAACAAAGTATCTGTCTCTAATTAAACATGTAATTGTGGCACAGATGTAGCCTAGTTGGGGAAAATTATATTGATACAATGTTTCAGGTTGTTGACCCTTAATATGAAGCTTTTCTCCATTACCACATGCTATCCCGCTCAAAATAAAGCTAGTGGAAAAAGATAAAAATAAACATCTCCACAGACCATCATGTAACACTGAGAGTCATGGACTCTCTCTCTCAACACCAAAAATCATAGACTACCTCCGTGACAATGAAAATCATGGACTACCTCTGTGACACTGAGAGTCATTGACTCCCTTTGCGATACCGAGAGTCGTAGACTCCCTCTGAAACACTGGGAGTCATGAAATCTCTCTGCAACATTGACCGCCACAAAGAATAATACAGGAAAGTGCACAGAAGACCCCAAACCACATAATCCATCTAAACTGTGGCTTCCCTTCCTAACCTTTTGTTAAAACTTTTCACCCAGAAGGAGAAGGTGCTTATGGGAAAACATGTTGACTGGGGGGGGAGGTTGCTGCTGCTGTTAGATTGGTTGGCGGCACAGACTTAATAAGTTTAACCATTTCCATTTCTTTCACTGTGATCAGAACATCAGGGGTCATTCAATAAAGGTGTGGCTTAAAAATATATAGTATATTTTGGGAGATTAACCAACCTTGTTCAAAAACCCCCAGCGTTCCACAGCTTGGGAGAATACTGGGGGGGGGGGGGGGGGTTGGGAACCTCTAATCTAAACCATCATAAACCATCACCCAGGGCAACTCAGGAGCTGCTACCCAAACAACTCGGAGAGACACACACAAAACGGGAGGAGTACAGCACGCAGTACGGCTTCCTCAGAGAGGGCAGGGGAGGCCAAAGGGGAGCAAGATGTTTATATACGACTCTCTCGATTAACTAACTTGCTGACAGATTAGCTTACGAGGAGATGTCAGCTTCTCCGTCAGTGTCTCCCACACAGTGAAAATAAGAAGACTGTTTGTGTGCACACAGCTGTGAATGTGTGTGTGTGTGTCTGTGTGTCTGTGTGTCAAAAACTATGAATCTGGGCTTTGGTATTGCAGTTAAGTAGGATTACTGGTCTGCTTAAAGGTCTCACATAAAAAGATACATGCTGAAGGTTAATCACTTCATGTGTTCAGTTCAGTGGCATTGTAAAGGTAGGGGGACACTTCACATCCAGCTAGTGAGCATGATGTTCAGTGCAGCAGTGTAAAGACAGGGGGGCACTTTACATGCAGACAGTGAGCATGATGTTCACTGCGGCAGTGTAAAGACAGGAGGAACGCTTTACATGCAGACAGTGAGCATGGTGTTCACGGCGGCAGTGTAAAAACAGGGGGGCACTTTACATGCAGACAGTGTGCATGATGTTCACTGCGGCAGTGTAAAGACAGGAGGAATCCTTTACACGCAGACAGTGAGCATGGTGTTCACTGCAGCAGTGTAAAGACAGGGGAGGACACTATACATGCAGACAGTGAGCATGGTGTTCACTGCAGCAGTGTAAAGACAGGGGAAGACACTTTACATGCAGACAGTGAGCATTGTGTTCAGTGAAGCAGTGTAAAGACAGAGAGACACTTTACATGCAGACAGTGAGCATGGTGTTCACTGCGGCAGTGTAAAGACAGGGGAAGACACTTTACATGCAGACCGTGAGCATTGTGTTCAGTGAAGCAGTGTAAAGACAGAGAGACACTTTACATGCAGACAGTGAGCATGGTGTTCACTGCGGCAGTGAAAAGACGGGGGGACACTTTACATGCAGACATAGAGCATGGTGTTCACTGCGGCAGTGTAAAGACGGGGGGACACTTTATATGCAGACAATGAACATGGTGTTCAGTGCAGCAGTGTAAAGACGGGGGGACACCTTAGATGCAGACAGTGACCTTGGCGTTCAGTTACTCTTTATCTTTTTGACAAGTGAATAATGAAATGGCTTCCTTCCTTCTTAAGTATTCCCAGAAGGAAGGACTCCAGGCGAAAGCAGGGGAGTGGGAGAGGGGAGGAGAGCAGAATGAGGTCAGGATTGCTCTTGGGCATTTTTTCATACCAACATACCTTCTAGATGCTTCGTCCCGGTATACATTATGTGACATTATTACGGAATCACAGAAAGCCTGAATGGGCTCATCAGGTGTGAAAGCTGAGTGTGCGGGAACAATGAGACAACTTTAAGAGTTTAACGGATCACCCTTTGTTTACTGACAGCACTCCATTTCTTCATTGTCATATTTCTACCCCTTAGGGTGTATGGAAATGTAGTCAACCCATCTATTAACAATAGTGTGAATATAAACGCATAAGAACTTGGGAAAGATTAACGTGAATTACATAAAATATTAGTCCTGCTTGCAAACAGTAAACATAAGCAAATTATTTCTTTTCTACTTCTAAATACTTTTTCTCTTGGCTAAGATCCCTGTTGTAATAAATTCTTTTCACTTTAGAGTTGTAATTTCCATCATTATTTCTTTTAAGTAGTAAAATATATATTTGAGATTACTTGATTCATATGCGCAATGCTGTACACTACAATGCATCACCTCAATACAATATCACTGTATCTATTTAATTGAAGGACGAGCAGCTGTATTTTTGAGTGTATAACAGATATGAAGTACTTCTAAGTACTGGAGTACACCGTAATAAGGTCAAACTGCCCAGGCCTGGTCAGCCAACATGTCCTCGCGCTTCCCTGTCACTCTCTGTTTGCCCAGCTCCTTCCGACATGACAAGGGGCCCTAGTCCGTTAGGAATCCTGTTGGCCGCTGCTGGGTTACATGACATACCACATCCCCTTGCTCTCCTGAGTGTTTTCCAGGAGAAGATAGAGAGGCGTGACTGAAGGCACAGGTCCCCAGAGCAGGGAGGCTGTTTTTCAGGGCGGTGACGCCGCTGCATCACCAGCGAGGCGGACTCCTGGCCAGAACTGTCCCCTTCCAGGGCAATACAGCGCTTTGTGAGTTCGGCGGCAGCCATTGGTGCATTTCGGGGGTTCTGCCCATAGCAACCAGGACCATGTGTCCCAGTGCTGGTGGGCCCCGTTTACAGCGTTGAGCACCAGCCAAGGGAATTAAGAGCCCGTCAAGGACCTGAAAAGGAATGTTTTCCATGCTGGAAATTTATGCACATTTCATACTGTTATAAATCGCAGTGCATCGATATATTATAATATTATTCCAAAATAAAATAAATAAGATACACATTTTTGTTAACATATGTTTCAATACAATATTTATAACAAATAATCTCTTCTCAAGATGAAATATTATGGGGTGTAACCCAGATAGTACAAGTAGAAGTGATCCAGTTAAGTTGTGAATTGAGCCTGGTTCGTTGTAAGTTTTTTCTGTTATGTTTGATTTTTCATCACCATTATCAGTGACTGTTTGTGTAGAAAGATGACATTATGTAGTGTTTCAGTGGCTGGGCTTTGTGAAGGGCTAATTGCATGTCAGCATAACATAGCACACAGGCAAAAGTCAGGAACTTGATAATGGATACACATATAGCAACATGCTTTAAATTATTATTTGTAGACACAAAGATTTTTCTTATGCAAAATATTATATGAAGGCATAGCCAAACTTGTGACACCTACAGCTGCTTTTTGCAACTGGAATAAACATGTTGATATACAACATGGGCAAAGAGAAGAACAGAGAGCTGAGAGTGGGAGAGAGCGAGAGGGGGAGAGACAGAGAGAGAGAGAGAGAGAGAGAGAGAGAGAGAGAGAGAAAGAAAGGAAGAGGGAGGGGGGGAGAGAGAGACAGAGAGAGAGAGCGAGCAAGTCAGCAGCTCTCCCAGTTTATACGTTTAGAGGCTATCTATGAAACCCGGGATCAGTGTCCTAATACAAGGAGATCAGACACGCCAAAGTTACAGTAAGTAAAAGTAGAAACAGGTCAGGGGCGCCCTTACCCTAACTCCAACCCTCAAAACCAAACCCTAACCCTCAGATAGTCCAGTTTGCAATTATCACGAAAAAACAATGTACTGTTTACAATATATGGCATTTTGGTATACTGTGTGCAGTGTTTGATGACCAAACGCTTTCACCTGATGCTTTTCTCAAGCTAAACAAGCGCTGCACAATCTGAGGCGTGACCCTTCCATAAACTTTGCCGGAAATAAAACCCTACTGACCTCTAAACCAGACGCATCAATGGCACCTCACTATGGCTGTTAGGCATAATGCTTGCGGACATTTAACACTGTTTAGGACTAAATTAACTTTATGGATTACAATATATTTTCATTGCTCTGATGCTTGTAATTAAAAACACATAGAAACAGATGAATAGTTAAAAATTAAATGTTACCTGTGAAGCCTGTGGTGATTTGTAGGTATTTGCAAACTACCAGGCATTCTGAGCTGCAACAAAGTGAACAGTATAATCCCTGGCTGCATGAATTTTATCACTTTATTTTTATTACGGTCCTTCCCAGCAATGTTACCCCATGTCCTCCCCGGAGAGTGCTTACAAGTGTGTACATGAGTTGAGCAGTGGAGAGGTGGTCCCTGTCTGGACTGTCGGTGTCGTTCAGCAGGGTGGTCTGTGGTGGGGCTGAGGTGAGCAGTGGTGGGGAGGTCTCTGTCAGAACTGTCGGTGTCATTCATTCAGATCTCTGTCAGAACCACTGGTGTCGGTTAGCAGGGTGGTCTATGGTGGAGCTGAGGGGCATCTCTCATACTGGCTGGCAGACTGTTCTGGAGGCTAGGTCTCTATTATCTGAAGCAGTACTGTGCGTGGAGGAATCACTTGGTGTTCTGAGATCTGAGGGCGTGCTCCAAACTGTACATCAGTCAGCTCTGACGGGTAAGAAGGGGTCTGCCAGTACGAAGCTGGAAAAGAGAGTCACATTGAGCATGATGTGATCATGATTTACACTTTTAATTGCAGATACCACTACAACATTTTGAATTGCTGTATGATAGAGAGTATACAATTCATCGCTTCTTCAAAGTGGGCGGATTCTAATAGATTATAAACAAATGCATATGTTAATTTTTCTCTGCCATGAAAGATTGGAACTGCCATGGCTGCTTGTTGTCAACTGAACAACAACTTGTCAACTACAGCTTTCAACCGGTGTGACACCCTGATGGGGTTCGGGTTAAAGCCTCATTCATACTCCACCTGCCCACATGCCATCACAGTCCATTTATGGTAGTGCAAGTGCAAAGACTTGACAGTGTATTTCTAAGTGCTGCCGTTAGGTGGAATATCACCGCTGTATGTCGACCGTGATTGTCTGCGTGCACAGACAAATGAAGTACGTACACAAATGGCCGTGGGCTCAACTGTGCACTCGCCATAAAAGCATGGGCACATGAACTATGAACTAGGTGTCAGTGATCATCGGGTCACGTGGTCATTAAAAGTCATGCACACTGTAGCCCAGGGAACAGGGAGCAGTGATAACTGCTGCTATATCCCAGAAACTACACTGCCTGGTCAAAAAAAAGTTGCACACTTTAATATTTTATTGGAGTGCTTTTAGCTTTGATCATGGGGCACATTTAGCAATGTATTGTTTCTATGTGTTTATGCAACATCTCAACATTCTTTTCGTTCGGATTTGCCTTCATTTCTCGTTGACATCTTGAATGTATGATAGGCCCTACATGGTAACCCTCATGCATCGGCCCTGCCTGGTTTGATAACCTCAATTATCTACTAAGTAATCACTAGAAGAGGTGAAATAGTGGAACGTTTACTTTCATTATGTCACATTTGTTTATATTATGTTTTTTATGTGTTGGTTATTTTTTTGAAAAACAAAATGAGTCTGGTGGCACTTCCTTACGAGCCATACCACTTCAAGGTATGGTAAACAAAATGGTTATATAAAATTGAAGAACCCATAGACTCCTATTGTCTTCTTGTTTTAAGACAGTATTTCGCTATTGATATAGCCTCCCCTTTTGTCAGTATATCTGGTTTTAGATTGAAGGCTGACTCAAAAGATGGAGACATAAGGTATTATTGTTTTTGCTTTCAGGAAATGTTGAAACTAATTCTGGCCCTGACACACCTATACAGTGTTTTACACCAGCAAATTTTAAGGCTAGATCAGGTTTTGGGATTATTCATATCAATGTTCGCAGTTTACTCTCTAAACTTGATATGATAAAGATCTGGATAGACTCGACAAATGCTGATATTGTAGTTTTATCTGAAACTTGGCTTAAACAATTGGTGTATGATAAAGATATTTACATTAACGGTTATAGTGTCTTTCGCACTGATCAACAAAAGAAGGCTAGGGGAGTGGCCATATACACTCACTTAAAGGATTATTAGGAACACCTGTTCAATTTCTCATTAATGCAATTATCTAATCAACCAATCACATGGCAGTTGCTT
>JAABNY020000038.1:17729999-17744605 GCA_015164015.2 Brevimyrus niger
ACCATCCTTGTCCCCTCGATCCCCCTCTCCCTCCTTCCTGCCCCCCCCCCTCCCCTCCCACTCTGGTGGCTGCCACGCCCTTGGCTCGGATGCTAGAGCCGGGGGTGGAGTGCAGCAGTTCAATCCCCCAAAGAGACATAAAATGCTGAGAAGCTGGTTTTGTTCCCGCAGCCTAATGCCAAACAGACAGGTTTGGCTCGCTGGCTTTGGGATCTGCTCCTCAGGCTGGCTCCCTGCACTGCCAGGCTGCTGGGGAAACTCCACGAAAGGCCTTTTATAAATCCATACATATGCACGCACTTACACAGCTGCTTGCTTGAGTGAAACTGTGTCCAAGGGTGTGACTAGAGCCTGTTTTTGTGCATTTAATTTGATTTTTCTTCATATAAAGACTGGTGCAAACTGCATGTTAACCAGCCAGAATCATAACAAGAGCATAACAGAGCTAATTAGCTCCTTTTTTCAGCCAGACACTCTGTGTTTAATTATTCTGAGACGGCCGGCGTTTCTTCTTCTTTGTGCGGCGTGATGTCAGGACGTCCTGCTGCTCAGTCAGTTCATCCGCTCGGACGGGGGGATGCTGCCACGCCGGGTCACGGGTCTCTGTACCGAGGAACATAACAAGATCGCAGTCTGCGTGAAGATGGCGCACAGGGCAGGTCAGAATCGGGACCAAAATCCTTTCATTCACCAGGTCCAAATGTGCAGGTGCAGGTGGTGACTGTGTGTATAATTTAGACTTGCAGTCAAGAACAATAAGTAGAATGTCTGTCTTTCGCTTCAGGCCTCCTTCCGGATCACAGACCGGTATTGCCAGAAGGCCATGTGCCAAAACCCAAACCCCAGCTGAACAGGTGAGTCTTGCTGTGACGCTGTAACTCCCATAAGATAAAACCTGCCCTGTCTGTTACCCCAGATACCTTGGCCAACAGCTGTTAGTGAAGCTTTAATCTCATGACTAATCAGAATCCGAAAGATTTTTATTGGCCAAGTCTGCTATACATACAATTAATTTCTTGGTGGGTGAGCTCTGGGACAACATAAGAAGCAAGACAATTTCAAGACCGTTTACAAGTACAGTGGTACCTCGGCTCTCAAACTCACTAGAACTCAAATTTCTTGGAAGTCGAACAAACTATCAGAACTCAAACTTTTTAGGATTCGATCTGGAGTCCGGAACGGATTAAGTTTGAGAACTGAGGTATCGCTGTGTACACATGAAAATCTGTGCATTTTTAACACTGAACTGTCTGTCTCGAGTAAGAAGCAACATGGGTGAAATAAGCAGTGACAGCAGTGATGTCCCAAGCCGATATTAAAGATCTGGGCCAATCCAGGCATTTTTCAGTTAATTGGTATCAGCTACCACGGCCCGATCCAAAGCCTGAACTATTTAATTTCCTACATCTGCCTAATTTACGTGAGTTGTGCAGATTGTAAGGCCCTGTCAGAAGCTGCAGTAAGTCTGAGGTGCATGTCTTGAAACTGCCGTGTGGAAATTCTTTTAAATTGGAAACTCAAAGTAGCCCAGCTGCTACCTGCAATGTTTACAAAGCCGTCCTTATGAGAGGAGGCTGCAGAGGGGTGTTATTTAATACAACAAATCTAATGAGGCACTTCCAGGAACATCATAGGGATGAATACGGTGAAATCATGTGGCTTAGAGGAGGAATCCACTGACACACACCGTGAGTGTGTGTGTGTGTTGAAATATTAAAAGTTCAGATCATGACTTGGAATCGGCAGATATAAATAGTAAATGGATCTGATTGTACCAAAAAGTGGATTGGTACATCCCTAATACACAGTAAATGTACATAAAGAGGGGTGATGCTAGGAAAACTTGTAGGGCCCCATCTGGTTAAATGCCTAATTTATTCCAGCGATTAATGTTAACTGTTGTTCACTAACCTTTGATCGGCTGCAGGTACCTGACCCGCTGGTCCGTACGCTCTGTGAAGCCCATCCTCAGGAAAGGACTGAAGTGGTGCAAAGTCCGCATGCCGGTGGGCGACCCCTGCCTCAAGAATAACGTCCGCTACAGCCTCAAGCCGGCCTACATGAAGCACTGAGCGGCCCTGCCAGGACAGGCCACACACACACTCATCTGTAAATAAAGAGTCTGAGCAGACGTCCTGTTTCTGTGTGCTGTTGCGTTCACAGCCAAGGAATCAACGAGCCAGAGTCGCTTTTCCTTCATACTTTATTAAAAATGCCATTCTGGGAAGCTTGGTTCACGTCTGATGCCTCCTGGGATCTCACAGCATGAAGGGCAGGTCCACGTTCTTGAGGCCGTCACCCATGTATATGTATCCGTGTTGTGGAGTTGTGGGCACGTGGAAGAAGGTCAAGCCCAACCAAAACAGACTGCGCAGCACCACAACACTGCTGCCTTTCTCAAGTTGCAAGCTCCAGGACCCTGTTAGGAACAGGCCCCCAAGCGGGATGTTAGACTAGGTCTTGCGTAATAGGAGTTCAACACTCCAATACTTAGGAATGGGGTTGACTTTGGAGGCCAGTTAGAATGTCTGTGTCCTAAGTGGGCTTAGGCACCGTGTGGCTGCATAGGGAGTGGAGCCCCGTCGGAACGAGCACTCTCACTGCGCGCTGTGGGGGTTTTCTGCGGGCGCTGGGTGGCTTGTAGATTTAATGCCATAAGAAATTTGAATCAGGCCCCCCCGCCCTCCCCTTGTGGAAAGTTCAGCTGGCTCGTGGAACCACAGAGGCCAATGCTCTGACTGAGCTTGGAGCCAAATCTGAACGCTGGCCTCTCAACCCAGAGAAGTGGAAGACTAATGAGCCTTTACTGGAAAAGGGGAGAGAGCTTTAAATAAACATGCTCCATGTACTTTCTTTCCCAAAGAATCCAATTCTTATTTTTTTTTTTGATGGATTCCTACCACAATGCACTGTGTACGTGTTCTCACACACCAACAGTTTGTGAAATCTATTACACGATATATATGAAACCCAGTGGGTTTCCTATAAAGCACAAGCGCTAAGAAGGCTGCCAAGTCTCATGTGTTTTTTACAGCAGCAGGTGGACCTGTGGTTAAGACTAGACGTTGCTGAATGGCCATGTGTTCTGGTCCCTAGAAGGCTTATATTATTCATATATTACTGGGCATGGTATCCATTAGTGAAATTTCCATTTCAGTTAAACTGTCCAGCACATACAGGTGGCTCAGTGGGTAACAGCACGGTCTAACACCTCGGGTTGTAGGTATGATCCCCACCGTGGTTCTGTGCACGTAGCCCTTACTCCTGGCTTTGTCCGCATTTCAGATCGTCTTTAAATGGACTAAAATTCCACTTAAAGTCAGTACAGCTGGCCAGCAGGTGAGCCCTGAAGTAAACTTTACATTTAAGTGTTCCAAGAGCTCCATCAGTCAAAACAATGATCACGTGTTGCAAAGCCTTAGATGCTGATATCATCGACACATGGCAAGGTCATGGAGGTACACCGTCGCTACAGGCCCCTCACACTATTACCATATGAAGCCAGACACCAAAAACCTTGCGAGGTCAGGGTCAGATCGTCCCAGGAGAAATTAAGAGTTAAGGGGCTTGCTAAGAACCCCAAAGATGGAATCACTGCTGGCCCTGGGGTTTAAACCGGTGACAAATTCGGTGGAAATGCTGTACCACATCATCTATGCCTGTGGTTAATATTAGCTTTTTTGGAATTTTTAGAAACAATCTTTTTAGGTTTCAGTAAAATTGTACGGTAAAGCCAGTTAGGGTGGCATGGTGGTGCAGTGGTTGGTCTCACATTTCCGGCACCAAGCTAATTGGAGTTTTCAAATAGTTCAAAGGTGTGCATGAGCCACGCAATAGATTGGTGCCCCATCCTGGGTTGTTCCCTGCCTTCTGCCTGCAGGCTCCAGACCCCCATGACTGTGAATAGGACAGGCAGTTACAGAAAATGGATGTATAAAGTCAGTTAACCTAACTGTACTGGGGTACTTCAACTCTGGGTCGACTGCTGTTTGGAAATGCATCAGTCGCTAACTGCTTCATTAGCGCAGCGCTACGTTACATCACTCCTCATATCAGATGAGGTCAGACAGAAAAATACAGGAAAACACAGAACTGACAAACATCGTGCTGATGTCTGGACCTGCTAAAATGTCTCAGTCTGCAACAGTGTCCCTTTAAAAGCCTGCCTGTCTGTGGTAAACCCCTAAGCATACATTTGAAATGAGTTTAATTGTGTCTTGAGCAGTCTGTGTGATGCACTGATTTCCATTACAGTTCTCAGATACTGCAGGGTTTCACTTCCTGTCATTTTGAACCATTAAAATTGATTTATTGCTGAATTTACTCAAACATGCAGAAAAATAAGGTGTAGGCTGTTCTGTTTACCTTTTGGTATGTCTTCAGTTAAGGAGTCCAGGAAATCGAGAGAGGGGTCCAGACGGGTCATGTGTAGAAGGCGGGTCTTCGTCACGGCCCGTGGCTCAGTGAAGTGATAGTAATTGCTTAGCTTTGCAGCCTCCGGCCAAGACAGACCTGCCCCAGGAGTGTAAAGGCACGGTGGAGTTAGACCCTGGGAAGCGCAGACCTCCGAGTGTGGGCCTGCGTGCAAGGCTCACCTTCAAAGCTGCGATTGGTCTGAACGGCCCCATCGGGAGTCCTCGTGAACGCCCCCCGTGGAACCACAGAGACCTCCCGGTCGATGGTGAGTACCACGGCCGCCACCCTCTGCTCTTCATTCACCTTAACCTGCGACGACCGGCATGACGATCAGAATCGGGTTAACTGGCCACCTGTGCTCAAACGCGCAGGAAATTCATATCCAGGTGTCGATGACTCATACAGGAGATACATACAGTTAGCACAAGACAGTGGTCATATACAGCCCGGTTCATATATTCAACATTCATGTATGGTTTGCAAGTGTATAAAAAAACTGCAAGACTGCTGTGCAAGGAATGTTAGAATAAATACATAATGTACAATACATTATAATAAGTACAGCGAGTAATTTACTCCAATGAGGTACTGTAGGATAATGGGGGGCAGGGGGTAACAGTTAAATCAGACCATAATCTGCATTCACATAAATGCATTAAAAACCACAGAAAGAGACGGTGCCGTGCCTTTGAATCCGCAGTGATTTCCATCTCCCCCTGCTGGCTCGTCTCCATGTGCTCGTACTCAAACGAGGGGTCACCTGTGAAGCGCCCGTTCAGCGTCGACGCGTACGCCAGCAGGGGCGCTGTGACCGGGGGCAGCAAGTGCCACTCGGTGCAGTTAAGGCTGGCAGGGGAGGAACACGGGGGAAGCTGCCTTAGCGGAGCCACAAGGAAACAGCCCGTGTGTTTTCAAATGTAGCGCTGCAGCCGCACGGTAAATTCTTTGGTGTCGTTGTTCTTACCTGTAGAGTATTTTCTTGGCTTTCATTTCATCTGCTGCCACCCCCTGTGCTATAAAATAATCATTCTTCAGCCCTAAAATTTTTCCCCAAAAGAGGACACGGCTGAACTTATAATTTACTTTTATGACCAGCAAGGATGTCTGTAAGGCAGCCCTCTGCTCACAGGACAAAGTCAAGCCACCACCCGCCGTAAGGTCCAGGGCATACTGTAAGCAGGCGGAATCCATTTTCTTTGAGGCGTCACATATAAAACGGGTTTGTAGACATCACCTGCAATAGGGACGCGGCTGTCCCTATCTTACTGCAACGTCCGCGTCGCTAGGTGAGCGGTTACTAAGGTAAACATACACCATGGTAATGTGTTGCCATGGCTGCCGCAGTACGGAAGCCCGGTGGCTGGGTCGCCCGTACCTCTGCCAGCTGCGCCTTCTCACCGAGATGGCATTTGTATTAATGGCACTTGATTGCTTGGTTTGTGACTGGCAGGGTTGTTTTATTTTGCCGTCTCACAGCAGTAGGGCGTGGTGTGAAACCATGGCCGGTCATTAGAAAGGAGTTCTGCGACACTGAGTCAGATAAAAGGCGGGGGGAATTGTTTAAGGATGGGCTTCTCAAATTTGTTTGGGAGCTGGCTCGTGTTTCGTTATAATAACTCGGTATTATAAAATAATAAATAAAAAACGGACACATTTTTCCAATTTACAGAGTGAATGAATCTGGAATTAATCATAGGCCTATATCTTTTCTTATTTCCCAACAAGTCTACTGGCGTGTCGCTTTGTAGAGATTACGGACTTTTAATGGTGTGAAAGTGTCCTGGGAATTCAGGGATACAGTACTCTTTGCAAGAGTAACCAGGGGATTACTAAACCAATGCGTAAACTCAGACTACACCTGGTAAACCGATCGGACCATTAAGGCGTGTTTGCATATTATATTGATATGTGCCTTTATCATTTATCACCGTTTTCTTTTTTACGTAGATTAGATGCATTTAACATACATTTCAGGGTTACCAACTTTGGTCAGCTGGCTGGGGTGAAATTTTCTGTTCTAGTCTCAAATGCATGCATGCGCTCATACACACAACTTGCACACGCACGTACATGTATGTAACCTTATAAATTGTCCTGCGGGGTTTGTAAACTGCCTCAACCCTTTTGATATGGCTAATTTTAGGTTTATGATGGAATATTATATATTTGGCTTGAGATTAAGGCTGAAATCGTGAGTGACACGCCAGATGCGTGAGAGTTAGTAAAGCTGAAATCCAGGGTGTCCAGGCCAGTCTAGAATGGCACCCTAAAAAGGCAGTCGTTTTTTAACCATAACTGCATGGGTAATTTTACCCTGGTACTGCAGGTCCCGCCATTGCGCAGCATTAACTGAGCGCGTACTAACTTTCCATGGAAATGCGCAGACGGTAATTTTGACATATTTCGCGCCAAAAATCGGTTGCGTCACCCACTCGAAAGGAAGCGCGTGTCCTCAGTCACCCCGAAACGCCTCGGATTGAACCCAGTGCTGAGCGGGAGTGGCTGCAAACCACTTAAGTCAATCCTCCGCCCGAAAGCAGAAACTCTTCGGTCACGTCTAATCAAATTGCTATTACGTATAATTATTTATGAAAACTGACCATGGCTCATTCCTATTATGCAAAGATTTTCCTTGTTCTTATTAAATAAGATGTTATACTTTGTTGTTCCCAGGGGGCTGTTATTTAGTATGTCTGAATATATTGGTAAAATATTATCTTTTGCTGTTTAAAACATGGACAATATATTGCTATATTCGTTCTATTTATTTGTGATTTCAGGAGAAAAGAAAATTTACTAATATATTAAAAGAAAACTTACCAATATGGACCGAATCTGTCACGAACACTCTTACATTTTGCAGTGATATATTCGTGTATATTTTTAATTATTCGCAACCAAAGAAATTGTAACATATGCATTTTGTTCGAGAGTCTGAATTGGCTTAATTGCTTTTTCTGTAGTCGCTATTTTGTCTGGAAAACTAAAAATGCAGTGAGAGATGGCTGGACAAGGATCAAAACTTGTGGTTCTTTTCTCAATATTTTGCAATTTACTATAAGCAGGACTGCACTAGGAGGGGGAGGGGGGTGGTGGTTGTTGGTCAAAGGCCAGCCCAGCTCTGACTAAATGTTGATTACATTTATTAACATTATCTTTAAAAAAAATAGATCACCAGTTCCCCCTACTGGGGACAAGTGGAAACAATGTTATCCAGCAGCCCTAACAAAACCCAAACTTTTTTCACACAAATTCCATAACTTACCCATCGTACACATGCCTCACACACACATCCAGTCAGGAGATCTGGAATACAGATTAACTGCATGCCAAATATTCAGCCCGACACACTGCACACAAACTACTGAGAAAAAAAGCGTGGCCTTACCTGCAACATGCCCCCCTGCCAGACCTACCCACCAAACACAGAACCTCACACGTCCCATAAAATACACAAAAAAAATTCAACAATTTAATCACACCAAACTGCATATGGATTGACAATGAATCCTCGGCTCTGTGTGTATTTGAGCAAAAACCTTGAAATACTAAAACATTTATTAAAAATAGAACATAAATTGGGAAACTTAATGAGAAACCATTGGTTAGTATTGTATCTGTGTTAGCACTGGTTCTGTGTTAGCTTATTCTCCAGGTCATCCTGGCATTGCTGCCTTGTTAATTAGCCGGGTAATATCTCTTTTTTATTAACATTGGCCTGAGCTCCTCGCTTCTGGACAGCTTCCTGCTCCCACGCCTCCCTGATTTGGCCATCACGCTTGGACCTAGCTGCCCCTTTAAGTAGGCTGCCTGTTTCCGTGACATGACATGGCTGTTAGACCACAAAGCCTGGCCCCTTTGGGGATTCACCTGAAATACACACTCAGATACGGCCACTTTCCCAGACATGTCAAGGTGGCATGTTTCCACACACACACTCTCATATGATCTCTACAAAAGGCTTACTGGCTCTCCCTCGCACTCTCACAGACACATACAGATTCCAGGTTTACCACATTGTGAGGACATTTGGGCCCCATAATGTGGTAAATACAAACCCACGTGTGCTCCTACACGCACACACAGATATTTAGCTGCTTCCTGTAAAGAGGGCTGCTCTTTGTGTTTGTTGTATGTTTTTACTTGCCATCAGCCCACAAACATTGGCCATAGTGGTCACTGGTGCCACGTCAGCTTAAAGCCTACTCACTGGGTCACACTGATCTGCACTGAAGCAGAAGAGAGACCCACACTCCTTTGGTGGAGACATTGGGAGACCCACATTCCATTGGGGGACACAAACGCTGGGAGACCCACATTCCTTTGA
The DNA here is from genome assembly GCA_015164015.2 of Brevimyrus niger. NCBI lineage: Eukaryota > Metazoa > Chordata > Actinopteri > Osteoglossiformes > Mormyridae > Brevimyrus > Brevimyrus niger. Next base: position 17,738,743 of record JAABNY020000038.1, read on the forward strand.
GGGAGACGGTGGGAGACCCACATTTCTTTGAGGGAGACGTTGGGAGACCCACATTCCTTTGTGGGGAAACGTCGGGGGACCCACATTCCTTTGAGGGAGACGTCGGGAGACCCACATTCTTTTGAGGGAGACGTCAGGAGAACCACATTTGTTTGTGGGGAAACGTCGGGAGACCCACATTCCTTTGAGGGAGACGTTGGGAGACCCACATTCGTTTGAGGGAGACATCGGAAGACCCACATTCCTTTGAGGGAGACGTCGGGAGACCCACATTCTTTTGTGGGAGACATCAGGAGAACCACACTCCTTTGGGGAAGATACTGGAAGATCCACAATTCCTTTGGGGGAGATGCGGAGAGACCCATGCTGTTTGAAGGAGGTGCTGGGATACCCATGCTCATTCAGGGGAGGGATTTGGAGACCCATGATGGTTTGGGGGAGGTGATGAAAGACTTGCACTCCTTTGTGGGAGACACTCCTTTTTTGCACATCCTAAAAGAATGAAGAAGTCACCCCCCGATCAGCCTGCAAGCACAAACGGCATGCAATTTCAGAAAATCAATACGCTGAGAAAGTTAAACCCTGCTTGTCACTGGTAACCATGGCTACTCATACTGCCAGCTTCCCAACTATAAGCAAAAATGAATGAAAGGCAACTGTTCAGTGCTGCATACACCCTGCCTGTGTTCTCCTTGGCTGCCTTAGTGTTCATTTGCACTCATGAAAGCAGGATTATGGGCCATTCCTTCAGTGGCACTAAGGTTATGTGATGGATTACGTTCAGCTCTAAAGAACTAGTATAAAATCTTATCAAGATGAGGCTTTATGGCTTTAAGATGACTGCGGCGAATTGCAAATGTATCCCAGCTGTTACTTGGCATCCTATGCAGATTATATGCGATTTGCGTGAGGTTAACTCCAGTGCATCGTCCACTGCTGCGTTGATCTGTCTGCATGTCTGCCTGACTGCTCAGACTGAGATGAGATTAACTGACCTGGGAACAGCCCTCAGCCAGCAGATGTGATCAGGCTTTTTCTTGAACTCAGATGACCACATTCTCATCAGAGACTCTCAGTATGTTGCTCTGCTGCACCCAGCTCACAAATGGCATGTTTATGCACAGAAAGAGGAAGACGCAGGACAAGGCAGAGTGCATTGCAGAAAATGCCACTGTGTCAGGAACTAAAATGTGATGCAGAACGAGGCTACAGTACATCAACAGAGAGCACACAATACAGATTAAATAAGAATATACTGCATATATATATAGGAAAAAAAAGATAACAGAAAGTATGCACTGCGAAAATTAAAAAAAACTGATGAGGATTGATCAAGCGTGCAAGAAAATGGAATGTTGAATATGGAGTGAAGTGCAGAGTATTAGTTCTGTAAATGCAAACATATAGTTAAAAAGCAGAAATAAAATAGAGCAAAATGTGGAGCATGATGCTGGTCACAGAGAGGATTTACGGCATTGGGGAAGGAGCTGCTTTTAAATCATAAGGCTGCTTTTAAATCACGAGTCGTCTACATCAGGAAGCAGCTGTAATAAGTCAACTGCAGGTTGAGATGAGTCTGCGGTCATCCTATTGGTCTGTATGGTGTTACATTAGATGTATGGGGATTCACCTGAGGGGAGAGAAGTCCCAGTTAAACTAGCGGCCTTTTATACTACTACCATACGGTGATAGCACTTGTATATATGCATTCTCTAAGGGCTGTGCAGAATCAGACAAGGAGGCGTTGACTGACTGCAAACTTGCTCAGTAGTCTGAGAAAATATTGTCACCGATTAGATGACTGGACGGTTGGTGTTAATGTGCCACTCAAGCACTGGCTTCTGTATGGTTTTAGGCCTTCGTCAGGTGACCTGCAAAAGAAAGGGCAGCCAGGTCATGTGGGGGCGCCGTGAAGCGCTCAGTGCTGTGGTCACCGTAGGCAGTCTGGCACAGATGAGCAGGCTTTCAGTGTGGTCACAGTACAGGGGTGTCTCCTTGAGTACGTGAAGGATAACAGAAACAAAGACCTACTCGCTCCAAACCCACCCTTCCTGTGAGGTTAGGGGCAGTGTTATTTAAGGAATTGTGCAGGGCGTACATCTGTCAATAAATACCAGCAAGACATTAAACAACAACAGCTTTCATTGTTTCCTGTGCAATGGATCACCTCCAAATAGCTGAACCCAGACAGACAGGCAGACAGGGGACATACAGTCCAGTTAAGGATACAGACTGTAGTGCCCCCTACTGGAAATGTTGGTATAACTAATTATTTCAACTAACAAGAAGTATATCACAAGAACTGAGGTGTTTACTGGCAACCTCAGGTTAAGATAAACCAAAAGCTGGTCGATAGATCCAGACTTAACACAGAACATAAACACAGACCAAATTAAAGGTAGTTTGTATTTTAAGAGGCCGTCACTAAACTAAAACCTGACAAATTAGTTTTGTCTTTCTGATGCACTTGTGTTCCTGTGTCACTGACCAAAAAAAAAACAGGAGAAAAGATATGTCTGCACGTTAGAATAAGTTTCTGACGGGATGAATCAAACTCATGCTTGAGCGAAATAGAATATCCTCCAGCTGAAACGCTTTAAACCTCTGTAAAATTACTGAATTAACAAGCTGTCAGCGCAGAGGTCTGGTTAACCACAAATTCGACTATATGGCCTGAGAACAAAACAAGAACAATGAGCAAATTGTTCTGAATCACTTCCACTGAACATTTAAACGCCCCCCCCTCTTCCCCCCCCCCACGAACCCTCTGCCTTCCACTGCCGACCTACGACTGATTTGCCGTCCGCAGATCTAACCAATTCCATGACATTGTGGTGGCTGCTCCGTTCAGCAAAAGTGAGGAATCTTCTTGCAGAGATGAGGTGGAGCAGCTGGCCCTGGACGTGGATAAAACTCAGGAGATGATTGTAGATTTCATGAAAGTCCACCCCAAACACACCCCACTGCACACCGATGCCTCCACTGTGGAGGTCGTCAAGGGCAGCGGGCTCCTTGGAATGCGCATTGAAGGTGACCTCACATGGACCCTCAATACCACCTCCCTGGCGAAGAAAGCACAATGTGGAAGCTGCAAAGGCTGAGGATGCAGTGCCTTACAGAGCAGGACGGCTGAGAACATCGCTGGCACCTCTCTACCATCCGTCCAAAAAATCTTCAATCTTCAACTGCCTCTGCAAGGCCACAAGTACACTCAAAGACCCCCCCGCCTATCTGGAAGGAGACTCTGGAGCATTCAGACCAGCTCCACTAGATTACTCAACAGCTTCTTCCCTCATGCCATCAGACTCCTGAACATACTTCTATCTCAGCACCCGTATCTGGAATTCTATTGAAAAACTTAATTTCAATTAAAATTGTTTACCATCCGCACCAGTCACCTTATGCATCAGTTTCACATAATAAATGAAAGAACTGCATCACACTGTACGTTATACACCTAAAAAAACCCCACTGTTCTTCCACTGTAAGCTGCCTGCAAACAAACACACCATACAGCCCAAGTGGAAAGCTGCATATTTATCAGGGTGCATCAAAAAAATGAAAGGTTCATAACTGAGCTGTCTGGCCTATAGTTTTGTTACACTAATATATATATTACCTGTGTAAAAATGTTTTCCTTATTGAAGCTTGTGGAAGCTTGAGGGGCAGCATGTGGTTCAGTGGGCTAAGCCTGTGGGCCTGGAAGGTCGCCGGTTCAAGCCCAGCCTCAGCACGTCTGCAGGTCCATGAGCAAGACCCTTAACCCCCAGCTCCCTGGGTGCCATTATGGGTGGCTGCCCTTCACAGACAGCTTACTCTACAAAGAGCAGGTTGGGGGAGGTATAAAGACAGTTTCCCCACAGGGATCAATAAAAGTATCAATTAATTATTATTATTATTTAGAGGTCTCTTAGCTTGGCTAAAGAATTCCCACTGTACAAAAATAGAACAAGATTTGTTTATTATAAAATCTTTCCTAATAATGTTTTATAATGTCTTTTCAAACAAAGAGAGGGTAAAATAAAGGATGTTTTGGCCAGAATGTGTAAATTAAAACAATTTTTAATTATGGGTCAAGACTCAGTGTGAATGATTATAGATTAAATGATTAGCCAACAAAGCCAGCTGAAATAGTAGATTGTTTCTTCAATTGCTGTATAACAGTTTTTCTAGTCATTGCTTAATGTAGCAGCAAATGAACAGAAGTTCTTTCTTTAAAATATGTGTTTGCAATATGTAGCAGAAAGTTTTAAAAAGCTGTGGAACCTCTAAATATACTTTGGTTCGAAAAATATTTGTCCCTTTTTCTCTTTATGCACAGCCACAGACAGTGGAGCAACAGACGACTCAAAATGAAACGCTTCTATGATTCTGATGCACCCTAGTATTAGTAAAAGCTGTAGAGCTGTTTTTAAAGCCTCAGACAAATGCTATTTTGTCTCACCGTATGCCTGAATATTTTGAAATGACAAAGTTTGCCTTGAAAAAGGAGACACACAAACTATTTAGATAATTATTATTTATTATAATTTCTAAACATACCGATTATAAAAGACAATCAAGTACAGAATTCTTATTTTTATACCACCAAACCATTCAGGTATCATTAATACAAATTATTAAAATAACACTTTTTTTATTTAAATATAAATGTTTGATTACCTCTCAAGATTGAATATACCCCTGGGCTTAGGTTTGCCAAATCAGCTTCCATCCAAATGCTCAAATGAGCTTTTAAATACAATTGCAAAAAAAAAAAAAAAAAAAAAACTCTACTTGAATTTTGTATGCTTACGCCTGAAGCTGGAAAGTGAAAAAGAAAAAAAGTCCCATCCTTGGGATGGTGCATGAACCCAAAGCACTGACCTCTGGGGGAGGGGGGTTGGGGGGTAAAGGGCCCCCAGTACAAAGACCTGCCCGGTCTGGGCGCCCCCTGGTCAGCTGCAAGGTGGCAGGCTGGCTCTTCCTGAGCATTCAGGAGTCCATCCTCCATTGCTGCCTCACTCAGGGTGCCGACACCCCCTGGCGGTCCGCACCCTGCGCAGAGCTCTCCAGAGCTCCGTACGACCTCTGGAATGGGTCCCTCGGGAGGGGCTCAGAGGGCACGGAGTCCTGAAGCACTTTGGGAAGGTAGACCTGTGAATGTAGGAGCATCACTAAGAATGTGCCGGTGAGGCGGGGGTCAGACCATGTGACCTGGTGACGCAGGGCTGTCCTAGATAAGCTCTTTTAGGTTGCCCTAACCGACCCCCCAGCTGTAACCCAGCGCCGCCATACTGACCGAATCTGTCGGGATGGCTGGGGCCTCGTCTCCAGTTTCCTTTATCTGCCAAAACCCAAAGGTATGAGCAACGTAGTTTTAGGTTAGATTGGATTAGACTCGATTCAGCTTCATCATCGCTACAGTACAAGTAGCATTTGAACAATACAGCAGACGTACACTAGGGGGCAATTCAGAGGGGAGATTCTCACCTTGTAGCTGTGCGGGCTCAGGTACTTGAAGTGTCCAAAGCAGGTATATGTAATGCATATGAAGACGGTGACAATGAGGATGGCGAAGGTGAAGAGCGACGTGATGGCCATGAAACCTGTGCAGAGACAGAGCGCGGGTCAGCGCATGGGGTGGTGGCGGGTGGGAATGGCGGGCGGGAGTGGCAATGAGTGGGAATGGCGGGAGTGGCGGTGGCGGGGGAGCGGGAGTGACGGGGGGGAATGGCGGGAGGGGAGGGGCCCCGAGGCGGGCGGGGTTTTCAAGCCCCTCGGCCCTCCCTCTGGCGGGCCCCTCTGGTTCCTTCCCTGTGCACCTAAAAGAAAATGAAATTCGGGGGGGGGGGGGGGGTTAAGAGTAGATTAACATACAGGT
>JAABNY020000038.1:17776410-17791706 GCA_015164015.2 Brevimyrus niger
CTGGATTCCCTCGGGTCACTGGTGCTGCTAAAGGCTCGGCCCATTCATCTGACAGAGCCTTTTCTTCTCCTGGAACAAAGCAGCCTGAGCCCCCCCGGATGAGCGCCCCCCCACCGAGCTCTATTTACTTTTGTGTTTAGTTAGATTCATCTGTGCTCTTATTCTCCTCACACAGGGACAAATATAACAAAACTCTGTGAAAACACAGTTTGAATAAATTAAAATCATTTTAGCCGCGGATGTGCCTCCTCTTTGTTCTTCCGCCGCTCATTTATGTTTCAAGCTCTTTCTTTCAGTTGGACTATTTATATCTCAAACTGTTACTGAACCGGTAGTCCCTGACTGGAGGTCCATTGCGTGTGCATTCCCATGGAACATGCCTCGATGGCTATCCGCGGGAATCGCCGCGGGAAACCAGCTTGAAATGTTGCACCAACTTTCCTCTAACAAGTTCTCTGGAAGCTGCTTTGTTCAAAGAGCTCTTCATCCGGGGATTTAACACAATTAGTGTGCCCTCTTTACCTACACATTAATATAATGAAAAGCCAAATTGATGAAATGTCGGGTGAACCCGCGGGGAGGTGTTCACCACCAGAAAGAACGTGGTCATCTGAAGAACAAGGTCATTGGAAGAACATGATGATTGAAAGAACATGGTCTTCTGAAGAACATGTACATCTGAGGAATGTGATTATCTGGAGGACACGGTCAACTGTACGACACATTTTTCTGAAGGATATGTTCAGCAGAAGAACACTGTCATCTGAAGAGTATGGTTGTCTGTAGAACATGGATTTCTGAAGAATATAGTTATCTGAAGAACACAGTTCTCTGAAAGATATAGTTATTGGAAGAACATGGGCACCTGAAAAACACCATCATCTGAAGAACATGGACACCTGAAGAACACCATCATCTGAAGAACACCATCATCTGAAGAACACCATCATCTGAAGAACATGGACACCTGAAGAACACCATCATCTGAAGAACATGGGCACCTGAAGAACACCATCATCTGAAGAACATGGACACCTGAAGAACACCATCATCTGAAGAACATGGGCACCTGAAGAACACGGTCATCTGAAGAACATGGACACCTGAAGAACACCATCATCTGAAGAACATGGGCACCTGAAGAACATGGTCGTCTGAAGAACACGGGTGATAATGCCGTGCTGCTTCCCTCAGCCGTGCTGAGCTTTTTCGGGGGACATGTCATGGAAGGGCATTGGCGTCTGGAAGCAGCTAATTCGCAGCTGCAGTGCCAGCTCAGTGCATCCTGAGATCCTGGGAGGAAGCAAACTGTGAGCCGGGCTCATGGCAGGTCGTCCCGGATCAGACCAATGAGTCGCGAGCGAAGCCGACAGAGCGGGAAGCCACAGCGCCTCCGCTGTGCGTAATCTGCTCGCTCTGTAGCACCTGGCTTCCCCCGGCAGGTCAAGCGGCGCTGGAAGTGCGCGCGGTGAACCTCAGATGGAGTGCGCAGTTTAAATGCTGCAGACAGAGGAACCGCATGGTGCAGATCTGCGCGTTACAAGCCAACGGCCAAAGAGCCGTACGGCACGCGTGCCAGTCCGCAGCAGCAAAGGATTCTGGGGCTACCGTTCTGCACCGGAGTGCTGGCACACGTGGGCACCCCGCGTACAGGCATCTGTTCCCTGCTGGGACGGGGTGTCTCCCGACCGCGCCGACATCCACGGGGTGTGTTGTCAGGCGGTTTGAAGAGCGCAAGGACAAAGACGTTCATCTCCTAAGGCCTTCCCAGCTATTACATCTCAATCCCGTAAAGCGCTTGTCTGGAGCGATGCCTGCCCAATGCGTTTCCTGGCTCCGTCTGGACGTTTTCAGCCGAACTGGAGGATTTCCTGGTGGGGGAACGGCGCCAGATGAAAGCCTGAAGCGGGACTCCTCAGCACGTCATGCCCAAAGCAGCCTAGCCCCATGCAGCAGTCTAACTGACTTCCCCAAAGCACCACAGAATAATACTCTCCTTGAACATGCACAACAGGTAGTGTGACTGATGCATACATTTTCTTACATACCCTGTAGATTCACTAGTGTCTGGGTATTTTTGGGTTATGGGAAGAAATTGTAGAGCACAAATTAAACACTGGCACGTATTTAGCAAATGCTTTATCCCAAGTGACATATATATATATTTTTTTTGCAAAAGTGGGGTCAGACTGTCTCTGAAGCAATTAGACTTAAGGTTCTTGCACAAGGGTCTGACGGCGAAATCAATCGGTCGACCCTGAGATTTAAACCTGTGACCTTCCAATTACAGGCACAGCATCCCAGCCCATTGAGCCATCAGAACCGCACATGCACGGTGCAGGAGTCTGACCCAAACCGACAGCCCTGGAGGTGTGAGGTAGCACCACTGCTGCAGATGTGCGATATGATAACATCTTGTTTCTCTGGAGCCTAAACAAGTGGATAATGACTTTGGTTTATTTGCAGACTGACCCGAGCTTTACAGAGCTGCAAACGTCTGTGTAATCTGCGCAAGTTCTCCCCCGTAAAATAAATGACTGCCTTGATATGAAAGTCCAGTTATTATCAAAATGCAAATTCCTTCCATGCACCTAGATTATTAGCTGGTACTGTTACTGAAATGCTCCCTGTTCACTGTCTTTGGGGTGACTATGGTCCTTGTGTTTCGACTAACATGATAATAAAGGGTGATTAAACTGACCTTCCATAACTGTCACACCCCCACCGTTACACGCAGAGCGTGTGGGGGCGGGGTCAAACCTTAAGGTCAAATGCATTATTCAAAAGTGATGTTTGTTTAGCAAAGATAGCTGGCAATGTAAGAAAGGCAGGCGACGGAGACTCAGAGTCAGCGCTTTTTCCTTTCATCTCCCCGCTGTTCAATCCATCCAGCGCCTGTCACCACAGGAGAGCGGACAATCTATCAAGGTGCGGAGACGCATCCCTCTCACCTGCACGGCTCCTTTAATGAACAGTCGACATGATCCCGGCTGACAAGCAGGAAATGGATGTAATAAACACCATGTTTTCCGCATGCTCTTTGCATCGGAGACGGATCGCCATGCTGTGCGGCAGATACGAGCCAGGGGCGCGGAGACGGGGCTTCATGCGGCGCCAGTGCCCGGGGAGGAGGGTCACTGCACGCCTCTCTCCTCTCCCGCCCAGTGGTACAGCCGCAGCAGCTCGGCTCAGAGGCTTTTTTGACAGGAAAAACACGCAGCTTAATCCGGCGACGGGTCCTTCCTCCCGCTCGTGCTGAGATTGCACACCCTGACAGAAAAGGTTGTCATGAGGTCAGTGGAAGGTCATTATCCATGACCGCCCCCCACCCCGCACTGAATGAATAAAAGCGTCATTACGATGTGACGTGAAACGTGCTTGGATGTGTGGGTCCCCGGTAAAGCTGCCTACATCCACACATCCACTAGCTTAGCCTTTCAATATGTCAGCTGCCCGCCATGCCGGAGCAGGGGGGGGGCGTCGTGGGGGGGAGAGCATCGCAGGGTGAAGCGCAAGCCCAGCCCCCCCCCCTTATCTGTTCAGTGCTCAGAGGTGTTTGTTGGCCAGGCTCTGGCATATTCCCATGACGAACGGAGCCAGGGTATTTGGCGGATTTGCCAGTCTGATGGCAAATGGATTCTGGATATTTATCGGGATTAGTGGGCCCAATAGCAAATAGATTTTTGGCACGATAAATGGGCCTATAATGAAGAGGTGTAGAATATTTGTTTATAATTTCATCCATAGCAAACATTATTCAATATGTTTTTATGCCACGAAAGTCTCAAATGGTGAAGAGATGGTAACTGTGTCACATTTAAATTTAAATAAAATTTAATTAAATTAAAATTTTAAAAGTTAAATGTCCTTAAACGTAGCATGACTATGGGATGTATTAGTGAACATGTTCAGTGGTGAATATATGGTGACTCTTAAAGCGCTTTTAACATTGCATGATTCATGTAAACGTTAATTTGTTCATGTTTAAATAGATGGTAATTGTGAACAACTGCGTGATTAAGAGTCATTTAATGAACTTGTTCAGTGGTCAGGAGATGATGGACAGGATTATTGGGTTTGGGGATAAACAAATTTTCGGTCTTTATGGACAAATATGTCCGGTAGAAAATGGATTGCAATGTGGTTATAGATTAATGGCATTTGGGTGGATGTGGATGAGAGAATTAACTCTTCTTTTTTAATTTCAGGGTGTCTGTACTCTTACCACAGAGCCATGGCTGGACTGAGCAGAGAAACGCTAAGCTGGAATCTATTAAAATCACATATGAGTTCTTGCCCTAGGGGTACATTTTAATACTCTCTTCACCTTTAAAAAAAAAGAATATCAGGATAAGAAAATCATTTTGTGCAACAAGTTCTGTCTGTATTTCATTTTGATTTAATCTGCATGATGCCTGTCTGGTTCCTGGTTTATTCCATCTCTTTCCCTGATTTTTTTTTTATCCCCGCCTGTGTTCTTGGTTCAGTGATTCTAATTAGCGATCATCTGCTTTCTTAAACTTCCATTCTCCGTTACACTCCCTGTCAGAGATCACAGAGATTCATCTTGCCATCAATCTCTGCAGGGAGGTTCCTTTGAGGAGAGGCTGGGTGTGTGTGTGTGTCTAAGGGAAGGAGGGGGATTCAAATCAGTTAATTGCTGCATTTTTCATCTCCATCTTTTGTTTTACGGCGGAAAAGGCCCTGAAGTAGCCGTGATTCATGGCCTCACTGCCACGGCGAGCAGCTCAATCCTTCATCGCGGCCGCAGCCCAGCGAAAGCCGCTACACTATTACTGTGATGAATATGACTGCTTTCATTTGACCATTTTTTACGAGAGGCAGGGAGTAGGCACTGAGTGTCCCTCAGCAACGTGCTCAGCCAGGAACAATGCAAGGAATACATGCATGCAGATCTCCTTCTCGCGGTTCCCAAAACTGTTACTGTGAAATGTTACTCCGAAAAGCACTGATGGGTATTTTTAGGGGAGCGACGAGCGGGTCGGACTGATAATCATTCACCTTTATAGCTGCATTTTACACTCTCTGGCACATCAATCCGGCCGTGCAGCTTCTGTGTCTCACAGACCCGAAAATCCCATCTAGTCGACCTGAGGGAGCAGTACGCTGGGTCTTAGGGCATGTGGTCCGTCCTGAGAGCGATGATCCGGGCAGGGAGGGGCCCTCGGGAGTGTGCAGCGCTACTGACATATTTCAGGCCGGCTTCACGTGGACTGTAAACCCATCGAAGGAGGCTTGTGACCTGTGACCAGGGCCGATTCTATGTTTTAAGGTGTGGGGTATAACAAGGGGCATAATTCATACAGAGGAGCCAAACCTATCATTAGCCAATGATATGTTTTGAATTGGTAAGCAACAGGGGAGGGGGAACTTCAGCGTCAAATCAGCCTTAAGCTAGGACTCCTACCCCTTTTTCCCCGCCGCTGTATACGCCCCTGCCAGGCAGGACTGGAATCAACATGGAAAGCCAGTCAGGTTAGACTGTGTGCTGACAAGAGCTTTATCAGTTACATTTGAAGTCTCACGCAATCAAATCAAATCACTTTTGTCTCCTCACTTGACACTCAATAGAGTACAGGTGAGTGGAAAACTTGTGTGCAGAGTCCCAAGACAGTGACGATGAAGCAAATAGTGCAAATAGGAAGTACAGGAAAATGACAACATGCTGCATAGTAATAATAAAGAACGTGCAAATTAGAGCAAATAAATACAATACATACTATGGATTGCTGTATGAATATGAGTACGGATGTGGCGGATATGGATGACAGGATGGGTTTGTGGAGCAGAGTTCAGCATTTCTGAAGGCCTGGTAGCAGAAACCATCCCAAGGTCTGCCGGTTTGGACCCAGATACGATGCCGCCTGCCTGACGGTAGCAGTGTGAACAGCTTGTGGCTCAGGCACCGCCTGGTATATACATCCTGGATGTATGTATTCATAATCTGACTTTTCCTTAGGAAATTAACTGTACTGACTCCTGCGCATCAGGACCATCGGGGAAAAGATGCTGCTGTGGCATGATGCTTCTCACGCACCCTTGCGATGCGGTTGGCCTGTTTGCAGGGCCATACTGTGTCATGGGCAGGGGAGGAGTTTACCGCCACTCAAACCACACATTTGTGTGGGACTCCACACAGTCACTAAATTAAATATTAAATGAAAACATTCCTTATTTAGGAGATGCTGAAACAGCGTGTTCCACTAATGAGCCAGCTAGCTAGGATCTTCTTAATCTTCTTGCTAGCTATTCAGTTTTTGAAACATCTTGCCTGGGGGGGGCTGGGGGGCAAATTGACTTTTGAGTAGAGCCCCAGAAACAATAGTCCTGTCCCTGGTCACAGGAATCCACTGTCTACATTACGTGGACAAAAGTATTGGGACACCTGGCCATTACGCCTATAGGAACGTTTATCTAGCATCTCAGCAGGAAACCCCAGACTTCTCTCTCCTCAGCCACTTCATCCAACTCCTCTGGAGGAATCCCAAAGCGTTCCCAGGCCAGCCGAGAACCATAGTCCCTCCAGCTTGTCCTTGGTCTTCCCCGGGGCCTCCTCCCAGTGGGACATGCCCGGAACACCTAACCAGGGAGGCGTCCACAAGGCATCCTAATCAGATGCCCAAGCCACCTCATCTGGCTCCTCTTGATGCGGAGGAGCAGCAGCTGAATCTCTCCCGAATGACCGAGCTCCTCACCCTACAACAGGGTTATTCAATACATGGTCCTCAATGTCCGAGCCCTGCTGGTTTTCCAGCTTTCCTTTACCTGTCAGTCGGGTGTGATGTCTCTGACCAATCAGAATCAGTAATTATTAAATTAACTACCTGGGATAACTGAAAACAAGGCCCGGATTTGGAATCGAGGTTCCGATTTGAAGACATTCCACTATAAATCCATGACATTCCACTATAAATCCATAGGTATCAGTGTGGAGTCGTCCCCCCCCCATGCAACTATAACAGCTGCCACTCCTCTGGGAGACTTTCCCCAAGATTTTGTCTGTGGGAATTTTTGTCCATTCATCCCGAGAAGTATTTCTGAGGTCAGACACTGAAGTTGGGTGTGAAGACCTGGATCACAATCTTCATTGTAGTTCATCCCAAAGGTGTTTGATGGGGTTGAGATCAGGGCTCTATGTGGGTCAGTCAAGGTGTTCCACACCAAACTCATCCAGCCATGTCTTTATGGATCTTGCTTTATGGACCTTGCACTGGGGCACAGTCATGCTGGAACAGGAAGGGGTCTTCCCCAAACTGTTCCCACAAAGTGGGAAGCATATATTGTCTAAAATGTCATGATATGGTGAAGCTTAAAGAGATCCCTTCATTATAACAAAGGGACCTACAGAAGTCCAACCTCGAAAAACAACCCCATACCATAATCCCTCCTCCACCAAACTTTACGACTGGCACAGTCAGGCAGGTAACATTCTCCTGGCATTGGCCAAACCCAGACTCATACATCAAACTGCTAGACAGTGAAGTGTGATTCATCATGTCACAGAACATGTGTCCACTGCTCCAGAGTCCAGTGGGGGTGTGTTTTACATCACTCCATCTGACACTTGTCATTGGGCCTCGTGATGTGAGGCTTACATGCAGCCTCTCGGCTGTGGAAGCCCATTCCATGAAGCTCCCAGTGCTCAGTTTTTGTGCTGGAGTTAATGCAAGAAGCAGTTTGGAACTTAGTAGTTATCGAATCAACAGAGCATTGGTGACTTTTACACACTATGCGCCTCAGCACTTGGTGACCCACTCTGTTACCTTACATGGTCTGCCACTTCAGGTTTATGCTGTTCTTAAATGCTTCCGCTTTGCAATAATACCACTTACAATTCACCATGGACTTTCATAAACTGACTTATTGCAGGAGTGGCATCCAATGACAGTACCACGCTTGAATTCACTGAGCTCTTCAGAACGACCCATTCTTCAACAAATGTTTATAAACCTGACTTTCTGGCTAGGTGCTTAATTTTATACACTCATGGCAATAAATCTGAATGAAGCACCTGATTTAATGAGGTGTTTCCCAATACTTTTGTCCAAATAGTCAGAGGGTAATTCAGGTAAAAGTCCAGACCTGGATTTTGTTTCAACCTACCAATTTAGCATAAAGAGTCAAAGCCACAGAGAACTGGCTGGTTGAAACAAAATCCAGGTCTGGACTTTTACTCTCTGGACCTGAATTACCCAACTCTGCATATAGTGTTTCTGCTGCTTAATTTCCTTGTGATGATTCCATTGATGACTTTTGCAAAACAGCCATATGGGGAGTAAATCTCCTGCGATGCTCTGTGCAATTTTATTGGCTTGTTCTTTGCTCTTTGCCATCAAAATGAAACAATAAGTCACCAGAAATTGAAAGCTTGGTGAGGTGTATTTTCAAACAATCAATAAAAAGAGGGATGTGGACGTCCCTGAAGCCCTCAGACAAATAACAGGCCAAAAAGCAGCTGAATGAATTGGCCTGTGCATGAATCAGTTCTCTACGCCTGGTGTGTCCTTCAAACGGCTATAAACTTATCGTGATTCAGCAAGAAGTGGCTTCTTGGTCTCAGCTCACTGTCAGTCTGGGGAAAATTCATAAATTACATGCAACCAAACCTGCAGGCATAAAAAGGAATGACACATTATTCTGGTTGTATTTTTGTTAAATTTTCCAATGTTCAGTTTTAAGAATGAGGTGATGACATCATAATTCGCTTGTGTCCGGTCTTACTCTGTACAGACAGCTCTTGATATGCATAAAAATGACTTAAATAAAATACATTTAAAAATACACAAAAATTACATAGAGTTTTACAGAAACACTAATGCTAAGGTTGCTTGCAAGTAAATTTATACTTATTCTTCTCATTTATTTATTATGTGTTCTTTGGGTACATACTGATAATATTTTTTTGGTTTGTGTGTTTTTTCTATAAGGTTTCTGAATGGTTTGGGAAGGTAAATCATGTAAAATGTGACTTGCATTGAGGTCTCTGAAATGGATTACTTACCACAGGGGAGAGCTGCCTGTAGTACTCAGTCCTACTCACACCCTGCTAGCAATAGAGTATTGTCAGACATGGATGTGCATGTATTCTAATGCCGTCACTTTTATTTTGGGTATGCGGTGCTCAGCAAAGGTTTGTTAAAACAGACCATTGAGCTAATTAATGGGATTTGATGATAGGTAGTAATCCGATTTGATAGATAGGTGATGAACAAATGTGAGATCAGTATTTCACTTGTGTTAATCATTATTTGTTCCTTCAGTATTTCACAAAGGTATATTGAATTAAGAGATACAGTAATAAATATAGTAACTGCTTGGGATGAAAGATATATCATGACTCATTAAAGATGTACAAACGTGCGATCAGTATTTCGCTCGTGTAAATCATGACTTGTTCTTTCAGTAGCTCCTTCAGTAGTTCACAAAGCTTTACAGAAAGGTTTATAGAATTACCAGATATACAGTAGTAACAAATATAGCAACTGCTTCAGATAAACATGCACCACATATCATTACTAATACATTATCATAAGATCAATATGTAACTAAGACCTAGTTTGTGGATAATTAATACATACGTGATAGCATAATACTATATAATTGGTGCCCTGTCAAGTATTACCAATAATGGTTTAGAAATTATTTTTTGCACAATGTAAATGATGTCTATGTTTTGCATTGTATGCAATGTCTATCCTGAAGACAGGTGCACTGTGGGTCCAGGAGGATCCTGGTTTCATTTCTCTCTGTATTGTACATGTCTAAGATGAGAATAAACCTTTACTTGACTTGCCTTGACTGGAATAGGCTCGTTTCATACACTGCAGCATACGTTTCTCACTGGAGAGCATCTGTGGGATGAGGTCCAGAGGAGACGTCCACTACTGACATGTAGAGAACATCACCTGTGGCAAGAGGCAGCAGATATCTACCCCAGTTCATGTCATGTATGAGGCCATGTATGAGGAGAGGTTAGTAACAGATAAGCTAATCATACATGAGGTACATAGACACATAGACCTAGACTGAAGTTTCACATGTATACACACATCACCACACACGCACGCGCACACACACACACACACACACACACACACACACACACGTACACACACATGCGCACACACATGCACACACAAGCACACACACACACACACACACACACACAATCCAGAGGAAATATCACCCCGGATGCTGAGATAGTGCAGGAGAAATATGACACGCATGCTGTGCTGGCAAAGATGAAACATCACACACATGCTGTGTTTGGGAAGATGAAACATGACACACACTGTGTTAGCAAAGATGAATCATCGCACGCGGATGGCATTGGAAAATCTGCCTTTTATTCACATCTCGGAGCATGTCAAAGCCGGCGTGTACTCGCAGCCCCAGCGGTGACGTTCTTCCCACAATGCACTGTGTCTCTGCAGGGGTAGTTCCTCTGTCTCCTTGGCTAATCCTGTGTCGTTCTGCCGCACAGATGAAGGCCTGCACCTACGAGGTACTCTGTTAGTAAAGTGGTTAGGGGGCACGGATCCTGATGTACCCCATTTACCTCCTACATGACTGTAATCCATACACAGCAAAACTTTTAAACAGATGAAAGTTACATTTCTTCTAGATTCTTCTAGAAACCAAGCATTGTAAAAAGGTGTCCCCACAATGAGTTATTAAATAACATAATTGTATGGCTCAGTGGGTTTGGTGCTATGCGTGTATTCAGAAGGTCCCTGGTTCAAATATTAAGGTTGGCTGATTGATTTTTACTATTGGGCCCCTAGGCAAGAGTCTTAATCCTCAGCTGCCTCGGGGACTGTCTGGCCCTGTGTTCTCCATAACAAGAAGTTGCTTCAGAATAACAATGTCTGCTTGAAAAGCAAATATCAGAGATGTTCCGGCATGCTACTGAGAGTAACAGTAGCAACACAGTGTTGTTTTTAGTAATAGGTAGTTAATTAATGCCCCCCACCTATTTTACCATTTATCTGTGTTGTTTACTTAACTACTGGTCAGTGCATCCAGTCTTCTGCATAGTGACCCTGTCATGTCCATATTACTGCCCATCCTGTAGTGGGGCCTTACAGGTTAACTGGAGGCTGATGTCAGGGGTGCACAGTTGGCTCCCGTTTTTCGTATTGCAGTTTTGGGGGTTACTGGGGTAGTTGGAGTCTGCCATTAACCTGTGAACCCAACGACAGGTGGAAGAGCCAGCCAACTGCTCCTCAGCCGCCAGCAGGATGCTCTCCCCTCTGAATAATTAAGATGCCAGGTTACGTGTCCTGCAGAGCTGTAAACATTCACGGCAGGGCTCCTCTGCTATGCTCCTAACCAGGATAACGAGTTAGAAGATGGATGTAAGGATGGGCGGATGGATGTGCCCTTTATTCTGTCTGTTAAATGCAGTAGATTTCGGATGAAGCAGACATGCTCTTAGGTGCCACCAAAGATCTGCTCCCCTCCTCCACAGCTGCCTTGGCATCCCCGTGATCCCCGTGTCATGCGGCAGCCGATCATTTCTAAAGTAAGTCCTGAACCACTTTTCTGCACTCTGTGATGTGTTCCCAGGCTCTGCTGACACACGTCGGCGTGCGGGGGCTGGCCTAAGCTTTGCCGCAGGTAAAGGGGGGGGGGGGCAGTCACTGTCTCCAGAAGATGGCGCCCTAAGCAGTCGCCTATGTGGCCTACGGGTTTGACCAGCCCCGCTGGCATGGCAGAACCGCTCACCTCCTGGCGCCAACCTGGGATGACGAGCTTACAGCAATCAAGCGGGTGACACAGGGGCCGCATTTTCCTGTTTGTCCCTGCAGAGGCCCTTGGGGTGGGCCGTTGAATTCCCCCCTCAGTGACGCCCCCGGAACCCCCCCCAAGCCTTTGTGCCCGTTCATGACAGACAGCGGATGTTGATGCACAATGAAGGGGTGTTTCCTAAACATTACAGTGCAGCTGCTGTGTGCGATTTATGTAATCGGTCAGAGTTGGGGCAGTGCATCATTACATATGACGATACTGGCTGGCGCGTCGGTGTACTCAAGGTATGATTCACGCCATTAACAGGAAAACGCGACCATTCGTCTTGCAGAAGGTAACGGCATCCTGGTTAGCGTGTGGCACTATATCACTGAACCAGGGAGGGCTGCAGCCCAAACCCGCGTCAGACGGGGCCTGCGGCTCTAATTAACGATGGAAAATCAATTGTGCTCCGGTCTGACCAATAAATGTGCCATGTGAGTGATTCTTACTGAATCGTGTGTTACTTCACCTTGTTTACTTTACAGACTAATTAATTATGAAGAAGCGCAGCTTGGGAAGCACTCCAGCCACAATGAGGCAGAGACCTTTGAGGTAAGTAACTGATCTGGCACATGTGGACTAAGTGTGAATTCATTTTGCGTTCTTTGATGGATGTGGACCTGACTGTCATCCCTTCTGCTGACAGAGCTGGACTGAGTTAGATGAGAGGGCTAGATGTACCCTGTTTAGCTACATCCTGGACGCTTATGAGCATAACTACCCCCTCACCCCCTCCGCCCGGATACCTGGAGTTATTTATCATCGATGGAGTGAGTGTGTGTGGGTTAGGGTCTTTCTGCAGTGTGCATCCGTGCATGTGCGCATGTGTTTGTGAGGTGTGCGTGCCCGTGTGAGTCTGAATGTGTGTCTGCTAGGTGTGTGTGCATGAGTTACTCTGAGTGCCAGTGACTCTGAGTGAGAACGACTCTGAGCGTATGACTCTGAGCGTATGACTCTGAGTGAGAGTGACTCCGAGTTTGTGCATCTCCCCGCTCCCATCTCCACTTGGCCGCTCTCACTCTCCTCAGCGTTTAACCGAAGCCCTAATGATGGCATTAATTAACAGCTAGCAGGTCATCTGAGAGTCTCTGTCACCGGATCGCAGCTTAAAAACGTGATAATGAGCAGCAGAGCCTGGCTGAAGCGCTTCACACGCAGGCGGCGGCCGCTGTAAACACAACGCAGAGAGGCGGCGCCGCACCGCAGAGAGCGCCGGCCGACCGCAAACTCCAACGCAGTTGTTTATTCTTGCGTCATTTTGAAGGGATGTTGCTAATTACTCCCGTCATTTCAGACGACGGTGGCCCGTGATCCTCGCCGGCGATCTTGACCGCGACGGCCGCGTCACGCCGCGGTGTCGCCCCGACCGTGGAGAGTGTTCGACAGACGGACGACCACTGCGGTCTCCGCGATGTCGGCCTCGCGTGTCGCCTTCAGCAGGAACCCACGCTCCCAGCCGACGAGCCTCTACCTCCCCGCGGTGCGAAGAGTCCGGGAAAGGCCTGGAATACTAATGCCCTCTTTATGCTGCTCTGCTTGCCCAGCCTGCCCACCCCCACCCCCATACAGGCTCAGGAGCTCCTGAGCACCAGGCTGATTAATTAGCAGGAGACGGGGGCAGGAAGTCACGCCCCGCGCCCGGCTGTGTGCCGTGAACGCGGCCGGCCCGTGCCATGTGGGATAAGCAGACAGTGTCAGCCCACTGCGCGCTTCTGCCATGCGCTGGACTGTCAAGGGGTCTTGCCTTTTCTCTGAAGCCGCCGCCATGTTTAGGAGACAGCAGAGCGTGCAGACAGCCGGGGGCCACACGCCGTATACCTGGAGCACCGTCTGCGTGCGTACCACTGATCAGGAAGTCTGCAGAGAACAACTCCCTCCCCCACAATGAGCAAGAGGATTACTGGGGGATTCAGACAACAGGGTGAGCGCCCCCCCCCCTCCCCCCCCAAAGTCCTCTTGAGCTTGAGAAGGGGAGGGTGTTTAATGATGCAGGTGACAGAGCTTCAACAAAAATCTGAATCAGAACCAGAAAGATCTTTATTGGAATATGAACATACCAAGAAATCATCTTAGTGGTACATTTTTTTAACACTAAGCTGCATGATTAAAGGATTAGACAGACAGACAGACAGAAAGACAGATGTGGAAAAGAAACTGGTGTGGATTTCTCTGAGTCTGCCAGACGGTACAGTCTGGATAAGCTGGTGTCCTGGCTGCAGATTGTACACAGGAGCAAACATCCTGACGGCAAGACGGAGCAGCTTTACCTGAACACAAAGCAGCAGAGAAGAAGGCAGGTGTTTTAGGCACATAGTCATATATTAAAATAAAGGGGTTAACCCCCCTCCCCTTCAGTGGCTTAGGAACCAGGTGGACGGGGGACTACCCCCTACTATTTAATTTGGCTTCCACTGTCCCCCTGAAAAAATAGACCTTTGCATTTCAATTTCCAATCCGTTGTGTCCCCCTAATATCAGCCACTCTCTTACGTTCTTGCCCCTTTCACATTTTTTTTTTTAAGGCCCCCAGTCACCAAAATCTATGGGAGGGGAGACATTGTAAAAATCTACAGCGAGGAATCGTTTTGTTGACTTGCTGGACCCCCCCACAAAATGTTTTTCTAGCTACGGGCTTTGGGCGGAGTAACATTAAAGCGAGTGGGTGAAATGAAAAGCCTCGTCTATGGTTTAATAGAGGCTAACAATAACAGGGATAGAAATTAGGCCCCAATCAAAGAAGAGAGAAAGAAAGAATATGATTCCTGACCATTCAACTCAGCAGTTTAATATAGTGAAATACAGGCAGCTCTCAAATGACAAGTAATCCGATCCATCCATCCAATGCACATATACTAAAGAACCTGTACTGAATAATTGTAAACATTTAATGTAAATTGAGTTACACCTTTGGACATTGGACAGTGCTTCTGTGAATTCTATATATCTCGGATATTTTTTTGAGTAAATCTGGATTTACTTAAGCCATTTTCACACAAGCCGAGATCCAATAAAAATATTACAATAGAAAATGTGTCTGGTCCATGAAGCGCCGTTTCGCCATGACAGAGCCGGAACCCGGGACCATGTGCTCGCCTGAGCAGACCACAGCGGTGCTTCCAGGGCCGGCAGGACGGCGGCTGCGGCCATAACAGCGGTAAAGTGCTACATCTGGAGGCTGTGAAGGCATCGCCCTGCTCTGCCCCAGGGTCCCGCTGAAGGTCAGGGCCTCCGCTGAGCCTTCATTAGTGCACACCGCCTCCCTCCGCGTGCAGTGCACCCACGTGTGCTCAGTGCCCATTGATCCGGGTCATCGATCCTCTCGCTGAGCTCATCCTCTGTCACATGTGTCTCAGTGGGTCCAGGGGGAACCTCTGCCTGATGGCACACTGGCCTTTCGTGAAGGTTCTGATCAATATAGCTATGATGGTGGGGACTTTCTCTCCTTTGATCCCGGAAATTTGCAGTGGGTTGCCCCAGTTTCTC
>JAABNY020000038.1:17791806-17806510 GCA_015164015.2 Brevimyrus niger
ACACACCCACTCATGTACAGTATATATATATATATATATTTATATATAATAGTGTTTTGGATGCCTTAAAATCATATACAACATAATACATGAAAAGTAGTCCGAATCTCTCACTGGTGCACTAATCTTTGTAAACAGTGCCATTAATCATTAGTGCAGATATTAATTAAAATCCCCGTCATAAGGGACAAAATAACACGCATCAGACTCTGAGCCAAAAAAATAACTTAGCATTTAAAACAGTAGCTCCCCATCTCACTCAAAGGCACCGTTTGACAGTGAATTTTAGTCTTTAAAGTTTCCCGTTAATATGCGGCCGATAATAAGGTGTGCAGCTTGCCCCCCACCGACGCGAGTTCAGTCCTAAACCTGAGGCATTAACATTTTGAAGAGATGCTTGTAGTTGGAGGAGTGATGTCACCATTGAGTCTTAAAGCATAGCCCTTAACACCCAGGTGTCCATGCGACCGCCTGACCCTGCTTCTGCACTTTATGTCACCTTGGATAAAAGCATTCGCCGTATAGCCTAACAAAAAATGTAAATCTCAGAAGTACTTGCAAATAAAAGGAAGCGCTTGCCATTTTTTTCGCCTGTGTTACTTTTACTACGGTACCTTCCCGCGGTGGTGAGTAACCTTTCATGGCATCATGCTGACTGACCAGTCTTGAGTGTTTTTTTTTTTGTAGATTGTCTTTTTATTTATTTGTTCACTGTCATTACTTCATTATGCAAAAGGCCATTAAAAGAGATTTTTCCCAGCATTGTCTCTGTTTCAAGATGGATTTAAAACGAGTTCAAATTGAGGTAAATGTTAGAACAATTAAACGCCCAGGGACGGCGAATTCCTCTTCTGACATTTAGAGTCTCGTATGCGTCGGAGTGCTGCTCCCTCTGAAACGTCCATCTCCCTCCTCTCTGTTCGCTACCCGTTCTATTCTGACAAATCTGATTGAAAGATAATGCCAGAATTATCTTCTTTCATCTCTTCTCTACCGGCTTTTCCGTTTAGGGCACAGACCACTGACGGTGTTTGCGGATGGCTAATTTCCTTGACTGCCATCTACACAAGTGTTACTAATGATTTTATAAATTACACCCTGTCCAATAACCGCACGCTTGTGGTTTCATTTAAAGACACTATCAATCAGCAGAAATTAATTTGTGTGACTGAATGCTGGTGACTGTCTGCTGGTCTCAAAACTGACCAATCAACTGATCTGAAAGCAGACATTTCCTGCCACAAGCTTCAACTTGTCTGACTTCTTTCTAAAATTTTTATTTGTATCCTTTTTGTTCTGCTATTTTTAAGTTTTTGTTATTTGCTCCTCATGTCAGCCTTAAAGGCTGCTTTATGATTGACACCCTTTCTGGCCAATCGTTTGCCTCTCTGCCGGTCACATGGGTCTTGCAGGTGGTTTCCTACAGTGGCAAGTTCAACCGATCAGCAAAACAATGGCTGCTGTATTTTTCCCCTGTTGCATTTTCAGGAATTAATGACCAGAAGTGGGGGTGGCATGGTGGTGCAGTGGTTAGTGCTGTTGCCTCACTCATCTGGGATCCAGGTTTGAGTCTCTGCCTGGGTTGCATGTGTGTGGAGTTTGCATGTTCTCCCTATGTTGTTGTGAGATTCCCTCGGGGTACTCCGGTTCCCCCCCCCCCACACAGTCCAAAGACATGTTGAGGCTAACTGGAGTTGCTATATTGCCCATAGGTGTGAGTGTGCCCTGCAATAGGCTGGCCCCCTGTCTAGGGTTGTTCCCTGCCTTGTGCCCATTGCTTCCAGGATAGGCTCTGGACCCCCCACAACCCATACGGATAAGTGGGTTGGAAGATGGATGACCAGAAGCAGTGAGGAGTCAACATGCCAGCTCCATCACTGTTTTTTTATACCTCTGCATGGAAAATCTTAAAAGAGTCTGAAAAAGTAATGAGAAGAATGAGACACAATAAAATCAAACATCCCCTGAGGCTATTCATGGCTAGTTAAAAAGCAAAAAGATAAATGTTCTATACTGGACAAGTGCAGATCTAAATCCCATAGAGAACATGTGGCTTTCTATGAAAGTTGCGGTCAGCAAGCATCACACAACCAACATGACAGACCGTAAAGCAAGTCTGCTAGAATAGGCAAAATTACCCCTGAACAGTGTTAAAAACTTAACTCAAAATATGGTTAGCTGTTATTGCAGCAAAATGTGACTCTAGCAATTACTATGTATAGGGGGTTGATTATTAATGCAAGCATAGTTTTTCCATTTTTTTTCAGTTTCTTTAAAAGATTTGCTGACAAATAATTGATTATGGCTTAGAGCCAGACTACGAGGTTTCCATAAAAACAGTGACAGGAAGAATATGGGCATATATCATTTGTGATCATTTTAAGGGTGGGTTCAATAATTTTGCAAGGCACTGCATCTGAAGCGGACAGAAAGTATCATCACTAACACTGTCCCTAGCATCCGGAAAGCAGCAAGGCGCAGAAGAAGGTTCTTGATTTGGGGAGGAATGTCCACGAATTTGAAAGGATGGCTTTGTCAAAGCAAACAAGGAGCGGAGGATGGGAAAATGGCAGAGTGAGATTCCCAGAATTGATGGTACTGTGTCCAGCTAGCCATTGATACTATCGCTTCTCCTGGCTCCACAGACACTGGAAATGAAATAGACAGTTGATACAAGTATCTCAGCTAAAATATTGGATTTTAGAAAAGATTAGTGCCCATCTTAAGGTTTGCACATGAGATCATCCCATAACTTCTTTGTTTCAGGGTGATTAAACTTCATGGTTCACATCTGTAATGAAGCTTTCTTCTAGTTTTCGAGGTCTTGGTTTATAAGAAATCTTCTCCAAGTCCATGTCTCTTGTTCGGCTCAGGAATGTTAGTTCCCCTCTCTTTCTCCCCCCTCCCCATTTCTGAAATGCTTATTTTGACTATCTAGCCCAGGGGTCTCCAACTCCAGTCCTGGAGAGCTACCGTCCAGTGATGAGCCACAGCTGTTCTCAGGTAAATACCAGGAACAGGTGTGGCTCATCAGAAGCCAAGTAGAACAGAAAACCTACTGGATAGTAGCTCTCCAGGACCAGAGTTGGAGACCCCTGATCTAGCAGGCACTTTTATCCAAAGTAAGGTACATTTGAGCAAGCAAGGCAAGTTGATCACTGGAGTGATTGAAGATAAGAGCTCGACTCATGGGCCCACCGGTGAAACCACTCTGTCAACCACAGGATTTGAACCACTATCCTTCAGATCATAGATGGAATGGCCTAAACCACTGGGCTGGACACCATCACCTAGGTCAGGCAAGGGCAATACAATTTTTTTTTTTTGATGAGGTCAAGCTTCCTTCTGAGTGAAATACTACCTGAATCTTGTGGCAAATCATGTGTTTCTAACAATATTATTACCACTATTTTGTTTTTTTTTTCATATGTTTTGCAGGTTGGACAATGGATGGATGGATGGAACTTGCCTTTCCTCACTTGTATTCTGTGACCTTTGATATGGAATGATTGGTTGTTTTTCTTCTAGCACCATCAGGTTTTTAGGTCTAGTCATCTGTAAAAGCACTGGGATGGACTCCATGGTCTTGGACTCCAGATCTAAGAATCCCATATCTTTGTGGAGGACTCTACTCAGGCTAAAAAAACTGAAATGGTCTTGCACACTTTTCACAGACCCAACAATGCTGTAATCTTTTTATTTTCTTTTGTTTCATATTTTTATTGTTTTATGAATTGTACAATAAAAATGACTGCATTGCAGAATGTGTACAGAGATGGGTCATTTTCAGTGGTCATTTCAGCCAAATCCAGCATCTCTAATCACTTCTGGTCCTTGTTGCCAATAGGAGCCCTTAGGATGTGCCTCACATGCAATACGCCAAGCACCTCCAGCATCAGTCAGGATACACTTCAGCAGAATCATACCTGGGACGTTTCAGGTGAGACACAGACTGCAATGTCTTTGTTTCTGTACTTCTGAAGGTACGATGACATTGTCTAGCTGTCATTTCCACCTGTGCCTGCTGACAAGTTCCTCTTTGCAGCTCTAAATTCATGTCAAGCACTTTAAGGTACCTCTGTGGGCAAGTATGCTGTCACTTCTTGACTTGCGCAAAACTGACTCACGTAAATCTGGACTTGAGATAAGTTGCATATAGCACATGGAACTGGTAACACAAAAAGGGTTTGCGGAATGCATTACTTATGCCGATCTGGAACTGCCCGTATATATACGTGTTTCCTTAATGAATTAGACAGTTACTTTGTATTGTAATTTGTCAGATTGTAATGGATTGTACAGTGAGACATGGGAAGGTTAAGTAAATTTACCTCATTTGGCTAATCTTTCAGTAATTATAGTAATTATGTAGATGGGTGGTGTTGCCCTTTCTGAGGTGGAGGGAAGTGGCTTCTGGCCAAGCAGACTGTGCTCTCTTTATAAGGAATCTGAGTGCATCAACAGTGTGTTTCACCGCGATCTCTCTTCTCTCTGTGGCTATGGGCGGGGATCTTGCGATTGTCGTCCAATGGTATGGTGCCAATCGTCGTCTGCACCAGGGAGGGTTAGTGGCTCTGTGGTGTCACACATCCTGAAAAAGTGCCATGCATTGGCCCCTGCCCCCAAGGGAGGGGGGGGGGGGATACGGGGACACCCGCCTGGGTCACTCAAGTGTTGCTGTCCTTGGTCTGGACAATCCACTGCAAGGGATCATAGTCTCCCAGGCCTCTTGAAGAAGTAATACTTCAACTCATGGGGGCCCCACATGATAGCCGGGGCTTCCCAGTCAAAGGCGGCATACTGCGATTCAGCTGAGATGAGTTTCCATGAGATGTACATGATGTTCATGTGGAAAGGGCTGTGAGGCAGCGGAGGATCAGTTCAGTGGACAGGACCGCTGCTGTAAATTACTTAGTTTCTGTGACTTCAGCCCACCAGATGCCATCAGTTTGGTCTTTCCCATTAAGTTCCAAGGGAGGGTAGCAATGGCAGGTGGTGATTTTAAAGATGGGAGAAGCACAGTGTACTTTCCAGCTACTTATATGTAAATTCTGCTCTTCTTTCTTTTTGTAAGAAATTATCAGTTATTCTGTTATGCCAGCATGGCTACTTTTCAAGCAATTTGATGATTTCGAACATACAGACAGCTTAGTTAGCAAGCCAACTACAAAACTGAACGTTCCCTGAAAATTAAACAAGCGATCAAACTTGAAAAGCCAATGATAAGTTTATGTGCAATATTTACAAATGCCAATGGTACATTCAAAATGCTGTCACTCTGCATTGCAACAAAACACTTCCCTGCCTCTGCATGCATGTGACAGAATGAATAAATACTGCAAGCCAACACCTGCAAAAGTGTGTGTCAGTTGTCAGTATTAATGTTATTGGTAGTTTATCCGGTCTTGTCAAGATGTCTCCCAATCACCATGCAGAGAATCCTGGCTTCCAGGCAAGTCTAAAACATCTGACTGCATGTCTATCTGTCCAGTCAGTGGTGACTAAGTAAAAACTATGTATGAAGCTTTCATAGATTCCCAGTGAAGTACAGCATCGAGGCGGGCTCCAAAAATACATCATCAAGGCATATTGACCAAAACGCTTTTGTCTATTTTCCATTTAGACAAAGCTTACATGAATCCTCCATAGATTTCCAGTGAAGCACAGCGTCAATGAGTGTCTATGGGCAGAATTCATCCTGATTTTAGATGGAAAATTAACATGTATGTTGCAGAAAACAACTCCCATAAAACGATTGCCACTATAGCTCAATTAGTAAGATAGATTACACTTTTCATCGCAGATTGAAATTACTTTACATTGATACATGGTCTAATTCAATTCCTTAGGTGATTTTGTGAGGGAAGCTGTGCTTCCTGTGTGGTCGTACAGCAATCACTTTTGGTAGACAGAGAGGAATCCCAATCAAGAGTCTCAGCTAGTGAGTCTCAGTGAATCCTCAGTAGAATGTGGCAGAGTAATTCCTAGCCTAAGCTGTCAGGTTATATTTATTTTCATGCTTATTTTAGCACTTTCCTTTGCATATCGTCTTATTGTCTATTATGTTCTTACATTATGTTATTTTTCTATGCTACTGTACCAAGAAATTTACCCCATAGGAATCCATAAAGTTCTATCTTATTGTTATCTTATCTGTTACCCTGTGGAGGCAAACAAGGAGCTCCATCGAGCTCCTGGCCTGGATTAGGACGTCACCTACATATACCACTGCATACTCATGGTGAGGGCGAAGCACAGTGTCCATCAAACTCTGGAAGGTAGGGGACACCCCATGACACCCAAAGAGATAAAAGCAGTGCAGCCAGTGACCATTGGGGGTGCTGAAAGCCATCACTTCCTTAGTTTCCTTCTGGTGAGGTGCAGGGTAGATATGATGTTACCTATATGCTCCAATTGTTCATCTACATGAGTCAAGGGGTAACTGAAGGTTACTACCAGTTGGGGACCATCACAGTAGGACTGGTCCAGGGGCTTTGATTCTTCAGTCACTCCCAGCTACTGCATCTTCTTGATATCATCCTTCACTGCGTACCAATATGGCATCTGACATCCAATATGGACAACCCCTAGGATGCAGGTGGATGCAGTGTGGGGGGCCTATGTAGATTGCCTCCAATGACCCCCTGCAAACAGGAAATGCCATGGCTTGATCTATTGATTCTGCTGATTGATGTGGGAGGGTCTGCTTGGTGGAGTGATGGCTGGGTTACCAGATCTGGTGATTCACGGTATCCACCTTCTTGGGGCAAGATCAAGGAGCTGGTCGCCGTGGTGGAACTTTTAGGGCTGAGTTGGTCAATGGTATGCCTGCTGTTGTGGTTTTTGGACTCTCTAATGATCAACATGAGCCCCTTTATTGAAGGTGGTGTACAGAGATCCACAAATGGACTCGAAGGGCACCTCAGTGATGGGGAATGGCACCATGAGCTGGGCAGTGGTACAAAAGGCTTTGTTGACATGTTTTTGAATACAGTGCTTATTCCTGAAGGAAGCAATTGCATCTGTATTCTGGGCTCTCCATTACCCAGCTATGGAGTGCACCACCAGCATGTCCTAGTGAGGTACCAGACTGGGTAAACCTGGTGGATAACCAGATAAACCACAACTGGATAACCAAATCTTGGAGCCCAAACATAACCCAAGATCAGTGGGGACATGCTTATCCCCAGTAGGCAGGAAGTGTGGCATTCCTTGGAACTTTTTCCTGAAGGGAAACTCAAGGCTATGTCAGGATCAGGGCTGCTGCTTTTGAGGGACTTGCTGGTGGGCAGCATGGCTGTGAGGCTGACCTCACCTTCCTGCAGCAAGGTGAGGGAAGCCAGCACCCAATCGGTTATATGCAACTGGCAGAAGAACTGGTGAGAGACTGGTCTATGGCAACCTCCTCCACCAATGGATAGGAAATGTAGCGCTCCAGTTGATGTTATCGTGGAGATGCTGGGTGACTGCACCAAGCCTGCCTACGGTCTCCGGGTCCCCCCTTAGTGTCAGCTGCAGCGAGGAAGCACAAGAGATACTACTGTAGATCGGGCAGGTGATGGGCAGGTTAAGGGCACTTCGAAGGGGGGGGGGGGAGGGGGTTAGCTTCATGTGCGGCTGCCACCTGCGCTTTAGTTGCTAGCCAGACAGATGGAAGGTGGCAGTCCCATCCAGGCAGGCATCCTCCTAGCTGTCTATGGTCAGGGAGAGAGGAAAAAAAACATAAGCCGGGCACAATGGCGGCGCTGCATGACTCAGCAAATTAACACACCATACCTGTTGTTAGAAGGTCGCTGGTTTGAATCTCGTCGGTGAAGGGACTTCACCATTGGGCCCTTCAGCATGACCATTAAAACGAATTGCTCCAGGGTCTGGGCGACTCTGCCTTGTGAAATGTATGTCAGGTTAAATAAAAAGGTATCCACCAAATAACTAAAAGTGCAAATGACCACCCAGTCACTCTGCGGACCTTGAGATGTACCTGGGAAGGTGAACACGCCCCTTCTCCTTTAAATACATCAGCGCCGCTGGCCGTGTCCTATTGGCTGTGAAGCCATTGGTGAGGATCTTGCAGTTGCTGTCTGGCAGCATGGTGCTAACTATCATCTGCATGATGAGATCACACCAGGTATTAGTGAGCTGTCTTCTGTACTGTTTCAAATCAGGTGAAAAATGTTTGCATTTACGCTCTGTGTTTGCACAGGATTTTTCCAGGTACTCCAGGTTTCTCCTGTAGTCAAAATACAGGTGGCAGAGTCTGTGCCCTCCAGTAGATTGGCATCCTCTCCAATGGGTCCCTGCTTTCATTTATGTGCTTCCTGAGCTGGGCTTCAAACTCACTTTGTCTCTTGTCCAGGTGTACATTACATTGTGGGGACCAAATGTCTCCACAAAGTAATAAAAACCTGTTATTTTGACATTGTGGGATCATTTTTTTCGGTCCCTACAAAGGTAAAATCAATTTCATAAAAAATCTGTTACTGCAATCAAAAAACAGAAAGGTTGTTGTTGCATGGGACCTGGGTTTTTCCCGCATAAATGAATGGAAGGTCCCCAAAAAGATATGAGTACAGCTCTGTGTGCACTGGACAATGCATGGATAAATAATTTGGTTAGCGACTGCAGAATAAAATACAGTAAACAACCTGCTGCATATGTAATAGATGCAGATGTTTGTGTTGGTTCTAGTTGCTGTGTTTCTAATAAAGATGCAGGTGGTTCTGTGGGTTCTAAGTGCTATGTGTCTAATGAAGATGCAGGTGTTTGTGTTGGTTCTAGTTGCTGTTTGCCTACTGAAGATGAAGACATTTGTGTGAGGTCTAGCTGCTGTGTGTCTAATAAATATAAAGGTATTTATGTGGGGTCTAGCTGCTGTGTGTCTAATGAAGATGCAGGTATTTATGTGGGGTCTAGCTGCTGTGTGTGTAATGAAGATGCAGGTGTTTGTGTGGGGTCTAGCTGCTGTATGGCTGAAGAATATGCAGGTGTTTATATGGGTTCTAGCTGCTGTGTGTCTAATCTGTCATAAACAATCCCAAATATGTTCTTTTTTAAAGTATAGTAGATAAAATCAGTAAAGAATTTGTTTCAAGTATGAAAACATTTTAAATAAACAGATATGAGGAAAATGAAAGAACCTGAATAATTAATTCCAGTGTTGAGCTTGTGGAGAGGACCTCACTGGCCCACGTTCCCCTCGATCTCTTACAATACACGGGGCCTGTTTAAAGTAATTTGTCCCCAAGAGAAATGATGAACCCCTTACAAGCTTTGATTTAGCAAAGCAAATTTAATTGTGTTTGGTTTATGCAAACCAGGCTTTGCCCAGGCTACTCTGATTTTACCGAAGGGAAAACCATCTAACCACTAATGGGGGGATAAGTCAGCGATACTAACCAATCACATTTGTGCATATATATATATATATATATATATATATATATATTGCAGAGCCAGATAATGTTAGGTCAGATGTAAGGAGAGTTGATAGATCGCACATAACCTCTAGTCTTGCTCCACTGTCTTTGAATGTTTCTCTTATAAGTGAATTGGTATTCCTCAAAGGCTGCAAATTTTCATTTCATCCACCTGCCATCATTGAGACCTGATCCTTCACAGTATCTAACCCAGCGTGGTAAAATCCAGCTGAAATTATGAATAATTCTAAATGTCATTAAGTGAATAAAGTAAGTTGTTAAATTTGCTTCTAATAGGCTAAATACTCCATGACACAAACATACCAATGCTACGTCACTGAGGGCTGCACAAAGGCCATGTGACACATATACCTTGGAAGGTATAGGTTACTGGAAAAGCACTGGCACTGCGACAGAAAATAAATGCAAAGACCCAGTGCTTCTACTTTGTGTCAGGTGACAGGGACACTGTCAGCACGGAACGTCTACTGATGTGGTGAAAGACAAACCCCTACTGAAGTGCAATAATGTGGACACTAGTGACAGAACACATTTTGGCAGCAGGATGTACAAAAAACAATAACTGTGTACAAGGACACGTGTACTTCGCAGTGAGTTTGTGTGAGGACACATCTATCTAACAATGATCATGTGTGATGACGTGCGTGCCTAACAATGACTGTGAGTGAGGACACTCTTTTCCTTAATTATTCATATTTATGTCTTTTTTATAAAATAATACCTTTATTCTGATGTCTCTCATATTAGGTCCTATCACTGCAGATGGTGCAGCAGCTTGGCAGTGCTTACCAAACTGGTCATTTTTTCTGATTACAGTTAACTGACGTACACATAGGTAAAATATACCTTAATAATGAGCAGCGATGCAGCCCTGTGAGATCTAGGCTAATCAACCTGGAAACACAATGATAGGAAATACTCCCAATATTCCTGTGTGTGGAAAAAAGATGCATCTTTAACTGTATCTACTTCACTGTAAAGCTTGTGAGTTCTGCTCTATCTCCCTCACGTCACTCCAAGGAAACTACTGGATGCGTGAAGGTCCAGTACTCCTCATATCACTGAATACCCGGCAGAAACACTAAAGAGCCCCTTCACTACATCCTCTTGCCTTTTCTCTCTCTTTCACCTTGTTTTTTATACCAGTAAACACTGGCTTCCTCCTCTCTTATTCACACATTGAATAGAAAGACAATGAGCTAAGTAATAATAGCCCCCTGAACTGTTTTATGAACACAAGGACCTTTAAATACATCTTTGAATGTTCACACCATCTGTCCCTCTCTCAATCTGACAGATTTAGTGTCTCGGAGTGAATCTCCTTCCTGGTATGGCTCACCTGCTTTCTAAGCTTAGAAATCTTGCGAAGTTCGTTCCTAGAATGACTTCCTAAATTTTGAGAAGCTTGGCAGCACCATTCCTGAAGAATGAAGATGAATAAAACATACTGATTTCAGCTGAGGTGTAGCATTTCGATATAAATGAGGAATTAACAGTTAAATGGATAGCCAAATCCTGCAATAAAAATTCAATGGTAAGCATAAGAAACAGTTTTAGCAGTAACACAGCTGGCAATATCAATTACATGATTGTTTTATACCTGTTTTTGGTCGAGCTCCATTAAATGGTGTATATCCCACTGTGATTTTGCCAGTGGTAATTTGTTTTCACCCAACTCACTGTTTCGTTAGAGGCTGAGGTACTTTAATTAGAATCTAAACTGGAAAATAACCAGGAGTCACACTGCTTCTGTTGTACGAATTTCAGCAGCTCTGAGGCAAAAGCAGAACCTGAAAAGGAGGCAGAATAGGGCCTGAATCAGAGCAAACTGGAGCCTGAATCAGAGGTAGCATAGAACCTGGACCAACGGCATAATGGAACTTGAACCATAGGCAAAATCTAGCTGGTGACAGAGACAGAATAGAGGCAGAGTGGAGCACGATCCATAGCCAAAATGCAGCCAGTAACAGCTAGAATGGAGTATGACCCATAGCCAAAATGCGACCAGTAACAAAGGCAGAATGGAGCCTAAAACAGAGGCAGAATGGAGCCTGAACCATAGCCAAAATACAGATGAAAAGCCCAAAACAGAGGCAGGACTGAATCTAGAACAGTGCTAGAAGCTTAAAATGAAGACAGGATATAATCAGAAACAGCCCAAATGCAGCATAAAACAGCCAATAAAGGCCTAGAAATAGCAGCAGGACATTATAATGTTCGAGCTCTGTTGTCTGAAGAGCAAAGTGGGATGCAGCTTCTGCGGCTGTGGAGATCATTTTTCTCATGGCAGAGCAGGAGATATGCAGGGCAAAGCTAGACAAAACCCCTAATGTGATTCAGGCTATGTCTGCTCACACGCCAAAAATATTCATTCTGAACCAGGGCATCACTACGGGTCCAGTCTAGACGTCGCTCAGCACTCCTGTGCTAAACATTCTACAATACAAATGGTAGTAGTTGGAACGTATGGATGTGGAGCATTTTGATATGGTCAAATCCTGCACACTTTGCTAACTCACTTTTCTGGCAGTACGTGGATTTCCCTGAAAATGTTATATATAACAATATAGTAGGTTGCTGCGGGAGTTATAGGGTAACTTTGTTAATCACACTGACAGAGAAATTCATTAAACACTTGCAATTACAATTACGTTAGGTCTCTGTGGTGCATACAGTCACTGTGAATTAGACTAATTAAAGATCTGATTCATGTTAAACACCTAATCAAGTCTGTGAAAAATGGAAAATAAAGTAAATGTGACATAATGTGGGTTTTGAGAAAGCATGTTTGGGCGCTGTGTTTGTAACCATGTTTGTGTGTGAGAAAGGGAGACAGAGAGAAATTCAGTGAGAAAAATAAATATAAGCTATAAAAGATAAAGAAAGAATTTTGTTTTCTTCTCAGTCTGAGGACCTTCAGAACCATTTCCTTGCGTCATATATGCCAAAAATGTGAAGTTCAATTAAATTTAATTTAATTTTATATAACCCCTTTCACAACACAGTTGCCCCAAGGTACTGAAGAGTATGTGGCAATCCATTACTATGTCATTTATACAAAAACAAAACAGTAACACTTTATTTATCATTGTTGATACAGGTGAGGGCAAGCAGGGTTACAGTGAGAGGGTTACAGTGCAGGATCAGTGCCCCTGGAGCTGGGGTTTACAGTGAAGTTTCAGTACATCTGGAGCTGGGGGTTACAGTGCAGGGTCATTGCCCCTCTTGCTGGGGGTTACAGTGCAGGGTCTGTGTCCCTGGAGCTTGGGGTTAAGGGCCTTGCTCAAGGGGCCAATGGCAGCACCAATTTGCTTGCCCTGGGATTCAAACCCAGTTACTTTCTGGTCACAGTCCTAACCGCACAGAACCTGCAGAACTGCACACCGCCTCCTGAAACAGGGAAGAAAAATGCCAGAATATATTGGAGAAAGTTAAATGTTTCTTATTAGTCACACATGGCTCATATGTCCATGAACAAACAGCGTCAGCAGATCTATCTGCCGACTGCTGAATAACTAGGAGCTTTAACACTGTACTATGATAACATCATAACGTGGATGGAGTCACAGAAAGCTGGACTGGTCAGGGCCTTCAGAACCTTGTTATGAAGCATGTACTGATTACAGCACCCACCACATGACAAACAATATCAGGGAAGAGAACCTGAGTGCAGCCATGCAGTGAGTGATACCTCAGCACCACACTAGCCCAGATAAACCAGTGTGTGTTTTTTTTTTCAGGTGGCTGGAGTGCCAATCCTGCCACCAGCCCCCAAGTGTTTCTTCTGTAAATTGGAGGACTTCCATATAGGGCTGGATCTACAATAACATTATACCCAGGATGAAGCAATTTCAAGGTAATGGCCTTGCTCAAGGGCCCAAAGGAGTAGAATCACCCTGGGCATTTATGGGATTTGAACCAGCAACCTTCTAGTTGCTGGCACAGATCCCTAGCCTCCCCCCATGCAACGTGCATGAGGAAAAAGTTCCCAGTGCTGTTAGATATATCATGGATTCTTTAGGTGGCAAGAAAGAAGAAAGCAACACGGCAGCTCTCAGATGGGTAGGGCGTATACCATGGAGCACATGCTGAATTCATAATCAATTATAATCACAATCAAAAAGGACCGGTTAACCCATTAGGCCACGTAGGCCACCTAGGGTGCCATCTTCTGGACAAACAGGGACGGACCACTTCATTCATGGGTCCTTACCCACCCAGACCCTGTACCTGTCCAGGGAGAGAACACGGAATCACTTTCTTTATTTTACATTTCGCAGATAAGGGGGTGAGACATAGAAATGTTTATTTATCGCTAAGGGGAGAAGACGTCACAACATCTGCTGCTTTCCGAACCAGTGGACTGTTACCGGGAGCCTCTGGAATAATCAGACCCTGTATTCAATCGGTTATTAAAATGGCACTGCTCCTCTGATCGTAAGCGTGCGCGTGGTAGATAACCGGGGCATTCAGTGAGCGGGCGAAGAGGAAGTGGGACAGCCTATGTCCTGCTGGGAGACACGAATCCGATGTGGAACACAATGTTTTTGCAGCAGGCACAGAGACGGACGACTGACTGAAGCTTTCCTAGCCTGGAGGTCCTCAGGGAGAGAACACCATGTTCTCAACCCCCACTAATAAATAATTTATGCAAAATAGCAATTTGGATGTTTTGCTTGGGGGATAAAAATCCAAGAAATCCATAAATAAAGCTCAGTTTTTTCTATTGAAGTTAATACAAACTTGCAACAACTTAGAGAATACTTGAAAACATTTTTTGAAGCTTTTTAACGGAATAAAACTGTTGTTGCTAATCTTGAAAGGCCAATGTTTTAAATACACATGACAACAGGGGGTCTGCTGTTAACTTATAACAAATTTCAGGACCACATGACCTAAGCTGACAGGACCACATGACCTAAGCTCTCAGGACCACATGACCTAAGCTGACATCAAGGCCAGAGAGACATGCTGAAATTATCCTCTGCTTCTCCATACATTTGTTCAGTGCACAGGAGCATAATTACGTCCTATTTATACAGCCAATATGAGTGTAAAATGAAGGCCACGCTTTCAAGATATAATTTAGTGGGACTTCTCCCATGACCAGTGCTGGTCGAAGCCCATGCAGTACGCAGCTAAGCTCTGCTGGTCTGCTAAGTTGGTGCCTCCTGAAAAGATGCCACTCTGAGAAGATAGATAGATAGATAGATAGATAGATAGATAGATAGATAGATAGATAGATAGATAGATAGATAGATAGATAG
>JAABNY020000038.1:17806610-17817497 GCA_015164015.2 Brevimyrus niger
ATAGATAGATAGATAGATAGATAGATAGATAGATAGATAGATAGATAGATAGATAGATAGATAGATAGATGATAGAAATTAAGAACCATGGCCAGTTTTGTTTGACCCGATACGGTGATGCACTAAACTGGACTGAAGTGTTCAGGTCCAGATCTCCAACATTCTCATAACTATAAGAAGAGTGAGGCTGCAGTCAGCACACACACCCTGCACACGCGCCCCTCTGCTGCAATGCTGGAATGTCGGTTCCACAGAAGGTGTCACTAGCCTTTTCATTCGGGGACAGATGGTGTCCTTTCTGTGGTCATGCCATCGCCCACTTTTCCTGCTCCTGGGGAATTTTACCAGCTCACAGCTGCTTCAAGTGACTCGAGCAGATCTTCAGAAATGTCTCTCACACGCATAAACGGGGCCAGCAGCCGGGAGAATCCACCCCGAAGCAGACCTGTCATCCACATGCAGAGTCGGCCCCGATATCTGCAATAGCGCCGATTCCAGCTCTGGATCCATCCGACGAGAGTGTTAGACGGGCCCCCACCTCTAGTGAAAACCAGATGGTGTGAATAACAGCACAGAATGTGGTCCCTGGGAGGTCACGGGGTCACCAAGGGACAAGAAGTGAAAGGGCCGGCAGACAGTTACAAGAAAGGCTCCCAAAGGGAGGGGGAGGGGCCTGCGCAGCAAGCACACCGATTGGCCAGCCTCGGCTGAATGGAGACCCAGAAAGCTGGGTGAAGACGGGCTGCGTGGGAAGGTACTTCTGCGCTGCTAGAGAGCGATGAGCCGCAGGCTGAGGAGCTGGCAGACCTTGATGACACGTTTCCAGAAAAGCAAAGAGGGGCTTTCAATCACAATCGCTGGCGGCACACTCATCATCGTCACACTCGGACATTAACGATGCAGGACTGTTCACTGAAATCAATCACATCTGTTCCAGGAATACCTGTACTAGCCTGATACTACTCCATGCTCTCTGAATGATATCAGCGCTACACTTTCTGGTCATTGAATAGTAATCTTATTAAGTTCTTCCACCTGCACTGCTTACACTCGTACCCGGCCATTCATTGGAAGCTCAGCCTACCTGCACTTATGCCGAGTCCACTTAGGTGCTATTTGCCTCACTTAAATGTCGCTTTTTATGAAAGTGTCTGCTCAATAAAAATAAATGCAACTAAAATGTACCCTTGTCCATTTGCATGCCTTAATACTAGTTTTTTTTTTTGGTATTATAATAGGAGAGCATCACTGGCGATAACCAAAAACGTTCTGATACATTAATATTCACGTTCTTCTCCTTCAGAGGTTATGCATTGGGGCTGAACACCTGCACACAGTCTCCAGTTGCTGTGTTCTTGCCCCACTGTTTGTGTGGGGATTTATGAGTGTTTTAACCCATTGTGGTGCCTCTTTATCGATCTGTGTGGGCTCTCGGATCTAATGGCTGCACTCCGCTGGGTTTCTGGAAAGGATGTCGGAGGAATATATCTTTGGAAACAGGACAAAGGTGACAAGGTCTTGGGTCAGAGAAATGTTTACAGCTTTATTACAAGGGGAACACCAAACATAATTCTGCACCACTGTCAGGTGTCCCCACAAGATACAAACGACGCAAGTCATGGCAACAGCTGCATCATAAAAACACAGCACTAAAATATAATTGATTACCCCAAGGTGCAAAATATCCTATAGTTGTCTGTACAGTCCATTTTATGTGGGCTGTAAAACTGCACACAGTGGGATTTATTGGGGAGAGTTAGTGGTGTGTGGCCAGGAGCAGCCATTTAGGGACACAAAGCAGCCCGATCAAACAGCCGCCAGCTTCACGCACACACCACTGTTCAGGCATTAAACCAGTGTGCCCAGTTTTATTAGGATACTCTGCTCCCTGGAACTGCGCTGTTTAACAGGAGTCACACATTGTGTTTAGCTCCACAGATTGCTTTATTTAGGAGTGAATAATGGGGCTTGATTACAGCCTGTAAGACAGTACAGAGCTTAAAATCAATTCTCAATGCAATTTGGCTGAGTGATTACAGGAGTGCAGACACCTCCCATTCCACACACATAATGGGGAGTCATTGTGTCAGGAGACAACATCATCTCTGTAAAATTGCTTGTTACCTTTTCACATAAACACTTTTGTGGCGGCGGAGCTCGTCAAAAACGTGGTTTCCTAATTACCCACAATCCAACAGACGGGGCACAAAATGCAGAGTTCTTCCTCTGGTTGTGTTCTGGTCCTCAGACCAGAACATGCCTGTTCCATTTGCATACATGGAGACGCAGGCGCAGACACAGACGCAGACGCAGACAGAGACGCGGCACTGCACCCTGACCGGCGTCCAGCTTTCCAGCATTGCTCACAGCCACTTATAACACGGTCTTGGGAATGGAAGCGGCGGTTTTGGACTGCGACACTGGTACCTCTGCCGCAGTACCGCGTAGCTGGCCGTTTTGTGCTCCGTGAATCATGCGAGCTGTTTCGCTGGGAACGTTTGCACTCTTCGCAGAGTCACAAAGGCGATTCCGGTTCCCTTTCATCACTTGCAGCTTCTCCCATCTGCTTTCGCCAAAGCTGTGAAATTCCCCCGAAGTCACTGCACAGTATAAAGCCTCATCCACCACATTATTAGCAGGAGTTATATAAAGAGCAGACATGACGGCTGTTTCGCAGTGTGTCTCTCCTCACGCCTCCCTGTGCTTTGCTCACAGTTCAAGCTGCTCCAATTCTAGTTGTCTACATGCATGTCTGACCCCAAGCCCACAGCCCCCCCCCCCCCCCATAGGTTGCTCCAGGTCTCACAGGGCCCCTCCCCAGGTTCAGCCCCTCCCATCTTGGATGCACATTTAAACACAATAGCTGTCAAAGTTACACCAGATGTGTGCATCTGGATTCTGTGAGTCCATCCATCCATCTTCTGTAACCACTTATACCATTCAGGGAAACACAGAGCCTATCATGGAGAGTGGGCATGCACATCACTCTCACCCACCGGAGATGTTTTTGGACTGTGGAGGAAATGAGTCTACCAAGAGGGAACCCCATGATGGCATGGGGTGTACGTGCAAACTCCACACATATAAAACCGGGACTCAAACCCAGGTCCCAGAAGTGTGAAGCAACACTGCCAACCACTGCATCACAGTGCCGTCCCATGAGCCGAAGGTCATTGGTTCAAATCTTGAGTGATTTCACCATCGCTACAGGGTCTAGTCATCCCTGCTTTCTCGAGAGTGTGTTGCTTTGAGTCAAAGCATCTGCAAATTAATTAAATCGTTCAAAGGCTTTATTTGGACCGCATCACAGAGACCAGGGAAAGTGCTGGTTCAGCTGGTACCAGTGTCGGGATTCACCTTTGACGACTCACCTGGGGGCCAACAGGTTCCTGCAGCAGAATCTGTTTTAAAATGGACATGTGAAGGCACACGGACAGACAGCGCTACGGGCAGAGGCTGGCGATGGGCATCAAACGTACAGTCAGAGGTGTCACTTCCACTCCCGTGTTAATCGCTCGATGGCTTTTCACAGCGCCCCATATGTTTTGCCCCAAACGTGTTAATGCATATGTTTAACCGCTCGTTAAGCTGCCATATTCGACTCCAGATGTCATGGTGTTTACAAGCGCCTCCTTTAGCAGCCAATGCAGATGTTTCTACCAACATCAAGCTACGTGAAGCAGCAGCAGCTCCCAGAGTCTTCAGAAGCTGGAATCTCTTTGTAATCATTGTGTTGTGAAGCATAGTCAGCCTCTTGATCCAGCGTTTATCCGCTGCATTGGGCTTTGTAATTAAATCCTTTAAAAGACACATGAGCATTTCAGAGAGATTCTGATGAATCTTTGCTCTGTGGGAATCGCACGCCCTTTTCATTGCTCTTATAAAGAGGAAGATAATACACATTTCACCATCGCCGGTGTAAACAATCTAAGGAGAGCTTTCTAAGGATTACGGATTTAACAAGGCCTTTGTGCTGCCTAATTGCATTAGAATGCAGGACCTGGAGCCCTACCCTGACTAACCTGGGGACAGGGCTGATTGTACAGGGAGTGGCCCTGATGTCACAGTAACAGAGCCACACACAGAGATGTGTGTTAAACACACACACACACACACAAACACTGTTTACAATTATATCATTGTGGGGACTCCCCATTAATTTCTATGGGGCAAACTCTAATCCCAACATGATAACCTTAACTCCTACCATCCTACATAACACAAGACATTTTTCGTTTTTTTGATTGGATTTGCAGATCTTTGTGAGGGCCTGAAAAACAGTCCCCACAACGTGAAAATAACAGGTTTGTATTACATTGTGGGGAACATTTGGTCCGCAAAATGTAATATAAACATAATCCACATACACACACAAACACACACACACACACACACACACACACACATACACACACACACACACACACACACAGGTATAATGGGGGGCTCCTTAATGTCAGTGTGGCACAGCTAGGTTCAGAGCTGCACATACAGCTGTTATGCATGGGATATCTCCAGCATCACTGCAGTGAGAGTGACACACTTTCCCTCCCTCTCAAGCACGTGCGCAGACCATCCCCACATAAAATCTCAGGACCCTGTGAGGCTGCGTTAGTATTCTAATCCTGCTCCCAGGAAAATATTAGCGTTAAAAATAAGGCACAGAGTGGTCTTACTCCTCCCGACTTCCAGGCAAGCACATAGATGGTCTCTGCAGATTGGCATGACCAGAACCGCGCTGCAAAGCTTCAAAAGAAAGCGTCTATTCATTTGGACGTTTTAAAACGCAAAAGCAGCCTGTAAACATTAGACTGGAAACGTAAATTTATCAAGTTATGACGACATCAATTTAAAAACAAAACAATCTTGTAAAATGGGCTGACATGATTTCTAACTCGGTATAATACTGTAGGTACATATGGATATATGAGGTGTTAAAAAAACTGTTAAGAAAAAGTTACATTTTCAGACCACTCGGTGCTGTTTTGATTATACATGATTTAAACCGTGTCGGGTCTTTATAATGTGCAATTATTTTTTTTCATGTTTGAACACAACCGTGTTTTGTATGAAAATTCACAGAGGGGAGGCTGGCTGATGTTTGGGGCGACAGTTACCTAATTAGACCATAAGAAATTGAATCGTTAAATCATGCGGGTCATATAATTGCTGTTAATTTAACGCTTAGATTCTCCGTCATTAATTTCTATTCTTTTAAATGTAGTTTGGCAGAGGCTCCTGAGCTAGAGAGTAACTGACTGTACGTGATGGCGGCTGGCCCCCAGAATGAATTACCACAGACCTTGCTGTCCAAATAACAAGACTCACATCATTTATGCATTATTAAGCCATGTAATTAAACGACCCAGAGTTTGCATATTACACTGTTAAGATAATGCGCCCTGCCTCTATTCCTACACGGCCCTCCGACTCTCTGCGGAGTCTCGGTAATTCCGCAAATTACAAGATAATTGTCACAAATGTTCTTTTGATTGGGGAGATTCCGCGAAGCAACGTAATCGCGCCCGTCACCATTCCTTAAAATATCCTTTAAATAGTTTCGTTACAAAATCTAACGTTTAGGACTATGAATGATCTTATTTAATAAGGATTCACTTGTAATTGGGTTCTAATTAATTTAAATTTTCTAAAGGTTTTTCAGAACACGCGCTAAAGACATTTACATTACTCGCACAACGTGTATGCGTTATGTAAACAGATCATCGATATGTCTGCACGTTTTAATTCCATGGTTACCTTTATAGAGCAAATTTTATTTTACTGTCTTTATTGAACGACGGCGTCTAAGCACAGAATCGTTGTAGAAACCTGCAGCTCAGCATTAACTTTATTTTCTCCAATAGTGACTTTATGCGGGCGCTGGAGGAAAAATGTCTGTCCCATAATGCACTCCGAGGGAGGCTTTGTGTCCTCCAGAGTCTATTATAAATGGACCTTTTAAAATAAAGAAGAAACGAAAGCTGCTGTGACGCGCCTTCTGTTGTTTCATTTTCTCCTCTCTATAGCAACCAGCAGCGACCCGGCAAAAATGTCCCTCTTTGAATAATGTCGCATCCCTAAGAGCCACAGAGACACCAGCAGCTGTGGCGTCTGTGACGGACGCGTCCCACGGACTCCAACCTTTCTGTGGTGCAATAAATTAATTTGTGTACATAAGAATTAATGATTATTGCCTGGAAAATATTTTTTACAAGTATTCAGCCTATCGATGACATATAAATAAAAGTCAATGTGAGATTAGGACTGTATGTATTTTATTATGAATTTATTTTTAATGCGATTTGACAGACAAACATCTACTTAAAGTACTTTAGGGCGAAGGAATTCTTTATTTATAAACGGGATTAATATTAAAAGAACAACAGGTGGTTTATAATAGGTCATATTTAAGTGTTATGGTATAGTGTGCATAAAGGCTTTGGGGTAGTTAAAACATTTGGGTGGCTAACCGAGCCGGAACAAATCTACAAAAATCAATAAGAATATTATGATCAGATTTCCGGGTGCGAAAGCCTTTATTGGCGTCCCCTTTGCCCAAAGTTAGACATTGGCTATAGGTGAGATGTGCACTCGAAGTGACATTTTGCTGGAAGCAACAATACAATGTAGGTACCAAGTGTATTTCTTCATTAAAACATAATTTGTCGAGTGGACACATATTATAGAAATTCTGCACTACAAAACGCATAAGGCGAGACAAGCGTTTTGACTTTCTGATGATCAGTTGTGTATAGGCTTTAAAGACCAGCCGCCAAACCCCGCTTATCACTGCCATCCACCATTTTCACTATTCATTGGTTATTTCATCAGTGCGTGTATTTTGTGTGCTGACAACTGGTTGTAGCCCATATTTTTTATTGGACTAGGGACATTGCTTCGTACAAACTCGGGGTTTCCATAATTTACCATACTTCAGAAGAGAGGTACTACCGATTCCGTTGCCAACTATACTCTGTTCGTCGTTAAGGGTTACTAAAGGGTAATCACCATTTTTAGGGATTACGTTCACCTCTGTGTTGTCTGACAGCACCCCTTCCCCAAAGTAGTCTTTGCCACTACCGCTTGAAGCGGGGAAAACAAGTGCTGCTACTCCCTTTGTTATTCAGTACCATACGTCTATGGAATCTGACTATACTCCTTTCTCCACGTGGTCTTAAGTCTGTGGAATCTGACTATACTCCTTTCCCCACGTGGTCTTTACCTCTATGGTGCCTTACTATACTATTTCCCTGTGGGATTTACCTCATCGGTATCTAAGTGTAAACTTTTATGATTTTTCAGGACACTTATAATGAAAGAAGATTTTGCAACAATTTATAATAAAGAATT
The DNA here is from genome assembly GCA_015164015.2 of Brevimyrus niger. Classification (NCBI taxonomy): domain Eukaryota; kingdom Metazoa; phylum Chordata; class Actinopteri; order Osteoglossiformes; family Mormyridae; genus Brevimyrus; species Brevimyrus niger. Next base: position 17,813,961 of record JAABNY020000038.1, read on the forward strand.
CCAGGATACTGCAGTAGAACTACGCATAGATAAAACACAAGGCAAAACATCCGGTGAATATCACACATTGTACAATGACATCATCTTTGTTCTGGCCCTGGGCCATAGAAAACATATCATTAGTTTCAGTCTGTCGAATGGCATTATAATGAACCGTGCGTGTGTGTGCGTTTTAATGCCTGTATTCCAGTATTGTCTGTTTTTAAAAGTAATACTGTGTGCTTTCCATGACATTTTTTGGCGGGTGGGGGGATCACCTTCAAATAATCTTAATTCAATTTACCGGTCCATGCCTTCGAAACACTTTTCTGGTTAGACCGCCTTTGCATTTCTGCACGTTTCGATGACTGTTCCTTGCAGGTCTTTGCCTGCGGATCTCGGACACTTGCCGATCTGCCTTGTTGACAGGAATGCTGCAGAAGTCACCGTATTCTTGGAGAGAATGGAGGAGGCTTGTAAGAAATCCGGTGTGACCAATGAGATGGTTGCTGTTATGGGTTACTGCATATATCAACCGTTTCTGACCAATAAAAACCCGAGCAAGGCGGAACTCAGGTGCGCGCCGCTGCGTCCTCCTGGCGAAGAGCCTGGTAAACGCCTGTGGCAGAAAGTAACTGTCAAATGCGCGGCTCATTTAATAAGCGCAATCAGTCCAGCTCCGGGAGTCATGGCGACTACAGCGTCCAGTCATTACAATATTCTCACATCCAGCTCGTCCATCGTGCACTCGGAGCCCGGGAGCATGCAGCAGGCAACCGCGTACAGGGACGCGCAGAGCCTGTTGCAAAATGACTATACAGCGCATAGCAGTAGTCATCCGCTGAGCCACGCACACCAGTGGATAAGTGCGCTCTCACACGGGGACGGGACCCCGTGGTCCTCCAGCCCACTCAGCGAACAAGACATAAAGCCCTCGGTGCAGGGCGGCAGAGAGGAACTGCACAGTTCAAGCAGTCTGCAGCATCAACCGCGACTGTCTCACACGGTGCACCAGCCGCATGGGAACCATCATGACGCAAGGGCATGGAGAACAACCACAGCCGCGCACACACCGAGCATGGCAACGACGAACGCGCAGACCCTTGTCTATTCCCAGCCTGGTTTCACCGTGAACGGTCTGATTCCGAGCGGCGGACAGGGTATGCACCATCACGCACTGAGAGATGCCCAAGAAGACCACCACAGCCCCCACCTCAGCGATCCTGGCCGCCAGCCGTCCCAGCATCAGAGCCATCACGATCACTCAGACGAGGACACACCGACCTCGGATGACTTGGAGCAGTTTGCTAAGCAATTTAAACAACGCCGAATCAAGCTGGGATTCACGCAAGCCGACGTCGGACTGGCCCTGGGAACCCTGTATGGAAATGTCTTTTCTCAGACTACGATCTGCAGGTTCGAGGCTCTGCAGCTTAGCTTTAAAAACATGTGCAAACTCAAACCTTTGTTGAACAAGTGGTTGGAAGAGGCGGATTCCACATCGGGGAGTCCGACTAGCTTGGACAAGATAGCCGCACAGGGGAGGAAGAGGAAAAAGCGGACCTCTATAGAGGTAAGCGTCAAAGGGGCTCTAGAGAGCCATTTCCTTAAGTGCCCAAAGCCCGGGGCGTCGGAGATTACTTCACTCGCGGACAGCCTACAGCTGGAAAAGGAGGTTGTAAGGGTTTGGTTTTGTAACAGACGCCAGAAAGAAAAACGGATGACGCCTCCCGGAGGAGCGCTGGGAACGAGCGAGGATGTTTATGGAGACACGCCGCCCCACCACGGAGTCCAAACGCCGGTGCAATGAACAAATATGAACAATTGGTACATTTGTATTATGTTGTTTTGTCACTGTACTGATCCAAGATGTGGACTGCCCAGTACTACAGAAAATGATATGGTTATGTCTGATCATCAAGGGGAACAACTATGCCTTGCAGTAAGAAATCTCTAGAATATCAGCAGCGCAGAGGAAGACTTTGCTTCAAGAACTAAGAGAGAAAATGTCCTGTGAAGATTCCCAACACTGTGACACTATGGCCCTGTTGTTACTGGCGTATGCGAAATAAACCTGACCTTTGTGCTTCGCTATGCGTTTTCTCAGTTCAGCTCAGTGTTCTTTTGCAGTATGCGCACAGATGCTCATAGCAGCTCGCTTTACTTACCGAGCTCTTATCCCGTGTTGTGCGGGATGCAACAACAGCGGCATTTACAACGTAAACGCCATCTTTACGCTTTCAGGAAAAGCGGCTGGGGTTGAGCATTGCCTGGTTCGGGCGTTTGGAATGATCTCACCCGACAGTCATGATCCGATTGATCTTTTCAGATGTATCGTCGTCATCATCATCATCATCATCATCATCATTATTATTATTATTATTAAGATGACATGTAACCATAAGACTTTATCTGACGAGTCGCGTCCCTTAATTGGCCGTAATTGCTCAGATGTGTCCTCGCAGCCAGTGTCGCACACAGTGAAACAAAGAGTCCCAAAGAGAAGCTCGCAGCCACGCGCCAGCGCCCGGACGGTCCCCACGTTCAGGCGCGCTCTGGCGCAGTCTGTTGAGATTTGGAGCCGCGTTTGTAAATATTGTACATTTTCAGCAAATCCATGACGTTGTTTTCGTCTCATTGAGGCTCTTTCTCTTGAAGAGATTTTTTACAATACTGTAAAACATATTTAATTGACTGCAATTATTTTTTTACCTAAATTGTTTAACATAATTTTATATTAGGTTTTAATACATTGTGTTTTCATTTACAGCGACTTTTACGCAATGTTATGCTTGCTGTACGCATCAAAATGTATCGCCACTGCTGTTTTGTTTTAGCCTACAGTTTTCGTTAGATGCGAAAAATATTTTGGCTTGAACGCTACAATGTTGACATTAAATTTCCGTGATCCGAGGACATAAATTCAGCCGACGAGGAAACACGGCAGATGCGAAAAAATGTTTAGAATGAAAGTTTGCAAAGAGAAACGGCAGCACGGATGTAAAAGGTCGGTAAACAGAAACGAGCCTTTATCAGTTCTCATACAAGGGCGCTGTACTACTGCAGATTTTTGGAATTTGTATATGTGTACATTTTCGTATAATTCCTTTAATAAAGGAAAATTGACATTGAAATACATTTTATTTGACCAGTCAATAGTTGAAAGCAATATATTTCTTTGCTTGTGCTTTTGACATTATTATTATTATTATTATTATTATTATTATTATTATTATTATTATTATTATTATTATTATTATTATATTGTTGTTGCTGCTGTTGTTGGTGTTGTTGCTGCAATTACTGTTGTCAATATTTAGAGACCCAAAATGTTAGTGATCCTATAGCGGGACAAACATGACCAGCATTACTTTTATAAGAACGGGAATGATATGTATTTAAAATTACTACTGGGAGGTACTGACGCTGATAGCCACTATCAAGGCTAAGCTTATAATTTTTTTCCCAATTCGTTTCATTACTATTGGGTGGCGTTTCACTTAAGTAATTCTAAAGAATTATATATGTATTTCTCTCTCTCTCTCTCTCTCTCTCTCT
>JAABNY020000038.1:17817525-17866025 GCA_015164015.2 Brevimyrus niger
ATATAAACACACACACACACACTACCCAATGATGTAAACTTTTATCACTGTGATACCACTTATTTCTATATAGTCTACTGAAATCTTAAATATCTGAACGATTTCATTTTTTGGGTTCTGTATTTGTTCAGCATATCTACATTATAAGTGAAAGAATTCAGTTACCAACATTATTGCCTACACAATATAAGAGCTGCACAATTTAAGAAAACACTCCAGTAATTAAACCACGTACATTTCATTTCTTTATCTTCCGAGATCAAACGTATGTTTTTATTTATTTATTTGGGTTGTAGTGATGTGATGTTTGCATTGCTGAACCTGGATATGGAATACCATTCTGAGTTTGGTCGATGGCTAAATTTCATATGAATGTGCCCCATTGCCTCGTAACATTAATTTGTTGTTTTAAATGCAATATCATTCAAACTGTCTCTAGCACTTTTATAATGATGCAAATAGCAATAATATTGTATTGCCACATTTTTGTATCGCTGCATATTAAGAGACAGAATTAAGATGATTTTATCGTATATATTTTACAGAGTAAATTTTGATTTTTCTGAATGGAATTTACTTAGAGTGTTAAAAGGAGTCCACTGTCATTCATATGTTCACGAGTCTTGTGATATTTGCATATTTTACAGCAGCTCACTCTAAAACTACCAATGATGTATATAGCAGAAGATAGCTTTGATGTGGGTGCGTAAGTCCTGTTATAATTTCCGATTAATAATATGGAATATTGTTGCTAAATTGGGTACATCCGAAATTAAAAGAGTGTACCTTAATTGTGCCTATGAAGGTGCATCATGTCACGAATGATCCATGAACTTGTTTATTCTTTAGTTCAACAGCCATCTGGATGACAATTTAATCTGTGCTTTAGCGACAGCACCCAACACCCCAAGGCTCAGTGACAAGTAGTGGGAGCAAGGCGCGTGGGACTGGCACGGGGTCTGTGCTTAAGGCGCGTGGTGAGGCCACGTCACGGCCCAGGCGACACGAAGCTTCGCAATGGAAGCTCACGCCTAAGCTGTATTTGAAATTTTATATTTGAAAAATTCAGAAATATCCTGACGAGTATAAAACATTTGACAAAAATATACCAATGTGTAGTTTTGAAAATAGTATAAACTCTGAAATAATATAAACTCCACCAAAATGTTCCGTAACAAAAATTCAGCACTGTTAGTATAGTATTCCTACTACGAGACAAATTATATCCATGTAACTCAATGAATAACGTAAACCTATATACTTTACCGGCGGGGGCAAAATAAAAACAAAACTTAGGACTAAAAGGTTTTACTTAGAAGATTGGCTGGGCGGCAAAGTGTTACGGGTAGATTTTTGTAAACACGAAATATTTTCGGTTCTGAGTATTTGTAAATCGGTAAGACCAATGAATGTGTATAACAGAGAAATATGTAATATAATTAAGAGTAGACAGCATAACAACGTAATGTGGCATAAAATGTTAAATCATTTTATATGACAATTCATGACAGATTATTGGCTATGTAAAGTCACCTGACAGGCCTGTGTATTTGGCATAACTATTTAGATATTACATTTTTTGTTTGTAATATTCTTATAATCTCGCTCAAAATGGCTGTAATGTGTCACGCATAGATGATTCTTAAACAGTATATAAAGTACTTAAAACCTTAGCACTTAGTACGTCTCGACAGTTCATACACCTTAAGAGGCATAAAGTTAATGTTATTGAGATTAATTCTAGAAACAGCGTTCAGTAGCAATTTTTGTGCAGCGATATATAAGCAAAAAACGGAACCCTCACCCAATGCACAGAAAAGCGGTATAAAGGCTTTGACAGTGGCTGCATTTACTAGTGTAAACGCGTTATGCGAGCGATAGCAAAGTAAAGATTTAAATATTCTCGCTCATTAATAAATCTCTAGGAACGGGGTTGTCCCCGCACCACGCTGTCTAGGAGGGTATGGAGTCGCTACTTACGCATGATCTGAGAGATTACATTATACAAACTACACACAAAGTGGATTGTTTCGAGTACTACCGTATGGGAAAGCCACTGCAGGATACGCATTCATGGTCCGTACCCGTAGTGCTTGAAGGGGGGCGCTACTCACCAGCAGGTAGTACCAGTACCTCTTCGTTTTTCTCTTCAGAGTGTTGGCACCTCTTTGTACTGAATAACAACAGGAGTGCCAGCACCTGTTTTTCTCCACTTAAAGCACTGCTTTTTGGAATGCACTATGTCTTAGTGATGGTAAGCACATATCACCTATACATGCTTCGGTATCACTACATATACTGCCTTATTATCAGTACATATTAGTTAAATATCGGTACGTACTGCAGTGTCAGTGCCCACTGCCATACTATCTTTACACACAACCTTTTTATTAGTACACACTACTTCAGTATCAGTACATACTGCACTATCAACACACACTAGCTTAGTATGAGTACCTACTGCAGTAATAGTGCACGCTGCTTTATTAACAGTACGCCCGGTCTTAATATCTACTTGGCAGCTGCAGCACGTCAGGCTTCAGAGGGAAAGAAGCTGAAGTGGCGTCCCCACATATTATGATCATAAGCAACTACCACGTAGAGGGAATTTTAATGTGGGGCGTTTTGGCTTTACTCTAAAAGCTGTGCATATAACCTCTATGTAATCCATTATGCTGCATAAAAAAGCTATTGTTTGAATTTGTGATCCAGCTCACTGCTACCTGTTCCTTGATGGATATGTAGCTGTTGTCGATAATGATCTGCTATTTTCCAGGCAAATCTCTAAATGTCCACAGTCACTATCTTTCCCTTTCACGCTGCGAGTGAAGAACCATAAAAGCAACTAATGAGGGCTCACACGAGGTACTGACGAGCCTTGATGGTAGCTGCAGACTTTCTAGTGAGCACAAATGAACAAAACAGGACGCTGATAGTTCGCCATAAATAACAAAGGTTGCTGTTTTATTATTATTTAGGAATGTTTTATTTATTCATTGGCGTAAATCTACAGTTACATTTCAAAGCCGTAAGCTTTTTAAATAAAGCACTCCTTTGGCGCCATCTAGCGAGTAATTTTGTGAAACTCTTCTCAGACACTACTGCGGTACCACCCCTCTTGTGTTTTCAGAAGGTTTTACAGTCTCTCCATGGTTTCCACAGACGTGTGTTAGTCATTAGCATGTGTTTGGGGTAGCTGTAAACATAAATGCTATCGTTGGTGCCTTAGATAACAATGGAACTAAAGAAAGAAATGTGCCCAGCAGGTTTTCAGAAAGCAGTTGCTCAGAATGAAAATGGGCAGGTCCTTTGTACGGCATAGCTTCTGGAATAGGCTCCAGACCCCCCCCCCCTCCCCCCCTCCCCCAGCCTGCATGGGATAAAATAGATGGACGTATGGATGAATGGATGGATAATTATAATTCAGTATATTATGTGTATTCTATTACATTATGCTAATGACATAAGTGGTATAATAATCTGGGATTCTCCATTAGTAGATTTTTCAGTATCATGACCAGGGGCATAGCTAGAAATTTTAGACCCCATGATAAATTGTTACCTTGGACCACTGGTTTGGGCTGCCTTCTACAGAAAACACGGGTCCCTTACAAAGTGCCACCACGCCAACCCCCCCGAAACTTCCAGGATAACCTGCAATCCATCCATCCATCCATCCATCCATCCATCCATCCATCCATCCATCTATCCATCCATCCGTTTTACCCTAAGCACTTCCTGATCATGACATTTATAATTACATTTATATGATATGGGCCGGGTTGGTGATCTCAGTCCCAGAGTTAATCTACTTGAAAAACAGAGTACACCACCATATATATAAAGTGTTTTGTTTACAGAAAGTCACTTTTCAATTTGAAGTTAATCGGTTTGCACCAAATGCATTATTGTGACTAGATAACAGGTTCGCTCTTTTATTGTTAAGTCTATTAGGAAGAAACCAAACACACTTTTACCCCGGCTCCCAGAGATGCACAATGTCTGGTCTTCCCTCAGTCCGCTGCGCTGTTTGTTTGCCACATTCATGCTGAAACTCAGACAGCTTGTATCACACTGTCCGGCGGGTACCTGATGCATCTTACGGCCTCATGCTGCGCAGACAATCTTTAAACGGGAATCAGTGATTAAGCGTTTGACTCACCCAAGCACACAGCACTAATCAACATTACACGAAGAGGCCCAGTAATGTGACTGACTGACATGAAGGCATAGATTTCAACTTGGGATAAATTTAGTCTTTTGATTAGTTAGATGTTGCTAAAAAAAACTACAGCGAGTTCTCCACAGAATGCTGGCCATGCTGCCTTTATGGCTAAAGTTTGCTGCCTGACTGTTCTGGGTTCGCGAGAGCAGCAGGTGGCGGAGTAGCTAAGGACATTAAATGCAGGGTGAATTGCAATCCAAGTAAAGTAATTCGGGGGAGAACAAAAGAAAAGCCACCAAACTACAGGTAAAAAGAAAATACCCTTAAAACTTCATCACCTGTCTGCTTGATTTTTCAGCCACGTGTGCAATGCAGGGTGGCTGGACGGTGCTGCAGACCAGGAGTCCCTCGCAGACACGGTATGTTTGTGGGATAAACGTGAAGCAGGGAGAACAGACAGAAAGCTGTAAAGATGGAGCCGATGGAGGTAATTAGACACATTGGAGGCACTGTAAAAATACTCCTGTAATACTGTTGTAGGTGACCCTAATATCCACAGTTTTTACCAGACATCACAGCTCTCTTAGTTATTTTAGAGATGTCAGTAACCTCTCACCCAGTTTAGAAAGCAGAATACCGCCTTTGTCTTGTTGAAATCAGGTTGGCATTTAAAGCAGGAGCTTCTCTGAGCCATGACACTCGATGCCTCGGAGTATGTGTGTTTCTGTATGCTTCCAGGAGCTTGCTTTAATGAGCAAATGTGTTCTAATCGTGGCCCGGTGGCTCAGTAACAATGCAGACACTGAGCTGCCTCTGTGGTGTCTGAACCATCCCTGCAATGCCGGACCACAGAAAATCGACACCGGGGAGAGAACCGCAAATCACAGCGCAAAGTAAAATCTTCACAAAAAGAAATATTTCAAAGGGCTCTGGCAGGCCTGTGCCTGATCAGCTATGTAGCGTGAAGGGTGAGTCCCTAGGAAAAGTGAATGGCACATCATCTGATGTGCATCCCATCTGTTTATGACCTCTACAGCAGTTACCCTGGAAACACAGGATTAGTGGACACAGGGAGTAAAACTGGCTCTGGTAAATGGACAGAAATAGACAGAATCCATCTGAAAATGAAAGAAACATATTTTTTTTTAGAAATCAACAGCACCCCCCCCCACCCCCAACTGGGCTTGCTCACAGATCTGCGCATCAAAAAGTGTGGAAGCCCTATCCCAGTGCACAACCGCGAGAGCAGGGATCCAGCAAGTGCTGTCACACACGCAGATGTGTGTGTGTGTGTGTGTGTTCATGGTGCTGAAAGGTACCAGCTATTATTGCTGTGTGGCAGCCACAGGTCAGACATATCTCACTGCATGGCTGCAGTATTAGTGGCTGTGAGGGTGGTCCGTCCTGTGAGGAATGCAGACCACTGGGGGGGGGGGTCTTACCATCCCTCAGGTGTGCTGCCAGGTTTGGTGCCTCCTGCCTTTGGATTGTGCCAGACAGGCTGCTGATGCCTCCTTGCATTTATTCATTTAGCAGGTGCTGTTTACACATGGCTTACCAGGCCTTAGGGCACGAGGCAGGGTCTGAAACACAAACCGTGTGTGTGTGAGAGTCACGGGTACGAACATCCACGGGGCGTCTCACGCGGGTACGAACATCCACGGGGCGTCTCACGCGGGTACGAACATCCACGGGGCGTCTCACACGGGTACGTACAGCCACGGGGCGTCTCACGCGGGTACGAACATCCACGGGGCGTCTCACGCGGGTACGAACATCCACGGGGCGTCTCACGCGGGTACGTACAGCCACGGGGCGTCTTACGCGGGTTCTTACTCTTTATAGGATAGGTCTGGACAGCCCTGCTGTTTTTCATGTATATTAATTTACGGGCTGGCTTGACACTTATTTAGATTCTGAATGACTGTCACCATCAGTTGTCTGATTTTACTCATACTGACTCTCAGTGGCATTCCTCTTATTGCATAGTTCAAGCTGCCTTCACCAGAGCAGAGCAGAGTCAGGAAGCTGACACATTGCAGCTTGTCCTTAGAGTAACTCACACTGCCAGTTAGAAGTTTATTCACTAAACAGAATCTGTGACTATGAGTGCAGTTTGGTGTTTGAATATGCAGTTGTTTTAGGTGCAGCATAACTGTAAGTAAATAGGGCTTTAATGAGCTCTGAAACTGTCGAGCTTCCTGTCAGATTACAGATTTGGTTACGCCAGTGAGTTCCACATTCCAGCATCCATCTTCACGCATGGACGAGGGTCATGGACAGGCAGCTCTCCCACCCCCGACCTCCCCCACCCCCCACCACATTTCCATTGTGCCATCTAACATTTACCCTTCTGAAAAAGCCAGCACTTCAGGTAAAGATTGTGTGTGGAAGCATTTATAAGAAACGTTGAAACGAAGGTCCTGCATGTACTGGGAGTTTCTGTGAAAGTGAGACAGGGCAGTTTGTGTGCATGTTCCAGTGTGCCCATATCACATTTAATGCGTGGGTGCATTATGCTTTAATGAAATAATACGAAATTCCTGCTTATTTACTTTACAGGTGGTTTTATGCAAACCAACAGCAAGTGCGGTTGGCCTTGACCAAGGGCTCAATAGTGCAATCACTCTCCTGGCCACGGGATCTGGACCCGCAGCCGTATGCTTACAGGTACAGCGTCCAGTCCTCCTCAGCCATACTTCACCCTTATATGGAGAAGCCTCAGCCAGCAATGGCACACTAAGACATTAATGACAGCGGTCCCGGACAGCAATGGAAGTGGTTGCCATGGAAATCCACCACACCCCGCAGAGACTGCTCCTCATCCAATAGGGTATAGGGACACCACTGGCTGTGTGGTGTAACATTATAATGAAGGTCCATTGTAATACATCTGAAGGAGGCTAAAGCGGGCGAAGCGCCATACGGAGGGAAATGCTGGTTTGAGGCCGGGCCCTCGGCGCTGTGCCCGCTGTGATAATCGCTTCCTTTATTACACGTTCACTGGCCATAAGGCTCACCCCCGACACGCGTTGCTGCGCTGGCCAGCCCTCGGGGGGGGGGGATAATAGAGGTGATTTAAATCCCCAGTTATTCCTGGTTGAAATGGACCTGGGCTGCCCGGTTTAGCTATCTGTAGTGCCGGCATGCCCCTGCCAACAACCCCCCCCCCGCCATTGTTGGCATTCAGAACCAGACCCGGCCCTCTGTCCCCAGCACGTGCCTCTGCCATAACAGCGCCGTGTTCTCCGCGTCTGCCTGCGGCCTGGCTGGCCCCTCTCAGCTTCTCCTATTTCTAAAGGCAGCGGAGTACGACATGAGCTGTTTACCCTGCGTGCGCTGATGACGGGCTGGATCAGGACTTGGAATCCAGTGCCCCGATATACAGTTTCAGGAGGTCCTGCCAATGTCCCGTTCACAACGAGGGCAGGCGAGAGGGGGACTCTGTTCAATTCTGCCCGGTGTCACTGATTACTGCTGGAGGAGAGCATCAGTGGGCTGTCTGAGGAATTAGTGGGTAGAGAAAAGACCCTGAATGTGTGATGATGAAGCAGGGCACCTCTCGCACGGATGGGGCGCAGGTGCAGGAACACATGCACAGACACGGGGTGTGGTCATCACTCACCGCATTGCTCACAATCACTGACTGTGTCACTCACTGTTTGCCTGATATGGTCAAAGTAATGATTTAACATATTGCCGTGTAACAGAGAGAATTACATGAAGACATCATCACACCGCTCACACAGTTCTGTGTACAGCTACTGGCTTGCTGTGTGTTCTTATAGAGTGTAGAGTGACCCACAGACTGACAGACTGCCACAATATGTAGAGTGACCTACAGAGTAATGCAGACCATTACATCATGTAGAGTGATCCCCACACACTGGGTATTGCACTGGAGCAGGTTAGGTAGTGCTTCCTGGAGTTTTAACTAGGACACTTGGCCAAAGCCCTAGCAGACATCTAGATATAAATAACTATAGACTCAGTCAATAACCACATCCCAGCAGATTAAAACGAATAGCAAAATCATTATAATCACCTTATGGGTTATATGTGCACTAGACTGACCAGAAAATCTTGGTTAATCAGTGTTAATCAGTGGGAATCGGTGTTTCGGATGCTGAGACGTTAGCAAAACACTGCATTCTGGGTAAAATTGTCACAGCTATATTTAATTAAATAATTACTATGAGGAAAGTCACTTGCCTGTAGTTAGGGTACATTCATAGGGCGTCGTCAGTACATCATCTTTAACGGGGTTCACCTCATGTACAGCTCTGCACATCAGTGCGTCGCCGCATAACTTTCAGTCCACAGGGCAGTCAATGTACACAACATTAATTCTGTAATATGGCTTAAAAAAACAGTATTGATATGTACAAGGAGATGACTCAGCACAAGTCCAGATGACCTCTGACCCTTGAGCGCTGCAGCTCGCTGATGCTTTTACATTGTGTTTCCACATTCAGGGATAGCGGTATGGGTGGAACATGCAGCAGACCAAGGGGAGGGGGGGGGGGGTGTCCCTGAATTCCAGCAGAAACCCCCAACCAAAACACCCCCTACTGCCTGGGTCACAGGCTCTCTGAGATGCCGAGATCGGTACTCTGCCGCCCACGCATGGTAATTGTACAGATGACACAGTGGGATATCATTACCCAGAATCCTTCAGTTTTCGTCGTGAGAGCATTGTGGTTGGGGCAGGTAGTCAGATTCACAATGAGTATCGTCACAATGCTATAACACCTTACACAGATCACGCTAAATTTACAGGAGTGACAGCCAAGGGTCCAAGATGGACATGAAGATGTACTCAAATTATATGGTAATCGACAGAGTCTGTCAAAAGAAAAACACCACTCTGTGGTTTAAAATAAAATCTGGTTACAGAAGGAATGTGAGTTCTTGCCCAGAAAAAAAGAGATACACTTCAGTCTTCACCCTCAAGGAGCAGATGTGAGCAGTGCCCCCAGGGGGCGCTGCTGCCTGTGTCCCCGTTAAAGGTTTGCCATGTCTTTATAATCAGAGCATGCTAGCTAACCAGCATTTTCCCATCTACCTGAGAAACCCGTAAATATTTTTACTCCGCCGGGCACAATTTCAACAGAAATGCAAGTTATTTGGTGTAAAAATCATAAATTCACATTGTTATTTTTTTTTTCTCCCAGAGATCAAATAAGGTGTAAAAATATAATGAAATAATGAATAAATCATTAGCTTGCTGTACCTTAGTAGAAGGTTCATGGGTTTCTGAAGACGTATAGGGCTGTGTGAAGACATGCAAAAAGGGGGTGTGTACGCACACGCAGATACACACAGACAGACACGCATACACAGAGCAGCCAGGGGAGGGACCACAGCACGTACTGGGAACACCAGGGGGCCGAACGTGACAGACATTCAGCGGCGCTCCAGGCCCACCCATGATGCCGCTGGTTCTGGCAGAATGCCGACTGTGTGGTTCAGGCAGGCAGCTGTGCCAGCGGGTCCAGCTTTGACTGGGCCCTGCACCAATGAGGTATGTCTGACCCAATGCCCGAACCAAAGCATCAGATCATTCTGACAGTGTGCTGACACTATAGAAAGCTCTAGAAACCCTAGAAAATCAAAAGAAAATTAAAGAAAACCTACGTATCACACAAACGTGAAATCTGAGCATGCGTAACGATGCAATGATGAGCAGGGTTACTGAGGAACACAGCTCTGTGGATGGGGGGTGCTCATGGGAGTTTTACTTGATGGAAAAATAATTGGTTCAGAGGAATAACCAATCAGTGTAGAGGAGGTGGGTCCAAGCAACTAGAAGTGGCGGGACCAACCAATCAGATATCTTGGACCCACCTCCTCTATAATCTGATAGGTTATCTCTGAACATTTCAATCATTTTTCCTTCTGCCCTCAGAACATAAAACTCCCACAATTAGCCCGTAGGGCTAGAAGGGTCAGCCAAGGTGGGATGTCTGGACCTCCCTTCCTCTGTTTGTGACGTTTCAGCTCTACTTCTTCTACGAGGTCCACGCTACATATATGTACATTTTCCCATTAGCAGCGATCTAAAACCTGGCGGGGTGGGCATGCAGCATCTGGGACGTGCTGTGAGGGCGCGCCTCCACGCGGCGGAAGCTGTCCATGCGCTGGGTCCACCCAGGGGACGGCGAGACAACACCGTCGCCAACGTCATCCAGGCTTTGGAGAGAACTTCGGAACGTCTAGTCTTGGCCCAGGGTTAACATTTCAGCGCCTCGTGGTCAGAGGCCTCCGAGTCCAGCTCAGAGTCGAAGAGCGAGTGGCCGGTGCCGTCCGTGTCGGGTGAGTGCGAGCCGGGCAGGCTGTTCCCGGACCCCTCCTCCCCGAAGGTGTCGGTCCGGGAGTACAGGCTAAAATCCAGCAGTCTGGATGGTGAGGCGCTGGATTCGCTGGAGCCGTCATAATAGAAATCGTCGATGTCCACGTACCACTCGGGCCAGAACTTCCGACGGATCCGCTCGCAATACATGGCCAGGTTAATGAGCTCGCCTGCAGAGAGGGGACAGGTTACCTATCGTCCGGCACGAGAGCAGAAGCCACACTCAAATATCAAAACGTCAAGCTAACGATGCGCTTCAGCTACAGCTGTGCATTTAAAGATCTGGGAGACACTTGTTTATAAATTCTCAATACATCCTACACTAATGTTTTTTTTTGCTGCTAATACCATCTGTGATATCTGCATACCGCCCCCATTTTCTTGCCTCTGTACTGTACGACAGTGCCACCTAGTGGCCATCACCTGACTTCACAGATGCACAGCCACATTGTGAGTGACATGCTTCCAATGTTTCCTGGCGGTTTTTTTTATTATCTCTGTGCATGTTTCTTGGTCTAAGTAATATTGACAGATATTTGCATCGTTATTCCCAATCACACCCAGGATAACTGGTTAGGACAGACGGACTGGTTAGGATGGATTTCACAGTGATCACAGTGAGTTCTAACACTAACCTTCTGGTCCCAGACACAGTGATGGTAACCTGCGGAACTACACACCACCCACAAATACAGAACATTTCACAAATTTGGATGTCATTCTTGCGCAGGTTCTGTACTTTTCTGTACTATTCCAGTTTTAGTGTGTACGCTGCCGTAACATGTGCTGCGAGTCTTTTTCTGCGAGCCGGTGACAGAAGGTCGCAGGCGGCTACGTCACCTTTAATGAGCCGCTCTGGCCGCGTGCCAGGCAGCGTCCACATGGCCTGGGCGAGGTGGCCGAACACAGTGGCGTCTAGCGTTGACAGTTTTGGTCCCATGATGTACTTTTTATCTCCTGGAAAATGGGTAATAAAGGCAATTTTCATTGATGGCCTGAATGTGTCCCCAGAAACCACCACCAGACAACTATTACCCTGTCCACACAATAATGCCCTGCTCTTACCCCCCACCTGCATAAATAATGTCCCGCCCCCACACTCACACCCCACACCTGCATACATGCATGCCCCGCCCCCACACTCACACCCCACACCGGCATACATTCATGCCCCACCCCCACAATCAAGCCCCCGCCTGCATACATTCATGCCCTGCCCCCACACTCACGCCCCCTCCTGAATAAATTCATGCCCCGCCCCCACACTCACGCCCCCTCCTGTATACATTCCCCACCCCCCCACACTAAAACCCCTCCTGCCTGAATACTCATGCTCACAGTCAAACCCAGGCTGCTGCACATAACCCCTACAGTCATACCACAACCCTCACCCACCCAGCAGTGTGGCCAGCGTCCGCATGTCCTTCTCCATCAGGGTGTAGACCTCCTCCTTTGAGAAGCGTCCAATACCATGACCATACATCTCCCGTCTCACGATGCCACCGGTCAGGTGACTCAAAATCCACTTCAGAAGGTCACTTAGCGGCCCAGTAACCGCCAGCATTTTCTGAGTCTCCTCCAGGTTGTCCACCCACTGGCAGTACGCAATGGTCCTACATCCAGACATAGAAAAACACTATGCATCCGCCATGCTGATCTTACACGCAAAAAATACAACAATGCTGATTTCACTCCATCTCTCACACACATTAATATGTCAATATCTATATTCACTCCATCTCTCACACACATTAATATGTCAATATCTTTATTCACTCTCCATCTTACGCACACATATGTCAATATCTATATTCACTCCATCTCACACACAAATAGACCAATGCTGATTTTCACTCCATTTCACACTCAAGCAAACATAAATATGTCAATACTGGTTCTCACTACTTTACATCCACATAAATATGTGGAAACCAATTTTCAATTTTAATTTTCCAATTATCATTGAATCCATACACTCATCTGCAGACATAGATATATAACACACATACTCAACAATTACTTAAATTAAAACCAGTCCTACAAGCCACATAATATTCATTTGGTACTGAAAAACAAAACAATTTGACTGCTTAATTATGTTGGTGCTTACTGTTAATACAATCACTTGAGCAACCAGTGATTACAAACTTGCTAGGTAACAAGTAAAGTATGTGGATAAAAAGTAGCATTTCTGCAGAAGGGAAAATGTATTACATGTAATTTTTATTAAACATTTAATTAAAAAGACAGCAGTATAATTACAGTTTCTGTTCTCATCATCCCCGCCTGAGAATGGAAATGTTTGGTTTAATTGAACCTTTCATTCAGAAACTCAAAGATTGACACAAATGCTTTTCCACAACATGGAAAAGTCTGCAGTATGCATGGACTTTTAAAACCAACAGTCAAGAGGAACGTTGATTGGTCATTAACCCATGTGGGGAATTGGGTTCCAGTCTGAATCTTATCCTTCTGATCTTCACCAGTTATATAGTTTTGAGCAGTACTAGGATTTTCCTACTTACATACATGCAGTGTATTTTCGGTGATCACATGCTCAATGTAGCCTTGTCTACCTGTTCTTAGGTGAGACAGGTGTAATCTTATTCTGCTCTTACCCACCTGCCACTAGGATTGACCAGTTGCTCCATTAGAGAAGCCTTTATGCACACCACTGATTTACTGAGCTGTTATTTCTGTACTTGGACATTCCTGTTAGCTGTAACGAGTCAGGCCGTTCCCCTCCGACTCTCAGTAGCAAGGTGTTTTGTACAACGGAACAACCACTGACTTTTGGTTTATTGCACCATGATTTTGAACTTCAGACACATGACTCCTGAGATACTGAAACCACCAACAATCACACCAAGCTTAGATCACTGCACTCTAATGTTTAATCGAGAAGCAGCTGGACCTTTCCACCCTGCCTGTGTTTAGGGGTGGAACCCTAATGCTTAATCGAGAAGCAGCTGGACCTTTCCACCCTGCCTGTGTTTAGGGGTGGATCCCTAATGCTTAATCGAGAAGCAGCTGGACCTTTCCACCCTGCCTGTCTTTAGGGGGCAGGGATGGTTCCATGATGGCCCTTACTGCTAATGAGATTATGTAAAATGGATATAGTTCAAGGAATATTCCACAAAGAATAAAAAAATAAAATGAACAGAAAAGCTTTGCCCCGCCAACTCACCAGTAGAAGTGGTCCTCCACCATCTTGGTGATGGCACGGGACACGGCCCTCTCCTGGGGGTTCAAGCTCTTGTTAAGGTCCACGCCCAGCTTCTCCTCCAGGAAGTCGATGATGAACTCAGTTCCTGACACCTGTTCATGGTTGTACTCGATCCAAGGCATCTGGCCTTGAGGGGACAGCTTCCCGTCAAAGTAATTCTGCAGGGACATGAGCAGCCTCGTGGGCACAGCGACCAGGAGTAAAGACAGCATCACACAACACAGCTCCTTCTGAAGTTCCTCACAGTCACCATCATGCGCTCAGAAGAGTACCCACAGAAGAGAGCATCTTCAGATTAAGCAAATTTGACATTAATGTGTTCCCACCACAACCTCTCATGCACATCACCTGTCACTAGCTGTTCCCAACAGCATTTGTAATTATGCAACAAGCAACAGCAGTGAATAACATCTACACTGCCAGAATAGAAACAATACCTGAAGAAGCCTCTATACTCATCATCTGTGCTACCTGAACATATTCAATACCTTAACAATCCTCATATTCAACATCCTCACTACATGATCACATATAACACGACCACACCTCCATGTTCAACATCAGCACCATTTAAATACATACAATAATTTAACAGCCCGACATATTTAACATCTACACAACCTCAGCACATACAACACTTTATCGGCCCTCCATACTCATTGTGCCTGTATCATGAATCAGGATTGCCTTCTTAGCTGGGTATTTTTGTTGGATTTATGGTAGTCCGGGCAAAATGCAAGTGAAGTGGGATACCTTAAACCTGACCAGTTATCTAGCGAACAAGTAGATCTCACTTTGTGATACCGGTCCATTATATCTGCTGCCTGATCACATGCAAAAAATTTTTACATCTCTCCAACATCTGTGCTACCTGAATACATGTGACACCTTAACAACCCACGCTACCTGAACAAATACAACATTTAAACAGCCCTGCAGGCTCAGAATCTGTACTACCTGAACATACACAACACCTTTACTGCCCCCTTATTCAACATCCTCATCCAAATGTTTTGCAAAGTGGTTATAGGATCCATCAAAGATCAAATTGAGTAAATAGAGTAATAAGGTCAAACAGAGTAATTCTCTTCACAAAGGCACGTGTCTTCCGCAGACACCCTTCCCTTTGCTGCCACTAACTGGCAAATCATCAGTTTTGGTGCATCCATCCATCCATCCATTTTCCAAACCGCTTATCCTACTGGGTCGCGGGGGTCCGGAGCCTATCCCGGAAGCAACGGGCACGAGGCAGGGAACAACCCTGGACAGGGGGCCAGCCTATCGCAGGACACACTCACACACCACAGTTTTGGTGCAATATTCCTCAAAATTTGAACAAGTACAGATCTTCACCCTTACAATGTCGAAAAAGGTCTGGAAAAGACCTTTTGAGATCGGAGGCTTTCCATCTCTTTAATATCACTGTGTGGCGCTGCTTTATTGTTGGTGTGATTTGTCTCAAATTTTGATCACATCCATATCTTCACCCAAGCAATGTGTTTGCAGAGTTTGAAAAAGGTCTGTTGTCAGAGTTTTCACTCTCATCACGTCACCTAAATGTCAGTTCCTGTTAGGCTAAGCCCATTATTAGCCTTTTAAGAATCTCTTGGTTTTTTCTCACCACATGGTTCTGTTTGGCTCATGGTGATGGTCACACTTATATAAAAACATCTGATTATTTTCAAATTCATATGTTTTACTGGTTGTTATTTTAATTTGATTATGATAAATTTGAATCGTCTTAATGCAGACACGAGGGGATAATCCCAGGGTGACAGATGTGAGCAGATGCAGAGCAGAGCAGGTTTGATCACATAATCCACGAATTAGTGACAAATCATACCATTTTGGTTGAAAACGGAACATAGCATTTGATTTTTCAATACAGGACAATCCAGTAATATATGGGATGGGTGCAAACGAATCCTCACATTTACCCAAAGACTGAAGTACACAACTGGACCAATGTGTTTATTTTGCACAATAAAAAAGTGGAATAAATAATAATGAGCATTACTATATGCAAGGGATTAGCTACAATTAACAAAAACATATATTTACAAATCAAATTATTTTTAACTTTTGGCTCTTTCAGTTACAGTATACCAATTCCTTGTCCACAAACCAACAAGGAATATTGACAAACAAGTGAGTTTATCCTGCCTGATGGCTAAAGATATGCTCTGAATGGTTAAAGGTGTGTCAGTCATCTTTTGGTCGAGAACACACAAGAGGGCACATAATTGGAAAGACTAGATGAGGGACCGCTTCACTGGCTATGTTTATATCCCATCATATTCCATAACTATCCAATCAACAACCAAATAGAAGTCTATTTTCTTAATGAAGCAGAAAATGTTTTGCTTCACAGAAGTCCTTTTTATCAACCTAAAAGTGGTGCTGTTTTGCCCAATGCTTCATCAGACATCTTTTGAACAGGTGGTTTGATGGTATGGTGGTTATGACTGTACATTAGCTTTAAAATTATATTATTTATTTATATATGAATGTTACTTTTTTACTTCCCTTTTTCAGTGGAGTTCTGCTTCACCTGCTGTCTTAAAGAAACATCCACTGCTAAACACATACAACAATTTAACAACTGTGCTTACTTAACACCTGCGCCACCAAAACAAAAAACATACCTTAACGACTTTCCACACTTGCCCTATCATGCAACTCCTTAGCAACCTTGAACGTTCGACAAACGTCCTACATGAACACGTACAACACCTTAGAACCCCGCGTGTTCCACACGCGTTTGAAATCCACTGCTGGAAGTGGAGAGCAGAGTAGGTGCCATACCTGATAAGGCAGGTCCAACATACGCAGGTAGGTCTCCATCTTCAGACAGAAAGGTGAAAGGCTAGGGGCTCCACTTTTTGGCCTGGAGAATTGGTGCAAGATGATGGCATCTTTGGAATCCAACTCCTGCTCCTTACTAGAAATGATGAAAGGCAATATTCACACATGTGCATTCACAAGACACCAGGCTGCATTGTCCAATCTACTTTATTCAAAAAGCTGTCTAGACTCATAGCATATAAAGTTACGTGTATATAAACATACAATTGATCTGAGCCTCTACATTATAATCTTGCAATTAAACAAAAGTGCTCTCAGTATTAATAGTGAAATTTTACATCCCCGCACCAGAACTGGTGTCTCTGAACAGCCCCATGTTAGGAACCAGGCTCATTTGCTCGGTATTTTATAATGTCCGCCTGCCCGTGGAGGTTGAACAACCAGTCCGACCCCCAGAGGTTTTTATTCTCCTTACTCAGGAGTTTTTGGTTCCTCTCTGTGTTGTTATCTGGCTTTCCCTTTTTTCCACTGTTTCTTGCACCATTTTGTAGAAATTAAGGTAGTAAAGTATCGGCGCACACTTTTGTCAAATGCCTTGAGGTGATTGTGATGTGAAAGGCGCTAAATAAAAAATACATTAAATTTGCACAGAAGCTGATATCTAATGTACTCAAGCCCCAACCCCAGTGCTGTGCTGCCGAGGACTTACTGTCTGAACACAAATATTTGTGTTTGGACTGTGTGAGGGAACCTGGTGTGTGGAAGACAAAGCACTCTGGCAACACTGAGCTCACACCGTCCTGAACTAGGCAAAAAGCAAAGCATCAAACTGCGCCCAGGTCCTCAGCCCCCAGTGGAAGAACAGATTTTTGTGTAAATTGAGTTGGTCTGGACCAATTAAGCTCAAGACCTGAGACTCTTAACCGGATATGTGGTAAATTGATGAAGTGATAATTAGTAAAAATATAAACAGAATATCTTTTGAAACACAATTCTAAACATAAAAAATAACTACACTGGTCAGTTTACACTTTAGTTTAGCCTAAATGATTAGGATGGTTGCTTTGAGCAACATTATGATTGCATAATTTCTCCCTTCAGAGCTGTCAAGCACCTTCACTTTGACTGTTGTCAAGAGCACGATTTTTGCAGCTGGGGAGATAAGCCCTGCACAGTGACACAGTGCCTCCCAGAGTACAGGAGGATCAAACACGCTGCCTCTGCAGCACCCGGGTGAATATCAAAATGAATTAATCTGAATTCCTAAATCAACATCAAAATATATTTTAAATATCACTAACAAGTTAATCCTAAATGCCAAGCCATGAATTACATGAATAGGATGAATGACATGGCAGTCATGTAAAAGCATGTAATGTGCCCTGGTCCTGAACAACACAATCCACCACTAGCTTACATACACCTAGCTGTATAAACAAGGTTTTACTCTGCCACTGTCCCAGGTCTGTGGTGCCGAAATGTGACAAAGCCAGTCTGGTATACAATCCACAGTTTTCAATAAAGCAAGCCTACTTTTGCAATCCAGTAAAACAATCCAATAATAGTATTGCCATATAATAATAATATTAATAATTATATTAATAATAATAATAATAATGACGACATTATTCCGCCAAAAGAAACCAGTTAAATATGCAAGATCTTAATCTGTCTAAAGTCTTTTAAAAGCTTTGTTATATACCAAACCCTAAGTATGACTTTTCTGGAAAAAACATGGTGCGTTTCAGAGCCGGTACAATACAGTACAGACTCATTAGGTTCATATAAAGCTTCCGGTGGTGTGCACCAGTTATTCACCCGTCAATTAACCGTCAGATCCCCAAGATAGGGTTCGCCTTAAAAACGTTAACGAGTCTCACCGGGTGGACCGTTTCATTTGCATGTATTAATTTAGAGGTCATTAAAGGACACCTATGGGTAATCAGGCGCTGAAACCCGGGGGCGACCGGACCCCACGTCCTTAAAGATGGGGGCACTGTGCGCACCGGCGTTGCGACCCTGCAGCCTGAATGATGCACTTTGACTCACATCTGCACTGATACAGATTAGCGTATCTGTAAGGGCAGTTACATCACAAAGCACCGACTCCATGTTTTCAAGCATTTCAGCATCCCTGCACCCCACCCAACTACGGATAAGATGAAAAGCAAAACAACAAGGACGCTGACGCAGGGGGATGGAGTCCCGCAGGAAAATGTACATGTATGTATCAGTGCGTGATGCAGACGGGGCGGAAGGGATCCTACCGGATCGCCAGTAACTCATGCAGCAGGTATGCGGCCGCGGCGAGCAAGGCGCCGCCGGTCACATACAGTGTCTTCCTCCACCAGGAGTCCGAGCCCAACCCTGCCATCATCCCGCCGTGGTCCTGCAGAGGGAAGGCGATGATGCACCCATAAAACGAGTACTGCTCATCGGAGCCACCGAATCCAAAAGAGAAGCTCTGATTCCTGCCCAGATCAACTACACACGACCTGGAGGCGGCGAGACCAACACCCCAGTGCATTGTCCTTCAGCAGCCGATCCCATGCGCCGGCCTGCGGCTTCGTCCAGCGCTGGGGTATCGGTCAGGCTGCCGCCGAACCCGCCTGATGGTGGTCCCCGCCGCGGGGTCCGCTCGCACCCCTCTGCGGCCGCTAGCTGCAGCTGCGCCCCTCCCGTTTAAGCGCGACGTCAGGGTCTGTGCAGGCGAGCTACGCCCCCTGCTCCCGAGAGCCCGACGTCATGTCTGCGCAGACGAGCTACCGCCCCCCCCCGGCGCCCTTGAGGATACTGTACGACATCAGTGTCTGCGCAGTCGAGCCGCCCCCACCACCACATCCCAGCATCTGAGATCACGACGTTGCGGCTGCGCAGGAGACCCAACCACCCCCACCCCCACCCCGCCCTTGAGAGCACGACTTCAGAGGCTGAGGAAAAACATTCGTTCGGGGTGGAGATGCACAAACCTGCAAATATAATAATGTATTAAGAATAACGCATTATAACGAGTGTATTATTTCCCATTCCATTTGAATATCCTTTACATTTAACTGGAAGCTTAATTCATCATCATAATCATTATTATTATTATAAAATGTGTTTATTACACACATAAAAACTCAAGATATCCAACACTAAAAAATACACTCAAAAGGGGGCTGTCCCAGGTGACAGCTACATGGTCTAAGTCTTTAATTCCCTGAATATTACTCATTACCAAGAACACAATGAATCATGGGCTTGGTCTTGTTTGACGGGGATGCAACTGCTGTATTTTTGATATTTGTGGCAGGAGATTCTGAGATTTTTATTTTTATTGTTCTTGAGCACTGGAACTTGTCTTGGGCAGTGGAATATGAGGTAAAACACTAGTACGGTCAGGTACACCCACTGACTCACTGATTGACCTCAGGGATTTCCAAAATGGGGACCACACGATGATTTCCAGAGCATGTTTTAATAATTTGTAACTGTAACCGCAAACACTTGATCAACAGTGGGATACCCCTGACCCCAGCACTATTATTTTGGGGGTCCTGGGCTGAAAAGTTTGGGAACCCATTATACACCTGAATGAACCAGTACTGAACTGAAGGAATCATCACAGCAATGACATTGAGGGCAGAATCAGTCCAGTCAAAAAAAAAAAATTGACCTTTAAATATAAATTGCGTTCCCCCTAATATTAAATATTCTCATATGCCCTAAGCAAACTCACCGGATTGCATGGAACTTAATCTGAAAGTAACTTGAGACTAAGCTATTGCAAGGCAGACGTATGGATGCATTAATGAAAAGGACTAAGAAACTGTACACTAATACATGAAACTTCTTATAATGACAATATTTATTTTATTACCATAAATGGGAGGGGACTCATAACGTTTAATGTTGTAATTGGCACTTGGTACAAGGGCACAAATTAAATTAAAAGTGCGGGAAAGAGTGGTCAATTATCCAAGCACATTCATCATTAAAAGCAGGAACTAAAAACTAAAACAAACTTTTAAAAAAGCCTGCAAAGGCTGGCATGACAAAGTGATAAGTACAAAATAGTCCCAATACACTGAAGGGATTTTCTATGCCACCATTCTTGTCAAGTTTACTTCCAGCAAGCCAAGCCAGCCACCTTCGCCACAAACAAATCCGCCGCTGGCAGGGTCACAGGTCATCTGTTATCAAGTGTTTTTTCTGTTTGTTGTTTTTTTTTTTTTTTTGCATTTAAGAGTCAGCATTTTGATATCCTTAAGGCAGTCAAGCACCATTAAACATCACAAAACCTAAAGAAGCTTCAATTGAGTCAATCACCGTTCACATTTATCTCACAAAAATATACAACAAAGAACAGTGACGGTTCAACACAGGCAGGAAGGAACCTTTGGCCCTCAGGTGTGTGTAGAGAAGGACATTATACTTTGGAATCACACCACAACACCCCCCCCCCCTTACCAGCAAGAAACCTATAAAACTGAACAATAACTCTGCATTCTCACATTGCTGCAGAGGATCTATCTGGACCCAGAGTTAATACAGATGGACTTCACTTGGGCTTCCTGAATCAGAGCCAGGAGTGAGTGGAGGCATCCCCTTTCCAAACAGCACATCACCCGGCTGGTCCAAGGAGGAGGAGGTGGAGTGGGCCAGGGCGTTCTGAGATCACGATCAGACATCTTGTTCCTCTGAACGTTACCCCTGTTCCCTGACTAGTAAACATGACTATCTACAAGTCTCATTGAGCTTCCATTACAGTATTTTCTTCATCTAAAAATAAATTTCTTGCAAACAAGATTGCCGAAAACTATGACAGTAAGCGGCGCTTGAATGCAGCACGTAATTATCAGTTTCTTGATTCATGTGGCAAGTCAACACCACTGGGCACAGTAAGGGCAACAATTAATTTGAAGATTAATGGAGATATGTACAGACAGAGGAATACATTATGTATGCCAACAGTAAATAAACCTTTGAAAGAAGTTTGTACCCCAGGAATTCACGAGGGTGGCAATGCCGATCTGCCAAAGGAAGGGGGACTGGTCAGCTGACGTCATCACAGACTGTGGACAAAACTTTTGTCTGTCCCTGAGGTATGACCCTCTGACATGGTCTGTCTAATCACAGAAAACGGCCCAGTCATTCACTCTCACACTCTCTCCTTACACACACACACACACACACTGTATAACTGCCCAGAGGGCGATTTCAAGGATGCCAGGATCATCCTAATCTAAAATTACCCCCAACTGCCCAACCTGCTAACTGGCTACATCACAACATTTAATTTGGGTCTTCGATACGCCATAACAACCTCTCCTTTACTAGAGAAAGGCCATGAGCAGGTGACACACAACACCTCAGGACCCTACAGGTGACCGAACATGTACGTGGAGTGACAGGGAGCCCCGTCAGGCTTCCTTAGGTTCTGTTCCTGGTGTTTCAGCCCATTGACTCGCACGTCACCTATGACTGGCTGTACGAGGAGTTCTGGTTGCCGTTGGATCCCTGGTCATTCTCACTGGGAGGGGGGGAGAAAAACCCATAAGAAGCAGACACATGGAGCAATTTTAAAACCGCCAAAAATGGAAACCAAGTTCTCTGATATGCAGGATCCGAGGGCAAAGAATAACAGTGCAGACATCCTGAAATTTCCTTATGGATGTATGAAGCTTGCTAACAGCTACGATCCTGCCCTTTATTAATAGTGTGCTCATAAATTATGTACTATTTAGAATTGCAGGCACTATCGGGGCACATGAATTATTTAGAGACTTCAGGGAGGAAACACCAGTGGCGGCAGGCTCTCGGCCCACCTGTTGGGCGGGGGCTTCGGTTTCGGCATCTTGTTGAGGACGGCGGCCATCTCCTTCCTGTCATCAAAGTTCTTCCACTGGTCGTAGAGCTTCAGGATGACTCTGATAATCTCCAGGATCTGTTCACGGGGCCGTGAAGGTTACTCCCGGCAAACGCGGCAGAGACTTTCCAAGTACGAAACGTACGAGCTTAACCCCCTGACCTTCTCCATGTCCACGGAGAGCTCTGCGAACCACTGCCTTGCGTCTTTCTGCTGTACGACGCAAGCTACGTGGAGGCAAGCTGGAGAGAGAACAAAGCGAGAAAGATCCTCCTGGGGCTGACCAAATATGTATAACACGAATGGAAGGAGGGAGAAGGCCGACAATTATAGCCAAGTGGCGGCCGCCATTTCCAGTTACCTAGCGCGATCATAAAGGGTGGATAAAGCAGGCAGAGATCCGTCCTGTAGGTGTCATTCACAATTCTCCTGGAGAGAAAGACCAGCCACATCAACAAGCAATCAAAGCAACAGCCAGGAGCAGACAGGCCAGATAACCTTACCATGCCAGAGGCAAGAGCATGTCTTCCTGACCCATGTCTTGGACGTACTGCAGCAGCGGTCTGTAGGGGTGGTACACGATCAGACAGCAGTCCTGAAAGGGAGAGAGGGACCTGAAGCCATCGAAGATGTCCCCTCGGGGACCAAGCGCCATGTCCCCGGCCTGCAACCCCCACATTATTTAGCAGATCTTTATCGTTCGAGCAATTTGGGGTGAAAAGCTTTGCTCAAGAGCTTAGCGATGAAATCGTTCTGCCTGGAATTTGAATCGGTGACCGTTCCGACCAGACACATCACACCCAAACCAACAGAGCCATACGTCACCCCCCGAGTCTAATGGGCAGGTTAACCACGCACTGTCAAAAGCAGAAATCCCTGTCATTCAAGCTCGTGCCCCACAATCCTTGTATCCCGTGCCGGACTGAGAGGAAGCTGACATCACAGCAGTACGCAGGCGTTTCCTCAATCCCACAGCTGCCTACTCACCATGAGCTCCAGCAGGTAGAATTCACACTCCAGTATCTACAAAGGAAAAGCAAATGGACAGCTAGGCACAGTGTCTTTAAAAAGAAGGAATTTGTAGCTGAACGGCTGGTTTTATCAGCAAATTTGATATCGCTAAACATTAGCGTATATAGCGTTAGCCCAGCCCCCCTGGGCACCCTAAGAGCATCGACCAGCATCTCTATTTTAAAAGTGACCCCTGCCTTTATCTGCCAACACCGCCATCAAAAACCTCTTAGCAAATAGCCTCAAATATGAAAAGAGCCGGTGTGAGATGCTAAGCTGGCTCAGAAACGATCTCCCATGGCTCTGAGAACTTCCCACAGCAGCGTGAACATCGGCTGAGGAACAGAGCATCTGAGTGGATCTCACATGCCATGCCAACAGGCGTACGTCAGCTGATCTCACAGAGAGGAGAAGGCATTCCTCATCCGACGCAGGGCAAAGTGACACTCACATGGTTCATGCGATAGGGGAATTCCTTCGGGAAGGCGTAGGAAAATCGAGTTTTCACTGGGGAACAACAAAAATACAGAGAAATTTATTTCCATATCCAAAGGGGAATATTTTTAGCAATACTAACTACCAGGAGCTGAACAATATTACATTTTTCTTCATCAACATAGGCATTCATAGAGCTAAAAATTCCAATTACATTGGAAATATTTTTATGCTTCAAAATTACACAACAGCAGGTTTAATGAAATATCGCTTTACTGACTAATTTGACTCAATTTGAGAGAATTGACACATATAATGCCACTTTATAAGCTTACTCTTTACCTTATAACCAAATAATAATCTTTCAGTATTGAACTGTCAAACAAGAGGACATCAGAATAACAATGTTCTACTTAAAAAGGCACCTTTCTCACACAAAGATGAGTCCGAGTGCAGACTGTGCGTTTGCCTAACCATTCTGGATTTGGGTCGCCTTATTATTGCATATTCGGTTTGCACTATTCATTGGTTGTGTTAATCCCCCTTTTTCGGGCGGTAATACATGAATACCTTTTGTTTCTCAATTTTGTACTGCCGTTTTTTTGGTCAGGTAATTGTACTGTATGGTGCCCCCTCCCAATTCCGTTGTTCAGGGTAGGAAAGGTCGAGAGTCCATAAGTTTCGAAAGATTGGTTTCTTGTAGTTTTAGTGACATCCATTCTGCCACAGCTCCAGCCTAGTCTGAGTTGTTACATTTACGAATAATCCCAGGCTGAGCACGGTAAATTCTAATACAGGGAGCATGGTTTCTCGGAATTTCCTCCAATGACAAATTTGTGGAACCTTAATATTGGCTGAAGTTTTTTGCAAACTGATATGGCGGTTGAGCCCTACAAACACTGCGAATAAGTGCAAGAGGGCCACTGTAATTACTCTAATGACTATGGTTTGCAATGTTGACATCACACTGGATTTCTCTTTGTGATCTATTCCACAGCATTCTGGACCAGCTTTAATAATTCACTGGCTGTCACTTACACACAGATGTAGCTGCAGAGATCAGCCGGGTGTTTGAAACAACACCAAATTCCTGGAGGTCAGAGAGAAAATTAGGCAGCAGGTTTCAGTTTTACATCCAGGCCGATGTAACATTGCAGAGGAGAATAAGAGCCGCTATTCACTCACCTCCACTTTAGAGGCCAAGAACACACAGGTGGGTGCCATGAGGACAGGATCGATACTCTTCAAAGAATACCTTTAGTTACAAGGACGAGGGATTACTTCCATGGAGAGACAGACGGCTGTACTGCCTGCAATTTGTGGCGCGGTGCTGCTGCTCACCTGGCGTAGAAGCGCTTGAAGTACACAGTTGCTGTCGCAATGACCTGTTGCCTGAGCTTTAGGTGTTCTCCAAGCGCCTGGATTACTGTTCAGGGATGACAGGTCACACAGTGCATCAGTTGGGTCACTCATACCCAAAGCACTGAGCACAGCCCACACACATAGCCATGGCTCATTCCCCTACCATTAGCGAAGAAAATTTGCAGTTTCCAGTACTCTTCCTCTGTCAGAAACTTCAGGTCCTTCTGTCGTTCCTTCATCAGGTCTTGTTTGTCTAGGACCCACTGAAGACTGGCAGCAGGAGACCGTGATAGTTAAAGCTGTGAAATGTGTCACCTGGCAAACTAACTGAGGCCCAGACCAGCTAAAAACCCATTAATGCTTATTCTGCAGAGGACACCCTAACATAATTTTGGGAGTCCTTCATAGGAAGCCGATGTCTGTTTTTCTTCTCCTCAAAGGAGACTTGCGTATTTTGAAATACACTAGGGAAAATTAAATAAGTATCGACCCATAAGTGCACCAAGCTCAATAATAAAAATAAATTTCATAACCGGTATATTTCACTGATTCAAGGCTCCACATAGAAACAGACAAAGCGCCTTTCTACTAATATGGAACATCTGCTGCGACATGATCCCGCAG
Organism: Brevimyrus niger; assembly: GCA_015164015.2. Lineage (NCBI taxonomy): Eukaryota > Metazoa > Chordata > Actinopteri > Osteoglossiformes > Mormyridae > Brevimyrus > Brevimyrus niger. The sequence goes on from JAABNY020000038.1 coordinate 17,843,357, forward strand.
AAATAAACTGAAAATAATGTCTAACAAGTACACAGACAGTACATGACAATAAACAAAGTGATTACGTTTCGACCTAAACTCATTGAACGGGTTCTCCCTATTTAGTGACACGTTTCTTAAAACTATCACTGCAAATATAACTTTCGTAAATGTAATATACAAATACATATAAATACTCGGCTAGAAAACGAAGTCTACTCATATTACTAGACATTTCCTAATAATCAGGTCACAGGTGCGTCGCTTAAAGACACTTATCGTGTCCGAAATGGTGAAGACACATTTTTATCTTTTATATATTTTTCTGAGTTCTGTAGCCGAGGAGTTTCCTTTATCCACATACAGCCAGGCCCCATAACGAAAAAATTACTGAGCATAGAAAGCTGCCTTTAAGAACATTTTGCTTAATTACTTACTAATGCGAGCTTTGCCAGAAATTCCCCGCCATGACCGCAGGTTTGAGGTAGTAAATGTAGATAAATACGGTTTATTTCGGTAGATATCACAGTAACCGTGGCGACTCTGTAAGCAGCTGACGCGCTGTGCAGCAGTAAACAGTTTCCGACGGAGGTGCGCAACGCGCCCCTATAAAAATAGTTCCACCTTACTGCATTCTCGTTGCTTTAAAGTCAAATATACGTTAAAATAAACATAAATTAAATATACAATATACAAATGAATCTACACAACACTGGACAAACATACAGGAGAAATCCTACTTCTTGTAAACTATCTGTGTGGCAAGGAGAAGCTAACCGTGCATACATGGTAGAATGTTGATTTAATTAATTGAATTAATTGTTGCTCAGTGCAGCTAGTAGAAAGTGCAGAAGAAATTGTTCTGGATCCCTTCTCAGACTCGCTATTACACAAACCCAAGAGCTCAGCCCAGATAGTATTGGTCACTAAAATAACAATGAGAAAAATAATACTAGCTGTCTCACATCATCACTGGGGATAGGGGGTGATGCCGTTTTAACCAGCTCTTTATGTACTTGAAATATGTCTGTTATATATGTATATTCAAAGGGCCAGAGTCCTTGTTTTTATGCTTCACCTCTTTACTGTCTCATTTCCATAACAAATTGTGAACCTATTAGCCTTCCCTCCCAGTATCACTGGTATATCATTACATACATGAAAGATCCATTCACACCAGTGAGACATAAGCTCCATGCAAAACTCTGTGATTATCTGACCCTCATTCTCTTTAATGCATCGGCTTAAAAGATTTCAATTGTTAAATTATCCAGCACCACATAGACTTTTAATGAAAATGTTTTATCTTGATCGCTATCCACAATGACAACTCAGGATAAAGATATAGAAATGCATAGTTTTTAATTCACTATATACTATGCATATCTGTCCTGAAGTCATACAGTAACTTTAATGTATATTCAATGTCACCAACTTGTCAGCTGGCTGGTGTCCGCAACCTTATTTTACATGTTTATAACAGTTTATATAAATATTCTGTAGGTTTTGCAAACTACCCCATTGTTTTTGATGCAGATAATTTTAGTTTCACAATGGAATAATATAAATTTGCCATAATGTGTGAGCGTGAGTCATTAAGAGTGAGTGCCACGCCAAATGTGTGAGAGTTGGCACCCCCGTATATTACATATAAGTGAAGAAGGTATGGATGTGGTGACAGGTCAGATCATCAGCTAAGACAGTTGTCTCACAACTTTCCAAATTTCCTTCCACAGTGCAAGCATATGCACTTAGGTGAATCTCTTAATTGCAATGGACTTGCACCCGTTTCTGGGTACACCCCTGCCGTGTGCCCTGTGCTGCTTAGAATAGACTCATGACCCTGTAATGGATAAAAGGCTAGTTAGGACGTAGAAAATGGGTAGATCGTAGGCATGGGCTGGCCATGACATTCTGGGCATTATCCCAGTTGGCTGATGGGTTTGTGAACCAGCAAATTTTATGGTGGTAGATCCACTCCACCCAGCAAAAAATCATTGAGTGAGACCCCAAAGACCCCAGAACAAAATGCTGGTTTTTAATCATAGTGCGGTTCCAGTGGATGGATGAAAGGTATGCATTTGTCTTTAGACACTGAGCTCAACAATGTCAATTATGCATCTGTCTTTCTGTGGCCAAGAACATCAATCCAAACCTCAGGTCATCCACAATGCCATCCCCTGAAATGCAACGCTTACAGAGCAGAGGACCTTAGCATGAGGGGAGTCTGACAGCCTGAGATCTTTGCAGGAACACCATGCCTGAAGGAATCCCAGCACATAAGCACAATCCCTGTTATTTTTACCATAGTAAACGCCTCATAAGACTTTGTCAGATAGCTGAGAGGAAGGTTTGACTGGCTATAGTATGGAGGCTTCACATTCCTGAAGGGTCACTGCATCCTTTGGGCAGGGCTGAGTGGTGCTATAAGAGCAAGCTGAGCATCTTAGTCCGCATTCAGCTCAGAGCAGATCTCCGAGTCTCCATCTCCACAGCCAGCACTGAATATCCGCTGCAGGCCTCCAACCATGAGCCAGAGTCCAGAGAGGATCTCATCCTACCGCCGGCACTTTGAGGACGGCTCGCCCAGCCTCCTGCGCGTCGCGAGTCCATCCCCGACCCGCCGGCATCGCTCAGCCAGCGCCATGGCGACCAGCATGCGTGTGGAGAGCGTGGGGAAGAGGGCGTTCTCTGGCACACGCTCGCCCCTCAGGGCCAGGTAGGACATGAAGCCCATGAGAAATGAGAATCAGAGTGGAGGAAGACTTGCTTCTCTCCTCTCGCCAGGCTGAACATGTGCTAAGACATTAATACATTATATACATATTTATTTTTATATATTTTAAACTTATATATCGCATAAGCCTAGTTTCTAGCAATTTACATAATTGGAACCATTGAACTATGTATGTTGCTAACTGGAGGGTTTGGGAAACATATCCATGGATAGGACCAGCCTAAGGCATAAGTGAGCTAAGCAGCTGCTTAGGACTCAGTGGCCACCAGGGGGCACCCCATCTGATCAGGCTGACAGGATGGGGAGCAAGATGACAAATGAGTCAATATGGCTTAATAATATTAATAAGAATATAGGTTAATAAAATGTTGCTTAGGACACCAAAAAGGGTTGGACCAGCTCTAAATATGGTTCTTTTTGGTGTCAATATGCAAATCATGCTTTATGTTTATATAAATATCATATTCACCATTTGGGGTGACGAACTATTAGATGAGAGTGGGGCAATGGTAAAGACAGTCTATATTCTGCATCCAACCAAAATATGGGGTCATTTTGTAAACACTTCTGGAGGTTGGCTGGGTCCACCTGACCTGTTCAAGCTCAGGAGACCTTGAATCTACTACAAGTGTAGAGTCGTCAGGATAATTTTTTAATTGAGTCTGGCATCTATTTACTCATTAATCTTTATACGTTTGGTATGACATGTTTCACACTAAGCTAGCAGAAGTGGATAGATATATAGTTGATGTTTGTTGCTAAAGTGTTTTTAAAATCTGTTCAACCACTGACTCTGTTAAACGACTATCCCATGCTATAAAAACAGGCTTTTCTGTCAATAATGCAGTTGCAAGTTGCTCAGTCTGAGCCCATGCTGATGTCATATGCTCTACAGCATCAGCACGAGCGCGCTCTGCGTCAGCGCCTACATGGCCGGCGGCTTCGACCTGGACGCAGCCACTGCGGAGAACCAGGAGTTCCTCAACACGCGGAGCGGCGAGCGGCAGGAGATGGTGGTGCTGAATGACAGGCTGGCGGCCTACATCGAAAAAGTGCGACTGCCTCTTGAGCATCTGTGCTAAATCATTTTGCTGCCGCAAAGGGCCAATTACCAGGGATTAATAGGAGAGCAGCATGCCTGCTTTGCTTACAGAGTAAAGGAAGCACATATCACTTCCAACTTTTTGGCTGCTTATTTTATTTATTTACCAGATGCTTTTATCCAAAGCAATGCACATTCTTCAGAAAGCAGGGTCTCTGGGGAAGCTGCGGGTCCTTCTTAAAGGTCCTACTTTCCACTCATACCAACCTTGTGATTTGGACTGGCTACCTTCCGATCATGGTCATAGCGTCCCCCATTTCTCTATATGTGCGCATACCCTGTGATTCCAAAGAGGCAAGGGGTCATTTATGTCCTGTACTTCTGTCGTATGAAAGGTTCGCACCCTGGAGCAGGACAACAAGCTGTTGGAGACGGAGATCAGGGAGCTGGAGAAGCGGTTCGTCAAGCCATCGGGGCTGCGGGGCCTCTACGAGGAGCAGCTGAGGGAGCTACGGAGGGTCGCCGAGCAGATGAAGGCCCAGCGGGTGGGACTCCTCAAGCCGATGCCATATTCATGTTACAGCTCAATGCTACATTGTAGCTTAAATGCTAGAGGCCATTTTCCATAATAGAGAGCAGCCAATTGGCAAAAGCCTCTGTATTAAACGGTTAAATTTTGGTTTGTAATCGAGGCAATTCTAGGATTCTTTTTAGGGTGGGGGGTGCCATAATTCATACAGAGGGGACAATCATATTATTAGCCAATGATAGGTTAGGCATAGGAGAGGAGGCATCTGGGGGGGAGGGGGGGCAAACAGTCTTCAGTTGTGGACAAAATCCCCTGTGACCCCCATCCCTGTCTGTAATGCATCTTTATTCTTCTACCCTGGATGGCCCGATAGGACCTCGCTCACGCTGCAAAAAGTGCCATGGCATCCCAGCTCGAGATGCTCAAAGTCAAATATGAAGAAGCAGCAGAAGCTCGGAAGAAGGCGGAGTTGGAGATCGAAGCCTTTCGGCCGGTGAAGGCTCTTACTGACTGCCCTGCAATAACATAAGGTATGGAGGCTCTCTGACCTCTGACCCATGCGCATGTCTGTGTTCTCTTTGGCATCCAGGATGTCGACACAGCTACCTCTGCTCGCATCAGTCTGGAAAAACAGCTTGAGAACCTGCAGGTGGAAGTTGAATTTCTGAACAGGGTGCATAAAGAGGTATGTTGGGTTTCCTGATGCAGATTGACGTACACCTTCACCGGCTATTTTAGCATCAAACGTAACCCGCTCAATTATTCATGCTTTTTCCCTACCAGGAAATCGAGGAATTAATGCAACAGATTTTCAGCGCAGTTGCCAAAGTCGAGGTGGCCTTCTCTCTCCCCGACTTAGCTTCTGCCCTTAAACAAATCCAGTCTCAGTATGACGACATTGCTGCAAAGAATTTACAGGTAACCCGCAGAAATGAGCAATCCGGATTCTGTGGACACACGCGGGAGGTCTGAAAGGCGACACAATGACTCAACTGATCTAGTTTTTTTGTGTTTCCAGGAGATGGACGCTTGGTATAAAGCGAAATTTGAAGACTTAAATAATGCGTCTAGTAAACATGTGGAAAAGGTCCGAAACATAAGAGGAGAGATTTCAGAATTGAAAAAAGATGTAAGTACCTCAGCTTTCCAAAGCAATGAGACTGTATGGTACCATCATATATGGTTAGTAGGTTCAAGGTGTTCATGATGAGATCAAAACATAAACGAAAAATATATTTTGAACTCATTAGATTGCGTCTATATATGTCCAAAATAATGATAACACCTATGATGAATTCAGCTATAATTTGGGTGTGGAACTTACAGCTTCAACATGCTACCTTATACAGATTCAGAGTAAGGAGCGCGAATTGGATGCTCTGAAGACCAGGAACGAGGCTCTGAAAGTGAAAATCCGGGAGACTCAGGAGAGGCACAAGAAAGAACTGGAGGAACTACAGGTCATCCTGCAAATAGCAACCTATAGTCTGCGTGTTCTTACATTTTTAAATATTGATGTGTGAGCAAGGCAGGCGGTATACAGCTGTCAAGGAACCAAATTAGTTACAAGTGCTGCTCGGCTGTGCTTTCCATGATTGGTCAGTAACAAGCGCAAGATAGTTGTAGGGAAAATAGAGTATCAATAGTGCCCAGCAAACCACTTCCCAATGGGGCAATCCCACTGCAGATTGTGAGCTGTTGAGGCTTGGTGAGAGGTAAATACCATGGCAGTCAGCTTAGGAAATGACTCTCATTGTCCTTTTCTCTGTCCTTTCTGACAGCAATGGCAAGTCATGCCATGTACCGTTTGATTACATCTTGAGGTTCATCTCTGCCCTGCCTTTGTTCACACAGGGGAAGATCGACAGCCTTAAACTCGAGCTTAAGTCCATCAAGGAGAAAATTGCTCTTCACATGCGAGAATATCAGGATCTGCTGAACATAAAGATGGCTCTAGAGATAGAAATAATCACCTACAGGTAAAAATGGCTGCAAAGTGAAGGAGCCGTAGGTTTCCCTGGGAGAAACATCATTAGAAACAGCCATTTGGTCTTTGACTCATTAATGAAAGGTGATGGTCTGCATGCTTTCCACAGGAAGCTCATAGAAGGTGAGGACACACGGCTGACGGACATGGTAAGAGGGGCGTCTCTGATGAGAGGCAGCACCAATGCCTGCTGGGGAATGGCAGGTCACACCAGCGCCATCGAGAGCTACTCCAAGGAACAGGCAGTGGAGGTGACAGAGAGGAAGACATTGCTGATCAGGTAAAAGTATTGCAATCTTTTCGTTATTTAAACCCCAAACCTCATGAGAACTATACATATTTTCTTACATAATTCCGAACAATGAATGAGTAAATAAAGTTTTAATTGGTACCTTTGCTTCATCTCAGAACAGTTAAGGCAGAAGACGATGTCATGCAGAGCGACATCCAAGAGCGAACCTTTAGCATTTCAGGTGCGGCTGATGATTCTGATGAAGAATAGAGAGCAAAGCTACTTTCTAACCCCCTTTGAAGTGTCCCAGAGTCCACATCCACGGGCAAGGTTTCTTTTAACCCACTCTTACTGACACCAGAGTCCACAACCATGGACAATCATTCCTTTAACCTTCTTTTTTGAAGTACCCCAGAGTCAACGTCCATGGGAATCTTTCTATTCCCCTTCAATGGACCGAAGGGCTCATGCCCATGTCCAATCTTTTTTCTAAGGCCCCAGAATTAATATCCATGGAAATTTTACTCCCTTTGAAGGACCCCTGTGTTGACAGCCATGGACAATCTTGCTTGTAACCCCCTTTGAAGGACCCCTGTGTCGACAGCCATGGACAATCTTGCTTGTAACCCCCTTTGAAAGACCCCAGAGTCCAGATGGATATCCAGCAACTTCGCCACACTATAACATCACAAATAGTCACAGAGGAATTATACTGGTATTCTGTACAAGTCAATGGGGCATAATAAGGAATTTAAAAAATCTTTTTTGCTTAATCCAGCTTTTGCTTAAAAAACTGTCCGAAATAAAATTCTCAGCAAAATATTGTCTTTTCTTGCCACATCTCTTTGTAAAACATAGTACTGGAATATTCTGGCATCATTAACTGCAAATCAGTTAACACAGCGTGACTGTCTTCATTCAGTCTATGACACAACGATATAATCATTCACTTTCACCTTTCAGAACTATTATCATGTGCAAAAAACATATGGTAGCAAAATACAGCGAGACAATGGAAAAACGCATACACACACACACACACACACACTTACTCACATTTAGGCATTAATGGTTTCTGAGCAGTAAATTTTATTTTGTATTGAAATACAAAATTTGCAGCATTCTCCATACATGATTTTAGTGATTATCTTATTCCTTATATAAAAAATTCCAGAAAAAAAGATTTCTTAGGCATGTGACATCAGGTTGTTTGTAGAGATGGCCCCCTTAACTTAACTCCACAGTACAGGATGAAAGTACTGCTAAATTACAGTATGAAAATGGATGCCTGCCTGCATGTGCATGACTGTCTGTGTTTTAGTGTGTGACAGGCAGCACTAACAGAGAGGCTGCGGTTCCTCTCCGACCCCCCCAGCCAGACGGTAAACAGCCATGCAAACTTCATGAGCGAGCGAATCTGCGTTTTCCTAAAACAGGAACAAAGCAAACATGTCACAACAATATAATTATCATACAAACACACACACACACACACACACATGCACGCAAACATACACAAACGACACTAATCAATCTGCACAGACACTATCGCTGCCTTTCCCGGTGTGTCTGCATGCTCACCTGTCCATTTTTAGCTGTGTCTTTGCCCGCACATCTATGGTTGTGTTTTTACCTGCGTGTGTCTAGCTGTGTCTTTGCTTGTGCGATTGTAGCTGCCTTCACCCGTATATCTGCAGCAGTGTTGTCGTCCGTGCGTTCTCACCTGTGTGTCTGTAGCCAAGACTTTGCAGCCGTGTCCTTACCCGTGCGGCTGTAGCCGCGTTTTCACTTGTGCGTCTGTAACTGTATTATCACTTGTGCATCTCTAGCCGTGCCCTTACCTGCGTGTCTGCTTCAGCATACACTCGAATCGTATCCTCGGTGCCGGAGGGGCGGACGAACGCTCGAGACAGGCGGTACCGCTTCACCAGCGCGTCCACAGCGTCCTGCAGGCCGGCCGGAGTGAGCGCCCGCCTCTCGGCGTCTGCCGTCGTGATCACGCTTTTGTCTGCCACCTGACGGACACAGCGTCATGCTGCAGCGGCTCACGTCCCGACACGGCGTCTCACACGGGGAACGAGCGTGCGGCGGCGCACCTTCACTTTACGCTGCCTGTTGGGCAGGTCCACGTACATGGCGTCCCATTGCTGCAGGGACAGGCCCTGGACCGCCAGCACGGCCTCTACCAGCAGCATGTCGGAGATGGCGTCGCCAACCGCCTGCGGAGAACCACGGAGAGGACGGTGATGCATTGACCTTTTCTAGCCCGGACGACACCCTGCAGACCACATCACCTGGTTGGTGACGTTGACCGCGCTCTCCAGTATTTGGGCGGCGCTCTTCTTCTCATCGCTAGTGCCGGAGTCCTTGGCCAGTTGCTGGATCTTCTCTACTGCAGACTCGCTGAAAAGAACCTGGGAGAGAACCGCCAAACAAGTCCCAGCGGCGAACGTCAAGTCACATTTTTACGTTGCATTTGATATTCTTTAGAAGAATATTTTATTGAGAAAGCATGGTCAGACAGTCTTTGGAGTAACTGGGGGTTAAGGGTCTTGCCCAAGGGGCTAATGGTGAAAACACTCTGCCGATCCTGGGATGCGAACTTCTGATCACAGGTACAAAATCCCAACCTCCTGGGCCACACACAGGGAGCAGGGTGTAGACCCAGCAGGAACAGATTAAACCCCTAAACAATGGGTTTTTATCATTAGGAAAATTTTATTAAGCATACTCTTGTAGGATTTAGATGTACTAGGAATTGGTATCAATTTGCGAGAGGCATTTCTGTTGCTACTTACCGTACCATGACCGTTGGCCTCAAAGTACACACCAATGTCAAATTCCTGGGCAGCATGATGCAGGTGCTTTACGCCAGTCTCTACGCAGCGTACTGTCACCTGAGGTGAGAAGCCAGAGGTCAGAATCCAAGAATCTAAATAGCAGCAAGTCTAAACACTACACATGGATAGCAAACAGCAGAATAACACAACATTACTATTTCATAACATGATGAACAAACTGAAAACCAATACTAACTGCAACAACTGATTGAAATCAATGGATGAACAGGTACTACATGTAGTGACACTGACAGGTATCTGACAGGTATTACTGACAGTGACACCTACAGGTATCTGACAGGAGGAACCCACAGTGACACCGACAGGTAGAACCTACAGTAACACTGACTGGTATCTGACAGGTAGAACCTCTAATAACACTGACAAGTATCTGGCAAGTATAACATACAGCAATACTGACAGGTATAATTCACACTGACAGGTATCTGACAGGTAGAACCTACAGTGACACTGACAGGTCTAATCAACGTAGATAAGTAGATCCTACAGTGACATTACCTTCATGTTATTCTCCAAGTAGCGCGTGGAGCTTCCATTAGCATATGCTGTCTGCACTACACCAATCTGCAAGTCCAGACCAGCCTGGGAACAAAAACACACAGTTAAACGTCTGGTTAAGCAGCCCAAGCCTTTAACCTCCAAGCAATGTGCTGCTGCAATTATGGCTGAGCTTGGTTCAGGTTTACCTGTGTGACCAGCTTTTTCAGAAAGGTGCTGAGAAGTGTAGCAATCTTGTCACCATCCAGCAAGTGAAAACGGCCCTCGGAGTCACTGTAGTAGTAAACGATCCGATCTGCATCACCATCAAAGGAACAGCAGCGCTGACCCACAAGCATCTCAACCCCTGAGAGAGAGAGAGAGAGAACCGAGGTAGAGTGCATCCATATTGCTGGCCTCACATCTTATTCTTCTCTTTCTGGGAGATGAGAGAGATTCCCCTTAAGGAACGGAATGCCCTCAATGCTTTCATTCATTAAAACTGAGCCTTGGATTAAAACGACACATAGCATGGGCGTGTATGCTATTATTTAATCATAAACTCAATCGGCAACTGTCAAAGTTCTTTCCGAGGAAGCCATCCGCTGAAGCTAGCCTCACCCAGAGGAGGTCCCTGCTGGACTTTGACATAGTCAGCACCACACTGGAAGTTAAGTTTGCCTCCAGTGCCCTTGTTGAACAATGAGATCTGCAGCTCCTTCTGCAGAAAGGGCTCCATATCCCTCAGCTTCAGGGCCCCAACACCGTTGGCTCCATCCACAAGAAGATGCTTCTGGTCATCAGTGCGGTTTGGGGCCTGTAAGAAGGCAAAGTCCCGTCAAACCTAGTCCAGATATACTTAGTCTAATTATACCTATTGCAGTTATACCTCATGCATTTATACCTACTACATTTATACGTAGCCACGTAATAACAGTTAAAATCCTGCAGACTGGGCTAACTCCATGAGCTCCAGCAAACCACCCCCCCCCCCCACAAAGTGACATCACACTTCATGTCAGCTAATTCTTTATATTTTTTCTTTGAGATCCCGCTTCGGCACCCCCATACCCTCGCGCCCCCCCCCCCAACAAATCCACCCCTTCAGATCCTGTAAGTTCTCATCTGAAAGAAGCCGTCATATGTGTGAGGTGGGTGGAGTGCAAACTTGGGCCAAGCTGGATGCTCTCACATGCTTGACGAGCTGGACGAAAGCCTGCGACAGTTTCTGGTAGTAGCCCTCAGTGGTGGGGTTGCCATAGCGACTCTGCGTGTTCTCACAGCGAACCATGAAGTGCAGCTGAGGGGTAGTCAGCACACCATAGTCTTAAGAGAGGAGAGAGTGTGAAGGAGTGGAAAGTTCTGGGGCTGTGAGCAGCATGCAGAGGCGTGTGGTATATGAACATACCATGTGCACGACCGTCCAAGGAGAGGATGCCATCCAGCACTGCCTGGCTCAAACTCTCACTGCTGGGCCTGACAGGGGAGACAAACGGGCACGATCAGCGACTGAAACGTCCTGAAAGCAATGGGGCTGAAGGCTGGTAACATACTATCACACTGCAATCCCAACAACATGGTAAGGCAGTGAACTGAGCCCTCCACACGCAGTACCTGGTGTCTCTGCCTATAAAGATAGCAGCCCTCTGATTGAGGTCAATGGTCTCCCTCTTTGTGATGTCTCCAAGCACTGTGAGGAGGGCCTCCTGTTCAGCGTTAGCTATCTGCATGGCATACTCCTCCCAGGTTGGGGTCACCATCTCACCCATGGGATCCACGAGCTTGATGCCGTTGTCTTCCTGCAGAAGAGAAGAGCTGAAGTTAACACCCAGAGAAACCTGTGTTAATCTAGCCCAGAACATAGGACTGTGTTACTGGAGACTGTCATCACTGAGACAGCAATGGGAACATTTTCTGGTAAAAAAAAAATAGGAAAGCTCAAGGCTTATAAAAATAAAAATGGCCCTATAAAATTACTTTTTAAATTAAAGATCCAGTAGATGTCTTGAAGGTAGAAAAAAATCAATACCTCAGGGTTGTGAGATGCTGTAACCATCACACCAATGGTGGCTTTAGTCTTCTTCGACCTCAAAACTGCTAGTAAACCCATCCGAAACATGACGTGATCCAGCTGCTCGGCGACAGTCCGAAACCCGGAAGTGCCATAGTTCAGCAGCAGTCCGGCAGGTTTTGGGTGAAGCGCGGATTTTTTGGAGACCTCCTCAAACATAGCCATTCCTGAGAAAAAACGAAAAACGTGTGTGGACTTAAACAAGAAACAAGGCATGGCTGAAAGCCTGTCATAAAGGCAGCGGTGTTTGTAGAATGTTTTGCATAAACTCCTAAGTTCACTTTGCTAACTTTCGACGGATCAGTTCATATCGTGGTCAGGCTGTCTGTAGGACACACAGCACGATCGGTCACTGAAAACAGATACATGGATCCCTAAAACCTTCAAAATTGACATTCACTAAAAATCCCTGCCATGCTTAAATCTGACAGTGTTTCATTCATTCATTCATTCATTCCAAACCCATTTCAACAGACGGATGGTTTAAACAATTACAGTAACGCGGTCCCAAGCTGGTGTAACTACCTAAAAGAGGACATATTATGTTGGTTTTGACGCACGCATATAACCGAATAAAGTTTGAAGAGTGCGTGTTACATACCACAGACTGCTTTATGAAGTGATCAAAAAGTCAGAAATAGACTGCACCTTGACGTGGCAGCAGTTCCGGGTTTGCTTCCATCACCGTAATTTTTATAAAATGAGCGCACTTGAATGAGCCTGTAGAGACGCAGGGAACCGTAATACCGCATCTCATCCGTCCAAAAAAATAAGTTTGATCTTTCTCAATATGATAATAAATACACAAGTGCTTAATCCCTTCTTTTGTGTCCTGCTTGTAAAATTTCAGAAGCAAGACATGCATCCGTATGGTTAAAACATTATTGTCTATGAATTTGTAAAATACTCATCCACAAAGGATAAAATTGGACGTAGAGACACATTCAGTCATCATTATTTAATTCATTATATTTGATTTCTCAGATGTTGCTATCGTTATTAAAACACTGTCTGTAATTTTTTATGTGTGTGTGTGTGTGTGTGTATGTATATGAGTCATATATATAATTATTATTATTTGATTGTATGTTTGTTTATTACATTAGCAGCATGTCACTGTAATATAGTCTCAGTGCTTAGCATTCAGCGACAACAGCAATCACTAGTGAGTGACCAATAGTCACCTAATTTAAAGGGATATAAATCCACACGACGCCAACACAATTAAAAGTCCAGTGACCTCCAAGTGTCCTGTGTGCATTGCATTTCTTTATGGATATGTGCCCACGTTACTACCTATGGCCACATTAAACAAGGTCATTGAAGTGTCCGTGTGACAGAACCGTGACGGTCGCCGCGGCAGTGTCCTTAGAGCAGCCGCCGATGGGGATGGGGGATGTGATCGACCTGTCACCTGACCGCCCTAAAGGTGACGAGAGAGGGGGAGAAAAGCCGGAGTGAATAAGGGAATACGCATGCAGAGAAAGGCAGCCGCCTTCCGTCTATTCAGCAATACCGGCCTCTCCGTATAGGAGGGGGAAAGCGCCTGTCATCACCAGTGAAGCTATTCAGCCTTTCAAATAAGACTCATCTCACGCCGCATTTTTGGACCGCAGTCATAAACAAACGCTCTTAACTGGGCTGCATACATCGGATAAATATCTTGTTTTTTCCAGATACAACAATACAGATGGGAGATGAATGAATATGTTTTTTTTTTAAATGATAGACTTTGCTGCAGCAAAACGTCTGACATCAGAAGGCGCGTCAATTTACATCTTCCGTTTATTTGTTAAAAGAGAAATATTATTTTAATAATTTATTATTTTTTTACGAAGCCTGAGCGGTTACATAAGAGGGCACACGCTGAGCCAGGCGCCCGGGTAATCGACACAAGAAGAGCGCAGCCTCCCTGATCCCAGCCCATGCAGAGGCTCTGCGCAACCGGCCACAAGCGAACCTAGCGGCTCCAGTGCAGACCATCGCCGCTTCTAAGGTCGTACCCTTGGATTATTTTGGGAGGACAGTTTGGATATAACCCTTCGCGCGGCTTCACGTAAAAGAAAAAAATCGGTGAGATTTATTTCTTGAGGTTGGCTTTACCGAAGAAAGATGTCGGGGCAAACGCTGACCGACCGCATCGCCGCAGCGCAGTACAGTCTGACCGGATCGGAGGTGGCCCGGGCTGTCTGCAAGGCCACCACGCATGAAGTGATGGGACCCAAGAAGAAGCACCTGGAATGTAAGTGATGCCTGTTTAGAGGGGAAATACGGCTAGGCGCCTTGGCATTGAAAAAGCAGCAAGCGAGAGAGCTCAGGTGACAGGTCACATTTGGACACGAACATTTCCTTTTCCTGCTTATACTGTGAAAGTTTAGGAAAAGCATTCAGAGCAATATGAATATGGGAAGAAGGCAAGACTCTTCTCACGTGTCAAATCTCACAACAGTAATACTAAATGACTGAAAATCGGTGGAGAGTCCGCAGTAAGATGCTGTAATGTGGGTCAGCATTGAGCTGTTGTATGGTGGGACAGTGGTTAACTGGACTGTAAGATGAGTCAGTTCTAGGCTGTTAGGTATGGTTTGTCGGTGGTGAGCTGCACTGTAATATGGGTCACTACTGAGCTGTGCTGTATGGTGGGTCAGTAGTGAGCTTTGGTATAAGGTGAGTCAGTATTGAGCTGTATTGTAAGGTTGGTAAGTGGTGAACTGTGCTGTTACAATGAATCGAAATTAATTGCATTGCATGATTGGTCTGTAGTGATCTGTACTTTTAGGTGAGCCAGTAGTGAACTCTTTGGCAGTGGTTCTCGTGCCGGCTGAGTCGCGGCCCTGTGTCAAGTATAGGTTTAAATGAACACTATGATCAAGCACACAGTGCAATTTGCAGTTCATGTCAATCAATGCCTATCCCACAAATCCCATTGGTTGTGCCAGTGAATTTTAAATTAAGCATCTGTGGTGTGCCTTTGTGAATTAATTGAGTTTTCACTAGTTTTGTGCTAAACACGTGCAGACCCAAGACCCATTTCAATAGGTTAATTCTAGGATTGGGGCTGAGAAATCTGATTGGGTCATGACCCATGGGTTGAAAATCTCTGCTCTATGGTATGTTTAGTCAGTAGTGAGTTGTATTTTAAGATGAGTTGTACTTTAAGATGGGTTAGTGATGAGTGGTTCTGTAAGGTTGGCCAGTGTGAACTGTACAGTCTGGTAGGTCAGTAGTGAGCTGTACAGTGATCTGGGTCAGTGGTGAACTGTATTGCTTGATTGTCAGTAGTGATCTGTACTTTTAGATAGGTCAGTGGTGAACTGTATAGTATGAATGGTCAGTGGTGAGCTATACTGAAAGATGGGTTAATGATGAGTGGTTCTGTAAGGTTTGCCAGCCGTGTATGGTCTGGTTGGTCATTGGTGAACTAGGCTGTGATCTGGTTAGTAGGGAACTGTATGACATAGTTGGTGGTGAACTGTACTGTATAGGTGGTCAGTGGTGAGCTGTACTGTAAGGATGGTCAGTGGTAAACTATAATAAAATTGGTCAATGGTGAATAGTATTGTGTGTTTGGTCATTGGGGAGCTGTACTGACAGCTGGGTCAGTGGTGAATAGTATGATATGATTAGCCAGTGGTGAGGTGTATTGTATGCTGGATCAGTGATTAATTATATGGTATGATTGATCAGTCGTGAGCTATACTACATGGTGGGTCAGTTTTGAACTCTATTGTATGGTTATTCATTGGTGAATGATACTATAAGGTGGGTCAGTGGTGCATATTGTTCGGAGACAAAATGATGACAGAAATGGGGGATGTTCACACAGAGATAATCAGGAGAGCCATGAAGAATGTTACGGGTAGATTAGACCAGTGTATCTGGCAGTCTGTGATTACATCATTTACAGGATCTAAATGTTCCTTCGGGCTTTCGCTAGCTCAGTAAACACTTTTACTGGATCACATGACCATATACATCTCCGATAATACAAATTAGTGTCATTTAGCTATAATAAGTGAGCAGAAACGCACAGCAGATTAAGGAGCCACCAGCGATTCCAGCAACCCTTCCCCTGCTAGCATTCCCCTTCTCAGGTTCACCCCGCATCAATAATGAATTTCTCAGCCAAAACATCCTCTGCATAATTTACAGGGTCAAAGGTGGTGTTGCTACTGCAAGAATAGGCTGGGGAGAGCCTGGAGCCTGGAGCCTGTCCTGACTTAGGGGAGTCAGTCTGGCCTGGGTTCATCTGAGGCTGTTCAGAACGTCAGTCAGTATGTTTGATAAATTAATCGAAGCACGGCTGAGGGGCACTGAGGAGTTGGAGTGCCTTGTGATTTCCCCAGTAAGCTGGGAATGGGGATAATAACACTGCTGTGTTCATCATTTCCGAGGTGATGGTGGTGGTGGTGGGAGGGGGGGTTCTTTCTGATAAAGCTGTGCTATTGCACTTGAAATATTTAGGCTGTTTTTCTCATGTTGTGTCTCATTCATACGCAGATGGTGTCACTATCACGAATGTAGTGGCCTCGCAGTGACATGAGCGCGGTCTTTCGTCAGGCACCGGTCACGGTCATAAAAGCTTAGCCTGTTTTTCCATACCTGCATCTGGATGGCTCAAGTGCCAACCCACGACGGTCGCTGCTGTGCGCTCTGAGACGGACTCCACTGCCACGGCACTGGCCTCTCCTGCGTGGGTTTCTGCTGCTGCTTCATGGTTGGATGTGTTTACACAGCGTTGAGAGTGTTTTTCACGTGGGGGCCTGGTTGTGTTTTAATGTCATTGTCCCAGTTTAGGCTCAGGCACAACAAACATGAGCGTGAATCCATTATTTTGTCTTAGTAATTTACTAGTCGTGGCAACAGCTGAGGTTCAGTGGGTTAGGATGCAGTGCGTATGATCTGGAGGTTGTTGGTTTGAATCACACAAAGGCCCTTAACCTCAAATGACTGACCCTGCTTCTTCGATTGTACATCGCTTGGGATAAAAGCATCTGGTAAATAAATTAGATGTGAAGTTTAATGTCTGTCCAGCTTTTGTGTGGTTTTGTGATGGTGGATTGCCGGGTGTGACTGTGCCTCGCCAAGTTGTATTTGAGTAGCGGCAGCAAGTCGGTCATTCAGGCTTAGTGTTGGCCTGTGTAGCTCATCCTCGTGTATGGTGTGGATGTGTTTACAGTGTAACTCAGCCCCACGGTGTGTGTGGTTACAGTGAGACTTGGCGCCGCCTGGTGTGGCCAGAACTGACCTGTTCTGAAGCAGATCAGGGCCGCTGTAGCTCGGTGTTTAAACTGCATGACTGCATGTGCTGCCTAGATGCCGTTTTGCATCCATGCCAACCTCCAGGGTTGCATCCACACAGATGGTGCTCTTTCTGCTTTCACTATGCCCAGGCACCTCGGCACATTCCCACTGGAAGCCGGCTTCTCTCTGGCTGCTATTGGGACCCCGCGGGTCACATGTAATGGTGGGCAGGTTTGCTATTTCTGGAGCGCCACTTAAAAAAACGCCTTGCCTCTTCCGCAAGTTTCAAAGACTAAGTAAATAGCTAAGGAGTAAAGTCAGAGAATCGTAGCTAGCTTGCTGTCAGAACATGCTGCTTCAGCATCTTCTAAATAAGAAATGTGTTTATTTAATATTTAGTGTAGTGATTGTATGTCACTACACACAGATATGTGTGTTGAATGGTGCATAGTGTAGAGGGAGTCCTCTGTGCCTTCTCCCTCTCCATCTGGTGTTTTGTGGCCCCCAGCTTAGCATGCTCATACTGTCATCACTGTGGGGGTCCATCATGTGACAACATGACGCTACAGACTTAGTGGTCCATAGGCGGAGTGCCACTGTTGGGGACAGAATACTGTTTCCGTGTGTTTGATGCACAACGGTGCGCTGCAGAAACAAAAAATGGTTCAATCCAGAAAGCAATAGCTTACTGTACGATGCATGGTTTCGGCCTGTTCACTAGTACTTACAATAATGATATGACACACAATTCTTTACTTGTTGAGTTACTGTGATTGTTAGACCTCGAAGCAGTGACTTTCTGCCTAAACACCCAAATGTTTCTCATATTGGCAAAGCCTTTGGGAATCAGGAAGCTTATAATTTCTGGGCTGGTCTGTGTTGGAAAGGAATTTTCCTGGTGAAGTGAGCTTGGTTGTGATCTGGACGGATAACCTTTTGTGAGGCTTGTAGAATTTCACTACAACCCCGCAACTGCGCCCCTCAACACTGGCATTACTGAAGGTGAGCAGCCCACAGTGCCTGTGGTGGACATCAGACCTGCATCGTGGCTCGGCTAATCTTGTCTGGTCTGGGCACGTCTACATAGTGCCAGTCCCCTGCATATCCTACTGAGAAAGGCACACCTCTCCCTCTTGGGATTACGGTCTTTATTTAGAAGATGCTGATCCTGGTTGAGCCGCAGTGAGCCACCATTAGCACTTAAATTAGGGATTAGAGGAGCAAGTGCAACCTGGGAAATGGGGGACAAATGGGAAGGGAAGGATGAAAATATATAATTAAATGAGGGAAGAAGGTTAAAATGTTTAAAATTCACGGTATTTCCACAGAAAAGCCTAGTCTTTATATGCTTCTTAGCTGAGTTCCCTGCTTGTAAAATGACAATTAAATTTTTTTAGCCTAATTTAATGTAATTATTATAAATTGCCTGGGTGGCATGGTGCTGCAGTGGTTAGCACTACAGTGGTTAGCATTGCAGTAGCTAGCATTGCAGTGGTTAGCACTGTCGCCTCACATCTCAAGGATCTGGGTCTCCACCATCCCTTCATGTGTGTGGAATTTGCATGTTGTCCCAGTGCCATTGTGGGCTTTCCTCTGGGTACTCTGGTTCACCCTCCACACAGTTCAAAAACATGTAGAGGTGAATTGGAGCTACCTAATTGGGGTAAATGGTTTGTCAGTGTTCCCAGTTCCACAATGGGTAGACAGTCCGTCCTGGGTTGTTCCCTGCCTTGTGCCCCTAGCCTCCAGGATAGCCTCTGGACCCCCCCGTGACCCTTAATAGGATACATATAGTATGGGTGTATCAAATGTATGGATGAATAGATTTGTCATGATTACACGTTTGTTATCAATTAAACAAATTAGACGAAGGCATCAATTAAAAATTTCCTTCTCAATTACTCAGCAATACTGCAGAAGCAAGGCAGCGTATAGAGGAAGAGGGCCCAAATAAAGATTGGAAGCACAATTTGTGTGGAAGCGAAAGCAGCCCTGCAGACTATTGCGATCTTTACAATGAGACAATTTTATGTGCATGAAATGCAATGTCGCTATTAACATAACACATCGTGCGAGTCTCGTATTGAGAGTGGAGCTTGCCTTTTTACCGAGTATGTGTCTGGCTTTTCAGCGGATCCTACAGTTTCCTTTCACTGTCCAAAAACATGGAACAAAAAAGTGAATCGGAGTGCCCAAATTGGTTGTATGTGTGACTATGTGCGCATCCTGCAATGTATATATTACATCATATTACATCATATCATATTGTATTATAAATGATTACTTGATGATTTGTCTGATTAATTGGTAGATTACTCAATTATTTTGACATAATTAATAATGGCAGTCCTAATTATGAATAATCATTGATAATTGAATATATAATTTAGTAAATTATCAAGTAATCATCTGTGGTGCCTGTAGGTATGAAATCCTATTAAGATTTAGTGCCCTTCACTAGGACCCTAAGAGAGGCTGGAGATCAAGCTCACCCATGTATTAAAGAGCTTATGCTAAATGTCCTGTATCCAGAGACCCTTAAATACAAACTGTCACATTTGTCAAAAACAGAATAAACAGCAATGTAGGCAACATAAATCTGACTCGCGTAAATCCAGAGTTACGCGAAAGAAATTGAGATACATACTGTTTACGGAAATGCTTACGCAAAAAGGCAACTTGCAGCTGTATGCAAATCTTTGCTTTATTTTTTCATTTATTTAATACGTGTTTTTTAGTAATTTTTGTTAGTATATTTTTGGCTTGGTGTTTTTCGTTGTGAAGTGTCTTAAACGGCTTGGGAAGGTACATCCGACAGATGTAGATCAGATTACTTACGTCACTCAAGAACTGTGTGTACTGCAGGCTAAACTGTACAGTATTGTATGAAGGATCCACACGTTTAGATTATTATTCGTAGAATTAAAATACAAATACTTAAATATTTTATCATATAAATATTTTCAATTCCTAAAGTACTCTCAGTAGTTAAATATTTTGAGTTTATTTCATAATTGGATGCAAAGGTAACTGTAGATGAATGTTTTTTGGCTCCCATGTAAATAATTTTTTTTGGCATACGGGCGAGGCCGCCATATCTACAGGTGGACAGTAGGGGGCCCGCCCTGTGTCTGTCTCCTGCTGTCCTCCTGCGTGTCTTTCTTACCTTCTGGTGTTTCAGAGCTTGGAAGCTCTCGGTGCCCTTTCTAATGTGTGACCCGAATGGGCAGATTAACTGGACACTGCCGGTTGTGTTCCTTATGCCGTTGGTGGTGCTGTTTGAGAGCAGTGTCTGGGGCCAGTTCAGAGACAGTTCAGTCCCCCAAGCTGTCAGGTCGCTGAGCAACTGGTGACCTGCACCTGCTCCCCATTGCATTGTATTGCACATTGTTAATATTCCACTTCATAAATATTTATATTACTGTACTGTGGTCTACTTGCTTCCTTATCCCAATTGCACATATTTATAACTGCTTATTTACTTATTTTCATATTGCACTGTTTTGTCTTGTATTGCACTACTGTCTGTCCAATCCCCTGCCCGGCAACCATGGCATAAGAATTTCACTGTGTTCCTCTGAACACGTGACAGTATAACTTGACATTGGTAATGGCCCTAAAATGGCCCATATTCACACTGACGGTGTTAATGCTGCCCCGTCCAGATCTGATCCATGCCACCAACGAGACGAACGTCAACATCCCCCAGATGGCGGAGACGCTGTTCGAGCGGGCCTGCAATGCCAGCTGGGTGGTGGTGTTCAAGGCACTCGTCACGACACATCACATAATGCTGAACGGCAATGAGGTGGGTAGGACCCGGGAGCGGACTGGATCGCTGGTGCATTAAAGGCTACTCCTACTATTTGAAATATCAATTACCATCAATCAATATCAATTACCATCAGTATTGGCCAGTGTTCTTTAAAAATCATGACATTGTTATTGGTCCAGTGTGTCAATCTTAGTCGATATTGCTGGCTGATATCTAGAGTTTAGTCAATATGTAAAACTTAATAGCACCAGAGCTAAAGACTTAAGAAGTAATGTCTCAGACTACAGAGTTATGAAGCGCAGAGGTTAGCTGGTTATTGGTTAAACAATATTATGCAAAAATTTATCAGTTATCCATGGACATTTCCATATTGCTGCACCACTATGTACTGTCACAGTGCCTCAACAATCAATTAAATGATGCCATTTTATGAAGCCAATAAATCAGCTTAAAGATCAACCAGCAGTGAAGATCAGGAGATGCCAGAGTAGGTGTTGTTAGATGCATTGTATAAAGGTTGTAGGGTCACACGGGAGACCCTGTCCCAGAATGTCCGACCAAGCCTCTCCTTTTCAACTAAGGGATTTTCCTTCGCTTAATTTTGAGTAGAAAGTCTGTTTTTATCCACTAACCTGCTGTGCTGTATGACTTGTTTTGTAGGCCCATCTTCCAAAATCACGACTTTTTTGTCTGCATTTTGCTTTGTCCACAGAGGTTCATCCAGTACCTGGCATCAAGAGGGGCTCTCTTCAACGTCAGTAATTTTGTTGATAAAACAGGCGCTCAGGGTAAGACTACCTTCAGAGTATGTGATGGATCTGAGCCAACACTTGAATAACACAACCTGAGAGGCAGAACCAAGAAATGTTATATTTTAAAATCTGTGATCTATTTTAAAACCAGTGGACACAACACCACAGAAGAACAACAACAGGCCAGGGATGCAGCAATATGCATATCAAATGCAGATCTGCTTATACAAACAGCAGCTTATTTTTTTGACTGATAAATGAATAGGTTCATTGTAAACTCAGATGACGATAGGTACATAAGCTATTGCCGTATACAGGGAGCTTTCAACTTACGTAAAAAACGACTCCTACAAAACAAAATATTTTAAATACACAGAGTTTACAGAAGTGCTAAAACAAAAAGGTGACAAATGGCTATGAGTAAATTTATGCTTTATCTTTTCATTGAATTAATACGTCTAACGCTATTTTTGGCTCATGCGCTTTTTGCTATAAAGAGTCCCCCGTGTGGGAAGGTAAATCCATAAAATGTAACTTATGTAAGAGTTTGTGGATCATTTATGTTATTAGCAAACTAAGATCAGTAGTCTCCTGTTAGTCTGTGATGACTATTCTACACACTCCCAGGTTATGATATGTCCACGTTCATCAGACGCTACGGCAGATACTTGAATGAGAAGGCCTTTGCATATCGTCAGATGGCCTTCGACTTTTCCAGAGTGAAAAAGGGGTGAGACAACGGCTCCTTTGCTACGGCACTCAGTTCACGAGAGACATCAGTCACTATGAGACGGGTGGTCTGTGCTAAGCGTGGGTGTTAGTAAGATTTTTTTAAAGTGGAGGGGGGGAGCATAAGTGGGCCCTATTTCATTTTTTGGGGCCAATGTTATTATTAGCCAGTAATATATTTTGATTCGGTGGTTGACGTGGTGGGGGTGCCTTGTGTGCGAATGATCTTTAAGTTAGTTGCTCTTTTCTTTTGT
>JAABNY020000038.1:17876019-17886213 GCA_015164015.2 Brevimyrus niger
TGTTCAGTGTATGTTCTCCATGTATATTCTCTGAGTGTGTGTTCAGTGTATGTTCTCCATGTATATTCTCTGAGTGTGTGTTCAGTGTATGTTCTCCATGTATATTCTCTGAGTGTAAGTGTATGCTCCTCTGCAGGCTCCTGAGTGTGTATGTACATTGTATGCTATGGACAGTGGATCTCCTGTTGAATGTGACTGTAGCTCACTGTAGCTGATGGTGTCATAGGGATGCTTATTCCATTGCCCATCAGACTGTGTCCTGGGTCCTTCTGTCCCTCACCCATATTCTCTTCTCCTTTCACTCCATATTCATCCATCCTCTTTTCCTTCCACACCCTCCCTTAATATCTTTGAGCAGAAAATCACTTAAATCCACATTTTTTGCAGTCAACTTCAGCTGATCAAAGCAGCAATGGGCCGCATGTGTCACCAGGGGGTGCAGTCCGGTCGAAAGGTTCTGTTACCCGGCTAAAGCTTGCAATGGCTACATCTCACTCAGCTGTCAAAGTACTTGGATGAAATCTACACTTCTGACTGCTGAGGGAATACATTTAGGACATGTATGAATGGACTTTGTTCAGGAGAACCTCAGAGGAGCCCTGGTAGGGGCACGGCGGCTCCATCCTGAGAGAGCATTTTGTAGAAGACAGCCCCTCCCCCTTGCCATAGACGTTCTGCATTAACAACCCAGTTCGCAACATTTCCTTTATTTTCCATGAATAATGATTCTTTTGTCATCTGAGCTTCCTGCCTGGATTGTGTCGGTGTCTGTTGAGTAACCGCCTCCTCTCCTTTGAAGACCCCTTTGCGGCATCCATGGTTAGTGCAGAAGCTGCCCCTGAGGTGGATCTCTTTGCTATGAAGCCCGCAGAGACCGCCCCCACTGCAGTAGCGTCCCCTGCTGCCCCTGCAGCTGCCTCTGCAGCTCCTGGGCTTGACCTCTTCGGTGGTAAATCTTCAGCCTCACTACATGCCTTCTCCACTCCTCTTGGTTCGGTTTGGCTTTTTGCTTAGTCAGAAAGCCAGGATAAATGAAGCAGTCTAAGGCTGGATTAAAGGAGCAGCAACGCCGGTCAGGTGTAGGCCAAGAGCAGGTTGAATGATGTGGGAGAACCTTGGATGAATCATCTATACTGGCTGGGCTCAGATCTCGGATCAGGCTACAATTTAGCTTCCAGATCCAGTGGGGTCTGGCAGGAAGCAGCTTCACCAATCACAGGAAATGTATGAGTTTTCAGTGACTAAACATCAGGCTGTAAACATGCTGGTTTATTGGCCTTACCTGAGCTTTTCCTGTCCACTCTTCAGTGGTAACTTTTACCAAACCAGGTGATTTCAGATGGTTCTTTTATCTGTGTGATTCTTTCATCTTTGTTCGCTGATGCTCTACCTCCGCCACCCCCAGCTATTACGCTGATGTTTCTCTCAGATAAAAAATGCTTTCCGCAGCTTCACCTTTCATTTCACTTTTTAATCCCATAATGCACTTCCTCTCCCTTTGACGCACTTGCATTTATTCACAACCCTGAATGATTTGCTGGTGTCAGTGTGTTGCTTTCGGAGGCTGCTTTGGTCATCCAGATTTAGTATGGCTGCCTCTCTCCTCCTGTCCGCCCTCACTGTCCTTCTTCCTCGCTTGGAAGGCCTCCCTGGCTCCTCCCGGGGAGCTTCTCCTCTCCCGGAGGGCAACGTGGCCACTGGTCTCTTAGCAGGTGAATGCCACTCTCCCTTTCTCACTGGTCATGCTCTTCCTGCGCCATAGGTCTTATCCTTGACTTGTGTCGTTTGTGTCCTTTGTGGATGTCCTCATACTTCCTGTGGAAATAGGGTAAAATAATGAATAAATTATGTAATTATATGGTGGTTTTTGGGACATCAGAATAGTCTATAAGTCATGACGGGTCATACGCCGGTTATATCATGCATGATATCCTTTCATCCAGCCATCACAAACTCACTGGAAAATGTGAGACGACACAGAGGCAACTTAATATTTAGCATTTTAATAATTCAGAATAAGGAATCAAGTGATGTGTGTGTTTGTGCGTGTGTTTGTATGTCTTTGTGAGTATGCATGTGTCTAGACGAGTTTGCATATCTGTACGTTCGTACATGTTTGTGCGTCTGCGTGTTTGTATGTATGTCGAAATGTCTATGTTTGCATGCCTGCGTGTGCGTGTTTGCATGCCTGCGTGTGTCAGCGTGTGTTTTCATGTCTGCCTATGTCCGTGAGTGTGTTTCCATATCTCCGTGTGTTACACTCTGCAGATGCCTTCTCCGCCTCGGCACCTGCGGCTGCTGCAGTGACTCCAGCCAAAACTGAAGCAGAATCCATCTTAGACCTGTTTGGGGGTGTGTACCTCCACCCTTTCCTGGCTACTTTGATCCTGGATTCGACACTTCAGCATTGCAACATTCCTGACTTTGTTTTCCTGACCCGATGAACCTTTATGTCACACCTTTTTCTGGAGCTTTGCTTGGGTCATTCGCAGTGAGGAATCAGCATGCCGTAGATCTATCTGTGCTCTCCAGATGCCTGACAGAGTCAGCCCCTCTTGAGGACTTTTTCTAGAACATTTTGTAATCTGCTGTCTGCTTTCCGGAGTTCTTGCAGATTGTGTGTGTTCTGAACTGTTTTTTTGATTATCATACACTTCCTGTAAGTATCGGAGTCGAAGTAACGCACCCTCTAACCCTAACCCCCTAACCCTAACCCTAACCCTCTTACCTGTAGAACCCTCTTCGGTAGTCATTTAGAGTAGTAGGTCATAGCACATGGGGATCCTGAGTGTGTGTGAGCATTTGTGTGATCCAGGTGTACCTTACCTTGTGGGGACCAAATATCCCCATAACGTGATGAATACCTGTATTTTTTATCTTATGGTGACCAGTTTCTTGGTCCCCATATGGGAAAACTTATAAAATCCGTGATTGTAATGGAAAAAAAAATTGGAAGAACTCTTGTATTTTGCTTGGTTAATTATGGTTATGGTTTGGGCTGGGTAGGGGTTAAGGTTGTCACAGTTAGCATTAGCATTTTTCCCATAGAAATGAATGAGCAGTCCCCATAAAGATGTGTTTACCTGTGTGTGTGTGTGTGTGTGCGTGTGTGTGTGTGCGTGTTTGTGTGTGTTTATGAGCCATGTTTTTTCAGTAAAAGGCTCTTTGTGTCTAGATGGTCATACCATTCTCTACCTTCAGATCCCTTTGGTGGATCCACAACAGAGTCCCAACCAGCTGCTGCTCCTACAGTTGGCAGTGACCTTCTGGCTGGTACGCACAACACACCACACGCACAACACACCACAATACACAAACCATGTCCATAACACCTCAAATTACACCCATAGCATCTTAAACCACACCCAGCTATACACAATAGGATTTTCATGTACATTTAGTCTATTCTGTCTCAAATCATCCTCACTGTGTGATAGATATGACTTGTTAATGAAATCTCTGTAAGATCTGTATTTGGTTATATATCCACAGATAGACACCTCTATGTTCCTTTAAACATTGGTGCTGACTGACAGGCACGTTAGAATTGTTCGCTCAGTGAAAAGATATTTAGTGATTATTTGTATCCTGCAGGTCTCATGAGCGCTAGCCCAGCGGCAGCACAAACCAACGCACAACCTACTTTGAACATGGGCTTTGGATCTGCTCCAGCCCCAGGAGCGCCCTCCGGTGGGCTGGATGCCTCAGGTTCGATATTTATAAGGACGGATTTTACAACAAGGAAAACTGTCGGTGTCATATTTATTATATGATGATGTAACTGCACTATTGTAATGTTTTGCTGCTGGAATGTATAATGACAAGAAGAAGAAGAACAATAATAATAATAATAATAATAATAATAATAATAATATGCATGGTTGGTTTGATGCCATGTAATCAACTGCTTGGCCAGATGCGTCTTCCTCCAGGAAAAGTGATATTCCAAGCCCTGTTAACTTCTCCGTGCCCCTAACTGTTGTCACCACAGTATGATATGGACACACAGACCCCAAGAGCACTATGGTTGGCACCTCTGCCTGAGCCAGTGTCTTCCTCATATTAGTGGCTGCTGTCTTAACCATGATGTTCCTCCTGTAATATGCGTACTGCTCTCTCTGTCCCTCTGTCCCTGTTCCGGCCCCTTTTCTCTTGAACACCTGTCTGTGGGCCATGCTTGCTTCCACTGCATGATGGTGAGTTCTGGCTTTGGTGCCAGCTATTCTGAGCACAGTAATCTGTAGTACGGGCTGTGCTGGTGTCAGAATTTGCAAGATGCAGTGAATATTCTGTTCAAGCATGGGCAAGATAGGGTAACTTAAGGAGATTAATGGAGGGGGGGGGGGGGTGTATGACTTGATGGGTTAGGATGCTATGCTTGTGATCTGTAGGTTGCTGATCCAAGTCCTATGGGGACCACCCGGCCCTGATTTCTGAATTTTGAATGATTTGAATGATTTCCTGAGATTTGAATAAAAGTGTCTGCTAAATAAACAAATTGTAATGGAGGTCCTTCTATTTCTAAGGACCATAATATGATGAAACACATGGATGCACATAACTGGTACGCAAGTATATATGCACTTTCAACGGGAAACCACAATTTAACTTGATTTAATAGCATATTTCATACTTTCTAACAACCTGCTGTGTCACCCTAACGCCCCAAATTAGGGTTAGCTAACTGAAGCTAGGATTAGTGTTATGAAGGATATTGCCTTTTCAACTTTTAAAACCTGTTTTATGGTAGTTCAGGGCCCCGTATAAAGGGAAACCACAAGTTAACCACAGTTTTAATTCAATAGCGTATTTCATACTTTCCAAAAGTCTGTTGTGTCACCCTAAGTCCCCGAATTATAGTAAGATTAGGGTTAGGCTTTTTCAGACATGAAAGCCAATTTTTATGGTTGTTTAGGGTGCTGGCTTAATAGCAATATGTGCAGCAATCAATTGTTGTAACATTGCAAATGCATTTCTATTTAATGCAAATTTCTGCTACTCCATCCATTCATTTTCTGAGACCGCTTAATCCCAACTGGGGTCGCAGGGCATATGTGCTCCTATGACCAGAAGTTACCATGCAGTTCAACACTTATACTTCAAATGAAATATAAAGTTGCATATGGAGGTTAAAATGCATGATAATTTCAGCGCAGTTTGACGCAAAATAAGTAAGCATTTGCACTGTAATAACAATCGATTGCTGCACATATCGTTTTTAAAAGTGAATGCATACCTGCGTACCAGTTATGTGCATCTCTATACTCTGCATTATTCTGCTCTAGACCATTCTGATCTGAGCTTAAATTTAGATGTCCATTATTGAGCTCACCCTCTGCTCTTTTTTCTGTTCAGTGGTGAATTTCTGTAGATACTGATGTTCTTTTAGTGTAGCAGTACGATATGCCACATGATTTGAAGGACAGAACATTCCATAAAGATTTAGAGTCTGCCGTATTTTCGCCTAGTCCTCTCCAGGTTGTTGAACATAAATCCATTTGACAAATATCCCATAGCTTTTTTTCCTACACAGATAGAAATCATCTGCTGATGATCCTTGACATTTCATGTGCTTGTCAATTTGTTTCTAATTACCTAATAAATGAGATGACAGAGATAAAAATAATCCCCTACACTGGGGTAATTAGAATATATTATTAAATTGTACCCTGGCAGATTGACTGATGATAAAGCTGATTTTCTTTCAGTGTTTTCTTATATTTGTTTTTTCATCATGTGCGTTTGTACCTGGGGAGGAGAAGCTGAAATCATTTATGTTTGATAAAATGCTGTTGAATTGACTTTAATTACACTGTAGATCAGGGTTTCCCATCCCAGTCTTTGGGGACCCTCAGACGGTCCATGTTTTTGCTCCCTCCCAGCTCCCTGCCAGACAGGCCACATTTTTGGTAGGGAGATGAGAGAGAGCAAAAACGTGGACCGGATTTGGGAGACATTGTTCTAGATAATTTTTTTTTCATTGCATCCTGTCTAGCTAGTCGTCAATCCAGTTATAGTCCAGGCTGTTGTTGCCATAATACCATATGGTTGTCATGGTGATCCTCCTCATTGTTACTGCAGTGAAATAAGATGGGGAATGAATATAACTTCTGTTTGTTCTTTCTTCAATTCTCTGTACCTTTCCTACTTCTTCCCAAAGTCTTTGATGGATTAGGGAACATGCTCGCTCCCGCCTTGACCCCTCAGGGCCCTGGAGCTCCCCTAATGGCTGG
Organism: Brevimyrus niger; assembly: GCA_015164015.2. Taxonomy (NCBI): domain Eukaryota; kingdom Metazoa; phylum Chordata; class Actinopteri; order Osteoglossiformes; family Mormyridae; genus Brevimyrus; species Brevimyrus niger. The sequence continues at coordinate 17,882,253 of JAABNY020000038.1, forward strand.
AGGAGGGATGGCAGCTCCTGCAAAACCCATCAGTGGTGACCTGGACTCTTCCTTGGCAAACCTAGTGGGCAGTATGTATTAATTACTTAGCAATTAACTAACATACAAATAATATCCAAATTATCAAATTATTGAGTGATTCGTTTTGAAATGAAACATAAAAGTATTATTGAAAGCTCAAGAACAGAGCTTAAGAGACTACAGATGCATAAAGATATAGAGTGTTAAACAAAAAAGTATCCCAGCTTACCCTTTGTCCCACTTAACCAATAGTCACCGTAGACATACATAATTGCATGCATTTTCTTTTATTCTAGGGAGGTATTATTAAATTATGTATGGAAATGGTGTTCATTATCTCTGTGTTCTCTTCCACACCAAAGAAGTCACTGAGACTCTAGTTGTTCCATTTTCTTGATATTTTGACATTCTTGCTCTGATAAACATCCCTATCACATGACCTCAGTGTAATCAGTGAGAGTGTTTTCCCATGCCAGTGTCGAACTGGGAAGCCTGATCATTGGGATGCTCTAAAACCTGCCTGGACTATCACGGTAAACCATGCTGTCTCTCCTCTTACAGATCTGGGGATGACGTCTCAATCTAAGTAAGAACAAGACTTAAATATGCTTGGACATGAATAAATGTTTTCACCTCTGTGAAAGTGTATGCATATCTTCATTTGTCGATTTCTCATAAACAACGTTGTGTTTGTTAAATTCAGCCTGTTTGATCTTATGGCTATTCGCAATACTAAACAATAGAAATGGGATAATATGTGCTGTTACTTGAACTTAGGGCTTGACTGACATTGCTCAAGTGATTGGTCAGCATGCAGATTGACACTGGCTTGCATTGCTCAAGTGATTGGTCAGCATGCAGACACACTGGCTTTCATTGCTCACGTGATTGGTCAGCATGCGGAATGACAACGGCTTGCATTGTTTATGTGACTGTTCAGTGTGTAGAATCAAACTAGCCGGCATGGGACACTTGATTGATCAGCTTGCAGATTAATATTGGCTGTCAGCCTTCAGTAATCGCTGATTGTTCTCCTCTCTGCAGCATGCAGTGGAATGAGAAGAAGATGACAGGAGGGGCAGCCTGGCAACCTCAGGTAGCTCCCACTGGCTGGGCTGCTCCTGGCCCCTCAATGGTAAATGTCGTGTGTAGTGCTGTGGGTGTGAGCAAGCCGGGAGAGGTAGGTATGGGGGTGGGTAGGTCAAGAGAGGCAGGTATGGGGGTGGGCAGGTCAGAAGAGGCAGATATGAGGGTGGGCAGGTCAGAAGAAGCAGGTTTGCGGTTGGGCAGGTCAGGAAAGGCAGGTATCGGGGTGGGCAGGTTGGGAGAGGCAGGTATGGGGGTGGGCAGGTCAGGAGAGGCAGGTTTGGGGTGGGCAGGTCAGGAGAGGCAGGTTTTGAGGTGGGTATTTTGGGAGAGGCAGGTATGGGGGTGGGCAGGTCGGGAGAGTCAGGTATGGGGTGGGCTGGTTGGGAGAGGCAGGTTTGGGGTTGGGCAGGTTAGGAGAGGCAGGTATGGGGTGGGCTGGTCAGGAGAGGTAGATGTCAGGGCTGATGGATGGGGAGATGTGGGTGTTCGCTTCTGGTGCAGCAGAGAACTGCACACTGCCACTTTCTCCATCAGAAAGGGAGTTTTAATGGAGCAGTCAAGTCACAAAAACACATTGAATAAATGCAACTATTAATCCAGGTAGAACTGCAACAATTTGGTCTGTCAATGTTTAACAAGTAACCATAAGGAAACAACTGGAGCAAAACAAATATCTTGATAAAAAAGTCACCTTGGAGACAATCGTGTACAGCATTGTGCAGTTTTTTCCGCTGTTGACCAGTGTGCTGTGGTGACGTGAGTTTATAGACACACTATGGATGAGTGTAATTCATGCCTAACCCTACCCTCCGTAGGTAGGCTAGATGTATCAATGCTGATTCCCTACTGTGCACTGCCCAGAATATCTGTAACTTTGCAGTGTTAGTCCGGTGTTCCTGTAGATGTATGATAGTAATGTTCCTGTACACTTCCTGTGGCTCCTCCCAGCCTGGCCCCTCCCCCGGGGTTCCAGGGGGCATTCCACCAATGGGAATGATGGGCACACCCATGGGGGTACAGCCTGGATTTGGAATGGTAAGAACTCTGTTCAGCTAGCCTTATCTTTTTGCTGTATGGACATCACTGCTGCGGATGGGCCTGCCTCCAAGAACTGCAAAAACCATCCCTGCCCTGGATGGCCCTGTTTCCAAGTTCAGCTAAATCATCTCTGCTCCCATTGGCCCTGTCTCAAAGTTCTACTAAACTACCTTTGCCCTGGCCCTGTATTAAAGTTCTGCTAAACCATCTTTTTTCTCGATGGTCCTCTGCCAAACTCATCTCTGCCCCAGATGGCTTTGTCTAAAGGTTCTGCTAAACCATCTCTGCTCCAGATTCCCCTTTCTTAAAATTCTGCTAAGCTATCTCTGCTCCAGATTGACTGGTCTCAGAGTTCTGCTACACTATCTCATATTCCAGATGGTTCTGTCTGAAAGTTCTGCAAAATCCATCACTGCTTCAGATGGCCCTGTTTCAAAGTTCTGCCAAACCATCTCTGCTCCAAAGGGCCCTGTGTCAATTTCTGCAACAAACCATCTGTGTCCCAGATGGCCCTGTCTCAAAGTTCTATTAAAACATCTCTACTTCAGTTAGCTCTGTCTAAAAGTTCTGCAAGAACCATTTCTGTCCCAGATGGTCATGTCTCAAAGTTCTGCTAAACCATCTCTGCTCCAGATGGTCCTATTTCAGAGTTCTGCTAATCCATCTCTGCTCTTGATGGCCCCATCTGAAAGTTCTGCTAAACCATCTCTGCCCCTGATGGCTCTGCATCAGAGCTCTGGTAATCCATCTCTGCTCCAGATGGTCCTATCTCAAAGTCCTGCTAATCCAACTCTGCTCTTGATGGCCCCATCTGAAAGTTCTGCTAAACCATCTCTGCTCCAGATGGCCCCATCTGAAAGTTCTGCTATTCCATCTCTGCTTCAGATGGTCCTGTCTCTAAACCGATTCTGCTCCAGACCAACCTATCCCTATGTTGCATGATGTTCTCACTATCTCCTTCTGTCCTCCCTAAACCCACAGGCTCCTTCAGGACCCATGATGCCTCAGATGTTCCCCCAGCAGCAGCCAATGATGAGGCCACCATTTTCTGGGCCAGGTGCCCCTGGAATGGGTCCAGCTGGAACAGTGGTAAACCCTTCACAATACATCCATAAAGACCCACATGCACACTGGGATAATTGTCATACACACAACATATTCATTCTATGCTATTAGTGCAGCATTGAGACCTATCTGTCCTTCCACACATGTGGTTCCCTTCCCCCCCAGATGTCCCCTGGGATTCCCCAGAGCCCCAGAAAGCCACCCCCTCCCAAGGACCCCTTGGCAGACCTAGACCTTAAAGATTTCATGTAAAAGCTGGGTAGGTATAGCTATGGTTTCTGGCTATCGGTTGATGGGTCACTCCCTAACATGTCGAGTGATATTGAGTAAATGTTGACTGTAATATTGACTAGAATATCAATTACGCACAGCTCTCATCTTACATAAAACCAACTTAAGTAAATCCGAACTTATACAAAAAATTCCAAAGTACAAAGTCTATGAGAACACAAAAAGGTGACATGCACCTGTAACTAAATTTACACTTTATCTTTTTCTGTTTTTTTATGATGTGTTCCATAGTATATATTACTAATATATTTTTGGCTTATGTGTTTTTTGCTATAAGGTGTCCTGAATGGTATGGGAAGGTAAATCTGACTGATATGTAAAATCTGACTTAAGTAAGGGTTTTGGGAACAGACTGCTTGCATCAATCAGGATCTACATGTACTTGGACCTCTGTAAACTTCATTGCTTAATGCTGTCAGGTGGTAAATGTTCTTAAGCATCTGTATATGTGTTCTGT
>JAABNY020000038.1:17894622-17915261 GCA_015164015.2 Brevimyrus niger
ATCCATCCATCCATCCATCCATCCATCCATCCATCCATCCATCCATCCATCCATCCATCCATGCCACTACCTTGTGCACGATAAGTGAACACACTACCATTTCAGCTAATTCCCCTGTCTGGTAGTAACACAATCAGATTGGCAACACTGATGCACTGACATGTAGCAACACAGTAAGACATACAGAAATGTATAATATATACATATATGCTGATATAACTGAATCCAGGGTTATTGCATTAAATGGGCCAAATCTTTTTAAGACATGGGAATTCATTCACGTTGCGATGGCTTAAAGTGGTATGCTCATGACTCAATTCAGATGCAAAGTACTGGGCATTTTATTGCAATATTATTTCTATTCAATATGAAGTTGATTACTCATAGTTGGACAGATATTCGATCTGTTCAGTGATGATGTATCATCCATCTGTATATACTTACCAATCAATCAGAATCACACCAGAGACGGCTTTTAAAAGTACATACTGTCCAAATGACTCGTCTGTTAGATGATTCAGACAAACCACACTACAGAAGGACTATGCAGCGAAAACCATTGAGCTTTTGGATACCAGATGGATGGGGAACCTCCGTCCACAGTGACGGTCCTAGTACAGTACTCATTGTACTGCAAATATATAAGTGGGTGAACTAGTATTTAAATACTGGAATAAATAAAACTGGATTAAGGGCCACTAAAACTGGGTTTTTGACTTTATCAGCATTTCTGTGGTGAGAATCATATTGGGTATGAGAACTTAGAAAAGCACTAAAATCACATAAAAAAAACATGCAATGACGAGCCCCAGCTACTTTCCGTGGGAATCTGGGAGATATTTACGTATTTCTCAAGCATGTATGCAGATCAGACATTCTTAAAAAGAGGCACATAGCATAACCTGTCTAAGTATATAAAATGCTTCTTTTAAAATTATTGAAGTTAATGGGATGCTGACTTACAACATTTGTTGACAGTGTCTGATGTCTGCAAAAACAAAATTGTTGTGATGAAAAATACATATATGCTTGGTGCACAGGTATTTGGTTCTGATTCCCGATTCCCTGTCGCATCGCATTAAAACGCTATTTGGCTCCCTGATAGCGTGCGACTGTGTGTGATCAGCTGGTGATTCCAGTAACGTGTCTGGCTGTGAATGAGCTGAGCGTTTCATGTGCTGGAGTCTCTCCAGTATGATTGAAGCTCTGTTTCCTCCAGCGAGACTCTCTGATTTTTTAGCCGTTCAATAAAAGAACAAAGCACACTATTGAGAGATTTCTTCGCACCAAACCGTATTTGTTTTTCACATTCGCGTGCAGCGAAACTCCCATCTGCAAACTGACGGTAATTACATGCTCGGCCTGTGAAAGGCGCCATTGTGAACGAAGCGCGCAGGATTCAGCTTCGTGACAGAGGTCACCATGGAGAACATTGAGGGGATTGTTTTAAAGGAGCCCCGTGCTCGCTTGTCCGGCGAGGTGACCGCTGCCGTTCATTACGGTGTCTCGGGGACAGGGGTATCTCATATCACTATCTGACAGCTGAAGAGTGCCCACATAAAGCGGTGAAATGAGATGACGGAGCCACGAGCTGGATGTGAAAGGTGCTGTGAGCACCTGGCGTCCGTATCCTTAGCTATTAAAGTATCCCGCTTTAATTACGGGCAAGTAAAACTGACTTGCGTAAATCCAGACTTACGCACAATATATCTGAGATACAGAGAGTTTGCCTGTGAAGTATGCCTGTAAGTAAATTTACACTTTATATTATTTTAGATGTGTTCTTTAATACACAATGCTAGTATACTTTTGGCTTATGTGGTTTTCGGTATAAAGTGTCTGAATAGTAACATTCGTGTAACGCATTACACCAGTTCAGAGCTGCCTGTAGTTGTGTTTTGGCTCTCATGTCATGCTGTCGACAATTTTAAGAGAGAACTAAAGACTCATTTATTTGGCCAGGCGTTCAAATAGTTATTTATGGGCAGTTATGATTTTTGTGTGGTCTTGGCCTTTTTTGTTATGTATTATTCTTTGTTTTTTGTCTTTTATTATTTATTTTACTATGTTGTGAAGCGCTTTGTGGCTTTTGCCTGTGAAAGGTACTATATAAATAAAGATTACTTACATACTTACCTACTTATACCATGAAGTATGACAAGTCGCATAGAGACATTCTTGGCAACGGCGTAGGGGAGAGTTTGATATTGACAGGCTACTACTACGTCATTTAAATGCATAAATCTATGTACTGGGTGCCAATGAAGTCAAAAACAATTTTGAGGTACAACCCCCGAATCCCACGCCCCTGGTGTAAACACAATGTATCTGCCAGATGGTGGCCTGGATGGGTTGCTAGTTGTTTTTGGAGGTATTTTGTACATCTCCAGAGTGCTTGGAGAAAACCCATATAGACATCATGATAGCATGTAAATTCCACACACACACACCAAGGTTGGAGGGCAGTTATTTCCAAAACCCCCTAATTAATTTAACCTCATTAACATGAAAATCATACCATTTCTGGTAACAGATACCTACCACTTCAGTTAGGTGTGATTCTATAATTCCATCACTCCTCAATACTCACATTCACTACTTTATCATCTATCTATTTAACTACCATGTCACAGAGGCATCTTCGTAGGTCTTTTTTTGCGGCTGTACTTTTATGTTTTTTAGCAACTATTCTGTGAAATGTCTGACTGTTCCTGTCACACAGCCGACACCCAATGCCTCCATGCCTCTAACATCCTATGTTGTTTCTGACTGTAGTGTTAGAAGTATGTGTACAATTTCATGTGTACATACTTGTACATTGTCTTGAATTGTCCTGTGTGTTACATGTTATACTGGGACTCACTACAACACATTCTAACATACTTGGCCAATAAACATGGTTCTGATTATCAGCCTATGGAATAACATAATGGGCATCCAGCTTTCCCCCAGGTGGGGAGCTCGACTTTCTGCGCAGTGTGCGGCAGGAATGAGCCTGACATTCTGCATAACAGTCTGTCTCATTCACATCCTGCTTCTCCTACATCCACAGGCATCTGCCTAATCCTCCAAATGCATTTTTATCCTTTTACAATTACAGCCTGTAGCAACTGCAATTTCCCAGTGTTGCCATTCCACACCAATACCTGCATCTGCCCACCTTCTAATACCCTGGTCAAAGTCACAGGACCTTAACCCTCTGGAGTCTGAGGCCTCTCAGCCACTTTCGGGGTAGTCTGATATGCCCTGACATTTTAAAATATTTCACCTATCTAACCTAATGAAATCTCACCCTGAAAAAACGTGCATCATTCTCTATACTGATGTCATCTGAATGAATGTTACATTTATACAACACATTACAGAACCAATGGGAGCCAATTGAACCACCACCATTGTGTTGCACCCACCTGGATGATTCTGCGGCAGACATTCTGCACCACCTCAGTCACCACACAGTAGGTAAGGTGGTGAAGGGGCAGGAGCGAATTCAGTACTTAGATATAGGGGATGATTAGCTGTCAGATTTAAAAGGGCCACAGTGGACAGTTTTAGCCAGGTCAAGGTACCACCCCTGCTCTTCTTAAATGTGCTCAGGGATCTTTTTTGGCCTCAGTTTTATATCTCATCCAAAGAACAGCACCATTTTTACAATACAGTGTCCCCATCACTGCACTGGGATCCACACAGACCACAGGAGGGGCTAACCGGTTGGCGACACCAACACCTGTTCCAGCAAAAACCCGGCTTTCCCAGTTCCCAGGTCTCCCAGCCAAGTACTAACCAGGTCCAAAACTGCAGACAGATTGTCTAGCCTGAACTGCAGGTGAAATGGCTGCTGAACGGCTTATTATCATGCTCCGCTGTATGCCATAAATACTATTTTGCAGTGAGACACATCAGACAAATATGCGAATATTAAGCCTCAGATGAAGTTCAGTATAACACAGGGAGAGAATCGGTCATTAGAGTTTAAGGGAATATGTAGAGAGAGCCTTCAGCACTGTGGTCTGGTGAAAACTGCCTATTCGCCGGACTGGCTGATGCATCTCTGTGACGCTGCCCAAGCCAGTGTTTCCACAGTCTCCAGTTACCTCACTTTCAACATGAAGTCCTGATGTCTGATGGCTTTTTCTTGTCAGAAGAAGGAAGGAAAATGGTGAACTCTTCATACTCCACGGGGAATAAATTCACCCTGGATAATTTCGAAACACAGTCTAGCCTTTTTACATGTTTTCGTGGAGTGCAGGATAACACCCCCACAACATGAGAACATGCAAACTGCACGCACACAGATGAGCACAACCCTGACGTTACCCAGTGAGCCACCAACTGTAGCACAGCCATTGATGTATGACTTAGAGTTTGCAGAATAACATTCAAAAGTGATTTCAGTATAAGTAACAAGATTCCTGCTGTCTTCAGTCTATAAGCTTAACTTTTCTGAATATCACTCATACTTTTCAGCATTTAGTGGTCAGCTCCTACTGTGTCCCACTTTCTGCTTCTCCCATAATAAGGAAAAATATATACAATATTTGATTTCCGAGGAATTCTACATGCTCATTTTGAGCTTTTCTAATTTGCTATAAGTTGCATACGCATTTGATCAATGAAGTACACAGTAAGGTCCTGAAAAACATATAATTATTAACGTGCTACCATTATTACCAGTCTGAGTATAAGAAAGTCAGAAAGAAGAGAAAACAACTACTCTGGTAGTTATGATGACAAAAAAACTCTCTAGGGGTGAAAGGCCGTAAGTCTACCCAAGATAAATACCGCCTGTATGTATCTGTAGATGTTGTTGAAGCTGGCATAGCTGATTATTTGTGGAAAACCAATATCACTCAGATTTAATCATCAAAAAAGGCCAAGATCCCAAAATTCATGACCATTCCATCCATCTATCTATCCATAGTTCAACCATTTATCCTGGTCAAGGCTGTGGGCAAAAATGTGTACAGGCAGTTCTTCAATGACTTAAGTGATCCGTTCCACAAAGTAGTTATTTACATAAGTCCGATTAACTACCCCTAGAGAAAGGTAGAACTGTAATATCCAGAGCTGATGATTGTTTGCTTATCTGGCAGGGGGTTGCAGGTCGGGCCAGATTCCTTTCTCTGTATGATTTAGATTGACCATTAGTAATGATCCCAAATAAATGTACTTTGTTTGTATAAAGACTGGGATTTATCGATGTAAAAAAATAAAAATTGCATTCATTTTGACTCACAATGCAGCCATAGAGTTAGTCCTGATAATTTACAAATATCTCGGCCCAAAGAAGCTGGAAGCATTTCTAAGGCAAAGAGTGATGGAGCATTTCCAAGTTAGACAAAGGAATCAGGATGCGGGAAAGCTGCATTGGTGAAACTGCCTTTGATGTGATGAGACCGTTTTAAACAGCTTGTGGTTTAAACCATTGTTAAGACCATGGGATTTGTGCATTTGCCTAAGGTCTAAATGGCTCGTATTTCTAAGTAGGTCTTAGTAAGTGTTTGAAAGTATATTTTAAAAAGAAGCTATTATTTTATGCATATATCCACACATCAAAGATTGAGGTAGAACTTTGTGGAACAACCGATGCAGGGCAAGGGTTCTGTGCCCGTGATTGGTAGATTGCTGGTTCAAATCCTGTGGTCAGCAGACTGATGCTTAACCCCCCGCTTCAGGGGCACTGCACGCTGACTGACCCTGTGCTGTGACCTCCAAGCTTGCTCTCACCTGTATATGTGTCTGTGTATCTCATGGAGATGAGAGGTGGAAGGAAAATCCCCATAGGGATGAACAGAGTATCCCTAATGTATTCTGAACTCACAGACTGATTAGAACCCAGAACCTGATGGCCTCTGAAGGTTGGTCCATGGCCCTCAAGATGGCTGTAAGATGACTGAGCTCTGTGATGCAGCTGGTTCAGTTCCCACTCGCTTTGTGTTCAGGCCTCCGGTCTCCCCCCGGAAGCTGTGGTGAGCAGGATACGAATGGTGAGTGGATAATGGAGCCAGTGTGGAATGGAAGAGAGCCACAGTGGCGGAGGAAGCAGGGAGGCGCCAGGCTCACAGGCCCTCTCTGTCTCCAGCCACTGTCGCTCATTAATGAAGCAGCTGTTCCTCCCCATTGAAGAAATGCTCTTCACACTCCGACTGCGGCCGCGTTCACCAAACAGAGGTGGAGTTCGGCCGTCCGGACAGAAGTGCATTCACTGATTTCAGGGTCATCGGGAATCAGAACTCAAGTGCAAGGAAATGGCACCAAACACTCCAAGGCGTCTGGAGCCTCATGATGTCTCAAGGTTCAATTTAATTCGGTTTTTGTATAGCACCTTTCACAATACTGTTGCCCCCAGGCACTTGACAGAAATGTGTCCGTGTTCTGCATCATTTATACAAAAAGGTATGAGAACCATGGAAAAGCGAATAAGGAAAGAGGATAGAGAAGTTTAACCAAAAACTCTCAAGTAAGGAAAATAAAAAATCTGGAGGACCAAGATCAGCTGGCCGCCAGACCCCAAGGTTGCATCCATAACTTGATTCCAGCATCATGTGGAAGCTCATCCTGTTTGGCCTACAGAGCATCCTCGGAGAGTGGGCTTCCTGACACCCAGAAGGTACCAGCATTCTCAGACAGGCAACTAAACACAGAATGCTGCAGAAGCAGCTGTTTGATTACATAAAGCACGTGTCATATATGAGCCGTCTTATTCCCACTACACTGTCCCCTACCTTACTATGTGCCTTCACTGACCTTTCCCTTCCGTGTAAAAAAATGCTGTGGGAATGTCACATCACAGTGCCGCCTGACCCCGAAAGGACACAACCTCCCCACTTCACCAAAATACTTTCCATTAACCAAGTATTCCATGAATCCACCTTCCAACTGCTTATCCAGTCCAGGGTTGTAGGCAGTCTGGATCCTATCCCAGACAGCTTAGGGCACTAGGCAGGGGAACACCCTGGATGGGATGCCAGTCCATTCCAGGCGGTACAAACCAGCTTACAATTTTGGCAATGTAGAGACACCAATTCACCTACCTGCATGTCTCTGGGTTGCAGGAGGACCCAGAAGAAACACAGGGAGAACATACAAACTCCACACACCAGGTCTGGGAATTGGATGCAAAACCCCCACCGTGGAGGTATAAGGCAGCACTGCTGCCCAACGTCCTTAACCAAATATTTCCCTTTTCAAAAGACACACATGCTTGTGAAGGTCTTATTTTTCCTGGCTAAGAAGCTGCCATGCAAATATCATTAATGAGAAAAGAATCTTTTCAGTTTGGTAAGTTTGCTACACTGATTCTGAGAGATAGGGAGATGTTTGAAGAAGCCTAAGAATATGCGTGCTCCGGATCTAAAAACAAAATGATCTGTCCCTAAATATCAGTTCGTTTGCAGTACAAATGAAACTGAATAAAAACTCAATATTTTTGGTCTTTCTGTGTCTTATAAATATTGATTTAAAAAAAGTTGACTGGTAAGTTTATTTGTTTGTGATTAGTTTCTGTGTGAGAAAAGGAATATAGATCAGATAGTGCTCACAGGGGTGGTGCAGTATCTAGCATGGGTGCTTCACCCTTTTGGAGACCAGGGTACTAGTCTCCATCCCAGCTCTATGTATATTCTGGGTTATTTTACTTTGAAGAAATGACCCTGACTTAAGCTGATAAGGTTACTGGGTTATATTTAGCTTTAGCTGCTGTGTGATGTGTTACATCAGACTGTCTTATTCCTTCTTATACAGAGCTCTCTCACTACTTGTTCTGGATTTGACCTTTCTGCTACCCCACCCTCTTCCACCCCGAGTCTCCTGTAGTTGTAAATGTGATAGAGGCACATTAGCAGAATCTTTTTTCCGTTGATTCTCCAAAATTTCTTTTGTGCAGATATACACAACGCATCCAATATCAGTATGAATTATGAATATCACGCAATGTGCGATATCCATGATAAATGCAGGAATACCCTGTGCTCATTTTTATAACTAGGCTTTTTGAAGAATAGGCAAGGGCATCTTCAGTGGTCAAAGAGGAAGCTCAGAGAGGCTGGCAATGGAGGAAGCTAAGAGGTTGGTCGCAAAGGAGGCTCACAGAGGAAGATTACAGAGGCTGGTTACAGAGGAAGCTCACAAAGGAAACTTAGAGAGGCTGGTCCCATGGGAAGATCACAGGAGAAGCTCAGATGGGCTGGTCATGGAGAAAGCTCACAGAGGAAGATCAGAGGTTGGTCACAGAGGCAGCTCACAAAGGCAGATCACAGAGGCTGGTCACTGAGGAAGCTCACAATGGAAAACTACAGAGGCTGGTTACAGAGGAAGATCACATGGTAAGCTCACAGAGGCTGGTCATGGAGGAAGCTCACAGAGGCTGGTCACAGATAGGTAGGTCACAGTGGAAGCTCAGAGAGTAAGCTTGCTGAGGCTGGTCACAGAGAATGCCCATAGAGGCTAGTCACGGAGGAAGCTCTTTGAGCGTGGTCACAAAGGAAGCCTATAGCGGCTGGTCCCAAAAGAAGCTCACAGAGGCTGGTTACAGAAGTGATCAGCTTTTATGATTACTTTATTAATGGCACACCTTATTTGATATGACAAGAATTTGAAGTGCTGAGAGACAACTGAAAATGTCTCTTATTACTTCAAGGGAGTGTCATAAATCTGTCAAAATTAGTATTTTTTTACTACTTTCCATATATTAGTACTGCAGCAAATCAAGAGTGACATGGTGATATTTTGGAGAAGTTGACAAGTCCAAAGAAGACAGTGGAAAACAGCAGAAAGTGAAATAGGCAGATAGAGGTGTGGCTGTTAAGGCCGGATTGAAATGGGTCATCATTGTCACTTCATGAAATCAATTTGTTCATGGTGGGATTGCTAGCATTTCCTTGTGAAGTCCTGTGGCTTTCAGATGCAGTCCACTCTCTGCACAGCATGAATACCAGCATTCTTTTAAGTTAGGGAGCAGCCTCTGTCTGCAGCTGGCGTAATGAGCTGGAGTCCTATATCTTCACATGACAGTGGTGTGTGTGCAGCTGGGAGGGAGACATGGAGCTGGAAGGCCAAGGAAGGCCAACAGGTCAGGGAAGCAGGCAGAGGAAGCAGAGGGGAAAACTGGGTAGGGGAAGCAGGCAGAGGGGTTGGCTGGGGAATGCAGAAGGGGAAGCTAGTGAGTGAGGCAGAGGGAAGTGGGTGCAGGAAGCAAAAGGGATAACGGGTGGAGGAAATAGAGGGGGAACCTGTGGGGGAAGCAGAAATCATTCCTAAACTGAAGATTCATTATCCCTTTGAAATGTCTGAATTGTTTTGCAGCATAAATCTGAGAATCTTGAGGAGAGACCTCTTATTCTTGTTAGAAGAATTAAAGATTAAGCAGGTCAGGTTGTCTTAGTCTCTCTTCAGCAACTGACCCATTTTCAAATGTTACAAGTTCTTTTCAGAAATCACAGAAGGCCCTGCTATGGGTGGTTTCAGATACATTGCTGATGTTGTATATTTTCTTTCCAAAAGCACCCAAAGGCAGTAATTCCCATGTCTAACTTTATATTATGTGTCCCATAATTAATAGGATCCTAAAAAGGCTCCCTTACTCTCCACCACACTGGATATTTCCAGACTGCGCTGCAGTTCACATTTTTCTTCTTCACTGAATTTCTGTTCACAAATTTTTTGATTAATAAATGCTTTGCTTGTAGTCTGTCTGATCTGTTAATGGTGCATTTTTACCCCCGTTGTAGGGGTACAGGAAACCTGCATATAATTACCATTTATACTCCACCCACTTAGGAGACAGGGCTGGGGGGGGGATCCATGTATTATTGTTACTATTTTTATTTTTATTACGTTTGTTGATATGTTTATTGTTATATTGCAATTATAATAATTTTCTACTAGACTCTCATTGACACTTTTAAACAAATGTTGAAATGGTGGGTTGTTTAGTGTGATATTGAGAAAAATAAGTAATGTTCAGAATTCAGAATCTGTGAAATCCTGCTGTGAAGCACCATAAACATGTCGATGAGGTCTATGCGTAACTTTTATTCAGGTCACCTTCATAAAACTGTGCCAAACTACATTACTGACCACACCACCAATTAAAACTGAGTGACTTAATCAGATGCCAGATATACTGTAGTCTTTGATATAATGATGCTTTGTAACCATAAAAATGATGGTTGTGCCTTTGAAATGAATGTTTGAGGCAGTCAAGCCCTTCTGTAGTTAAGTGATGTTAAGCCTGCAAAAGTGGCCTTATCTCCATCTTGAAGAAACACCTTGTTTTCAGTTACACCCGTATGCTTGAATGTGCTGTTTTTCACAGAAGTCATCTATTTGGGTTATTTAATTGAGCCACTTGCTCTTTGAATTGAGCCGCCCTTGCCCTACTTCTATGCCTCTGCATCCTGAGATAAACCGAGTTTTTGGATTTCTGCAGATAAACCGTGAGTCTCGAACATCTCTGCAATGACCAAGGTGCTAACTGGTAATGTGACCACAGGTGAAAGTGGTGATTAATCATTCAGTCATCAACACAAACATCTACAGGGTCACAGTGGAGCCACCATCTGCTTCAAAAAGGTTTTGGGAAAAAAAAAAAATCCTTGTTGTTAGCTGCTTGAACTCAGGCATGCTCCCTCATGGAAAAACATAATGTCAAAAAAAAAAACATCAGAGAGATGACATATGGTAGGACATTCTGAGAAGCATCCTTCTCGTCAACGTGGTGCTGATGCAGGTTGGTACCCTAGCAGCTGGCCCATGAAGTTCCTGACTGTTGGTGGAATGATCTCAGAAGCATCCTCTTTGTCCATGTGGTCCTGATGTGAGATGCCACCCAGACATGACAGCTGGCCAATGAACTTCTTGATTGTTGCTGAGTTTCTCCTCATGGCAGCTTGTGAATGAATCTGGGGTGGCCAACCACCACCTCGTACGCATCTTCAATAGGGAAAGATTGTCTGGCTGTTTATGTCTGTGCAGAGATGCCATATCTGACAATAAAAAGCACAGCCGTTCGTAAATAATGCAGGGCCGTTTCTCTCTGGTAATGCCTAATATATCCAGTGCTGTAGAGCTTTAAATAATGGAGCATGTGTGAGTCACTCTCTCCTGCAGCTGTTCCTGCGGTAAACCAGGCCAGGTCTTTGTCAGCCAAACAACAGTAAATAAAATGTAGCAAAATCTCATGTGAAGAAATTCTCTTTGCAATTCTGACTCGTTTATTTGCTTCAGTTCAAAGAAGCTTTGTTAGACTTTGGATTCTGGCTACGTTGCTCAGTTTAGTCCCTGTGTTTCGTTTCAGTGATCACATGCAGTGCATTTATAAATACGCTTGACAGCGCTTTACATTAACTGCACCTTCATAATGCATTCATTATGCATTCATAGAACATTCATAAGCAGCATGAAAGTACACCTTAACATCCTAACATCCCGTAACACCTTTATTATACATTCATAACAAACATTACATTATTATACAATTATAACGTTTGTTGTTATTATATTATGTTTGTTATTAATTACAGCTATTAAGGGATGTTAGGATGTCAAGGTATACATGATGTTTTATGAATACTTAATACCTAATGAAGGTGCACTGAATGTTTTATGAATGCAATATAGAAGTGTTGTAAAGGTGCAGTTAATGTAAAGTGTTACCATATGGTTACTGTTTTTACAAGTTTCATTTTTATTTTGATGTGAAAGCAGAGGAAATGTCCTTTACCAAACATTTGATCTTCTGAAAAATTGTAAATTTCCTCTGGGGTTAATAATGATTTCTGATTCTGATATGATTAAATATTACTTAAGTCGTTATTTGAATTTATGTCAGTTTGACTTTCCAAAAGCACTTAACAGTCAAGTGGCGGTGTCATTTAGTAACATATAACAGTTTTGGGTCAAGAGGTACATACTGTAGGTTCTGTAGAACCAGGAAAGAAACCTAACCAAACCAGCATAACATGCGTTGTCATATGACTCATTCATCTTGCAGTAAGTGGCTCTCTGAAGATCAGGGTGGACAGGCTCAGAGAAGCACTGAGCCTGAAGGTATGACAGAGCCCCCAATCGTGGCTGAGGCCCAAAAGGCACCCCCCGAAACCGATCTGCATGATGTGAGAAACGGCATCCATGCCGGAAAAACAGGGAGACGTATCATAAAAGAAAATGGACTTTCCAGCGCTGTTCATCATTCAAGCCTACATACTTCCCTTAAAACACTGCCAGAGTTTGAATGAAACTGCAGACACATTTATGCATTCATAACTTACAGTAATACACCGTGTTACAGAGCCCGTAAAGCCTTATTATAATGTGCTACAGGGCCTGCTCTGTGGATTAGGGCTCTGTGAGTTAGGGCTCTGTGAGTTAGGGCTGTGTGGGTTGGTGTTCTGAGAGTTTGTGCTCTTTGAATTAGGGATCTGTGAGTTAGGGCTCTGTGGGTTGGAGTTCTAAGAGTTAGTGCTCTTTGGATTATGGATATGTAAGTTAGGGCTCTGTGGATTAGGGCTTTCTGAGTTAGGGCTCTGTGGGTTGGCATTCTGAGAGTTGGTGCTCTTTGAATTAGGGATCTGTGAGTTAGGGATTTGTGGGTTAGATCTCTGACCTACTGGCAGTGGTCTGAGTAGGGAAATGCCATGATCCTCTGACAAGGTGTAGGGCCAAGAGAGATGTGAACAAAGGCTATATTTGGTACAAAACTCTGATAATTATGGTGATGGTCACAAGAGTAATGTGTCATGACACAGTGCATGAAGCTCGGCCGCCTGTGGGGGTGCGTAGCCACGTCAATCCAATACATATACCCAGCCGTCCATGTGATGCCACAGAAAACAAGATTCTTCGGACCAGGCGACCTTCTCTCATATCTCCAAGGTATAGTTCTGTTGCTCCTGTGCCCATTGTAGACTCTTTTGATGATGGACAGGGATCAGCATGATCACTCTGACTGGCCAGCAACTGCACAATCCCATATGCAGCAGTTATCAGCATTTTTAATCCCGCGAGTTTAAGGACTAACTGTCTTGTCCTGCATATCTACTGATACATAAATTCTGTTTCCATTGCAGTTTTGTGAATTACTTCTTTTTTTTCACTCGTCAGAAAAACCACCTCAACTGAATCTATGAATGTTTTCAGCAATACTTGAAAGATCATTCTAAACGTGAGAGCGCCCATCAACGGACTTTCAGTTTGCATCTTCAAAATGTGCAAAATCTACATCAGTGGAAACGGCACCATAGTCTGCTCAGCTGTGTGCAGGCTTTGCCACAGTTACCGTCTCGCATGTTTTCTCTTAAATGAGAGAGCTATTGTCTTCAGCTTTGAGGAAATCGTAAGCACGTAATTCCTTGAAGAAACCTCTTTTGTCCTACAGTCCACAAAAGTGCTGGATTCCCCATGGAACTTGCATTTCTTATCCGCTGTGATGTCGCTAGGCAGCCTGCCTGTACCGGCAGTTCCTGAAATGACAGGGATCCGTGGTCTGGCACAGGCTGTGGTGAACCATGTACTCGTGGGCATCAAAAATACAAACCTCAGATGTGGCTGCGTGCATTTGGATGTACTCCTTTGAATTGTGCCATGTCTGTAGGGACAGTGCGTGCTTCAGCGAGGTATGACGGTATTCCTGTGATTGGAAGGTCGCAAGGACAAATCCTCCAGACTGATTATCTCACCTTTAGCCCCTGAGAAAGGCCTTAATGCCACAATTGCTGCTGGGACAGTCTGACCATGCCCTATCAAAAAATGTATGTCACTATGCATAAAAGTGTCTGTAAAATAAGTAAAATGCAAATGCCTGTGAGTATACGTACATGACCAGATTTCACCCTCATCAGTTCTAAATATAAAACTGAAATGTGCTTGTTATTGATTAGATACTAGCTAGAAACAGATGGAGCATCCAAGCAAATTTAAGTCCTTCAGAAACAGAAATAAGTTTATTTTCCATTAAGGGAAAAACTTAGTGAAAATGTTCAGCGTACAACAGCCTCTACATTGATGAAATGCAGGGCCCAGTCTGGTCCTCTGCATACTGGGGCAAACTGGATTGTTTTTTATTTATTTATTTTAATTAATATAAACTTTCAAAATTGCATTGTTGCCTTTATTTACCTGATGGTTTATGTGTTTGTCATGTTAATACAAAGAAAGTATTAAAAGTTTAAAACGATGATTTTTCCAGTCACGCACATACAGTACTATGCAAAAGTCTTAGGCAGCCAAAGAAAATTATATTTAAATTGTTTTCATGTTGGTGTAAAACAATATGCTATTATGCCCATCAAAATGTGTCAGCCATTTAAAAACTTTTGATAAAATCACCCCATTATTTGCAGAAACCATACAATATACCTGCTTATTTTTTTATTCTCACACACTGTCCGGCCAATAAAGGTCACCATTTGAATGTATATCAGCAAATACTTAAGAGCCAATTACTGGATCGTTGTTTTAGCTCAGCAACATTGTGCAGCAATAAAGTGAAGTCAGCTGAGTACCTGAATCTACTGAATGGCCAAGTTACACCTCCATCCATCATCAATGGATTTTTTCTTCCTTGTTGCTATGGGTATATTCCTGGATAAGAATACTAAGATTCCTTGGGTTAGAATTGTGAAAGAGTGGTTCAGGAAGCATGAGGAATCATTTTCACGTATAACTTGGTCACCAGAGAGTTGTGACCCCATTGAAGGTCTTTGGGATGTGATAAAAAAGGCTCTATGGAGTGGTTCAATTCACTTGTCAATACAGGATCTTAGTGAGAAATTAATGCGAATCTGGATGAAAATAAAGGGTGAAATGTTACAGAAGCCTGTGGAAACAATGCCATGGCAAATGTGCACCATAATCAAAGCTAAAGGTGCACCAATGAAAAATTCAAATGGCAGTTTTTTTTTGGCCGGCCATTGTATGTTCTAATGTTAAATTCTGTGTTTTGTTCTGAGCAAATGGGCACTTACTACCCAGATAAACAGCATTTCTTTAGACTGCCTAAGACTTTTGCGCAGTCCTGTAAGAACTTAGAAAATGTGTTTTGCAAGTGAACATGCTTAGTTATCTTTAGTCACTGCTGCCCTCAGAGCCAAATCAAAGTATAAGTTTCGCATAACAAGCGAATAGAAGATTCTCCACATGACATAGACGCCCCCTAGCCACACCCACAAGCCTCGCGCTCATGGGAGGATCCTGGCAAGGGCACGATGGGCGATTGCCAATGGCGGCATATTCTTGGGAGGCTGCCAACTTAGCAAACCTCCGTTGCCCTCTGCCAGCACCCCCACCCCTCGTCCGGCACGCACCATCCGGGACGAAGTGAAATGGTGCAATGAAGCTTTCCCCAGGGGGCACCAATGATGTGGCTTGCCTAGAGCACCACATGTGCGTCGCCTGGCACTGCCCGCCTTCAATGTGTAAATCACTCTGTCACACTACTGGACTGTTGCTATTGGTAAAACACTCTCTTGCTAAACTTTCAGGGAAGCTTATAATCAAGTCGCCAAGCAGACAACCACGTCCTTCTTTTATATACCTATATATGTTTTTATGAATAATTATATATTATGTTTTAGATTCTTTACAAAGGTAACTGGAAAAAGCAAACAACTTCATATGACCTCTGCGACCTCAAGTTCTTATAATAAGCAGAATTGTAATTGAAAGGTTAGGGTTCCTTTCAGTCCTGAATGTCTGCCAGACACTGATATTCCTGAAATTTGGGGCGTTGAGGGCATTCAGAATAGTAAACTGGAAATGATAGCTTTGAGTTACGTAAAACAAAGAACCACAAACAAGCAAACAAACAAAATATCAAAGAAAAAGATTTTGGTCCTCTAAAAACATACATGAATCTCGGGCATTTTTATTGGCGGAAGAACATAAATGTCAATAAAAGCTGAAAATAAGAAGCAAGCTTTCTTTGAAAGTGTTCTGCAGCTTCAAAGGCATAAAGTAGTGATGCAGTTCTATCTAAGATTCTCACAGACTTGGTCTATTAATCTGGCTGATGCACATCTACTATTGAACAGCATGTTCATTATATTTTCAGGTGGACTGAATCTCAAACAGTTTTACTTGTAATCAGCACTTGCTGATGGGAAACAGACTGGCAGAAGGCTATGCTGAGTAGCAGGTTGGGTCCAGGTTCAGTACACAAGAATAAGGTCTGCTTCACTGAGACACAGGGAAGGAACATTAAACCAGCAGGGTAGAGGGCAGAAGTGACATTCTATTTATCATATTATTTACAGATGCAAACCCATAAACTAAGACATGGTTAAAGCACAATAATGTGCTGTCGCTTTATTTTTTTCTATGGTTGTATAGTGTCTATTTACCATGTTGTATAGCACTTTGGCAAACAGTGGTGTTTGTAAATGTGCTTTATAAATAAAATTACTTTGCTTGACTTGACCTTAAAACCAACTGTAATGAGTCCGGGGGTATCAGTGACTCATGGATTTTGCATTTGAATATGGTGATGGCCTTTCTTCCTCACCTCTAACCCGATGGGACGCTGAGCTGGTCCTGGTTAGAAGATCTCCAAACATTTTATTTTTAAGATGGTGTCATTGTTTTAAATTAACTACGGACCATAACTGAGATTCTGAAATATTTACTGAGCAGCTGCAATACTGCGTTCCCTGTGGGCTGTTGTTTAGAGGCCAGTATGTGTTTTGAGAAAGTGATGATAGTTATAACTAATTCCAGCTCGCTGGCTCCTGGTCATATGTCCTATCCATGCTGTACATCTGGCTCACTTCCATTCCTTCATAATTATGAACAAAACTCCAAAGCTGACTCTTGACTAGAAGCACTGTTTCTTATTCTGGTGTGTCTCTGTTACAGACCACAGGTCAGAGGTTACATACTGGGGTGTGGAGGACAGACCTGAGTGGAATGGCAGGGCACCATGAACGCAGAGGTGATGGATATGTCTGCTGATGTATACGGTGAGAATCCCACAGATTCCTCATTCCTGCTTAGCCATCAGAATTAAGCTTGTGTGCATATATGGAGGAAGCAATCAGAGTAGAGGATCAGAGAGTGATCTGTTTGTGTGTGTGTGTGTGTGTGTGTCCCACATTCTCCCACAATGTAATATACATCTATAATTTTGATGTTTTGGGGACCATTATTCAGGTGCCCACAAAGATCTGTGAATTCAATTTAAAAAACTATAAAAGCCATAGGCCTAAGTTTTATATTTTCTTTGGTTACTTATGTGTAACGTTGGGGCTGGGTAGGGGTTAAGGTTGTCATGTTGGGATAAGAGTTTTCCCCATAGAAGTAAATGTAGCGAATGAGTTCCCACAAAGATATAATTACTAACCGATGTGTGTGTGTGTTTGTGTGATGCTGAGGGCCTTCTGCCCAAACTAGAGCTGCATGATGTTATCTCCAACTTAGCCCACACTTCTGCACCCAGTTATAAGTCTTTTCACATCCTGAGCATGGTCAATTAATGTCATGCTCCTCATCCATCCTCATCATTTTCCCGTTCTCTCACAATCCCCCCACACTCACGATAACTCATTTTACTGTTGCATTAGATAATTCCTTTGAATGTACATTTACATTTATTTGACACACGCTTCTGTACAAAGTGAGGCAGATAGTACATTACAAGCATACAGCTGTCAAGGAGCCAACGAAGATAAAAGCAGCTGGGTACCAGTAAGAAGTGTAAGTAGCCTGGGAGCGAGAGGTACAGGGGATAAGTGAAGATAGGCAAGGACCCAATAAAGAACCATTTGAATGAAGATAAATTTCAACATTTAGAGCACTGAGGGGCCACAACAGACCAGCTGAGACATCACAGAGCAGGACAAAAGTAAAGGGGTTGCAGAAATGCTCCTGGAACAGATGGGTCTTGAGGTGTTTCTTCAAGGTGGAGATAGACTTTGTTGACTGCATGTGGTTCAATAGCTTATTCCACCCATCAAGGAACCACACATGAGAAACATCTGGAGTGATACTTCTTAGATGGTCAGTGGATCTCCAGGCAAGGCTAGTTTGCTGAAGGAAGAGGGCAAGATTGGATGTGGGTCGTTGGTGGAGGTGGGTGTTTGCTCTCCTTTTAGACACGTGCACACAAAACTCTATAGACACACACAGCTGAGAGTGAAACGTGGGGTCAGAGCAGACAATCAGCAATTTTTCCTGTGCCTCTGGAGCATTTTAGAGGGTTAAGGGCCTTGCTATGTGACTATTCTACCAAGAAGAGGCTTAAAGCAGCAACCTTCTGAATACAAGCACAGAGACCTAAGCCACCAAGCCACACACTGCTTCATGGCAGATGTGAACACCTTCAGGGTGTCAGCAAAGGAAGACAAGGAGGAGTGTAGCATGAAACATCAGCAGCCACAAGAAGCACAAGAGGAAATTATTGCCAATCCAGCCTTAGACACAAGCATAGAGCCGTTATGGATGATATTGATGAACGGGTAATAAATAAACTCATTCTCGATAAAAGTGAGGTAAATCAGAGGTATACCACCAACAATAAGCCTTTGGTCATAATTCATTTTCTTTTAAGGCAGCTGCCTGATGACAGGACAGTGAGCTGTGCTCAGTCTCGGTGCAGTTTCTGCAACTGCATGAGCTTCTTCTGACCCGGAGCGTACTTGACACCGGGGCTTCTGGATGGGAGAGGAACAAGATCCCAAAATATGAGGCTCCACAAATAAATATGTGCACTTTTTGGGACACCATTAAAATGGCTTGTGACTAATACCTATCATTACAAGTGCCTATCCATGCCACCAATTTCTTAGGTGGGTCCTTTCAAGAGAGCAGCATGCAGTTATGGACCCATCTGAGAGTGTTTCCATGCTGAAGTAAGGCTGTGCTGCGAGGACTTTCCACCCCGCCGCAGTCAGAGGCGTTGTGAGGGTATGTGCTTTCCAGAGCTTCAGTCCTGGTGCCAGGAGCGAGGAAAAAAGGCAGCCGTCGGCACGTGGGTGTGCTGACTGCATTTTCTCTCCTCATGCTGAACCGTTTCTACAGTGCACCTCCAAAACAGCAACTGGGAGGGATGGAAATGTTTCGCCCACTGTCCTCTCATGGCCCTGCAATGGTCTGGATGATCCACTCCACAATGGCCTACATTCCGCACTTTACTGCTCGCCCATGGAGTGGCAGAATGGCTGCTTAGGAGATTAGGAAGGGATGGGGAGTAAGGGAAGATTGTTATGGTTTGAAGATCATGATGGTTAGGCATGGCGGTTATTATGTTTGGAAAGGTTGGGTAGAAGAAAAGGTCTCACTACTCACCTGTAATAAATTCAGTAAATGAACGAAGTTGTGTCCTTACAAGGGAATGAGAAAGAGACGATGATCAGGGAGCACTGATCCAGCTCTCGTGGCGTCCATTTTTAATCAGAGAGCAAAAGGCTTATTTTCAGAGGTATATAGTTCAGGTCCAGAAAATACAAATCCAGACCAAGATTTTCTTCCAACCAACCAGCTGAGTACAAAGAGCCATAGCCTGAAACTGAAACAGGCAGAAACTAAATCTTGATCTGGATTTGTATTTTCTGGACCTGAACTATCTACCTCTGTTTATATTCATACTTTTAGCTTTACTCACCCTTGAGGTCTGTATGGTGAATAGTGAGTCTCTCAGTGGTTTAGGACAGAAGCTCAGATCCCATACTTGGCAAAGTGGTTTCCCCATTGGACCCCTGAGCGAAGCCTTTAACCCCGACTTGTCCCAAGACCTTGCTGTCTGACCCTGCTTTCTCTCAAAAGCATACAATGGTTTAATAACAGTGTCTGCTAAATAAATGATTAAATGTAAATGTATCCCAGGGGTGCCAATGAAGCCCCTAGATTCCTCAGCCAATCTCTCACAGCTGCCTTGTCAAATTATTACCCATTTTAAGGTCCATTTGTGGTTTCTAGCAAATGGGAAAAGCATGTTGTATGTAAATATATCATAGCTTGTATAGAAATTCTTTCCCCTGGTTGCAGTGAGTCTCCCTGATCTTATTTATGGAGTGAGAGGCAGGCTGTCACCTTAGCTGTGACAAGGACACACGGGTCTCACACCAAAGGCAACACCCTGAGACTTTTCCCATCCCCTCTAGTGAGCCTTAAACATCACAGGCCCTGGCAGAGTCGGGCCTCAGCTGCTTTCCATTGTTCAGTCATAGTTGCCATTCAAGATTGAAGATTGAGGTTCTTTATTAGCCACGTGTAGCAGGTGCACTGGAATGCAGAGTCGCTCGGTCTTACAAAACAATACATGACAGTGCAAAACAATGCAATACAATGCAAAACTAGACTGTGCAAAGTCAGTGATGGATAAAGGGCAGTATCTGATCAATAAAGTGCATGTACTATGGAACTGACCGTTATGGTAAATGCAGATGTTGGAAATTTGAATTCCTTGGAGAAAGAGGCTGTTCTTCAATCTGCCAGTCAGAGTTCTGATGCTGCAAATGCAATCTCAGCCTAGCTGCTGGTGTCTGCTTTTATACTATCCCAGCTGAAACTTTATAATCTCAACAGATGTTACCAGATGCCACTAACTACTACAGACTTCTAGGAGCTATTAGAGCAGGGGTGGGCAAATATTTTTCTCAATGGGCCACATTAGACACTTGAGCAGTTTTCGAGGGCCAAATCATGCGCAT
>JAABNY020000038.1:17924200-17936705 GCA_015164015.2 Brevimyrus niger
GTCGACAAGGCATGAGTGTGGGAATGAAGTAGGGGCAGGCCTTAATTAAACTGTGTGTGGAGAAGAAGTAGGGGCAGACCTTAATTAAACTGTGTGGAGATGAAGTAGGGACAGGTCTTAATTAAACTATGTGTAGAGGTAATATATGGGTGTGTCTTAGACTGGTGTAAGATAATGAAGTATGGCTATGAGCTAAAATGGGTGTGGAGATGATGTATGTTACTCCACTCGTAGAAATGGAGAACAAGTCGACAAATGTCGACAAATGTTTTTAGCAAACTGACTACTGGATGCTTCTCTCCAGCCTACTGCAGCATCACCTCATGCCATTTGAAGGTCAGGGTGAAGTTTATGGTCAGTACGAATGAAATGCAGAGCTTTTACAGACCGCTAAAAACCACAACAGTCAATACAAATAAACTTTAAAAAAGGCAATAAAATGGCTTTTGTTTATTGACAGTAATTAATAAAACATGTGCAGTCCTGCATTTATATGAATGTGCTGTAGCTGCAGTATGGTTTTGTGAAGTGAAGTTTCCAAGTGTCGTCCATGTGTGATGCCAGAGTATCACGGCCAGTTTGCATGGGCATTAAGACGTTTAATGGGCAGGATGCTGCAGGACTTCCAAAAGGCAGAGGGTCAGATGGCCCATGGGGGATGTATTAGGTGCCTTTCTGGATGCTATGGGC
Source organism: Brevimyrus niger (assembly GCA_015164015.2). NCBI lineage: Eukaryota > Metazoa > Chordata > Actinopteri > Osteoglossiformes > Mormyridae > Brevimyrus > Brevimyrus niger. The sequence goes on from JAABNY020000038.1 coordinate 17,924,891, forward strand.
CATCCCTATATACTTAGGGCTTATGATCACAACATACGTCTTTTAAAAATTTCAGGTCGAAAAATATATCTTTTATTTTTGTAAATTCACCAACCCCTCCCCCACGCCCCCAGGGAACTATGGCCTGAGTTAATGTTCTCAGGGCCAGTGGAGGGGCACCATTTCCCAGAATACCCCACTGGAGAACCCCTTTACACCCACCCTGAGGTGGAACCCTGTACCCCTGTTTTCCCTTAGAGTTTGAGCAGAGCAGACATCCAGTTGGGGTGGGGCCTGAGTGTCCGCCTGTGTTTGCTAAACAGTTTTGCTGGAGTGGATCATTCTGCCTGCTTTGTTTATCCTTGCAGACAGTGTTTTCCCCCAAGTCTGGTGCCTCTGGCAGATTTACAGCAAAATGAGTGCCGAGGAGAACACTGCACATTGGCACCGGAAATGGTTAATTGTCTTGGTGGAGCAACTTACAATTTTCACAGTTTAACTGGATATTTACCGGGACAGTTCAGGTCAAGAGTCTCACGGTATTAACAGAATGTTGCTCTGTGAGATAGAACTGACAGTAAAAGAGAATGAAAATCTGTAACAAAAATAAAACCGCAGGAGGAGAGATCTGCAGTCTTTAATAATGCTAAAATTGCTGCCTGTTTTGTCATTTTATTGTCCACAGAATAAAACAACATTGTCTGGAAAGCCTTCACCATGCAGATTGGTGATGCTCTTTCAGCTGAGCGGCGCTCTCAGACAGGCTACCCGACCCTCATGGTTACTCCTGCATTGTGTAGTTGATTACTTGCCATCTACAAAGTGATTTCTTCTGCTGAAATCTGCAGGCTGTGGCCTGGATGGAGACGATGCTCCGAGGGTTTGTTACATATTACCTTCAAGGGGCAGTAGGCGCTCATGCCACAGAACACTCTGTGGTGACACACATCACATTTCATATACCGCTAAATGTCACAGTTTAATGTATGTCCCTGTCCTGTAGGGTCACATGCACTGTTACCAACAGCAAGAGGTGATTCAAGTCATTGGGTGGTTGTTGTACCAAATCCAACTAATGGTCATTTTTTAAGTAATGCTGGTGTGTGTTTATCAAACAGGTCCTCCACAAGCAGGAAGCTCATTTGAAATGCTGATCACCCTGTTTGCTAAATTGCTCTCTTCGTGTGCGGTTTTATGTTCTTGATCTGCTAACAGTTAAGAATTCATTCTATTTATATTGCACAGACACTTTTATCCAAAGTGAGAAATTAAGGTCAAAAGTCCCTCCAGCAGCTGGGGGTTAGGGACCTTGCTCAATGTTTCTGTGAAACCTGGGACTTGAAACTACAACCTACTAATCACTGGTATGTCCCACCCCACTGAGCCACACAATATTCATCAGGTTTCGCCCTATTTAAACCCATCAGTGTAAATAAAAATTCCTCCTGAAGTTTTCTTCCTTAGCGTCATTGACACACCCTGCCTCCTGCAGCAGACAGTGTGTCTGTGTTCACGTTCACTTCCAAAGAGAGGGAATCTGGTGACCGGATACAAGGAACCACACATCAGAAAGAGTGAGACCAAGTCCAGGTGGCATTGGCATGCTGACCAAGGAGGGCAAGGCAGGATGTACGTCCTAATGAGTGACTTGGTGGAATTGAATTCTTTTCCGTTGAAGACCCTGAAAGCCAGCACAACAGATTTGATCTTTCTGTGAGCAACTATAGGGAGCCAATGAAGAAAAACAAGGATGGATGTAACATGAGAGCATTTAATTATCTGCAGTGGATTAAAAGCAGAAGGTGGTAGCCCTGTCAGAAAGATGTTGCAGTAGCTTAGCAATGAAATGATAAGGGCTTGAAATAGAATCTGAGCTATAACAAATTAGGCCCGATATACCTGATGTTCTACAGGACGATTCTACAAGATCAGCACTGCACTGCTATGTGCGCAGTAGAAGACAACTGGTCATGTGCCATTACTCCGGCTCCCTGGCAGACCTCAGTGGAGTTAATGCTGGTCCAAGCTGTTCAGTGATGTCATAGTGTAGGGTACGGCTGGCAGGGAAGACAAGAAGCTCTGTCTTAGAGAGGTTCAGCTGGAGTTGATGATCCTTCATCCAGACTGGTAGGTTGGCAAGGTTTGCAGGAATCTGAAAAGAGTCTGTGGTGTACTTGGAAAGGAAGATTAGGTACAGCTGAATGCCATCAGCATAGTAATGCTAGGCAAAGCCTTGTGCCTGGATGTTCAGACCTAGAGAGGTGGTATGCTAAAAGTAAAAGAGGGCTAAGGACTGAACCTTTGGGGGCACCAGTTGTTACTTGATGTGGTTTGGCCACCTCTGCACCCAAGTTGGATTATCTGATTGATAGGAAAAAATTCAAAGCTGCTCAGTGCATTCCCTGTAATGCCATAGACGGTCCTGTGCTTCACTGTGTCAAAAGCCACAAAAAGATCAAGCAAGATGAGAACAGATGACCAAGTTGCAGCTTTAAAGGCATCCAGTCAGCAGGGCAGAGTCTCAGCTGAGTATCCAGGGCTGAAGCAGGAAGGAGGGAGAGTTAGGGCAATTTCAAGGGCTTCAAGGGGCCCTAAGAATTTGAAACATAATTGAATCGGTCCAGGTTGGGGGCACAATATGATGTCCTTTCATGGGGCCCAAAGTCCCTTGACTGAAGAGAAACTGGAGAGGGTCCAAACAGTTGTTCTGCATGAGAAAGTCAGAAACTTGACAGAAGAGAGCATGTTCAAGAGTTGTAGATATAAATGAGAGGAGTGAGATGTATTATCTGAATAAAATCCAGCTTCAGAGGCCTACCTAGTCCAGGACTGAGGTTTGCAGTCTGTCTAGCTCCAACTTTGAATGTGTTTCTCTGGTCTAACTTTGTCTGAGTTTTTAATTGTATGAATGTCCAATTTCTCACAGAGTACACCGATTATCCATGAAAAGCACAAATAGGGCAGGCGTGGTTTTGAAACACTCCACATTTTTAAACAGAACTTTTTCAAAATTGCCACATTCTTGGGTTGACGCTGTGAAATGAACAGAGTTGTTTAACAAACACTGTCACGATAGATGAATCTAGGCTATGGGAGATCTCCATCATTTAGGAGTTTCTGGCATTCTGGGGTTTTGAGGTGCCAATCACACTCTGTGCGCCTTCAACAGTCTAAGGGGCACAGAATGGTGTACAAGCAGGTGAGGGGCGCAGAGACAGAGCCTACGACTGGGCTTTGACAGAGAGCTAACTTACCATAACTTGTCATTGGGACTGCAAATATGTGGAAAATGTCCTGCTAAAATTCCAGATGAAAACAGTGAGATTTGAGATAAGCTTTTCCAAATGGCTCACTCATTAATTGAATCTGAGATCAGCCAGTTGGGGGCCCCCCGCTCGCTGCGTGAGGCTCTGAGGCCCACTGCAGTTTAGGGCGCCCCCGATCTCCCTGTGAGGCTCTAAGATCAATGGACCAATGCTAGATATCACATATATACTGCTGGATAAATAAACACATTTCTTCTCTTTTGTTTCGGGAGCTCACAAAAATTTAGTTGGACACCATTTCTCTTCAGAAAGTCTGAAAGAATGTAATGAAACCCATTTACTCATACACTGGGGGCTGTTGTGTGGCTTAACAGGATGTGATGCTTGTGATCTGGTTGACAGTTTGAGTGATTTTATTTTTGGGCCCTTCAGCAAGGCCCCTAATGCCCCATTGCTCCAGGAATTTCCCTTCTTTCTCAAAACTGTAAGTCCCTTTAGACAAAAGCATCTGCTCGAAAAATTAATTGTAACTCACGTATTTATAGGAATGAGGATTCCCTGCCTGTTTTCCATACTCTTTGCTTTTTATGACACAGGTAAAGCCTTCAGAACATCAGCATTTGAAGTAAGTGGAACAGACAACAGAATTTGGTCATCCAATCTCATGGTGCTGCGTTTATAGTTAAGTGGAACACTGCATTTATAGTTAACTAATGTCAAATACTAAGTTGGCAGGCAAGGTTAAACCTAAGACATTTCCCTCTTCATGATGATATCACAGAGGCACCACGAGGGTGCTGTATGAAAACCAGGAGAGGTGTTCAGCTACAACTCTGTGTTGTCATATCTCGCCATATATGATAATAGCACTCCAACACTGAGAGGGACCCATGAGAGAGTTGGGAGAGGAGTCAAGATGTATTTACATTTGATTTCTCCTACCAGATGCTGCCTTCCCAGATGTCCCTTCTCCACACCAATAGACAGGCATGTTTGATAAATATCTTTATTTATGTACACATTCCTGAGCTCCTGCATCACGGATGGTGTGTCAACCACCAGGATCACAAGTTTCAAACAGTGCACCATTTGAAGAGAGGATACTGAGCTTTTGAAAGACAGACATGACAGCTCTTCTGTTGCTGTACTTTGCAGCGTTGCTTTCCATCTTCGATCTTCCAGGGCTTCACTGAAGGCTCTTGGAGGTATTAACAACTCAGCCAGTGGTTATGAACTCACCAATCTCATTTAGTGCATTGTGTAAGTAACAGTATCGGTAACAGGCACTACTTCACAGATTCAAATCAAATTAAATCAAATCATGCTTTAATTCTCAAATCTGCATGCTTTAATCTGATTGGTTCTGAAGGTGTCGATTAATTTTTTATAACCACACATGTAGGCTACTACTCTCCAGGCGTATCACAGCATTAAATCAAGGGGCTGTCATAATGTTTCATTCTAATTAAAGTTACTTATAATTCCAATATTTAAACTTAACAGAAATATTTCTTTGGGGAAAGAAAGTAGTACTTCTGAAAAATGCATTTTCAACTCATAACCGTAAATATAATGTCTTTGTAATATAATTTCTTTGTGTAAAAGCTGTGTAAAATGTGTAAAAGTATATCAGCGTGTTAATGAACTCTGATGCGTATCTTATACATTTTTAAAGGCACTCTGAGGGACCGATGCTGCATGTTCATTGGTTCTTGTCTTCCCCAGCTGTGCATTTAAAAGCTTAAAACGTGCAGTTAGTTGTGCATAAACCTTTACTTATTTGTCTTGACACTTGGTAGAGTACAACTGTGCAAAGGCCCACAGCAGAAGTGACGAAATGGTGCAAATAAAAAGTGAACAGAAAAAGAAAACCAAGGTAATTGTGATAATAAATAATATGCAAATTGGAAACAAATAAAGGCAATAAACTGCCACATGAATTTTATTCCCAGAACACTGTTTGTTTTATTGTTTAAAACAAAATAATTTTTAGAAAATAGAACTGCCATTGAAAAAAATTACAATACACAATACAATACAATGCGATTACGTATATATACGATACATTATTTCATTGTCGGAAAAAAGGCAGATGAATCAATGGCCTGTTTGCTTCTGCTCCTCATGGCTGTCAGTGAATAGCACGTTTAATGACCGTATATGGGCTGATATCAGCTGCAGTTCTGATCGCTGTCATTACAGAACCCGCCTCCGAGCACACATGGGTTCATTTAATGACAAAACCAAGTCTGTGATTTTGGTCCAGTTGGCATAAGACACACGGTCTCTAATAAGGGGGTGGCTTCAAAACTATTGGGACTGTCAGCAATTTCCCCTCAAAAGAACACGACTGGGGCACAAGAAACGATTATGTGATATAAGAGTGAGGCATTTACATGCAGGGGCTGATGATGAGTTTCATTTCCATGTAGCATCTGTGAATGACTTTTTCTGACTTGGCCTGTCGCTGGAACGCGGTATTGAGGCTCGGTTCAGAATCTTAACATGAGAAGCTTCCAGAGCTTCCAGAGTCTGTGACCAGCTCCATGCTGTGATATCCATGTAAAAATAAAATCTCTTATTTCATACTTTCCTGGCTGTTCAATGCCCATTTCTCCATGGTTAACGGTTACAGAAAATTGTGCATGTATTGGTTGTCACTTTGATGTTTATGGGTCAGAGTATGATAAGGACTTATACTAGTGGCCGAAACACTTCCAAATTTTACAGAATGCAGAACTTTATTCCACTTACTCCAGCTGTTTATTTAATCATCCAGTGTATGATATTTGTAAGTATTATTTGCTTACAAACATTACTGCCAATATTCAAATAATTTGGAAAGAATAATGAAAAAAAATGCTATGTGTTTCTACAATTCTGGCCACTAATGTAAATAGAATGTTTAAAGATCAGCAGCAATATCATTAATAATTAGTTAAATGATACAAGAGTGTGAAGCTGAACCCTGCAAGTTAGTCAGAATTATTATAAAGAATGAATGAATTTACTTTGGATTTTACTTTCAGTGAGTTGGATCCTTACAACATTGTGCACAAGAGAACTGACAGCTGCATGGCAGGACATGTCAGTGGTTTTTTGATTTATTACAGGGATGCATTTGAGAATAGAGTAGAAGGGAAATATACAGTAACAATAAATACTCAAATGAAACCTAAAACACGCACATGTGTAGGGTCATCCAGAATGGAGCTTTTCACACCTGCACTAACAGTGGGCTCTGGATGTTTTAATAGTGTCTGTGTGTGGTGTGAGAATGTGTGTGTGTGTGTGTGTGTGTGTGTGTGTGTGTGTGTGTGTGTGTGTGTGTGTGTGTGTGTGTGTGTGTGTGTGTCCTTCGATTTCGGCAATCAATTGTGGTTTCCATGGGCGGACAAGAATTACAGACGGGGATATTATTTGATTCTTAACTCTGTAGCAGTGTTTCTCATAGGGTGGCTTCTGTGTTAGGGTGGTGTGTTAGACTGAGCATAGTGTTAGTGTGTTAAGAACAGTGTTAAGGAGGAAATCTGTGTTGGGGTAAGTGCAGTGTTACGGTTTGCGTGACATGCATTTTAGGGTAAAAGTAGTGTTAAGGAGGAAAGGTGTGTTGGGGTTAATCAGACATCAGTGTTAGGGTGAGATCACTGTTATGGTGAGAGGGGGCAGTTTTCCACAATTTACCACTGACTCTGCTATTACTTTAGGCATGTTATGGTGCTTTTGAAATAGGAACTATTTTTGTTGAGGGCTCAGCTGTGAGTCAGCCAGGGTCTGAGACACTCCACCCAGGCTGTGGAGAGACTGGAGCTGACGAGTGGGAGGATGGCAATCTGAATGCAGCCAACTGGGAGAGGCCAAGGGCTGGAAGGTGAGCTTCAAGCGTTTTAAATATACTCTCTCTCTCTCAGTCTCTCTCTCTCTCTCTCTTAGTCTCTGTCTCTCTCTCTCAGTCTCTCTCTCTCTCTCTCTCTCTCTCTCTCTCTCTGTCTCCTTCTCTTACTCTGTCACTCTCTATGTCTCTTTAATATATCTTTATTATCTCTATCTCTCTCTGCCCCTGCACTCCCTTTTATTGTCTGTCACCTCATCTCTCTCCGTCTGATTCAGGCTCTCTGCAGCTCACTCCCTGTTCTCACTTTTACAGCTTCTTACAATTTTTATAATTTCAAGGAGCTGATTTGGTTTCATAGTGCTGCAAGAGCAATGTGATTATTTCCCAGGAGAGACAATGGAGAAGCCAATTTTAAATTTAAAGAGATATGACTGAGTCACATGCGAAATAAATGAGTTTTAGAGTGACATCTGATAAATGTCATGGTAAAAGATTGATTACTATAGAAAAGTAACTTCATCTCTTGATAAACCTGGAGGGATGATAGAAGTTTGCAGGATTTTGCACTAATTTTAGAGCCTTGTCTGGTCAACAAAACTTCTTGAAAGCACGAAGGACTTCTAAGACGATTTCTCACAATAAACCCTGACAAACATAAGCCTAAGCAGAAAGAGTAATCTATGTCGTAATGGCAACGCTTTTATCTAGGAGAAGCAAAAGTGACAAGCATGCTCTCTCACTTCACTTTTTCCCTTCCTTTGGGGCCAAAAAAAATTACATTTAGTAAACAAGTAAATAACAAAGTAAAACACGTGGCTAAAATTGGCAGTGTTGTAAAGACAAAATCATGGTTTTAATGAGAGTGTTTGTTCCTGAGTGCCATTCTTACACTATTTCACTGCTGGTCTTTATGGAGAAACACTTTAGCATTTAGCATTCAGCCTACATACCCCCACCTCTTAAGGTTGTACTGCCTGCCTCTTTATTTTCGTCTAACTGTAGAGTAAGAATGGGATTCATCCCTGAAAATATAGGTCTTATTAACAAACCAAAGTGAGGGGAACGTGGTGGCACAGCGCACGCTGGTCATTAAGATGTAACTTGGTGCCAGATCTCACACTGTCTTTAGTGACGGCTCGCAGCTCAGGAAATGAACAGCACAGGAAATGCTGAGCCACACATCCCCCTGCTGGGTCCTGCCATACAAGCCTGTCCTGTTACTATACTATATCAAGTACACATGGCAGCCTGGTCACTGTGATACACTCAGGTAAGAAGAAAACACAGCCTGCACTTGTGAAAACGCACATGTACCAACATGAATATACCAACACTGATGGCACTTTCAGTGCTCAGAGGGCCTTGCTTAACAGCCGTCTGTGTTCAAGTCTTCATTATAGTCCTGATCTTGTGTTGCCAGTGGGACTGCAATGGGGAGTCTTTCAGTGAAGACTACGGGACAACAACCTGCAGCTATATAGTGCCACCTGCAGGCAAAGAGCATAACCTCTCTCTTTTCTACACGCGCTTGTGACAAGTTAACTGACTTTAAATCAGTGGCTCTAAAGGACGACAGTAGGACTGAAAGGAGTGACGCAGCGCTTCCTCTGTAACTTGGACAACTGTATTGCCTCAGCATGCTAACGTAGTCAGGAAGTACCCCAGAAACAAAATGTTTTAGTTGAAGAAATTGGACATGATCCCATACTTAAAAGCACACCAAGAACCACTGTGAAATGCTACACCACACCCTCCAGTGTGCTCCTGTGTTTCCTAATCTGTGGTGTCTGTGTAAGAGACGATGGGTGGATGTGCAGGGGTTTGACTCACGGTGATGTGACGCAATTTGTCTCATAGAGATGTATATCAATGCAATTTCTCAGTTAAATGTGACAGAATGTAGACATAGTGTTAGAGTAACAGCCTTTCAGTGACAACCTGACAGCAACATCACTGATCACACTACATTTGTTACATATACATTTATGTATTTAGCAGATACATTCAGCAATGATGTCTTGTAAGTGAGGAAAACAGCGCATTAAATAAGCGAACGACACATGCAGGGCGGGAGCGGGATTCAAAGGTGATACAGCACTTTAACCACTTTAACACGACATTAATCAGAGACCATTGGAGGACGAGTAACCCAAGTCCCTACCTGAAGGGGTGTCTGGAAACGGCAGATCCTGAAAGGATCCTGAGAGCTTTTTCTGCTGCTCTTATCATTTTCTACACCAGATGGCAAAATTGTACTGTCTGGCACATGATAATACTGAGAAATACTCTGAGAGAACGTTTCTATCATCACTTGGTAACATGCTACACTACTATGAGTGAAAAACAGAATAATTGCTGTGAAATTTGACAAGATAATACAAATTAAGAGGTATGCTATTGCTATCCATCCATCCATCCATCCATCGTCTGTCACAAATCCGGGGTCGGGTCGCAGGGGCAGCAGTCTAAGCAGCGATGTCCAGACCTCCCTCTCACATGCCATTGCCAGCCTGTATTTATTTGTATCCTTTCAAAGCTGCATACTTTTAATACACTAAAACAGAGGTTTAAATCATGTCTCGGGGTGCAGAATTTTACGCAGTCACCAATCAACTGGTAGCCAGACAGTAAGAGTTCAAATAGGAAATAACTGTTGAGGGATGGACTTTGCTGAGGGCCTTCTTGTAGCAGCAGCTGCCATGGATATCTTACAGGCCACAAAGATGAAAGAGATACAAAAGTTCTTAGAAACACCCTTGGGTGGTCCCCAGTTCAAATCCTGGGGCTGACTGTCAGGATTGGTTGCTGTCCTGTGTATGTTCCCTGTTTGGCCAGCAGGTGTCGCTGGCCATCCCAGGTACTTGTCCCCTAATGTGTTCCCATTTTCCCCAAGCTGCTGTGTGGCTTAGTAGTCTAAGCAGGCAGCTCTGTCATCCAGGCTCCCTTTTTTGCTGAGTTAAGTTTATTTTTTCAATATTATGGTTCATTTTTATTTTTGTAGTAGTTATGTACTGGCTTTTTTCTGTTTCTTTGTTTTGCTGCTTGTTCTGGTATGCAGATTTGCTCAATTACCTTTGTTATCCTAGTCTATCTTGGTGTTAAATAACCTTTATCTGTTAATTTCCTTCATATGTGCTTGTTACTAGAGATTAGCCAACTGAAGCTTCATGAACCATTTACTGTATCTTTGCCCTACCGCTGTTCGGTGATTTTCTGATGAAAAATGCAGGAAGTACATATCACTCTTGATATCCCGTGGTCTTCACAGCAGCCAGACAATGCTTGGATAAGGCTGTCCCTTCCAACTGATCTGGTGACGCAATGACATTGGTGAGGGATGGCGCTGAGGTCAAGAACAGCTATTAAAGTTGGCCGAGATGCGAGAAAATGTACAACAATCCACAAGATAAGAACAGTTCAAAACCTTTGCGAAATAAAAAGAACAAAATGAACATGAATCAATTCTTTGTCATAAAGGTGAAATATGATTTTTTAATTTTAATGATAAGTATGATGTATGTGCATGTATGCATATACAGGCATGCATATAGATGCATGTTGACACACGCATACACACACTCTTTAGCTTGAAGATCAAACAGGAAGTGTTATCTGCTCAAAGCTCCGCCTGCATAAATGGCCTTCAGTTTGTTTACTTCCTTTTTCGGCAAGGACAGAAAGACTGTCTCCACAACCCAAATGCACACTAGCACACACAGAATCCCACACAGAATCCCACACAAACTACAGTCCTACTGGTTATTATGCTGCCGACACACTGACTGGGCCAATGCTTGCACTTACTGGTTTCAGCCAACACCAAGAGTAACTCTTCTCAGTACTCCCTGAGTAATGCACTCCTAATTCTTAGTGGAGTTAAGAACCATCAGGCTGAAAGATTGCAAAGTTTTGCTTAATATTAGAAGGATGTTTCAGCATTAAGACCCATTATCACCATAAGGATGGGACATCAGGTACAATTGGTCCAGGCACTCGGTCCAGTTTGCAGTTAAATGCATGGTTGCTCTAACTGCAAGACTGTGGAACAGGGGACAAAAGTATGAAGAGACAAGACATTACACAGTAATCTAAAAATATCCATAGTGCTTATTTAACAGTAAAGTGACAGGTACTGCAAAGAATTTTAGCTTTTCATTAGATTTTCTGACAAACGCTGTTCCTTTCAGTTTTTCATATCTTTTGATCTGAACTGGTAGTTCCACTGTCCTATTCCTAGTTAAAATAGTTGATCAAATACATCAAAAGTATGAGTAAAATGTGTTGCTCGTGAGAAAGTGAAGATAGGCATATTTTAAAAGGGGGGAAGAGAATAAATAATAACATGGGGGAGGGTTATGTTATTACGAAATAATTGCTTCTGTTTACAAATGCATCAAGAAGTTTCTTAGCCCACCAAGTCTCTGTCAAACTGGATACAAACGATAAACAAATCATGCAAAGTACTTTATACCAAATACTTTTTTTTGGTTTAGCTGGAGGATGGTGTCTTCAGCAGTAGAAGACTAAATGGATGATTGTGTTAAAACCACTGCATGTAGGGTGTGAAAAAGAGAAGAGTGCAGTAAACCTGCAAAAGTCTACTGCTGTTTCCTGAGGGCCCCATGGGGGGGGGGGGGGGGGGACAAATCACCCCAAAAACTTCTTTAACACAAGGAGAAAACTTGGGGGGTCAGAGGAGGTACCAATTAAACAAACTTTGCGGGGGATGGCACAC
>JAABNY020000038.1:17936805-17950741 GCA_015164015.2 Brevimyrus niger
CACAGTAAGGTCATCTAGTTGGGCATACAGCACAGTAAGGTCATCTAGTTGGGTATACAGCACAGTAAGGTCATCTACTTGGGCATACAGCACAGTAAGGTCATCTAGTTGGGCATACAGCACAGTAAGGTCATCTAGTTGGGTATACAGCACAGTAAGGTCATCTACTTGGGCATACAGCACAGTAAGGTCATCTAGTTGGGCATACAGCACAGTAAGGTCATCTAGTTGGGTATACAGCACAGTAAGGTCATCTAGTTGGGCATACAGCACAGTAAGGTCATCTGACATGGCACACACATTCTAACAAGCAAAATCATTTCATTTGGGTGTAATAACATTAATATAATTCCATATCTCTGCATGCATAAACAAAGCATGACCCATAGTGTTGTGTTCTGACATTAACTATATGCAAGAGATACAAGTACAGTAAACTGCTGAAATAAATCCTCTAGATCACATCTCTGCTGAGTAAACTGCTCTCGACTTTCGGGACTTACAGCAAAGGAAAAAATATTCTGTTCATCTGATATTCCTCCAAAACAGCTTTTCACTGGTAGCCTTGTTCTGGTGTGGAATCAGGTGATCCCATCAGGTGATCCACTCAGGTGTCCATGGGGCTTTTTAGCTGGCATTGCAGCTTATTGGCTGCAGGAACCAACTAAAGTCAAAGGCAAAGCTGCATAAACCTGCAGATGCAAGAGGGACAAGGCACACTTAGGTCACCTTGGTCACAGGGTGGCTTCACTACCACCGTTACTGATCTTGACACCTTCCTATTTTTAGTATTACACTATATTTTTAGTATTACACTAGCAAACGAAAGGAGCATGGGCTGAAACATCTTGATATGTCTGTTGCTAGTTTCTGACTTAATAGCTAAAAAATATGTAACCCTACACCCAAATTAATGAAATTCATTCTGCTTACACCAGAGTCTCCAACTCCAGGCCTGGAGAGCTACCGTCCAGTAGGTTTTCTGTCCTACCTGGCTTCTGATGAACCACACCTGTTCCTGGTATTTACCTGAGAGCAGCTGTGGCTCATCCGAAGTCAGGTAGGACAGAAAACCTACTGGACGGTAGCTCTCCAGGACCGGAGTTGGAGATCCTGGTGTAAGCAGACTGCATTTCATTAATTTGGGTGCAGAGGTACATGCACAATGTAGCATGAAGAAACCTGTATTCCTCAGCAGGATGCAAACAAAACTGTAAATGCTAACGATTCTGCTTGCCTTCATTTGTGAGTCTTTTTCTAGCCAAAGGAGAGGATTTACATCAATTTATTTACCAGATGCTTTTATCCAAAGTGACAAACAGTTGAGATAGCAGGGTCAGCCAGTTTCTGGAACAATTGGGGCTAAGGGCCTTGCTCAAGGGCCCAATGTTGAAACCACTCTGCTGATCCTGGGATTTGAAACACTGACTGTGTAAGTACCTGATACAGGTGTGCTGGGAGAAAAAAAACACCTGCTGTCACGTCCCAATTGTTCCGATCCCCGTGTGTGCCACGCCCCCTCGTTTGCCTAATATCTAATCCCTGTGTCTTCAGCTGTTTGTAGTTGTGTTGATTATTTTGGTGTATTTAAGTCTGTGTCTATGTGCCTCTCGGTCAGCCCAGTCATTGACGTTGTTTGTGCTTCGGCGTGTGTTGCTCCTGAATAAATCCTGTGTTCACCTGACTCCTGTGGCTGCCCCAAAGCCCCCCCCACCGAACCCCCTGCGTGACCCCTGCTGCCGTGGGCCCTGATACTCCACCTTCGGCGAATGTTCTTTTAGATCTCCTCATGTCTTTGGTTTTCCTTGGCGTTGAATATGCCTAGCAAGACTCATCTCACTGTGGTTACATGGGATGAAGACTTTAAAAAAGCATGAAACATAAGTAACAAGCCCCTCCCGTCATGTTAAAGTATGTCACAGCACAGAGCTAAGCTGCAGTAATCCAGTTATTCAGTCCGTCTGCTGTGGTGACTCATGGATTTGAGCAACAAAGGGCCAGGACCGACTTCAGCTTTTAATTGTCGGGTGGGACACAGGAGCTTGGTGGTCTATTTTTTTTTGGGGGGGGGGGGTTACCAGTGAATCAATTTGCAGACTGATGCTTTGACCATTTTATTCATCCGAAGGCAGAGTGGGTGGGTTGGACTTATAGCAAGGAGGCCTGGTCTTATGATTGGGTTGATCTGAGCCAGGCGGCCAGGACATCTGTCTGCTATCATTTGTGATTCGCCAGGTAAAAACGATGCAGACATCGTAGATGGCTCTTGTTCCCAAAGATACAAACACTGGGCTATGACTCAGCAAGACACGCGCATTTCAACCATTTCACAGGTTCACATGCCACACCTTGTGGTTTTCGCTGAGAAGTATCGAGTAACACCCAGCGAGGTGTTATGTGGAACTAATAGACGATGTGCAGCCATAATGAGTGGAGTTTTCGGGGCAGTTAATATCCACTTACAGGCTAATCAGAAATGATCTTTTGTTGTTTCCGAATTCAAAATTAAATTACATGTGATCCCACTGCATGCACGTTATTCTACAGATGCGCACATACAGGGAATCCATTAAGGGTGGAAGAGGAAGCGCAAGATAAATGCGGTAAACGGGGCTCTCAAGGCACGCATTCGCCGTAAGGCTCCGCCCCTAACAGATTTAATCTCATGCTTAACTTTTGAGGAAGCTTGAGTGCCGTGGATCTTAAAAATACACAGTTTACCTTAACAGCACCTTTGATGCAATCAGTGTTTACACATGGTTCCACTTTGTTGTTTTTTGCAAAGTGGATATTCTGTGTAAAAAAACAATGGGGGCTCAGAGCGGAGAAATATCGCTGAATGCAACTGTCCGTCAACGCTTCTGTAAACACTGTCACAGCAATTTATAGTGTTGTACATTGTGTGAAAACTACAACCATCCTCAATAATAATGATAGTAATAATAATAATAATAATAATAATAATAGGACAGCGCGAGGAGCAGATTCACGTCGAACGCACGCAGAGTTTGACGGCTTGACACAATCATCTCCTATAAGGTGCACCATGGTTCATTCTTAAACGAGAACTCCTAAAATGATACTTATACACTTCTCGTGTGCATCCTTCTGACGTAACTCTATGATATAAATATAAAGAACACAGTTACTGAAGTCATTGCTTTTATGATTTTATTTCTATCGATATTTGTATTTTTAATCATGCTTATTTTCATTTATATTTTCAGATTAGTCTTTTTTGCATTACATTTTTTTCCCTATGAGCAAAGCGTGTCACTGCACACCTGCACGGTTTACATAGGAATCATTTTTATTTTCCCTTACTGACAACAAAACAAGTGCGACGAAGGGAACTTTAAACTTGAGCAGCATTTCCCGATTTTGCTAAGCAGCCCGGACTGAGCCCTGCGTACGTAGAAGGCGGCTTTCCGATTGGCGGCCACGGCTGCCCGTCAAGTCCCCACCCCACAAGGCGCCCTAGGGACAGGGACAGGGACAGCACGGGAACGGCGGGAATCCCTCGGGCATCCCGGAGAGGTACTGTACTAGGGAGTACTGACAGCTGGGTCATAGAGTATCACTATAAACAAAAAATCATTGCTGACCCAATCATGTTTGTTTTTTGTTGTTTTTATTTGTGGAGACTGTAATGTGCATAACAAAGCTTACTGAAGATGCGTTGATTGAGGCTTCTTGAATAAATAACAAGTTTCCTCAGCTTTTGGGTCCTGAGCAGAATTTATGAAGAAAATCACGGACAGACGTGCCAGGTGCTATCCGATATCTATGAAAATCGATAGGCGTGACTTCGTGTCATGGATTTTCAGGAGAAACGTCGCAAAACGCACGAGGAGCAAGCCTGCGAGAGACGGAGACACTTAGGAGGGGGACAGGATCCGGGGACAGAGGCGCGTGCATAAGGAAGCGAAAGTGCCTGCGGACTTTATGTTGTCTGCGTTGCAAGAGGGCTGGCCCCTTTGTTCCTCCCTGGGGAGGGGAGCAAACGCCTTCTCAAAGTATTAGATATTTAAATATTATCTAATATTAATATAACGGAAGAGTGTTGCAGCTTCCCCAGGATAAATATTATGGCGTTATAATGCGCATTCGTTATGAAATCCACTGGTATATAACAAACTACGTGTAAGAGCAAAAAAGGCAACGCAAAAGGATAAGGTTTGCACTTGTGTTGGTGTTTCTTCGTGTCACCATGGCAGAAGAAAGTCTTATGCCGCGGACAGATAAACTTGAAAACATTGGCTTCGGCGTGCTTAGCTGGGAGCAAGTGCAGCGTCTGGACGGTATTCTGACAGAGACGATCCCCATCCACGGTCGGGGCAACTTCCCCACCCTGGAGATGAAGCCGCGACAAATTGTTAAAGTGGTGAGGAGTCGGATGGAGGAGAAGCGGATTAACGTCCGAGAGGTTCGCCTGAACGGCTCAGCAGCCAGCCACGTACTTCACGAGGACAGTGGACTGGGTTACAAGGACCTTGACCTCATATTCTGCGTTGATCTGAAGGGTGAAAGGGAGTTTGAAATCGTTAAGAATCTTGTTTTGGATTGCCTGTTGGATTTTTTACCTGAAGGTGTCAACAAGGAGAAGATTACATCATTAACCTTAAAGGTATGTATATATGCATGCCATGCATGCAAATATCTATCTATCTATCTATCTATCTATCTATCTATCTATCTATCTATCTATCTATCTATCTATCTGTCCATCTGTCTAATTTTAAATAGTGTTTTACATTATTGCAAGTTTTACTGCACTGCACTGTTGTTGTCAAATTGTTGTTTTTTTTCTGTAAAGAGGATTACTGTAATCCATTTAAAATCAGAGCCACTTTTCAAAAGCATTTACTGGAGTATACTGCTCCTGTGCAGCTCTGTTAACTACATGTTGAAGCAAATTACTGAGAGGTCAAATTACACAGATAAGAGTATAAGAAAGAGCTGTTTCACTTTCACCCACTCATTTACAGCTCCTTGGAGTTACTTTTTGCCTCTTAGCTCCACTTCGATGTTTATCTAAAGAAGAAATTGATTAGATGATGCTGTATAAACTAATTAAATGATGGTCGAGGGTCTAGTCGTTTAAGTCAAGGTTTCCTTGTCGGAGAATAAGCTCAATCAGATGGATTAATTTGTGCATGAAGCAAACGCATATGTTGGTAATGGTGACTTTGATGTGATTGATATGTGTTTGTTTCTTTAGGAGGCATATGTGCAGAAGATGGTGAAGGTGTGCAATCATTCAGACTGCTGGAGTCTCATCTCGCTCTCTAACAACAGAGGCAAAAACGTGGAGCTGAAGTTTGTGGATTCCCTCCGCCGGCAGTTTGAATTCAGCGTGGACTCCTTCCAAATCAAGCTGGACTCCCTGCTGCTCTTTCACGAGTGCTCCGAGAACCCCATGTCCGAGACCTTCCACCCGACCATCATTGGCGAGAGCGTGTACGGAGACTTCCAGGAGGCGCTGGACCACCTGCGCCACAAGGTCATCTGCACACGCAACCCGGAGGAGATCCGAGGGGGCGGCCTGCTGAAGTACTGCCACCTGCTGGTGAGGGGCTTCCGCGCGGCCTCCGAGACGGAGATGAAGTCGCTGCAGCGCTACATGTGCTCGCGCTTCTTCATCGATTTCCCAGACATCGGCGAGCAGCGGCGCAAGCTGGAGTCCTACCTGCAGAACCACTTCGTCGGCCTGGAGGAGCACAAGTATGACTACCTGGTGACACTGCACGGCGTGGTGAACGAGAGTACGGTGTGCCTGATGGGACACGAGAGGCGGCAGATCCTCAGCCTCATCAGCATGCTGGCGGTGCACGTCCTGGCCGAGCAGAACGCCATCCCCAACGTGGCCAATGTCACCTGCTACTACCAACCTGCACCCTATGTGGCCGATGGCAACTTCAACAACTACTACATTGCCCAGGTTCAGCCTGTGTTTACCTGCCACCAGCACACCTACCCCTACTGGCTGCTCTGCAACTGAGCGAGACACTCCTACAGATGGGTGGAAAGGAACGGCAGATGAGCTGAGTCTGCAAGGCTCGACGTGACTCTTCTGTCTGCAAGATCCCTGCTTGTACAAACTCTGGAAGTGTTTGCGTTCGCTGGGAGCAAGACAGGAAGACTAGGAATGCTGAGTCCCAATAAGCCCGTATCTGAAACTTCTTTATGGTGACCAGATGAAGAGCTGCTTTGTAGAGGATGACTGATGGCCCAGCTGTAGAACTGAGCCAAGGAGGCTCTGAATGTTTGAGGGATCCGTGGATGAGATGAAATGGCAGTTATTTTGGTTGCTATATAAATGGAAACTATTTTGTTGTCAGGATTTTTACATTCTAATAGTCATAGTAAGAAAAGAAATATAGTTACTGAAAGAACATCAGAGTCAAGAAGTTTTATTGGAATTTATTGTAAAGTTTGTTAGGTGCTTTTGTTTTGTCATCAATAGGGCAGAATTAAAATGATTCCCATGTACAAACCAAAGACTTTTTCTAGGTATCCAGTGTTTTTAATGAAAAGAAAATGATACTTCTTGTGCCTAACATCTCTTACAGTGAGGAATTGGACCAGCTTCAGTCATTCCTTGTCTATATTTGTGAGCTGTGGGAGCAGGATGTACCATTCGGTTGGTCTCCATTCATCAGAGCTCATCTTCCCATCCCACAATGTCACAAGCAAACGGAGTGAATGTGAACATCCCGTCATGAAGCTCTGATGATGTGAATTTCTTCCTAAATCCGCGCCCCTGTGCTTTGCTGATGGCGCAGCCTGCAGCTCCACTGTGTTCCCGTTCATCCAGTTCACCTCATCAACAGGATGTGTCTGGCCTTTCGCTCCTGAGGTGTCGCTTCATCTCTGAAGGAGCATCCTCCCTGCGGTGAACACCGTAAGGCCGGGGGAGGTCAAGCTTCCTGGATCGGAGGGGTTCATGAAGAGCTCAGGCAGATGCAGTCGGCAAATGGCGACTGAGAGCAGGGACAGGCCACCCATTGAGATTATCCTACCTTTGTCACCTTCAAAAGCTGAGCATTTATACCAGATTGAATGTTAGATTGACAGAGAGGTCTCGGTCTAATTAGGGCTCAACCATTATAAATTATGGCCAAATAATCTTGCCTGTTAAACTGGTCATGAGATGATGGACTGTAGGATTAATGGGCAGAAGTTCAACTGATCAGAGAGTAGGACTCGCTGAACTCACATTTGCAGAAGTGGTGTCTCCAGTGTGGAGGCTGTAAGTTTCATGTAAGGCAGTCCTGAGGAGACAGAGGAAGTGCAGCGTCATCTGTGCTTTGAGAACGTTCTCTGTCACCATATGAGCTTAATAAATGCCATGACTGTGGTCTTCTGTGGTTTCTGCTGCTTCTTTCACCATCATGTCAGTTTGTAGGTTCCTGTTGATCTTCACACAGAAAAGATATGGGCTGTTCTAACACCTAACCCTGAAGTGGGTTTTATTTTCTCAAATACTGTAGCAGTGACTAAAAGGGCTCAATCAGGTTGTGTGTTTTTTTTTTTTTTTTTTATAACTTCCAAAAAGGTGTTTGTATATCCTTTATAAAGACTGTTTATAGTTGTTTGAACATTTTATTTCATGTCAAGTTTATGGGTGAACACATCTTATATCTGTTGTTTGACATGCAATCCCTTTATGTTAACATGATTACGTATGTTTTAAAAATGCAGTTTCCAAAAGGTTTTAACATCATTTTATTAAAACTAATGTTGCAAGTGGAAATCTTATATTGAGTACTGTGTGATTCTGCCTGTGGTATCTGCTGGCTATTTCACAGTATAAACTAACTTTGTATGCTATAGTGAGAACTGTTAAGGTGTGTGATGTATAGTATAAACAAGCAAGCTGTGTGGAGTATATCGATCCATCCATTCAACCACTCATCCAACCATCCATAAATTTAACCACTCATCCATCCATTTAACCACACACCCATCCATCCATTCAACCACTCATCCATCCATCCATCCCAGCACCTTCCAGAGGGAAGTTTCTTATATCCATTATAAAATGTGTGAGCGATCACATCATATATTCATACATGCCAAAGAAAATATTTTAAGCTATATATCTGGGTAGTAAGTGTATATTTACTTAAAAACATAAACAGTATTTATCATAATAGCGTATGCAACAGTAACAAGAAAAACATATGTGCCCTGTCATAGGTGTGAGTGACTGGTGTGTGAGTGTGCCCTGCCATAGGTGTAAGTGACTGGTGTGTGAGTGTGCCCTGCAATTGGTGTGAGTGACTGGTGTGTGAGTGTGCCCTGCAATTGGTGTGAGTGACTGGTGTGTGAGTGTGCCCTGTCATAGGTGTGAGTGACTGGTGTGTGAGTGTGCCCTGTCATAGGTGTGAGTGACTGGTGTGTGAGTGTGCCCTGTCATAGGTGGTGCCCCATCCTAGCTTGGTTTCAGAAAGTGGATGGATGGATAGATGTACACATGATTTGTGCTAAGACACATGGGTGTATTGAACAGTTGTTGCAAATACTGGGGTGACTTTAGGAGAGGTCTTGAAATGGCTAAGCTGATACAGTTTGACTTAATTTTACATGAAGATCATTTAAACATAATTTTCTTTGACTGCCTAAGACTTTTGCATAGTACTGTATATTCAACAAAAGCAGAGGCAAGACCTTCAGAGCAGAAAAGCTTTAAAGCTTATTAACAGCTTACTGACTGCTTGCTTGGAATCCTCATTTGGTGACAGCATAAGACTTATTAACATTAAAAACCTGAGCTGCTGTTTCCGTACATAAAGACAGCACCCTGTCATTATCTTTTGATGCCAAGTGCTTCTAAATCCCTCTTTTATTCTCAGTTTTGCCCTTTTCTCTGATAAAGCATTTCTGAACAAGCCCTTAAGTGAAAAGCAACAAATGAAATCACCCTGGTGGACTAGACATAAAGCAGTGCAGCTCTTCCTTTAACCTGAGGACTTGAGAGTAGATGTGACAGCTGTAAAAGTATCATACGTGTGAGCCTAGTGTCTGTCTACAGTTGATGACCTGTATTCCCTGTGAATATGAGTCATCAATCTATATGGTTACTCAGTAAATCCATTTCTATGTGTTAATTTACCTTTATTTTAATTTCAGGAAATTTGTCATCCACCTTTACACCTTTCCAGACTGTGAATCACATCTGTTCACGGACCATGTACCTATTACCATTTACTAATAAGCAGATGTTTTACCCAAAATAAGCTAAATTTGTGAAAAATGATCAGACTGCGCTTGACAAAACATGACTTAAGGGCCTAATTCAGGAGGCCAACTCTGCGATCGATATGCTGACCCCGGAATTTGAACCGCTGATCTTTCAATAATAAGCACAGCATCCAAACATAGTGGGCTACACAAGCCAAGATGAAATGGTGTCACTGGAGGGCTCTTGTATGTCTGTAATGATACAGACATCAGCGGCAATAAATTACAGGTTAATGACACCCACCGCTTCTCCTGCTTGCACACGGTGGGGGTCGGCCTGTGGGACGGCCACTCAGCTCGGTTAAAGCTCTCAGCTTTGTCCACATCTCCACCAAAGCCTGACCTGATCCCACTTGAGCCTTAACTCCCGGCTTCCATGACATTTGCCGTCCTCATTTCCATTCGGAATATTTTCCAGATGAACAGTTTATACGATCACTGAAGCGCACATTCCTGTTGGGCCCAAAAGCTTCTGCTGGTTAGCCCTGTGATTCCAGTCTTGTGATGCAGGAGTCCCCGGACCTCTGCTTTGATTTACGGTGTGGCCGTGCAAGTTGTAGGGGAAGGGACAGACTTTCCAGGGGAAAACAGTAAACAGAGAGAACGTGGCTAGCGTTTTCCACAAGAGAATTTATATGAAGTGAGGCCTAGAGAGTGATGCCAAGAATAATAATGAAACCCCCCACCTTAACAAAACATTTTAGGGGTTTTTAGGAAGGGGTTCTGAATAGGAGGTCTACTGGCCAGAGAACTGCAGATTTGTGCTTAGGGATTTAATAAATTTACCTTCGAAAGGGGGTCTGAGGTTGGCGGTATATGGACCATCACTATATGAGAGAGACGGTATGAACATAACTATGCTTACCAATGTTAAACAGAGGAATCGGCACACAATGAACTGTGTGATGCTGTCTTAGGAGCCACTGTGCTCCATGCTCAGCTCTCTTGCACCCACTCATTCACTCCCTTACTTTTGTGCACTTACTCCCTATTTTAAGAGGGGTTGTTTACGCACCCCATTAATGTTGTGGTTGGAGTGTATTCTGGGTTTCTAATTATGGCAACTTTCAGGATACAGGAACTGTTTGCTCAAAATGTATAGCCCAAGCATTAGGCTATAGAAGTTTTTACATGTTAACTGGAGAGGTAAACCCTAGTTTGGAACAAGATATGAACTGGCAGAGGCTAGACCTGTAGCATAGGGGGACAACCAGACCCGCTGTCAATACCCTCATCAGATAATGAATCCCAACTGGCCCTACCTGGACTTACCTTACCCTGTTAAGCCCAAACAGGGTTAGCTGAGTACATCTGTGAGGATTTGTGTTTGCACTTTACAGTAAGAAAAGTCTCACTTTTAATCTGGGAGCACATTCTACACATTCTACCTTACAGTGTACTCAAAACACCATGGTTAGTATTGTCCTTGGGAACAGGAAGTACTCACAGGTAATGCCCTGCCCTGGGATCCCTGCTCTGGCTTCCGGTCAGATTTCATTAATCTGGGGTACTGAACTGGCAGACTCCAGAACACAAGCACAATTTAATCCAGCCCATATGATCCAGCCCATGGTTTAAAACCCGTCAAAATATATCGTACGCAGAACACAGGCTTCCTTGTCATCCGTCATACACTGCTCACCAATACCTTAACACATAACACACTGAAACTATGGCTGTTGGTGCTGCTGTATGTACCTGAATCCTCTACTGTCTGTCAATGGGTCTATGCATTTTTTGACTGCCCATATCCTTTATTTTCCTTCGCACATGTCCGGATGGTGCCCGGGGTGGGCACCGTCTGAGCTGGAGTGCTGGTTCAGTCCCATGGAAGCGTGGCATCATGGATGCAGCTTAAGAGCTCTGACATGGAAGGTGCAGAGTACAATCTGACAGCTTACACAGACCTGCTAGGGGACTTGACTTTCCAATGGACTTTCTCTATGAGAACAGTGTATAACTTGCTTTTATTAAAGTAAGCTCATTTTCCTTGTTTTCTTTAATGTCGGTATGCCCTTGGCCAAACTGAGGTCATTTTTTTCTAATTCTGGAGTTTCAGTTCCTCTCCTCTATTGTCTTTTGCTTTGTTTTATTTTATTTCCCTTTTGCCATTTTCCTTGTTTCACACCGTTTTGTATAAGCGCTGCCATGATGCTTTGGGTGACTGTGCCCTGAAAGGCAGTAAATTAAAAATAAATTGAACTAAAATGTATGCATCGCTTATGCAAACCATGGCTTCTGATCTTTTTGGTAGTAAATGAATAGGCCAGTGAATATGATGATAAGTACAGCAAATATTCCACTAGGAAGATTAAAAAATAGATGTTTATATAAATAGGTATTATTGCACATGTGCCCTGATTGATTCACCGGTTGTACAGCTTCCCCGGCTGTTGGAAGGAATTTCCTGAGGTGTTTGGTAGTGCAATGGAATAAGAAAAGGCAGATGTTCAAAAGGGCTTAAGCATGTGTGGGTGTGTGTGGAATTTAGGGACACATTTCCCTTCTTAGGTCCAGTCCAAGATCTGTGTTATGCCTGTCACGGCTCGGAACAGAGGAGTGAACCCAGGTATGCGAGGTGAACGAGCTTTATTGCGAAGCAACAAAGACAAGGCGAAGGTGGTAAGCGGGGCAGGCGAGAATCGTGGTCTAGGGACGGGCGTGGAGGTCGAAAGCCAGGGAGTCAATCCAAGACGAGGAGACGGGGCTGGAGAGTCGGGGAAGGAAGGTGGATCAGGACGAGGGAGGCACGGGGCGATGGAGTCAGGAACGGGAGCTGGGCTGGGAGGAAGGAAGGAGAACAACAGGCGCTGAAGGGAGGTAAGGCAGGAACGACAGGGTAGACGGAGGACAAAAGAACGCTCAGTAAGGCTCTCGAGAATTATGTGGCTCAATACTTCGCACCGATCCTTAGGATGACGTCTCATTTATACTCGAGTGTGGGAGGTACCGCCCACACTACTGGCGGAACCCCGCCCACCCGGGACTGTGGATGTCACAGAGCCCCCCCCTTGACGGCCGCCTCCTGGAGGCCCCCGCCGTTTACAAGGCCGGGATCGGGGCGCGGGGCGTGTGGGTTGCCGAACATGGAAGTCGGTGATAAGATCCTTCTCCTCCACCTTATGCGGCAGAACCCAGCTCCTCTCCTCCGGACTAGCACCTTCCCAGTCCACGAGGTATTGGAGCTGGCCCCGCCGTCTCCGGGAATCGAGTATTCCTGCGACCTTCCAGGTGGTAGTGGCTGGAGGCACCGGCGGAGCGTCCACCAGGATGGACGGCGTGGGACGGAGAGTACTGTAGCGCACGGGTTTCAGCAGGGACACATGGAAGGTGGGGGAGATGCGGTATACTTTGGGTAAATCCAGAGTGACAGTGACAGGACCAACCCTCCGAATAACCGTGAAAGGACCGATGTATTTAGCCGTTAATTTCTTACACCCCGAGATACGTAGGTTCTTTGTGGACAGCCACACTTTCTGTCCAATGCGGAAGGGGAAGCCCGGTCGCCGGTGTCGATCCGCATTCCGCTTTTGCACCTGAGCCTGGTGGCGTAGAGCCTCCTGAGCCGATCTCCAAGCTGCTTTGCAGTCCTGATGCCAGGCTTCCACCGTGGGGACGTGGTTGGTCGGAGAATCCCAGGGGAACAGGGGTGGCTGGTAACCTAGAACACACTGGAAAGGGGTGATGCGGGTGACAGGACTAACCCTCGAATTAATGGCCTATTCGACCCAGGCCAAAGATGAGGACCACCCCTCGGGGTGAGATCGGACCAGCAGTCGAAGGGCTTTGGTCACCTCCCGATTGGTCCTCTCCGCCAAACCGTTTGCCTGAGGATGGTACGCGGTGGTCAGGCTGAGGGATATATTTAATTTGCGGCATAAGTCTCGAAATACCCGGGAGGTAAATTGAGGTCCCCGGTCCGAAACCAGATCCTCCGGTATACCAGTGTTCCGGAACACTTCTTGAACGAGGATCTCCACGAGATCTGTGGAGGTAGGTAACTTGTTTAACGCGATAAGTTTGCACATTTTGGAGAACCGGTCCACCAGGGTAAGTATGACCGTCTTCCCCGAGGAACGGGGAAGATCCGTTATAAAGTCCATTGCCAGATGTAACCAAGGTCTCTGGGGCACCAGCAAGGGTTGTAACAATCCGGCGGGTACCTGGTTAGACGCTTTGCTCTGTGCACACGAGGGGCAACTGTTCATGTAGGTGTGTACCTCCTGGCGCCATCGGGGCCACCAGTATCGGTTCTCCACCAACCTAGTTGTAGCCCCCACTCCGGGATGTCCGGTTCCCGGATTGTCATGTACCCACGCCAGGAGCTTGGACCGAAGCACCTTGGGTACGTACAACCTGCCCGTGGGACAGTCGAGTGGTCTTCTCTGTCAGCCTTGCTCCGCCTTGATTCGCTCCTCCAAACCCCAGGTGATGGTAGCGGCGACGCAGGACGGGTTAAATACGGGATGCGCTTGTTCAGTTCTCTCGGGGGGATCGAACTGACGAGAGAGAGCATCCGCCTTTACATTCTTCTTGCCCGGTAAGTAACTTACTTTAAAATCAAAGCGGGCGAACCACATTGCCCATCGAGCTTGACGAGAGGACAGGCGTTTTGCTGTCTGTAGGTATTCTAGATTTTTGTGGTCGGTTAAGACCAAAAAAGGATGTTGCGACCCCTCTAGCTAGTGGC
>JAABNY020000038.1:17950841-17966151 GCA_015164015.2 Brevimyrus niger
CTGGGCTGGGAGGAAGGAAGGAGAACAACAGGCGCTGAAGGGAGGTAAGGCAGGAACGACAGGGTAGACGGAGGACACATTTATACTCGAGTGTGGGAGGTACCGCCCACACTACTGGCGGAACCCCGCCCACCCGGGACCGTGGATGTCACAATCTGATTGATTTCCCATAATTCTGTTGTACTTCCATTTTATGAAAAACATGGAACACATCTTCACCTCTCAACATACGAATAAATAAATAATTAAAAGCGCAAATGTGAATGAACATATAAAGGACACATGAAGTAGTAACTCATCTTAAACACCGAACATACATAACGGCAATCTTTTTATTTTATTTTTTTAATATAGGGTCTTTCCCAACAGAGATGCTCAAAGGCGCTTTACGTGGGTGTGCTGTGTACCATTACAACATAATTAATAGAGAGTAATACAAAACAGAAATGGAGAGATAAAAAATACATTTTGTATCTTGAAGCCCAAAATAATAATCCTCATGCCTACAGTAGCATATATGTAGCGCAAAACTGGGAAATTACAAATAGAGTACAGAGTGTTGAAACCAGTAGACATAGCGCAAATAACTAAAAAATGAATGCACACAGAACACAAATAGATTTGTGGGGTAATAAGGAGTAAATAAATAGATATTTTAAACATAAAATAATAAATTAGTGGATGATGCAATAAAAAAAGGTAAATAGAACTGGACTTTTACCACAGAGCTCAGATTTTAAAAGAAACAGAAACACAATCCTGCTTGTCTCTGTCTTACCTGGACAAGCCTCAGAACATCTGAGTGCTCAACTCATGGTACATCTCTCTCACAAAGGCCTGCATCCACAAAGCAAATGATGAGAACTTCACAGTAGACACACAAGAGGCGCCTTAGAAGCACAAACAGGCCTAAAGCAGAGATCAGCAGATTTCTCTTCAAGTCTAATAAACATTAACGCCGCTGTCAGACATTTGTAGTCTCACCCTCTGTGTAAGTCTCACCCTGATAGTGAAAGGTACCATGAAACAGAACAGCAATTTAGTAGCGACAGATCTAAAACTGCCCATAACCAGACCTACAGATGAAAATCCACATTGTGGTTAACACTTCTCATGAGGAAAAAAGGCTGCAGTAAGTATACAAGCATGATCATTTTGAATGCAATTGCAAAAGTTAAGCAACGTCAGTTAGGTACTGTAGGCTATAGAAAGAATATATCATTTCAGGTGAGCAAAGATGGCTGTCTTGAGTATATAAATCAAGTATAAATAACCATTAACCCTGAAATACATAGTAAATATAAGAGGTTTGCAGTGCACTATTGCATTTTCCTCTAGGTCAACTTTTCTGCAATTTCTTTATAGCGGCCTAAGGCTCACTCAGCTTCACTGCCTGGATTATTTCAGCTGCCATCCATAAATCAGCTTCTGCTATAACTCCAAAACACAGCATAATGATGGTGATTATCACTCCGCAGTCCCCTCCCAGAGGGGCACGCTGGTGCAGTGGTGAGCGCTGTTACTTGACACCTCTATTTGACCATGGCTTGAGTCTCCGCTATAGGGCTCTGTGTGGGTGGAGTTTGCATGTTCCTTCCATGTCATCGTGCAGTTTCCTCTGGGTTCTCTGGTTCTCTGCCCTATCTTAGGCTGTTCCCTGCCTTGTGCACATTGGCTTTGCTGCCCCTGTGACCCTGAAGCTAATATTTATAATGTCAGTAGCACTCCTTCTGTTGAGTCAATGATAAATACCTTTGATAATATGTAACATGGCTGATCTTCGGAGGGACATTACATTACATAACAGCTCTTCCATACAGCAAAAGCATCCAGGGCAACACAGGGCTTGAGTGCCATATTAACACAAATTAAAGGGCCATCATCAGGGGCCCAGTTTATTAAACAGAGGAAAGAAATTTGAAAAAGATAAAGGTAGGCAGCTGTTTCATCTCTTTATGAGCATAATATTATGCATGTAATGACAGAAGCTAGTATAACAATAGTATGTTTGTTAGTCAATATGGTAAAAATGTAATAATTCCATCCATCCATCCATTCTCCTACCTGCTTATTCTACTGGGTCGTGGGGGGTCTGGAGTCTATCCCAGAAGCAATGGGCATGAGGCAGGGAACAACCCTGGACAGGGGGCCAGCCTATCGCAGAGAACACTCACAAAACAGTCACTCACACACGCACTCCTATGAGCAATTTAGCAACTCCAATCAGCCTCAGCATGTCTTCGGACTGTGGGGTGAAACCGGAGTACCCGGAGGAAACCCCACGACGGCACAGGGAGAACATGCAAACTCCACACACATGTAACCCAGGCGGATACTCAAACCCGGGTCCCAGAGGTGTGAGGCCACCCCCAATAATCCCATACTCTTTTTTATATTTTTATTTATATACTACATTTTTTGTATTTGTCTTTGTTACTGTTTTGTTATTTATGAAAGTTATTTTGTATATATATTTTAATATTTATACAGTTTTACATTTTATCATCATATTTATGTCTTACGGTGGTACCAAATGGTGCTTTTCTTTTTGCTTACTGTTACTGGGGCTGGGGCTGAGAAATATAGTTATTGTTGTCGGCGGGGGGTGGGGGGGTGGCAGGGAACAGATACTGAAGGGGGGATTTGCCCAGGCTGCCATACAAGCTAGAACCGGCCCCTGCTTCTTACCATGCTTTATGTTTTCCTATTTTGATAAAATAGGATTAATAACCATGACTGTGAGTAAAAACGTCGGAGCTGGCAATGGGAATACTTGTGTGTGCTTGTTTGGATCTGTCTTTGAACATGGCTGGATCAATGAGGTAAGTGCAAATGCAGGTTACAACAAGGTAGTGAAGAAGACATTTGCTACCCCAGACATGGAATCGCAGCTGCTCCTCACACCAAGTGCATGGAAATCCCTTCATCTTTCCCCTTTGTGTCACACCTGGGGCTTCCTCATTTGCTGCAATTGCCAACTTCTTTTATTGAATTATATCTCAAATAAAAAGAGGTCAAAGATGCATGCACGAGCCTGTGTGTGGCTACTGTATGTGGCTTAGCCCAGAAAGTCACTGGCTCAAATACTGGGATCAGAAGAGTGAATGCACTATCAGGCCCTTCAGCGAAGTCCTTAATACCAACTGTTCCAGGGGCTGGATGGAATGTTGCTTTGGATAAAATCATTTGATAATTAAGTGATTTTTAAATGCATGCCACATTATGTGACTACAGACATGGCGCATGGTATACACGTGAGCCAGTGATTTTGTGTAAAGGCAGCAAAAACAGATGAAGCAGCCTCATTGCTGTACTAGGGCATGGGCACGCTCCCATGCCCACAGCTAAGACCCACAGGGCTCAAGAGCCCATCTGCTTCCTAGCTTAAAGTGCGAGGGGAGTGACTGAGGGGACTGGCATGCAGAGGCAAGAATCAGCATTTCAAATTCCAGTGCAAGATAAGCTTTGCACAATAACAAGTAGCAAAAAGAGAAATAAATGACCACTCAATCAAATGGGATCAAACAGGAATGATTTGCAACTGGCCTGTCCCTGAGATCACTTCATATTGAACACATAGTTAAAAATGTTACTGATTAAAGTGAAATCTTTGAAACAAATATTAGTTAGTGCAAAGAAAAACAACAATGGTAAGAGTAATAATGATCCCAGTAGATTGTGAGATTAAGAATGATTCCAGTGGAATATAAAAATAAAAATGAATCCAGTGGAATGTACCAATTAAATAATTTAATTAGATTGTGACAATACAAATTATTCCAGTTGAATGTGACAATAAAAAATATTCCAGTGGAATGTAACAATAAGAATGATTCAATTGGAGTGAGAACAAAATAATGATTCCAGTGGAAAGTGGCAATTAGAATCCCACAATTGGTCCACATTTTTGCTCCCTTGGGGCTCCCTGCCAAACAGTCTTAAGGAGTTGGGAGGGAGCAAAAACATGGACTGTCTGTGGGATCCTGAGGACTGGATTGGGAAACACTGCTAGATGGATTGATGAGGAGGCTTTTCTTCATCCAGGTTTCTTTTCAGCAGTAAGGTGACCTCTATTAACACTGCTAACTAACAACCACATCTGCCATAGGAAAACAGAGCGCACAAAGCACAAATGTGCAGGCAGAGTCAACTAAACGGGTAGCCCAATACTGATAATCTATAATATAACTGTAAACAGATACAGATGAGGAAATTATGGTAATTTATACTGTACAGATCAAGCAAACAGAAGCTTTGCTCCAAAGTGCCTCTTTTGTCTACCAAAATTGTGGACTTAGGCCATCTTAGAATATTAAAACCAGATTTTGGATCCTTCAATGACCTCCCAAACCTGGAATAGAATTTTCTAGTGGTCTTTGTTATGCTCACAAAACATCACTGGTCAAGGATTCTGCTTGTTGTAAACAATCTTGGATAGCTGGTTTGTACTGAGTGGTTTAAAACAGTATCAGCAAAACGATACAGATTAGACATTCTCAAAGAATTCTTCAATTATCTGTGAGCCTCCTTATTTTAAGATAGGAAGCATGTACTGATTACAGCACGTTGCTACACCAACCACCTCAGGGATGAGAACCTGAGTGCAGCCATGTGGCTGGTGATACCTCAGCAGTTTTTTTTTTCCCCAGTGGCTGGAGTGCCAATCCCAAATTCTTCCCTGTAAGTTGGAGGACCTGCCTTATAGGGCTGGATGTAGATTAACATCATACCCAGGACGAAGCAATTACTGGTCAATGGGACTTGAACTAACAACCTCCCAGTTGCTGGCGCAGAGCCCTAGCCTCAGAACCACCAGTCCAGTCACACATAATCACTGCATGCACCTTACCCTCCTTACCTTGTTTATTTTACTGGAAAAATTAAACTTCCTGAAACTGAATAAATAAACTAATCTGAAACCTTGGGTTGGCAGATAAATACACAATAGTTTGAGGTTATATTGTGTCACTATCCTGCCACAAAACCTACATGGTGAAAAAGAACTTCTGAAGTAATTCATGAATTTATCTATGCAGCCTTTTTATTATGGAAATGCATACATATCACACTATTTTTTATATCTGGCATTAATCACAGTCATTATTATTGGCATCTTGTTGAAAATAAGTAATATTTTAATCTCAAACACATGGAGCACATATATTTATTCTAATTTAATCATTTGTTTTCTATTTTTGTATTAATACTAATATTCTCCTACAATCGGTTGGTGCCCCTTCCTGGGTTATTTTCTCTCTTAAACTGAAGCTTCTGGGCTAGGTATTATATACCAGTGACCCTACATAAGATAAGCAGTTATGGAAAATGGAAGGATGTGTGGAAGGACTAATATTCTCATAAATGTATGTGCAAAAAGTGTTAGCACTCATAAAGATTATTGTACATAAACAATATATTAATGTATATAATATATTAAATGCCAATATAAATTAGGTGATTATTTTCTGCAAGACAGAAAATCCAAACGTACTTAAAATTATCAAAGAAATTCAATTGAAATAGAAAAGATATCTAAGACTAACATCCTCTCTGTCTCCTAAATGTAACAGCGCATCCCATAAGCAGTTGAGGAAGTGTCAGAGTCGGGACAACTTAACACAAAGAATTAGTCTTGCTCAATCTTTGTCAGGGAAGGTGGCACTAAGCACTAATCAATAATAATTGTTAAACTTTCTTGCATTATTCTTAAACCTGATTGGCATAATGACATAATTAACTAAAGGCTATAGATATGAGCTTTTCATGTATCATAGCACCTAGCGTCTAAGAAGCAGCTTACAGTGTTTCAATATTTGAAAAGAGATGTGGATTTAAAACTGTCTTACTGAAGGTTTTGACAAATGCAAACATGCGGGCTGATTTGTTTTTATAACACACTGTTTTATGCAGCCACTTACCTGCGGAGCAGTTCCAAGCCTGTGTGCCCCCAGGATGTTTTAAAAAGTTCATTCAGACAAATGTGAAATGTACCTCTAACAATGACTACTTCTCTCACTTTCCCTTCTCACTTATATTACCCGGTTCTCTTTCATAGCAAATGAGTTCAAGTGAGATAACTACTAATTTTCCCTAAAATGCAGGCCAGAGGTGGGGGGTATGGGGATGCCTGAGCACCTGCCCCTTTGCCCAGACCATTTAAAGTTCTTTGCTTTAAAGGTACAGAGTGCCCTGTAAATGTATGGATCAATTCTTGAGCACCTGCCCTTCAAAAAGTTCCCACTAAAATGTATGTTGAATTTTCATGTTATAATGCAATACATACCTTTATAATGCAGTTATAATGCATCCTTAATGCTATACTGACTATTACAATACATTATAAAGGTATCTATAGTGCATTATAGACTAGAGCTTCATAAAGCATTCATAATACAGAATACACATTGCTATAATGTGTTATGCCTTTCAATAAATATTTATTTCCACGTTCATAATGCTTTATGAATGCTTTATTTGTTACGAATGTGTTTACTAAAACCATGAACTTAAGTATAGTGTTACGAAAAATTGCAGTACAATTAAGAGTTCTTGCATGTGGGGCGATAGTAAGCGGAGGAGGGGGCTTTCACTGGGTCACCTCATCCAGTGATGTCAGGTTCATCCAGGTGGCCGGATGGCCAGAAAAAGCTGATTGTTCAGTCTGGCTTGGATAACTTGTTTCATTGCTATTGGCTGAACCAGCCTCCCTTACTCACAATAAAGCTGTAACTGGAAGCACATGCTTGGGAGGCGAGAAGCCCAGAGATGTGGTTCTGCAGCCTGGGATCCCAGCTGCACAGCAGAGCCTGGCAAAGGACCAGCAGGATGATCTGTAGAAGAGCCAGGTCCCTCATGGCAGAAACAGAAGACTCACATTAAATCCCATCAACCTGTCTGTTTATATAATGGATTCCATTAAGACCCTGGGGTCCTTTTATCCTAACCTTCCTGTATCAGTACAGCAGGGATGTCCTGGGGGCAAACCGCAGCCTCACTGGGAATATCTCATGCAGCATCAGTCACTGGTAAAACGTCCGTGATGAAAACCCCGTTCTGACAGTCTTATGCAGCAGAATTATGTTGCATAAGCTATTGGTGTTACTTTATCTTCACAAGATACTTTATTATCACAAAGTACTGCATATTAAACTTTATTTATTTAGCAGGCATTTTTTATCCAGAACACCATGCATTGTTTGAGAAAGCAGGGTGAGACAGTGCTTGGAGCAACTGAAGTTACTGTAAGAGCCACGCCCAAGGGCCAGATAGTGATCTGATAGTTGATCTGAATCAAAAACCTTCCAATCACAAGCACAGCCCCCAAACCCGCTGAGCCACACGCCACCCAGAATGCCTCTCACCAATTCAAAGCATATTATTAGCTGATGCTAAGAATGGCCCCACTGTATGAGTTATGGTCCCACACCTTACCAATCCTAGAATCACTCCCAAGAAAGACACAGTTGCCTCACAGATTCTCCAGCTCAGTGAGACCCTCCAGCTTGCAGTGAAGTAATGCATTCTGCCAGTGGAGGAAATGTTTAACCCACTGGTCCCATAAAGCTAGAATCCACACAGTCTACTGAGTGATTCATTTCATCAGCAGAGAGAGCTTTTCATCCAATTTAATTAAAGAACAGTGACATTTTATAGAAAGTTAGGAATCACTTACAATCTCACCCTCTGACCACCTATGAGCTCACCGTAGTGGGATAAGAACACCTAAACCTAAATACTCTATAAAGGAAATGTCTGTCCGTCCCTCTATCCATCCATCCACCCATCTATCAAACCACCAAACCACTTGGATCCCAGGCAGCACTGGGAACGTACAACTGATTCCAGTCCATCACAAGACATGCAGGTGATGCAAAAAAAAAGAAAATTATAAAATTAATATGAATCCAATAATCATATTTAAATATGCAGTCATCCCTCTGACTGATGCCAAGACCTCATGCAGATATCAAAAGTCCATATATAAAATAGCATTAGCATTAGCATTCATTCCACACTTGTTTGCCTATTTGTTACGTTTCGGCTTGGACAGTGCGCTGTGTCTCCGGGGTGGCCTGCTGGGGTAATGGCCTTACCATGTGGAACCCAGAGCTCACACAAGTTCATGTTTCCACAAGCTTTTAAATTGCATACAGCAATGGAAAAACAGAAGCTGAAAAAGAGAAGCATGCATCAGCATTACGCGACAATCAAACCCCAAAAATAATTCACAACATAACCAGGGGGAGGGGTAGATTCAGACCTCTGGAGCTTAATTTCCGCTTATACTGTGACTAGTCTACGAAGATGAGTGAATACAACTCAGATCAGGGTGATTCCCCCATGTAGGAGAGCAGAGAGAGAGGGGTAAAAATAATAGCGGAGACAGAGTTTGGAAGAAAAAGACAGTGAGGCAGAGGGAGGTAAAGAAAATCAGAGAGGGAGAAAATCTGAAGGAAAGAAAGATACCAAGAGCCTGATGAAGGTGTAGAAAGTACAAAGATCACACATGCTCTCAAACAGATGACATGCACACAAAGGTCACACATAGAAATGTCACACAGGGGCTTTGCAATAAGATGCCAGGAATGGCTCTGCAATACAGACAGACTATTTATCAGGGAAAAGAACAACTCCCAGCTTGTTTTCACATTTATCAGTAATCTGGGTCTGCTCCATACACAGGCAGGGCATCGACCTCACTCTGGACCATGCTAGTCCATTAATAGGTAAAGCAGCAATCAGATGCAGCTCCATAGCGCAGACCTCGTCAGTCACTCTGAATGGTAACAACCTGATCAGCGGCGTGAGTAATGCTCAGCAATCACGCTCCTTTACTCATAAAGATTTCGCTTCTCTGGGCAAAAAGATGATATAAATGCGATAATCGACTGGGGAGAAAATGGACGGTTGGTTTTAAGGGAATTCCCCAGTTTGTATCAAGAAACAAAGGGAGGAACATCAGTGACACTAACAACTGTGACATTCAATTGAATTCTACTCAAAATTTTGTCCTTAATCAGTCCCACAGTGGAAAAAGAAGCAAAATACTCTCAGAAATTCCTCCATTTTCTCTCCAAGCTCAATCCCCGGTGTGACAGGAATGTTTTGTCTACATGTTGGTTGTTTCTACTTAGGTTGGCAATGCTGAAGCTTGCGGTCGATGTGATGCTTCTTCTAATATTCATCCATCCATTTTCCATGCAGGGTCCATGCAGGGTCGCGGGGGTCTGGAGCCTATCACAGAAGCTATGGGTGCAAGGCAGGGAACAACCTAGGACCGGGCACTGAGTCATCACAGCCTTATTCTTCTACCATAGAATACAGTGATCCCCCGCTATATAGCGGTTTGGCTATCGTGCCCCCACTATATTGCAGATTTTTCCCTGATGCATGACAGTTCTCTGTGATGTGTGTATGTATATACATATTATTATTATGTTACTCATTTCTTTAGCCCGACATCCACATATCATATGTGTTTACAAAGTGTGTTTTAATAAGTTTACATGTGTTTAAAGCATGTGGGAGAGGTTTTTTAAGGCTTAAATGTTTATTTATATGGTCTTTCTATATCATGCATTTTTGCCAATCGCTGATGGGTTTGGAACATAACTTCCGTGATAGGCGGGGATCACTGCAATTGGTTTTCCTTAAAACATTAGTATGCATCTTTGTTACTGTTTATCAACACTCACCTGACTAACTAGTCTAGTTAAATGTGAATATAAAAGACCCCTGTAGTATAGTGACTGTGAGTGGGCCCCAAACCACAGGTTCCCCTTGCAGATGTGTAGTTTGAGTGGTGGTAAAGACCACTGCTACCTTTATACCTTTATAGTTATTCATTGCGCCATTTGTAATGTGCCTGTCACCATTATCAGACAAAAGATCAACATGGTTGCCTACAGGGACACCTTGAGGAAGACTGAAGAAATGCAGGCTGACAGCATAATGATCACATGACCCGGGTATGATGGGTTTGGGAGAGTCCTTCTGGTTGTTTGGCAAGCAAAGCTTAACAAAGACATGATTCCGAACACCCGGTCTAACAAAAACACCTCTCTAAATCACGGAACCCGATACCATCATCCATAGAAAAGGAGAAACTCAGGAACTTGACCCCCAGAGCCTCACACCATTTGTTTTCATGGGAATTTCCCCCAAGCCCAACATGGATAGCAGTTACGAGATCAGTCTAGACTGAGGTGCTTCCCCTGCTTTGACACAAGGCCTGAATAAAGATGCCAAGTGCAGCACCATTTTTTAAAGAGCTCTGTTATGTCCATGTCTCCTTTTCCAGTAAACAAGCAAAAGCAGCCTCTCCTTCAGCATAATCCCGCTGAGGGCCAACTCGGTCCAACAGCCTCCCTCCAAATAACAGCCTCTGAGATGCTAATGTCCCTCTATTTAGCAAACGTGTCCTTTAGTGTCAGGAAGCAAATGGAACTTGGTAATTGTGGCCAGGCTAAAAAGCGCAGCAGCTCCAGCCCGGGACCGAAGAACGATCCCACATGATACAGGGTGTTACTCTCTCGCTGGGCCCTATCATGTCGTCCCAAGCCTGGACCTTTATGTGGTGAGCTGCAGTGTATCTGCTTCCAGTGGTAAGACGATGAAGCCACATAATCAGTGGTGTCCGTGTGTGTGCGTGTGTGTGTGTGTGTGTGTGTGTGTGTGTTTTACTCTTAGTATATGAGCAGCAATAACACTCGAGTGTAGGAATAATAATAGATATTGGCTGTAAAAAATGTTTTATAGGATAACAGAAGGTATCATATAATATGTAGAATTAAGTGATGTCTTCTGTGTCTCTGCTTAGTGTTGTTTTCCATTTAATTGTTTCCAGCAAAAATGACAGCTCAGCAGATCTGGACTTTATCCTTATGGAGGAAAGAAAATTGTCACATAGCAGGCTAAGAACAAACTGAATCCCAGAGCCACCCACTGATTAAAAACTCGGTCACGCAGACAGAGTTCCCCCCTTTCTGCTGTGCTCAACAAAAGACTGCGTTTCAGGGCAGTGACAGGACATGTCTGCAGCCAGACCGCACTGCAAATAAGCTACGTCTGATCATTATTGAAAGCAGCTTCGATTACCATATTTAAGGTTTTGTTATTAAAAGGACACGGTCTGGAGGAGTGCAGTAACATGAGATCTGTGTGGGACACTTTGGATGACACTTTGTTTACGGCATCATTATCTATTGTAGCCGTGTGCAGTCAGAGACAAGCCGCATGCAGATCCAGAGCATGCCGTTCCCCCGCTGTCATATGACACGTCGGAAAACAATTCGTTTCTGTGCATACTAACAAAGGAAGTATTACGCAAACCAAGATTTCAAGTCCCTGACCCCTTCAACAGATGCTTTATTGAATTGTCTGATTAATTAAACCAAAAGCTCAATCAAGACTAATTAAGTGAAAGCCTGGCTAGAAGCTACATAAAGCAGTAATGAAAATGGTGTGTAATCCTATGACATATTGTATCTGCATTACTGGAAATTGCAGACACGTTGACAATTGGCAGCTTGCTTTTCAATTGTAGCTGAAAATCCCCTTAGAGCATTTATTAAATATATGAAATACTGTCACGGGGTATTTTTGCATATGATTTCCTCTGATGACCTACAAATGAACCCAGTCACTTTTTACAAGTAGGTACTCACTTGGTGTTTAGCTGGACTGAAACTGGATTGATCTATTGTTGACCTTTCTATTCTGCAACATAGGCCTGGAACTGAAGCTGGCTTGTGTGGACTGGTGCTTCAGCAGTTTAAGCTTTTATCTAACTAATTGATATCACTATGTCAAGTGTCTAAAATCAGCACTCCTTCGCAACGTCACTCAAAATATTTGTACTAATATTTAACCTTCATTTGAACAGCACTGATTGATGGAGGTGTTGTAATCCAACAATGGAATGTTGACTTAAAAATCACTTTTTAACAAAAACAAACAAAACAAACAAACAAAAAACAAAGACAGAAATTTGTTGTGTGAGGAAAAAGTAAGTTCATCCTTAGTAGCAGGTATTGCCTCCATTGGCAGGAACAATTTCTTGAAATCATTTCTCATACCTGCTTTTTACATCGACCTGGAGAAACAATTCCTCCCCTCTGGGGAACTTTCAAGAGGTCCGGCGCTGTTCACAATTTCAATTGGATTAATCTGACTTGGCCATTCTACAACCCTCCATATCGCTGATTTGACTAATTCCTTCATAAATTTGTCTGCATGTTTGGAGTCATTATTATTTCAAGCTTAAATTTTTTGACAGATGGCACCACACTCTCCAGTATAATGTTGAATTCATCGTAGGCAAGTCGGCCAGACCCTGAAACAGCATAGTTGCTCAAATCAGGACACACCCACCACCCGTCTTCACAGTTAGCATGAGGTTTCCTTTGTCAAACACGTCATCTCGAATTGTGCCGGAACAATTCCACCTTTGACTTATCTGGCCAGAGCACAGACTTCCAGAAGTGGTGTCTCTTATGCTGATGTTTAATGACAAACTTAATGGCAGCTCTTTTCTTATTTTGGCTTGACGGCACTTTGTATTCCAACAACTATGACCAAGCAAGACCACTTGTTTATGTAAGGTGTGATTTGTTTATTATTGAGTTAATTATTTGCACCTGATTTGGTGCATCTGATTCTAATTTTTTACGTTTAGTGTAGTGATAAATGTAGGGATGTACTAACTTTTTACTCACAAAAAAATTATTTTTGTTCATTTTAACTGTGTAGATGGTAACCGTGATAAATTGCATCTTATTACATTACAAAAATGTCACTTTTATTAAAAGATTAATATAATCATTCTAATATAGCCCAAAAAAAATTACCTTAAAATTAAAAATTCTGTGGAGTCAATTAGTTACATACAGTATTTATGAATAAATTTCCTATTGGAATGCTGCTAGAGTATTTCCACAACCAATCACACAACCACACCCCTCAATACGCAGTTCATGGAGGACTTCAGTGAAAGCTCAGATCCTAAATCTCTCCTAACTTCCTCTCATGACCTTCAAGAAATGCCTCAGACACAATGGAGATCTGTGTCCACCTCATCAGGAAATAGATAGATATTTTATTAATTCCACAGGAAACTGAACATTTATAACAGCACATTATACACATGTAGACAGTGGACGGTTCTGGTCCATTCAGACAGCTGGTCTTCCCCCCTCTGCAGCCGCCCCCATAGGGTGGTTTGTTGGAGAGTCTAAAGACTAAAGGCAGAAGAAACCTTATGTAATGCCCCATGGAGCAGTGAGACTGTCTCAGTCTCTTGCTGAAAGAACACACTGCATTTTTGTGAGTGTCTGGACCATGAGGAGTTCAGTCTAGGGCAATGTTTCTCAATTCAGTCCATGGGGACCCACAATCAGTCCATGATTTTGCTCCCTCCAAGCTCCCTGCCAGACAATCCACATTTTTGCTCCCTTGGGAGTTCGGAGGGAATAAAAATATGGACTGTCTGTGGGTCCCTGAGGACCGAATTGGGAAACACTGCTCTAGGGGTTTGGCTAGTCATTCAGGGTTAGGGAGTGTCACAAAAAATGCAGGCAGAATTCAGGGTGGTTTCAGGGGGACCAGTCGAATCCAAGAAGTCAAAAACTAGCATTGCTATGAAAAGACTATCAGTCTCTTTTGTCATCACTCTTATGAACTGACAGGGACAAGGATGAATGAGCAGCCCTCATCCGTAACGTTTAACAACTAACTGTAGAATTTCTTCGCGTGGTGTCAGAGGATGTGTCAAGTAAGGCGACAGCAATGAAAGTAAGCTGGTCAATGGCTCTAAACAGCTGAAATCTAGAGCAACAAAACCAAATACATGCATTTATTTGGGAGTATACCTTAGCAGCAGCTGGAATGGTCTGTCCTTAGCATCACATCATATAGCCAAAGCTTTCGGTTTATCGAGCAGCAGGACCCAGTGCTGTCCATGTTTGCCATTATTAGAGGGGAATCATTTCAGTCTATCCCATTTCAGGGCCTATGCTGCAGGCCTGACAGCCCCTTAGCCAGTCACCAATGGGAGGAAAGTGATATTCTTTCTGGATGGAATTTTTGCTGAATTACCTTGGGAGCTTAATTCAATTAGGCAAACTCCAGTTCAACAGTATTAAGCCAGTGTCAGATTTCTATATTTGAAACAGATGGGTTGTAATAATATACACATATTACAATGTGCTACAGCATGATGGAATTCAGCTTCCTTGAATTCACTGGTATTCTGTGCACAGGAGAAGCTTCCATATCACAGAATGCCACCGTGACCCTTTTAGCATGCACCAAATCTCCATTCTATAAATGCATATGGCTGCGTCACTAGATATTGCTGACACAGCAGGAAATCTGCATAATACATCCTAATCATAAAACTGATTATTTTTGTAAAAATATTATTGTAATAGTCATAGATAAATCACATTGGTTGAGACTATATTTTCCAGATAATAGGTTCCTGTGCTAGCAGCTAAAGATCATGGGCTTCCTCCATGGGAGAATGCTAGATAACTATTTTGGGCCAGCAGGATACCAACCCAGATGGCACCATGTTATTGCGTCAAAGTTGAAATATAGCGTATATAAATGCGTTGAATTATGATCAGCGTTAAATTGTCAGCATTGAAACTGAATTGATTTTTTGTCAGATTTTCAATATTGAAACATTGATAGTGGCAAAACTTTGATTCAATGTTGATATAAAGTGAGAGATTGAAGATCCATCTTGTTTCAACCTTTTTGTCTGATATGGAACTCTTCCTACAAGCACTATGAACCTTGGAGGTCAAGCATACCACCTATTTCCTCACTATACACTATAACCACCCACTTCTGCACTGAGTAGTGCAAACTGTTGGCCATAGGAGTTGAAGACAAACAGTTGGATTTATTTTTTTACTGTACAAATAACTTCATCCATCCATTTTCCAACCCTTATCGTACTGGGTCGTGGGGGTCCGGAGCCTATCCTACACGAGGCAGGAAATGACCCTAGACAGGGGCAGCCTATTACAGGGTACATTCACACACCAATCACTCACAAATGCACATGGCAACTCCAATTAGCCTCAGCAGTCTTTGCACTGTGGGGGAAAACCGGAGTACCCGGAGGAAACCCCATGACAGCACAGGGAGAACATGCGAACTCCACACACATATAACCCAGGCGGAGACTCAAACCCAGGTCCCAGAGGTGTGAGGCAACAGTGCTAACCAGTGATGCGCGGGTTGACCCGAAATGAGCGGGTGCCCGCGGTCACCCGCGGTTACGAGTCATCCAAAAATATTT
>JAABNY020000038.1:17973085-17990421 GCA_015164015.2 Brevimyrus niger
GACTCCACCCCCTTCGTAGTGTGCTCACAGGCTCTACCCCCCCCCCTCCCATAGCCTGCTCACAGATTCATGTTTCCTCCCACAGCTGTCTTTGGGGCACACATTAACGCAGCCATTCACGTCCTCATGTACTTATACTATGGCCTGGCTGCTTTCGGACCCAAGATCCAGAAGTTCCTGTGGTGGAAAAAGTACTTGACCATCATCCAGATGGTAAATGTGTAGGCTTCACCTCTGTGGTGATATTGTTGTGTTACTACTTTTTCAGGAAAACATGTTTTCATCCTCTTTTGCTGGCAGAGTATTTTTTTAAGTAAATATACTATTATAAAGAATGGGATGAATCTCTGTAATACCACAGATTTCATTTTAAAATTTTGATATTTAAATTCGCCTGATAGCCTGGTTTGGTTTTGGAGCACATGTCATCCATGAGAAATCATTTGTGCCCCCTAATGTCCCTTCAGATCCAGTTCCACGTTACAATCGGACATGCTGCCCACTCCCTTTATATCGGCTGCGACTTCCCCCACTGGATGCACTGGGCCCTGATTGGTTACGCCATCACCTTCATCATCCTCTTTGCTAACTTCTATTATCAAACATACCGCCGGCACCAGCCGTGTCGGGAAGGCTCCCCACGGGGCACCAAGGCCGTCGCCAACGGAGTCTCTATGGCAACCAACGGGCTGCACAAGATGGAGGTGATGAAGAATGGCAGGAAGCAGAAGAAAGGGAAACCAAAGCATGAGTAAAATGAGTAGGATTGGACAGGCCTGGTTGTGGAGACCAGATGGACGGTACCTTTGTGAGAAGAGAGGATGTGGACAAATGTGGTCAGGGGCCCTACCTCTGCTGGCCCTACATGGAAATGTAACTTTTTGCGGATGAGGGATTAGTATTGTCTTGGGGGAACGTACTTCTAACACCAGTGTCATACAAACGATGCAGGGGTCATTCTGATGAGGGGTCCTCCCTCTTTATGGTAGCGTAAGGCCCGAGTCCAGATGTTCAGCAGAGTTGGGGAATGACCACTGCGTTCCTCGGCCTCTTTTCCGTATCTCCACAACCCTCAGGCTTTTACATGTTTGGATCTCATGAGTGTCGGTGATGCTTTCAGGGGGTCTCACCTCAATGGTCATGTGAGAATCGGCACACCGGTCAGGCACATGCTCTGCTGTGTGTGTGAGCACAAGTTCACAGCCCGGCTGTGTCATGGTTAGAGAGGATAAACGCTGTCACCTACCTGCACCCTGCAAACCAAAACTATTCAAGTATGACACTCTTTGGCCTCTGGCAAGCAAGGTTATGTCAGTTAACCGCATCAAATTTATGAATAAATAGTGTGACTATGTTGATCTGCTACCTCCTTTTACTCCTATGCTCTTTTTTTTTTTGACGAACCACATCTTTTCAGGCTTTCCAGATAACATCATGCACTCTAGCTGACATACATTTGATATATTTTTAAATATTTGTTTAGATATTCTGGATGAACATTGAATGGAACAATAGTTAATTGCCCCAAAATTATTTACACTTGGAAAAAGAATCTTTTTACCACTAATATCCTTCCTGCAAATTGTCAACAAATGCAATACAGTGGATCCCATGATATTTATTGCATTGAAAAATATCCACTGTTGCTACAATAATGAATACGTACACCATTCAATCTTTGGAAAATCTGAGTATTAAGCATTACTATGCATTCTTCAGATAATCTGACACCAGATGAAAACAAATTATCCATGGCTAGCCAGTGTACTTTTTGGGGGTCTTTACTATGCAGTATGATGGGATGTGATTTTAGAGCTGTAGTCGTCGTTGACAGCTTTTTTGTTACTCGTTTTATGCTTTATTTAAATGGGAATTTAAACTTCATGCAGCAGCAAAATACAAAGACCATCACATCCCTCATTCTATATTTACAAGACAAAGATTTGACTTAACCCTTGGCATATATATTTTATGCTGCAGATTCAGTAAACATGCAAAATGCTGTTATTGATTCTCATTGCTTGCTGTAGGTGGGTCAGAGGCATAAGGAGCAGAGTGTAAGGTGGAGCCGCACAGTGCTGGAGCCCCTAACCCTAGAAGTCACAGTTCCACCCAGCCACATGTATCATTGACCATTTCAGTACAGGTCTCGCATGGTTTACCAGGTTAGACTGGGGTTCAGGTTAGTCACAC
The DNA here is from genome assembly GCA_015164015.2 of Brevimyrus niger. Taxonomy (NCBI): domain Eukaryota; kingdom Metazoa; phylum Chordata; class Actinopteri; order Osteoglossiformes; family Mormyridae; genus Brevimyrus; species Brevimyrus niger. The sequence goes on from JAABNY020000038.1 coordinate 17,975,279, forward strand.
TGCTGCTACAATAAACAACTTTTAGGGGGTGTCTGACAAGACTACAACAGCTAGGAACCCTATCTTTAGTGACTGCCTCCAGATCTCCTTATCCATCTTCCCCCTCGGACACCCAACCTTCCCATTTAACATGCTTTTCAAATCAAATCAAAGATATTTTATTGTCGGTTCACATTTTATGTGCAAGACATACATGACAATCGAAATACCGTTTCTTGCTCATTGGTGTGCGTACCCTCCAATTACAAAATGATAGACATTCAATACAAAAAAACATAAGACACAGGACAACTGACAAGGCCAGAGACCTATTGACAAAGTGCAAATGGTAATAGAAGAGGCGGTTGTGCAAAGGGTGATAATAGTTATGGTAGTCTCTGCTTTGAGAAAGAGAGAGAGGGATCCGGAAGTTAAGGGCCATGTTCAAGGACTGGACAGTGAAGTCACACTACTGACCATAGGATTTAAACCAACAACTTTCCGATCACAAGCACAGTGTCCTAACCTGCTGAGCCACACACTGCCCTACAAATAGATTTTCCCTGAGCTCAGTACCAAATTGGCTTTCTGTCTAAGGACGCTTATGCTCACGTCACCGGCAGTTTACCTGGGTATTCAGGTCACCAAATAGAGCGTAATCTTTGATCCTATCCCACATACGAGGTCTTGCTCTGTGAAATGCAGGGTCACTGAGGTAAAGATCCTGTGACAGCTATCAGTCCAAGTTGTTCCCACCCTTACAGCAAATTTCCTAGGGATAAAACAGCAATTCCTTTGCATTCAGCATCTTCCAAACTTCCCAAGTCTCTCTTTTACACGCCTGACTCTGTGTTCAAACCCCAAGCTTTCAAATGAGAATAAGATGGGATATGTGAAAAATCAAAGACTTCCAATGTATCTGTACTTATACTTGCCCAAATAAAGGATAATGTCTTGTCAAACACAGCCTGTCTCACTAACACCCCCACCCAAATGTTGTTCTTTATCAGTCTAAACACTCTTAACCCCCTCCCCCTGCTCTCTAACTCCAGTACTCTCTGCACTATATTATCTCTTCCTTATCCTTTGACTGATCCTCTTCGTGGCAGAAACCCTGTAGTATCCAGATGGACCCACTGACTCTTTTCAGGGGTTCAGTGATATACTGGACAAATCTCTGAAGTGTCCAATAGTCATAAATTTCTCACACATTTCTCAAATGACATAATTTGCAAAACAAGTGTAAATCCACACCATCATGTGACTAGTGCACAGCAGAACATCATTTATAATTTTCACACAAATGTCCAAGTGCATTAGTACATGCATGCAAACTGTCTTGTGCAATTGTCATCGTTTGGCACAATTTCTGGTGCTTTAGTCTTGGTTTTCAAAATGGATTATGTAGTTTCCCATTATAATAATTTTAGACCCAAAACTGTACATGTACATGATTATCATGTAAGCCTCAACATACAAGAAAGGTTCAAACTTTCAGAATGATTCCAAAAAAAATCTGTATATTGCAGTGATAGAACACTTGTATTTTTGGTTTTGGTGACATTTTTCCTGTTGTTCTGCATCTTGAGATCTTTACATACTGTAATGTAGAGCCTTGCAACATTGAAACTGATATCTTTGACAAAAGTAGCAGTTGCTAAAGAAGAATGATCAGTCAGTAACAATGAGTAAGTGGAAAATGACCATCTGCAGCACAGAAATGGACTCTGAGGAACATTTCTGTACTATTGATGGTTCATTGATGCCGTTTGTACCTTTTGAATGTTCCATGAGTCCATTTCTGTACCTTAAAAAAGGTACAATTACAAGAGCACAGCCCCAGTGGCAAGGTACAATTTTTTACCCTTTTTTTCTAAAAATGTAGTTGTAAGAATATTAAAATATCTTTCATAAAATGAGTCAAAGCAATTGAGAAAAACGAATGTGGGGTGCATAATTGTATAAACACAACTGTCATCCTGTTGCCATTGTGTACTTTGATGGAGTCCATGTTGATGTGATGATACAGGGGTTATCTGTGGCACATGGGCACTGACCTTTTCCTTAGTAATATGAGTGCAGCCTTCGAGGGGTTAACCATCATTGTCAATTAGTGTGTCAGTAGAACTGGGAGTCAAATGCACACATCAGGACAACCTTGTTCATCACAGCAGCTTCATATAAAAAGCATTTAATCAAACGCAAGTAATGAAATACATGAAATGCAACCATTTATTTATATTCATTTAAAAATTACTTATAAATATCACTGTTGATAGCTGAAGGATTTTGAGATGCCAAAATGAACCAAATACATGAACTGAACCCTGCAGCATGTGAGGATTTGGATGATATGAAATTGGCAGACTTCCACTTTGATTTAAAATTAATAAAAAGTTTCAACCAAGGTAGCAAAGCATGCAGTCAGTCAGCTTTAAGGTCCAATAACAAAGGCTGGTCCTGCTAACTTGCTAGCTGACACAACCCACCACAGCCATTCAAACACATCCTAATTAGATCAGAAACCAAAACTAGTTAGCATGTAAAACAGCTTGTGATAGAATGCAAATTGCTCTAGTATTATATCATAAATATATATGTACACTTAAACACATCAAAACTCTATAATTAAATGAAATACATTGTGCTTTCCTATTATGAAAATATAACATTTGTGAAACATGCACACACATCCTCCGAGTTGTCAGTCTACAAAAGACAAATGGTGCATTGCTGTGACGACCCAAAGTGTGTAATCCTTCCCTTTATCCAAATGTGTTAAGACCAGGTGATTTAGGGGACCAACACTATCTCGGTGTTAGTTTTCAGTGAATGCACGTGGAGTCACCTCCAGCTGACTGCCATCGCACTGCAAAGGCTAACCCCAATAACTACATGTTTTCCTGTGTTTCTGCATGAAGACCAGGTGGTTCAACAGTTTGTTTCATCTGAAGGTGGCTGACAGTTGGTCTTTTGTATGGTGGCCAGCATTATATTTAGGAGTTTCAGAATCCTTCCATTAAGAGTTCTTGATCATGTTCACGCTGGTCCTCAGCCAGTGTCCACTTCGTAATGTTCCAGCAATACGTTGGGAATGTTTGTGGACTGGGAATCATGAGCCATTTCTCCTTCGCTGGGTTCTTCAGAGACACCATAGCAGCAAAGCGGATTACGGCCGTGCTCAGTGCATGGTGGACTGGGGACGGGTGAATGTGTGGATGCTCTGCTGCAGGCTCATTCATACGCTGAACACTGGGCTTTGTATAGAGAGGGTGGGAGAATGGCACGCAAATGCATAAATGCACTTCAGATGTATCCAAATTATATGTTAAAAGTATTCAAAAAAAAAAATCCTTCTGAATGAAGTTCCAGGACAGGGCGTTAGCTGCAAAGAGAAAGCAGGCTTGAAATCATTTCCAACAAATTTAAGAGTTCAAATTCACACTCAAAGATATGAATACGCACACCATGTACCACATCTCACCCTTCAAAGAGCAAACACTAGTTTCTACTCATGACGTAACGGACACATAGTATGTGCACTAGACAAAACAAGGTCCAGCTTAGGACTGGGTTAGTTTAAAAAAAAATACAATGAACCAAGATCAACGACCAACAACTGGATACGAGTAAAATATACAGTCATATACACACTCACTTGTCTTGAGATGTGAAATAACCACAGAATTTGGTACAAGTACCGTCTGAACCAAAATGCAGGATCATGGGTTGTGGCACTTGGTAGCAAAGTTTGCAGAAACTCATCCTATCAAATCACAGCACTCCATCCGAGTGGTTCCTGAAGACAAGAGTTTCTCAATCTAGTCCTCATGGGCTCAGATGGTCCACATTTTTGCTCCCTACCAGCTCCCAACACTTGTAGTCCATATTCAGTTCTCTTTATTGCTCTTTATTGCTTTTTTATTGCAAAGGTTTAGTTGGATGCTGGAAGGGGACAAAAATGTGGACCGTTTGTGGCCCCCCAAGGACTGGGCTGAAAAATACTCCTGTAGATTAATCAAGTCAGCTGGAGGACAGGTCCAAACTTGATTCTCATAACTTATGAGATACCCGGAAACTTTTCTATGAATCAGCAAATGCATCAATTCATGAGTTGCATTTTCAAAGATGTGGTATTTCATGCACCAATTAGTGTCATCTGTAGAACGAATCTGTTAGTAACTGCAACATTTGACACACAAGTCACCAGTACACACTCATCCTCGGTAAGTGCAGCAAATCTTTTTCTTTGTTGCAGAGGTTATTTTGTTGGCCTAAAAGTTTATCCTGAACAAGAATACCATGCTTCTTGAGTAGGAGCAACCCATAGCTTTCAATCACCCTGCACCTTATTGCGTCTTCAGAAATCAAACATAGAGTCATCATCAACATCATCCAAAGACCAGTTCCAGTCCTTCAGCTCAAAATCAAGTAATCTGCAAGAGGAGAAGGGTTCGCCTGTGTTACCAAAACCGGGGGCAGCGGCCACAAAGCAGTGAACTTGACAAAAACTGCTAATGTACTTCACTGAGTGTCTTTGCCTCTCAATTCTCCAGAAATTTAACAGGGTGGCAATTTACATAAATATGGCAAAACATTTCAAAAAGCAGAAACATTACTGTGTAATGACAGAGAAAGGCTGAAACCAGGAGCCATATGGTTCTTCCTACTGACATATTAACACAGCAGAACAGGGTCTGAAGTGCTTCAATGCTTGAAAACCAAGTCTGTGAACTGCAATCTGTGGTGTCAGAGAAATGTATGGCTGAGTCATACAGACTACAGCTGGGCCCAGGAAGCAGAACTACTATAGGAAAAACTAAAAAATATAAGATAGATAACTGTTGAAAGAGTAGTTGTGTTGATAAAATTGACAGCTTTTAAGCAAGAATGAAAAGTAAAAAAAAATGTAGCTTGGTGTTGATCTGAACAAATTAGACCAGGGCTGCTAATGGCTACTCGTTCCTGCTTCTGGAGATCCACCACCCTGCAGATCTTAAGTACAGCCCCAATTTAACACACCTGATACAGATAATTAGGTCCTTCAGTGACATCTCAGCTATGGTAACAGGAGCCAGTTGCATTGGGTGTGTTAAATTAGTGCTGCACATAAACCTCCAGGAGCAGGATTGAGCAGCCCTGAGTTACACTAAACCCAGGAATACTCCCACATTTTCTTCTAATGTATCAGGGTGCAATAAACTGCTGAACCATATCCATCCATCAGATAACCCTCTCCATCCTCAAGAAATGCCTCAAAACCGATTTACTCTAGGAATACCTCGTCCTAATACCAATCCTTGTTCACTAAATGTTGCACTTTCTGTTGATTGATCAGCTCTCATTCGGTCCCTGCTTAGTTAGAAAGTAATGTGTAGCTCTTGCTTCAATACTGCTGGCATTGGTACCAGGGCATTCATTGGCAGCTCAGCCTAGATACACTCATGCAGTCGACTCCTTGACAGCATGTATGTTTTATAATGTGCTATTTGCCTCATTTGTCTTTCACTTTGGACAAAAGCATCTGCTAAATAAAACGTAAACCAAGCGCCAGACCCTCATCGATTCTTGTTCTCACCTCGGCTTGTTGACGGGCGGCGACTGGGAATCTTGGCCTTTCACTCGAGCACGTGGGGAGAGGCGGGGCGAGAGGCGGGGCGAGAGGCGTGGTGATGGGTGGGGCGAGAGGCGGGGTGAGAGAAGGGGGGAGAGCCGGGTAGTGGGATCTGCTGCAGGTGGCTTCTTGGGAACCTTCTTTATAAGCTTGCTGATCCATTTCTGCTGCTCCTCCTGAGACGATGCCAGCAAAAGCAGGTCCTTGGCCATCGACACGTCGTACTTGACTGAGGAAGAAAAGGGCGAATGAGCTAGGATTGAGGCTTACTTCTAAGGCTTCAAACTGCATAGGAGACCCAGCGCAAACCCTGGGGGAAGAAAGGTTCCCTTATCCATGTTTGACGCACCTCCAGACTAAGCAGATGTACATGTGAGGTACCTCTCCATCAGCTTCAATGTTTACCACCACGGTTGCTACCTAAATCCACGTCAGGGCGAACATTCGGAACTATTTAGGTTTTAAAAACATCTTCAAAACCCAAAGGCTTGTATACTTGGCTAAATAGTTCAGTTCTTTTTGCGCTTTGGCTGGTTTGCTTCCTTCATCGAAAGACTCATCCAACTGTTTCACAATAACACTAGTGACACATGTATGATTACAGCAGACTGACCTATCAGCACACAAGCACTGCTTAAAGTGAAATTCAGGTCCTTCTGATTGAAACGGTAGTTTACAAATTCTGTCCCAGCTCAAAGTGTCCTTCCTGACATGAATTAGGTGGCAAACCTAGTGGGGTTCCGAAGGTTTGGTCAAATGGTGCCAGGGCATTTCATATTAAATAAACATGTTCCTTATTTAGGAGATTCTGAAGCTGCATGTTGTGCTAACCAGCTAGCCAGCTATAACCTTCTGACTATTCGCCAGCTATTCATTTTGTTTTTGGAACATCTAAGGGGGAAACAACATAGCAATCCCTGCTCTCCATCACAAGAACTTTGGGCAGTGTTCTTCTCATACGACATGAGGGCGCATCTATCCACTCCACCCTCAGACCAACCTCGACAGGGCGCCATGACCTCCTCTTGTCGGTCCAGGTGGTCTTTGTGGCACTTTGCATGACAGCGGCGACATTCCAGCGCCGGCGGGGGTTTGAAGACGTGCCACAGGGGGCGGGTGCAGGCCTCGCAGTTGGAGGGGAAGTGGTACAATGTGGGGACAAACTCATGTCCCTTGTAGCACATGTAGCTGGACTTGTCTCCCACCGGAAGCTGCTCCACAGTGAGATCCTGATCCTTTTTGAACTCTCCTTCATTTGCATAGAGAATCTGCAGTATAAGCAGACAAAACCAAAAACTGGTTAAACAACTGGACTCAAACTTATTTATTCTTCTTTTATAAAACCTTCTACTGATTTGCAGAGGTGGATTTCTGGTCCAGAGAGTAAAAGTCCAAAGCAAGATTTGGTTTCTATCAACCAGTTGAGTACTCTACGACTGACTCTTTATACTGAATTGGTTGGTTAAAAAAAAAATCTTGGGTCGGGATTATTACTTTCTGGAGATGAAATATCCCCCTCTGTTGATCAGAGATGCATGATATATAGGTTCAGCTAATGTTTGCTGAAAATCAAGACATCGGCATTGGTCTAACATGTAAATATCAGTTGATATTACCGGACAACATTTAGAATTTAGGCAATACTCAAAATTAACAGCAACTGACTCAGAGGATAGACAGTTATTGATACTGGTAATATTATGGAAAAATAGGTTGATTACCAATATCAGTCACCACTACTACAGAGTAATACAAGGGTAGTAAAAAAGTGTCCCTGAATCAAACATCTAGAACAGCGATCTCACAAATGCCCAAATTGTTGTGTCACCTGAAATATACGGGGAATATCTCTGGCATCCGCACGGTACACATCTGTCTGGGTCACCGGCCGCACATGGAACAATTTACTGTAGAGTTAAAAAAAGGGGGTAGGTAGAACAGTATATATATATATATATATATACCAAATTAGTCAACACTCACCATACACAATGGGTGCTAGATCATTTTTTGCTGTTCATTACATACAAGTGAAACTCAGACACCAGGGCCAGACTATGGGGATGTTATTGTAGCAAAATTATTTTCAAATATGTATGGAGGGTTGTGTGACTCTCTCCGTCCATGTCATCATACTCAGATTTGTAATAGAGTAAAAGTTTGTATATGCGTACTGAAATTTGCAGATGTGTACTGGAATCTGTAAATTTGTATTCAGAATCCGTGTGCGTAATGAGATTTGCAAGTGTACTGAGATATGTGTGTAGACAAATCTGTAAATGCATGCATAGATCTGTAAATGTGTATTAATGGCTAAAAAGTAAGTATTTCGCTCCAAGGGTAGTAAATACAGACATAATGATTTACAACTCCTGGTTGTCTTTTTTCACATGGTTTATGCTACACTTCTGCCATGATGCATGTGGAGATTTGCCCATGTGTGGAGGCTTTCAGGGCTTAGGGCTTAACACTGTCCCATTCCCAAGCTTTTGAAGGCTTATGTGTGGAATGTCATCAGCGTATAAACCGTGAGACAGTGACTCTCTCCACACAGATTTTTTTCCCCTCTGTCCCCCCTATCCATAAACACATATCAGTGTATAGTCAAATGACTATATGATCTTACGTCCCGGCATTAGACAAACATACTCTATGTCCAGAATCATCCAGGGGTTGGCCTTTTCCCTGTCCTGCTCACTGTCGTAGAACAGAATCTTCTTACTGCTGACTACCACATACTGCAGAAGTAACATGAAACACACATTAGTTGACAGTCAAGGTCATCCAGCCCCAGAAGCTTAATCCACCATAGCACTTAAAAGGTTAGTGCAGTCAGTGTGTACCAGTTGCCCCTGGTGTGGGACTGTGCATGTATCTGTGCCCCACATTGTGCTTCCTGGGACAGGCTCCAGGCCCAGCATAATGCTGTACTGGATAACCAGTATAGAGGATGCATGGGTGGGTTTGGGCTTTTCATGCCACATGACATGAAGATCTAGGCCTGGCTTGGGATTCTGGCCCGGTCTGTAGAAGCGGACCAGCAGGTTGATGACTTCATACCTTCCTCTCCCATCCAAAGCGCTTGATGTGGTTCTTTACTGGAAGAGAGAGCCATCCCTCTAGACGAGACTCTCCTGGGGAACAGGGACAAAGTGAGAGACAGGAAGAAGGGATAGGATTCCCATTTAATCTGATTGCACATTCCAGTTTAACTTTTTTATGGTGTTCAGTTTATCAATTGTAATACAAAGCAAAACAAATTTGTTTAGGGGGGAATGTTACAATTTCAATTTTCAGGGTTTTTTTTTCCCTTGCAGGACATTTTAAAAAATTGGCACCAATTCACAGCAAAGCCTTAAGTCTAAACATATATGGCACCAGCGGTTAGAGCAGTGTTTCCCAATCCAGTCCTTGGGTGCCCACAGTGGGTCCGTGTTTTCGTTCCTTCCCAGCGCCCAGACAGTCCACGTGTTTGCTCCATTCCAGCTCCCGGTAAAAGCGAAAACATGGACTGTGTGTGGGTGGGTCCCCCGGTTCAGACTGGGAAACAGACTGGGTTTTGAGCAAAAGCCATCACCCTCACTGCCACAAACCGCACTCGGGCATCACTCTTAGTTAGATGTGGCGGCTCAGAGCAGTCATGCAGATCACCTGCGCTGGCAGGCTCTGGCTGCTTGTACGCCAGGGCCCGAAGAGGCCTGTCAGCTTCCTCCTCCCCCTCCTCCTCCTCATTGCCTTCAGAGCTAGAAAGTATCCGAGCTCTGAGGCATGGTCTGGTGTCAACGCAGACAGATTTAGAGCTACGCTGGTATGTGTAGCACATGGACTCAGAGGTTTGAGAGTGAGTAATGCGCACTGGGACGCAGGAAAAGGCGGGAAAAAAGAGAGAGAAAGAGTGACAAAAAAAGAGTAGAAAAGGTGAATTAACTGGAGTACACTAAGAGGTTGGTAAGTCAACTGGGTGGATTCACTTAGGAGCGGGAAAGATCGCTATTGGCTCTTAGACAGCAGATATAAAGTGCAGGAAAAGAGGTGCGAGTGGAGACTAGGCTCGGAATGGGATCAGGGTCACGCATCACCCTGGAGAAACTGCCAGAGACGCTGGTCTACCTGGATAGGCGTCGTCAGATTCCAGGTCGGGCCCACTGCTCACGCTCATGGAGTCCAGGGAATGGACACTTAGCGTGGAGATCTGACAGCGCAGCTGCTCGATGTCGCTGTCCTTACTGTCCACGGCCATCTGCAGCTCCAGCCGCAGCTGGTTCTCATCTGCAATCACCTGCCGGCGATCAAAAACACCATGTGGATCAACGCTCAATAAAGCCCATATAACAAGCATATTGTATCACTCCGTGTGACACTACTGTTATCTTTCTAATTGAAGATACATGGTGGGTAGTGAGCAGGGCCGGAAGTGCATGGATGCTCGACTGACTGCTTGCATGTCGCTGATCTCCTTCTGGTACTTGATGATGGCGTCGTTGAACTTCTCGCGCTCCGTGTTCAGCGCCTGCTGCAGCTTCCTGTTGTCCTTCTCTATCCGGCGTATATCCATGTCATTGATCCGAAGGCCACTATGCACCTCCTTTCGGTTCATTATCTCTGCCAGCTTGTTCACCGCCTGAAAATGGCCAGATGAAATGGTCGCCATGAAGTTCTCGCATTCTCCAGTAACGTCCCTAATTGCACACTCTCTTCCCCTCTGTAGGATTCCATCGAGCTGCTTGTTGCTTACTGGATCTTACAAATGTCAGCTGATTCCCAGCCTGATAAACACCACACTGGCCTTCACTGGGGAGGATCTAGTATTACAATTGCATAGATACTTTGTGTGCCTCACCTGGGTTTTGAGGACCCTCTCATACTTCAGCTGCTTCTCGTAAACGGTCTTCACTGCACTGAACTGGCGCTCTCCTTCCTGGACCATCTGAAGCTCTGTGTGAGAGCAAGGAAGGAACCAAGCCAAAAGTACAACACTAAGCAGTAATAAAACCTTTATAGCTCCCAGAATGATCAGAATAAACTCTAAGAATGACAATAAAATGTACTTAAACATCAACACTGATATCCAGGAAGGTACCAGAGACACTTACGCTCTTGAGTCTCCTTCAGTTTATCATTGAGCTCCTCCTTCTCGTTGGCCAGCTTCGCCACGTCGTTCGTCAGCGTGCGATTCGCTTCCTCCAGCTACAAAAAGGCTGAACCTCAGTCAAATCCCACATCTACCCGATGAGTGCCGATCCCACGAAATCAGCCCTTCAGTCCGCGGCATCACACAAGCAAACCTCATTCTACTCAAGGTGCTGTTTCCAAACAAGTTTTCATTTAGCTCCAATGAAAATTTGCCATTTAAAGAGTACACCGAAGGCTGCAGCGTGGAGGTGTGATAGGGTGAACTGGTGTCTCTAGGACTTCGGATGGAATCCTAAAAAGTTTGAGTTCTAATCGAATTCATCCCATAAGAAATAATAGAAAACCAATTAATTGGTTCCTGGCCCCACAAAATGACCTAATACGTTTTCTTTTCTTTTAAGCATATAAACACAAAATGAACAAGATAAAACAAGAGCATTTTTTTCTTAATGGCTTCCAAAACGATAAAGATCTTATCCCAACGTTACCCCTGTCCTGCCCCGATCGTCTGCTCCTTCTGTGTGCCACGCCCCCTCGTTAACCTTGTGAGGGATCCCCATGTGATCAACAGCCAGAAACAGCTGTCATTAGTCCTCTATATTAAGTCTGTGTTTCAGTCAGGTGCATTCAACTTGTTTACAGCACTGGCTTAAAGCAACGTGTTTTGATCCTGATGCAATGCATTATGGTTAGATGCATTGCGACCTCTCACCCAGCTGCACAAACTGGAGCTGCCTCCGTGACGACACACCTTTGCCCTTATTGGCTGAAGAGTTTAGTTACACGCATTAAATTTGTATCCCAGGCAGTTTGAAGCGTAATGTATTTCTCCCAAATATCACGTAAAGCAGTGAGAACTGGTTTTCAGTTAATTTAATGGTAAAATAAAGTATATATAAATTACATAAATGCTCTAATAGTACATGTAAGTTAGTGGTTTAATTATTGGTATTTACTGAAATGTTGCGCTGCTTTATTTGGTTAATCGTCCAGTCTGTGAAGAAGGCATTCAAGTAAGAATTATATTGTAGTACGACTCATTTCCTGGCGCTTACAATTTATATTAGGTCAGCGTTCACAGGTAGACTTCTGATATTCAGATATATATATATATATATATATATAAAGCCTATAAAACGCTTTTACCATTTCTCTCTCTTATTTGAATTTTTGTCTTAACGCTGCGAGCCCCGGTTGAAAAAGGCCTGTTACATATAGATTTCCTGTTGCACTACAGACATCATGGGAAGACGAGAAGCTGGATTTTACTATAGGTCCCCAGCTGACAGCAATCAGAATTACCACAATCCCACCATTTAACCCACCCTAGGACACACAAGATTGCTCCCATTCTTGGCTGTTCTTGCCACACACTAACCCAAATCCCTTTGGAGGACCAACATTGCTTTGACTGGCGTTTCAAGGGGCAGGGGCCCTTATAGCACGTCAGAGGTTCTATATTCACACTGGAATTGCTATAAACTATTGATCAGATGTTTGGGGTTGAATCGAAATGCTGGTTCAGCTCACCGAGTTAATAGTTGCTTCTTTAGCTGCCACTTCTTGCTTGTGTCGAGTCATCATCTCCTTGATCTCCAGCTCTTTGATGATCTTCTCCTTCTCCAGGTCTGAGTATTGCTCTTCTGCGATGGAACGTGCTAGATGCTCAGAGTCAACCTTTGTCAGAGTGATCTCCAGTTCAGCTGCCAGTGAATCCCTGGGAGAGGGTTGATGGGTAAATTGGGGCAGCCGTTTGTACGCATCACACACGTGTGAGGTGCCTAACACTGAAGAATAGGTAGCGTGCTCACCTCTCTTCCTGGAGCTCCAGCAGTCTCTCTTGTGCGTCCTTGTGGAGTTTGATCTTCTCCTCAAGCTCCTCTTTCAGCTCATGCACCTGGGTCTTATACAGGGTCTGGGTAACGCAGACGGTCTCAATGTCAGCACCATTCCGAATATCACCTTCAGATAATATTACATCTGAATTGTTTCGTTAAAATGAGACTTCACAGGAAAATGTGCGCAGTTAGTTACCGTGAAATACTGCTCAGACTCCATCTGCTCCTGCAGATCCTTCATTTGCATGTCGACGGTCTGTCGCTCCCTGAAAACACAGGGACCAGGTCAGTCAGTCAGCTACCCGACATCTTGCAGTGCCCACCATGACCAACGTGGTCGCACTCACTCTTGCAGCTCCTGGTTCTGTTTCTCCAAATTTTGCTTCACATCCAGCATATGGTTCAACTCCTGCTTCAACTGCTTCCGTGATGTACGCAAAGCGTTGACCTCCTGCTCCTGGGCCTTCAGGTCCTCCTGTACCTGGTGGAACTTCCGAGACTCCTGTTCTGCTTGCAGCTTCAGGTTATTCAGCTGGGAGGGATGTAAACAGGGATCTAATGAACTGGAGAAATTGGACTTGCCATAGGTTCACCTCAGGCAGCTCTGTTCACCAGCTGCTCTATGCCCACAGCTCCTGCAGCACCTCTTCACCGAGCTCCTCCTTCTGTCTGCCCAGGTCCTCCAGCCTCTGCTGAGCCTGTCTGTAATCGCAGTCCAGCATGGAGTTTTGCTTCTCTGCAGCCAACAGCTTTTTCTCCACCTGCTGCTTTTCTCCCCGTTCCTCCTCGAGTTTCCGCTCCATCTCTGGTGAGAGGAATGGAGTGTTATGATACATGATCGTCATTACCAACCATTATGGGTACCTGCTTAACAGACATCTGTTAAAAACTACAGGATGTAGGTGGTGTTGGAAGGGGGGGGGGGGGGAGTAGCTTAGGAAAATCAGTTTGTGGCACGGGGTCACACAGGGGTCCTCAATTAACTTATATGGACCACAGAAAAAAAAATAAAATAAAATCCCCACTCAGTCAACTCTCACATGTCCAGCGGGATCCCCCCCCCATAGGTCTGTTGATCTCCGCCCCAGTAATTCGATGGGCAAAGCAGCAGAGAGCCAGAGCTGATCAGCTAGGAGAAGGTTTCCAGTACAATCTGTCCCCGCAACTTCAAACCACCCCCCTCTTTGGAAGACCTCCTGCATACCCCTGGTACCCATATGAGCACAGAACATACAAACCTATAAAAAAAACTGGCTCTAAAACCCCCTAGTCCACCTGTGAAAGACCTGCCTGACCCTCTTCAGTTTGCTTAACAGGCCTAAGCTGGGAATGCTGTATTTATAGGTCTTCAAGCAAACTAAGGAATTAGTGAAGGACTTTAGGCAAACTAGGGAACTATCCAAGGGGAGACGGCGGAGTACCTTGGAGTCTACCTCAACACCAGACTAAACTGGAACAACAAAATCGATAGTCTACACAGGAAGTGCTCTGCTTGGTGCAACCCACTATTACTAATGAGCCGAAGGGAGTCCCTAGATGTAATGCCAGTGCATCACAGTGCACACCCATACAGAGACACCAGTTCACCCCATCACACCTCCGTGCTGCAGAGCGCGCGATTGGCTCACCCTTCATGACCTCGCACTTGGCCTCCTCCACAGACTCAAAAATCTTGTCGTTGTCAGCCAGTCGTGCTCGTGTGGCTTTGTGCTCGGTCTGTTCCTTCTCTAGGAGCTGTTGCAGGACCTTCATCTTGTAAGTTACGTCAATCTCCTGGCTGCTCTTCTCCTGGAGACACAGAAACATGTTTTATCATACTTCAATTGCCACAGAAAGCAGCTCCTCCACATTTGAAAGGGACGGGCCAACAAACAGGATGGAGTGGAACACCAAAGGGACGTCTTACCCTCTCCAGGTCAGCCAGCTTCTCCTGCAGCAGCCTTTTATCTACCTGCGTCTGGGCCAAGCTGCTCTTCATCAGCTTAGCTTCTTCTTCATGGCCAGAGATGCGCTCTAAGGAAAGGCAGCGGCAGAGATGCACTTTGTCACAACACAGACATGAATGTTCCAAAGCAAGTTAATCACTGATACAAGGATGAATAGAGCTTTCCAACAAGAAGCAAGACCAGCTACATGTCAAAGTAACTTAATATTTCCATTATAGGAAACAGTCATTTAATAGTATTTAGTACGTTAGAGTAGCTCCCTATCATATTTTTCTATTCTATCCTACTATTTTGCAAAAAAGCACATCGTGCGGGGATGTCTTTGGGCCAGTCCAAAGGTCTTGGGAGACTGAAGGAGTTTCACAGCAATTTTATGAGACTGAACGCTTATTTTGCCCTCTTACCTCTCATAGCTCAAACCGCAGAATATGAAAAATGGCCATAATATGCAAGGAAGAATCAGTTTCTGCCAAATTACTGAGAGTATTTGAAAATGTGAGCTGGCTCCTTGGCAGCCTTTAAGGTTTCTCCTCCTCTGACCGTCAGTTTTGGAGGGACGTTTCCCTAATGATGTCATATGAAGTGTTCAATGATATATGCAATGTTTTTCAAATACTTCTGTATCCCTCTGCC
>JAABNY020000038.1:18009356-18023830 GCA_015164015.2 Brevimyrus niger
GTGTGAGTAGGTGGTGTGGGAGTGCATGGTGTGTGAGTGCATGGTGTGTGAGTGGATGGTGTGTGAGTGAATGGTGTGTGAGTGCATGGTGTGTGAGTGAACGGTGTGTGAGTGCATGGTGTGTGAGTGGATGGTGTGTGAGTGCATGGTGTGTGAGTGAACGGTGTGTGAGTGGATGGTGTGTGAGTGCATGGTGTGTGAGTGCATGGTGTGTGAGTGGATGGTGTGTGAGTGCATGGTGTGTGAGTGGATGGTGTGTGAGTGCATGGTGCCATAGCTTCTGGGATAGGCTCCAGACCCCCCATGAACCAGAAGGATAAGCGGTTTGGGAAATTGATGGATGGATGAAAGGAAGGAAGGAAGGAATGAATGGCCTGTACTTCCATTTCTGTCTTTTGTCGAGCAAGAGCCATGATGAAGGCTCATAGATCACAGGATCTTTTTGCAATATTGGTGAGTTTTGCTTGAGAAATAAAACATTACTTGAAAAGGATAGACATCAGGCACAAAATCATGTTTTGAAGGGCTAAAGTGTGCCATATAGCATGACAGTGATTTTGCTCTTGTATCCTCTGAAATTCCAGCAGTTACAAACAGAAATGAGAAAAACTTTAGTTCACCCACCTATCTCCTTCCCCCAAGGCCACGGACTGATATCTGTACTTATTACTGAAACTTGAGACTTTGCTCCAATTGGTATTTTACATTTCTGGCATGCATGGGCAGGCAAAGCACTCAGACTCAGGACAAGCTCTAGGCCTGCTTCTGAAGCACCTTGAAGAAGGTCAAAATCAGCCCCTGTCCTGCCCCCTTCAATAGTTCTGTGTGCGTTCTGTTTCTGCAGTTGTCTTATGGCTTCATCTGCTAAGTGGCTGGTTCTGCATGCATACTCCCATTTATTGCTGTAGGTTTGAGGCTGGCCAGCCTCAACCCCATTATAATTAACATGTTATTTCTTACATGTTCGTTATTATTTGGTGTATTTCTGTACAGTTCTTTGTTTTACCTCCTGATGTATTATGTTTAGTTTTCCTTGTTTTACTGTCCATTGGTGTTTGAGCTTTGCTGTGTCAGTTAATCTCACCCACACCCCATTGCCCTTAGGCTTCTGTTTGTAACAGGCCGCACCTGCCCCTTTTTTGCCTCATTATCCATGTATATATATGCCTGTCCTTGCCTTGTTCCCTCCGCCAGCCATTGTGGTTGTTATTGTAGGTGTTTCTTGCTATGGTTGTTCCCTGTCGTTGCTACGGTTGTTCCCTGTCGTTGTTCCTGTGTTGCTCCCTGCCTTACTTATTATAATTTGCCTGCTTTGTTTCTGACTACTCGTGGTCTCTTTTTGTCTCATTTTGGTTTTTTTTTTCTTCTTTTTTTTTTTTAAATAAACCCCTTTGTCTGTGAGCCACAATGTGGATCATCTTTCCCTGCGTCATGCCCTGTCGCAACACAGATGTTGCTAAAGAAAACATCCAGGATATAGTAAACCTTTCATAATAAAAACCATGTAAATATGGCAGCTGGAATCTTTTAAAGGTAGCCTATAGGTTTTCTTTATACACCATAGTGTAAAGTTAAAGTTCTATTTCTTTCCTTAGTCTTTCTTATAGACACAAAATCCCTTTGTAAGAATACGCATCATTGTGTTGGAGTAATACAAAATTGTTGATAGACTGTCTTTCAGAAGTGAACTGCATGGCCATCGGGAAACTCGGAAAATTTCCCAACTGTTTAGTTTAATGAAGGCCGGTGTTCTGCCCTTTTTTTTCCCTACCCCACACAAACTGCTTCCAAGTGCTACAGCTCATGTGTTAATAAATAAACATTACATGTACAGTACAATGTCTGAACACTTTTGATACCCTTGCGTATCAATATGGCTTAGCTTAAATGTTATTCATAGTTTGTCGACATCTGTTTTTATTACAAAAAAAAAAATTATAATCGAGGTGATGGTTATTATATTGTTCGACAATACACGTGTATTTCTTTTGCTTTTTGAGACTACTTTAAATTGTGATCTTAATTTTAATTACAGTAAAAACATTTAATTTCAATAGCAACTAAGAAGAGGTATGTTTCTGTTTTACCTGGAATTAAACCTGTCCGTGTTCTGTCCAAAGCGGCTTCTGATGCATTTAAGATGAACGGAAAGTAAGATTGAATGGAAAGTGTTTCTTGTTCCATTACCAGGGATCCTGCAGGGGCAGTAATTACTAAGTCTGATGTAATGTTCAGGCCAAAATTCATGTTCGATTCATACTTAAACATACGGCCATCTCTAACAAAGAAAAAATGAGGTCGACATGATGCTAAAAATCAACGCCAGCGACGTAAGGAATGAAACACACGTGCTAGTTCTCGTTTACTTCGTTTCCGCTATTGTATGTATGTCGAAGGCTGTCAGTGCTAAACTAAAATATTTAGTTCAACTAATGGTTTTAGTCAAACATATTTCCATTTGATTCTGGAAAAAGCCAAGTAAAGCTTACAGCAGGTGTTCAAATAAGCAATAACCTTCGACAGTCCAATTCCGATGAGTAACCCCGTCTGCACGAGTCCCCATACCTGTGTGACATTTTGGTGACCGGATCAAGTCACATGGACGTTAGTAAAACAATCCCATCTCCCTACTACCTTTGTAATATACACCGTGACAGTAAGGAGTCAATGCGTATTTTCGCCACTAGAGGTCAGTATTTCCTGATCTATCGAAATGTTTTCGCATAAATCAGCTGAAGACAGCGCTACGGTTCCTATTGTAAATGTCGGGGTGTCTTGGAATGTTAATAGTTTAAGATGTTACAACTAAATACTGAAAATACAACACCAAAATAAATCTGGTATTTATATTTATGGAGGGTGGACAAAATGAACGGAAACGTGAGGAAGTGAATTGAAGCAACAAAATCATATTTAAAACACAGGCACAAAGAATGAAAGTATGTGTTAGGTAGCTTGAGGAGAACATCCATCCTTCCGAAGCAACTTGTTCTAGAGACGCAGGAATCGATGGGTAAACAACCTGGCAGGTTGGGTGCGATGGTTCAGTTCGGGATATTTTGCATTTGTGTTTTGCATTAGTATATTGCATAGGTGTTTCCATTATTTTGTCCACTCCCTGTATATCCTTCATGTCAGTCATTGTTCAGCAGTTAGAGCGAGGATTATTAGGCCTATGTTAAAGGTTTTTTTTGTTTTGTTTTGTTTTAGATCTGATGAGTTGGATACGATAAATGGTGTCATATTAAGTTATTTAATATCTTGTGCAAATTTATCGAGGCATCGTTAATCTCAAATTTTATTGATATAAACTATAAATATATGGATACTATCAGCATATGAAGGCGACTTATCAAATTTAACAGTGTAAGCCTGCTGCTTAGACTTAGAGAGTAGGTATTTTACAAAGGACTGGGCACAGTGTGTCTGTGATATTTTAACGTGGGCGGGGGGCATACGGGGGAGGGGGGTTCACTTCGTCATTTCTATTCGTAATAAAAGTCAGTCCGCTTCTCTTCCCGCTGTAATAATGCTGAGGAGAGGCCAGCTTTGTTTAATCGAGAAACAATTAATGAAAATATCGAAATGACTTATCTTTGCTTTGTAGTACTGGCGGTCGCCGCTTCCTTATCCAAACAGGTAGGGCATCCTTTTTAATAAGCCCTATGCTTAAACCCGCATCTTATCGATTAAGTAATTTCATAAAGTACACTTACGCGGTTTTTTATTCAAGTGTCGTTTCTTTATAATTTTAACTAAATAAAAATCACATTTTACTTCACCAGAAATGATCTAAACACCATTAGGTGTTTAAATACTGTATATTTAGTTTGCATTCCCAATGGGACGGCATAAATGAATGCTATTACATGTATTAATGGAATAGCTGTTAAGAAGAGCTTCTTCGTTCAGGATCATGTATTTCATACGTCGACTCAGCATTTCTAACGGGATGCGATGCTGTGGTCGTATGGATTTCTTTCTTTGTTATAGTATCAGTCTTGCAAATGTTTGATTTGCAGTTGTCATTAATCAGTCATACAATAGTTATTTTAGGGATTATTTATGTCAGATATTCCGGTTGTTTTACAGCTTTGGAGCAGAATGCCAACACAGACGCCTTTCGTTTAAAGAGCTGGTAGTAAATGGCTTTAAAATATAAATAAACACAAAGAATTTCAGTATGGGTTGTACTGTTAGAACCAATGTGAGCCGGTGTAAAGTGCGTAAAGAAAACGTAATCTCTCCACCGTCCCGCCTTTTAGCCCGGGCGCGCTATGGAATACGGGACAAATCCCGCGTTCTTTGTACTTGTTCGGTACACATCATTTTCAAAAAGCTTATAGTTCAATATTTTTCAATAAAAAGTGTTAATCTAGAAATTATTCCCTAAAATATGGGACAAGTGGCAACTCCTTAGGTTTAAACGTTAATTGATCAAGGGCCGATTTTTTGCGGAGGACACTGGGCTCCAGCCCAGGCAGGCAGAGCCAAAACATTCAGTGGGGTGGCCAGGGCGAGACCAGAGGTCACTTTGGGGTGGTACACTGATCTAAATATCAATATAGGGCATGTAGAAAATAAGGTCCCGTTTGGTAAATTTCGTCATCCGGCTCTCATTAGACAGGGCCAATGGGAAATTTTCGGAACTTCCCAGTACCCAGTCCAAGCTTTTCATGCAACCCCCCTTACATTAAGGTTATAAACATATATAATGAATGTATATTCATATGTAAATAAACCATCAGTTGCATATAGATGGCAGAATTGAAAAGAAACTTTTTAGTTATTACCTAATAAGTAGCAAATTGGGACTTATATTCCTGAGAGATTTTTATTGTTCCCTGTTCAATGAAAACTTACTGATAGTGTTACAATACTTGATACTTAAGTACTTTTTGATGCAAGTCATACCAAACTACACTGTTTCCACTGGCTGTCAGGTCTGTGCTCAGAATGTCAGCAACTGGATGGCCCCAGTGAACCACACCAGTGCAACTGCAAGTGGCAGCCCGCCAGTGGTGGTGACCAACACAGACAGCAGCGGTGGAGGTGCCAACCAGACCGCACCCAGTGGAGGGGGGGGCTCTCTGCAGTCTTTCAGCTTCAGCTGCCTTTGCCCTCTTGTCCTGACAGCAATCCGGCTGTTTTGTTCTTGAACCAGCCCCCCAAAAGAGATTGGACTGTAACACCGTGCTGCCGAGAAGTTAAACATCAAGTCATCGTGTTGTCATCTTGTCCAACTGGGGAGGGTGGGGATGCTACTTGGGTGGGAGAAAGAGAGATTATACCCATCGAAATTTAAACCAGCAACACTACTGAGCATCAGCCTTTAATTATTCTTACAACAGGTGGTTCCGAAGATATTCCTTTCGTGCCTCATCCCATGTAAGGCCCACTAATGAACAAATGGCTCTTTTTGAGCTGTTTTAATGACTCCCAGAATCAAGGTTTCTGTAGTAACTGGGAGGGCCAAGTCTCCACATACATAATGGAGGTATTAAATTTAAATGAAACATAGTTATAATGTGTGGCATGATTGTCTGCTTTAATCCACATCCACGTGGCTTTGAATCCTCATATGTCACATGGTGATGATGTGATTATTCAAATTGTGACCCGCCGATGGTTGTTTGTGCACCTGATTGACTACTTTTGACTGCACCTGGGTTTGGTCTTTTCTAATCAGTTTGGAATTCTGTTTCTGAAACAGAAATGATTATACACTTTGTAACTCCTGAGTATAATGAAATCCATTACTATACATTCCCTAACTGTTTGGTACAAATATGCAATGTTTAATAAATGTTTGTGGAAATATGAGCAGGCAGTAACTCATTTGATGTACAATGCATGTAACTACATTTCTGTTCTCAAACAATTCAATAGCCATCATTTGGGTATATGCATGCTTATATATAGATATATTATGCTTATATATTTTATATATTTTATATATATATAAAATCATGCATACACCTAATGCAAATTATGCTTCACATCCAGCACGATCGTCATCCCTCCAACTTCCCCTCCACTCACCATACTGATAGCCGATGATAAAATCCAGTCTTTCACCTCTCATCTACATATATTGAATGTGCTGCACTCAGTCAAGTTTGTTACTAAAACTATTTCCTAGACCAGTGGTGGCCAATCTTATCCGCAAAGGGCCGGTGTGTATGCAGGTTTTCACTGCAGCTCCCTAATTAGATTACTAATTAGAGGACTGATTGGCTGAAGAGTCCTTACACCTGGGTTTGAACAGCTGACCTAAAGGTTATCCCAAAAACCTGCATAAACACCAGCCCTTTGTGGATAAGATTGGCCACAACTGCCCTAGACTCTCTCCAGTCTGGCTTCAGAATAGGATAATGTTACTTCATTATTTCCATGAGGAAATCCTCTTTCGGTCTTCCCCATCATGCTCTTCATGAGACACACAGACATATATACTAGTGAGAGTAAGTTTGGGCGTGACAGCGCAAGGTCAGTCAGCATGCAGTGCCACTTGAGCTGGGAATTCAGGGCCTTGTTCAAGGACGTTCCAATTACAGGCACAGAGACTTAGCCTGAGATTGCCCTCCTGATTGGGGTTTATGCTCTGTGAGCCACCAAACCTGCATCTTTATCATCTGTCCTGATGTTGCTGTAGTATTCCATAGCTTTTGGCACAGTGAACCACCAGACTTTACCAGCTGCTTTCTCTCAACTTACCTGAAATGGTTGGACTCTTTTTTATCTGCCAAATCATGCCAAGTGTCTTGGGGAGCAGAGGTATCTGAGCCACATCAGAAAAATTACAGGTGTCCCCCAAGGCTTAGTCCTTGGTCCCCTTCTCTTATCGCTTTAGATAACTTCTCCTAGACCAGTCATCTAGTTACATGTCTTCCCCTACCTGTGCAATGTTAATGATGCAGAGATATCCCTGCCATCCAAACCATCCTCCACAACATCGCTGTACAACTTAGTTCACCAACATTGTCTCCATCAAGGTCCTCCAGGAACCAAGACATAATGACAGATGACCAGCTATCTTTTATTGACCACATAGTAGCAGGCCTTATTTGTTTGAATATGCAGCCCAGCTGCTAGTCCAAGCACTTATCATCAACAACCTAGATTACTGCAGCTCTTTACTGACAGGGCTGCATGCTTGTGCTGTCAAACCATATGACTCAAAATACAGCAGCACTCACAGTACTTCATCAGCCAAACTGCTCTTAAGTTACACCCTTACTTGTCTCTCTTCATTAGTTCAAATCAAGTCCAGTCAAGTCAATTGGGCGTAATTGTCATACTCTCTATTTACAGGTAGAGTAGCACGAAACATGGACCACAGTGTGTCATTTAAAGGGAGGGATTCACAAGTTCAAAAGTGCAAAAACACAGGATAGTACAAAACAAGGGAGCTGGACCAAAGCTTGTATATACATAGGGTAGTAATGCATGTAAACAACGTCAATAAATAATGTACCAGCACAGAGAGTGGAATAACTATAGTGGCATTTGACTGATAATAATAAAAAAAACATGTAAAACTGCTGCAAATAGTGCATACAACATAAGAAAAAATCAAAGAGGCTGGTGTCAGGTGTCCCGACAGCCTCAAGGAAGGGACTGGCTGGCTGGGAACTGTGGGAGGGGAACCATTGCAGGGGCAGTGTTTGAGGAAGACATCTTTAATGCAGAGGAGACAGGTTCAGTATATTTTTTTCAACTTTCTGCATTATATTCTGCTGGGAATTGCAGAGTCTCAAATTGCAATTCCCAGCAGAATATAATACAGAAAGTTGAAAAAAATATACTGAACCTGTCCCCTCTGCATTAAACCTGGCTTTCAGGCATACTAACAGGACAGCAGCCATTTTTTGCCAAAATGACCATGGAGACCTGCACCCCATGTCATCCTCTTTGAGCACCTAGGCAATACTGCCTGGAGATCGTTCCACCATCTGGCACGTTACTTGTGTGGTTCCTCGATGGTGGAAAGTGCTTCCAAACTGCAACAAGTTGAAATAAATGCAAATGTAAAACATAAATACCACTGAGTACTCTGAATACTTGGTTATGCCTTTTGAGTTCTCGTGTTGCCTTTAACGCCTTTGTATGTGTCCGTACTGACATTCTTCCTTTCTTCTCATTGTCTATTCATGATCAACATACTGATGCATTGCCTGGATAAGGAAACCCCCATCAGACAGGTGTGTCTGGTTCTAAGGCAACTACACAAGAACATGTCTGAAAGTGCAAAGTCTATGTCGCAACAACCTCATTCTTTGAATACATTCTGTTACATCACGGATACAGACAAAAGATACATGCATTTAAATTCCAGCAGTATTAGCAGAGATTGCTGTCATGTAAATGTAAACTATTAGGATGTTAACAGGTGAGACCAAACATTGCTTTGATTCTAAGTTCTTTGTGTGGACATTGAATCATGATTTTAACTCATTCAGGACAGGAGGCTCTGGACTGGGGTTGTCTCGGACTAGATTGTGACATACTTGTGTATTTGAGGTGTTCAAGTGTGTGTTTTAGGCTCATGTTAAGCATTTAAATTGGTCTGTGGACCTGGGCTCTTGGATTTAGCTTACTGAAGCCACAGGCTGGAGATAAATATTTAGTTCTGGTGACCCCCTTCCTGGAGATTGCAGACAAGCTCAGCTTGGCTTTGGAGTGTTGCAAGTTGACTTTAGAAGATTTTCATTCTAGGTCAGGGTCAGGTTTCCTCATGGCTCTCCACAGACTCCAGGGAAGAAGGAAGGCCAAGCTGTCTTTGAAGCCATATTGGAGTGCGCCAAGCAGACAATGGATGCACATGAATAGATTTTTCCTGTGAGTATTTTGTGTAACTGTTAACAGGCAGGTGATGTGATGGTATAACATCCTGACTGAGCCAATGAGCCACGGAGAGGCTGCTGATGCAGCATGCTAATGAATAAAAAATGGTGTGAACACCTCTGTGCGAGGTTCTGCCTAGCTGAACAGGTCCATTGTTCTCGCTGCCCTCTAGGAACATGAGTCACCCCAGACAGCCTCCATGTCATAATGGAGAGAGCAGCCACTTAGGGCCCTCTGGTGGTTTAGATTTGTACTGCATCACCTATGGCATTGACTGCAGTATGGAAGAGAGAAAAATACTAATAATTTAAATTTTAGATGCTTTACACTGCTTGGGATAGACTCATGGCTTACCAGACAATGCTTAGTGGTTGAATGGATGTATGTAAGATGTGGGATGAAGAACTATCTCTAGCACTTCCATTTCTTGGGAAATTCTCCTGTATCTCAGCTTCTTAGGCATTGATGAGTCTGATTCAGAGCAGAAGATGCAAAGGCTGTGACAATCTCAGCACTGAGTTTGTTTACTTTTTAATTTGGGAACCTCTGGTTATTCTGTCGTAATACATCGCATACAAACAGTGAGGAGTTACAGTGCTGCCCACTGACCAAACCTTTATACTCCCAGGTGAGAGTATGATGCCCACTGGCCCTATATTTCTGGACCGGTTATTCAAAGAGAGGGAGCAGGGTCAGAAACAGTGTGATTTTGAAACCACAGAGGGTTGGTTCTGGCCTGCAAGACTCTCATGAGACTGCTAGAGTTCGGAACGCCGACTGACTGCCTTATCCTGTTACAGGACTTTAATAACAGAGTGACCTGTGTCCCCTGAAAGCAGGAACACGTTTCATAACTCTTTCAAACAAGGTAGTAAACTTCTTGATGGAGCTCAGAATGATGTTAATTTATTTATTCATTACTGGCTTTCTTGTCTCATGTCTAAGGCCATATCTTCTTAGGTAAGTACTATTTAATTTCAATGTGTGCCTGCATATTTTGAAATGACAATGAGGTTTGACTTTACTTGACTTTGGACAGTTGGTCCAGACTGGGGTTGCTTTCTTCAGTTGATAAATGGACCTACCTTGCACCATGACAGCCACGTGGTGGATGCAGAAGTTTAGCACTGTAAGTGGATGTGAATCAATGACCCACCGGGGTAAGACTCCGGGTCCTTGACCAGGCCTAAAGAAGACCTTTCCTTCCATTGCTCCACACCTGGAACCTGTCAGACCAGCTCTGCCAGCTTTCTCTTAAGGCAGAATCCCTGTATGTGGCATAACTCTCCTTGACTTAAAAAAACATTAAAATGTGAACCAGCAGTTAAACCAACAACTGTATAAAGAACGGCGATAGCACTTGCTTACTTAATCCTGCTGTTTTAAATATGTAATGTTTTTTAAACTTTTGTGCGGGGTTAGGGAAATCGCTCCATATAAAATATATTTTGCACATATTTCATTTTCAAATATGTGACATTTTGCAGTGGCATTTCAGTTGGTGTGAGGCTGCTGGGAGCAGTGTGAACACTGTCACCTAGTTTGGAACCTCATTTTGGAACAAATACCTAGAAAACGGCATAATTTGTGGGTTTGTGAAAACCAGTGGTAGTGAATTGATGTGTCCGTTCTTTGTTTAAGATTAGTCTGAGTGGGCAGGTTTTGGCATTCTTGCTTGGTGATCTGTGATCCCCCACAATCCCTGGCATCACTGCCTAATCCAAATCCTTTGTCTGTGCTTTGTACCCGTATACCACCCAGCTGCCATTCTGCCTCTGTCACTATTATGGTTTTCATACCAGTTCCTGCAAGCCCTCTGCATTCAGTGTTAATCAAGCACATGACAATTGGAATGGTGTTTGTAGTCCAGACTCATCACTTTTCTGCATTTTGGTAATGCGTGTGATGATGTTACAGTACACAGCTGTTACAATCTTTATGCCCTTAATAATTAATAATGAAGAGAAAGAATCCACATGTGTATATCCAGCAGCTTCATATATTTAATCTTCAAATGCATGCGATGTTAATAAAAGTTTAGACATCCATATATACAAAAACAGAATTTTTTAGAAACCTCACTGTACCTGTTGCCAAGATAACCATGGATTTGGCTTGAAAATGGCATATATTAATGAAGAGGAAACAAATAGCCATGCATTTTTGATGTGCTATTTGCCTCACTTAACATAATTTTGAATAAAAGTATATGCTAGATAGGAAATTCCCCATTTATATTTACTTTAAGTGAAACATGTCCATATATAGTCAGCTATTTTTTCTAAATTGTACTCTAGGATTCACCACTGAGCTGCAACACCTTTGGGGTCCAAGCTGGGTACACAACAAAGTCAGTGGATTAAATACATATACATATTTTTTTTCATGATATCATAAGATCTCCAAAGACCATCTTTGATTTTTCTTATTTTCATCAAAAGTGTTTAGAATCACTTGAGCTTTATCATACTGTTGTCCTCCTATAAGAAAAACAAATGTCCATAATTAAAGTTAATAATACTTGGATGAAGTCTGCACTGAACCTTTCTGATCATATGTCAACAGTCCCCAATGATAAAGCAATGCTTTGGTGGTGACGCAGTATTCGCTTATTGGCAAAATTACCACATAAAATAGGATGCTGCCACATGGTGGCGCTCATTAGTAAAACTAGTATGCGAAACAGGATCCTGCCACATGGTGGCGCTCATCAACATGTGCAATACATGCCTGCTTAGCCATATTCAGAAACAGCTTCTATCACAGAACTCTTGCCATGTTGGATTCCACCTGCAGCCTCTAGCCCCGCCGGCTACACCTGCACACTATCTCCCCCTGCCCCCTGCTGAGCTGCTGCGACTGATTGACTGACCTTTTTATTTTACATAACTATCATTGCACTTTGCATTCACAATGCAAAAGTATTTCACTTACAGTATATATGCCATGTGTGGCTAAGCTGTTCATTCATAATTGCATGTGATTCATAAATATACAGGTGCTCCTTGACTTAAGATGAGGTAACATTCCAGTAAGCTCATAAGTAAAAAAAGTATCGATAGTCAAATATGAATATGATAGGATAAATAAATTACCAAATAACTACTGTAACTGAATAAGTAAATAAATGACTACTGTAATAAACTAAATGCCAGTAATCGGAAAGTCAGTTCAAAAGAATACATAGGTACAGAGTTTATACTTTACACTTTAAAAGAATACTTTATAGGTATACACACACACACAC
This sequence comes from Brevimyrus niger, assembly GCA_015164015.2. Classification (NCBI taxonomy): domain Eukaryota; kingdom Metazoa; phylum Chordata; class Actinopteri; order Osteoglossiformes; family Mormyridae; genus Brevimyrus; species Brevimyrus niger. The sequence continues at coordinate 18,021,451 of JAABNY020000038.1, forward strand.
ACACACACACACTGCATGATGCGTTTTAAACACTATGAAATGTTCATGCTGCCGATTGCTGCAGAGACTGCAAAGCATGGCTGCCATCACCCAGAATCACTGGAAAGTATCTTATGCCATATTGCTTCAAATTCAAATTCATATTCAAAGTTTGATGGCTACTGTATGTGCATCTCACAACTGTAAAGCCTGAATACCATAAATCAAACCATCGTACAGCAAGGAGCATCTGTATATGCCATATTATAGTTTTTAGGAGTATTTATATTACACCATGTTTGATTGTTGTGTGGTTTATGTAAATATTTATGCATGTACAAATATATGAAAGTGATTTATGTCATGATGGAAGCTGTTGCTAAATTTCATTGTACATGTGTATCCCAAAGGCACAATGACACATAAAAATCACTGATCCTTAAATAATATCCCCAAGCCTACATTTCACCAGCCAGAATCAGGATTTGACTGAGACATGGCTTGCCTCACTCACAATGAATATACCTTCTGTACTGACCTTTGACCTCTAGCACCAAATCTGGTCTCATGTGGCAATGGACAAGCCCGTCTGCAGTAACAGTCCAGAAATGGCTGTCCTTCCCAGGCTGTGGGGAGATGCTGAGCCGGCTTCCAGCCATGACCATGCCTCCAGAAGTCTCCAAGCAACAGTTTTCAGCTACCTGCATCATGCAGAGAGATTTGCAAGTCATATGGGACCACAGCTCTACTATGATATTATGTCCTAAGTCTAACAATATATCTTGTTACCATTAAATCTGTACCTTGCAGAACAGCAGGCCATACTGATAGGCCCAGATCTGCTCAGCCCCATTTGTGTCCTCTGTCGCCTGAACTCGCATCAGTGTAATGTCATCCAGTGATCCAGTGAGTGACATTAATAACCCAGTTTCCTTATTCAGCAGACGAATGTACACCGATTTCTGAATTGATGGAAGACACACAGGTGAAATATACCCATCTTGGAAGCGAAAATGAACATGCATAAGTGCAGTACACCTGTCTTTGAAGAGGCAAAAAAATGCATAGGTGCAGTACACCTGTCTTTGAAAAGGCAATAAACATGACTTGTGTTTGTGTTAATCCCACTGGGTTGGTACCTGGATCAGTGGACGCAATGACCCGATTTGTCGCCAGCTGCTGAACTTGTACCAATCTGCTACTTCGCCAGGCCTCAGAAGAAGCTGACGACCGCGGAAGCTAATTCCCTCATACAAGACCCACCTGAGAACCAAAGAGGAGAATGTGCAGGGTGGATACATGTCGCTCTCCCCTTGGTCAGCCATAAAGGCCTCTCTGAGTACTATTTACTGCAAACATCAAAAATGGATTTAGGCTTAGTCAGGGAGTTTATAGCCACTTGCTGCTTAGCTAGCTGACAGGTTTAAATAGCCCAAAAACTGCCTTTTCAGCAATCAGGCAGGTGTCCTATGCTCTGTATGCATGTACAGTACTCACAGTCCCCCACCCACAAGCACGGACTGGACCCAGGTGTCACAGCCATTCATCTGGAGGTTCACAGTTCCGTAATTGAGAACCACCTTCCTGCCCCTGAATCCAGGTTTGGTGAAGAGGGTGATGGAGGGGACAGAAAATTCCTAATTAAGAGAGAATAGAAGGCATTCTTATTGTTTACATCAACAGAACCTGAAATTAGTCCTAATCTCAATGACAACTTCCTTTATTAACAGTTTCGTCATTTTTACTGAATACCTTTTAGAATTTGCATTAAACAGCATTTAAGTGAGGATTAACTTAACATGCCTAAAATTGGATTCAGTTAAAGTAAAAGTGATTAAATGTCATTGTTGATACACCACAGCACACAACAACAAAATGTGTCCTCTGCATTTAACCCCTGCAGCGTTTGGCGGCAGCACCTTGCTTAGGGTACCTCAGTCGTACATTGCTGGTCAGGAATTCAAACCAGCACCATTCAATCACAAGTCCTCTTCCCTAACCATTAGGCCACCTACTGTAAAGTCCACGGCTTATGAAACCTTAGGCTACGTTCACACCGCAGGCCTTAATGCTCAATTCTGATTTCCTGCTCAGATCGGATTTTTCTGTTTGCCTGTTCACATTACTCTTTTTAATGTGGGCAATATCAGATTTCAATGTGAACGGTTCACTATATTGAACTGGTCCGCATGCGCACAAAACAACGAAGACGTCACTTTATTGATTCGAAAACTGCCCAGTTACAATATGCGCCTTCCAGCTTTGCCTGAACAGATAAGAACATAAGAACATAAGAAATTTACAAACGAGAGGAGGCCATTCGATCCATCAAGCTCGTTTGGGGAGAACTTAACTAATAGCTCAGAGTTGTTAAAATCTTATCTAGCTCTGATTTAAAGGA
>JAABNY020000038.1:18027084-18029584 GCA_015164015.2 Brevimyrus niger
TCTGGGTTTCCATAGAGCCCCTTCTCAAGCACATACATGTCCCCAGAAAAACCTGGTTCCGCAAATGCCCCCCAGCTTCAGAGATAACAAGGGGGGGGGAGCGTGGGGGTGGGGGTGGTGTCAATGTCTTGTCAAATACACCCAAAAGATAATCACTTACTTACAGGCTGGCAAATAATTGCTTTGGTTCCCACAAGATCCTTGAACGAGGGAGTTTATACCCATTTAAGGACTAGATAAGAAGTCAACAAAACAAGGAGCTGAGATTAGAGAAGGTTGTGGGTGTGTTGTCATATATGGAAAACTAAGAGGGGATATAAAATGCAAAAGGAGGGTCCCAGTGGGTGAAGTCTCTGTGCTCGGCATCGGAAGGTCACAGCTTTGAGCCCAGCTTTTGCAAAATACGCATGTCACATGTTTAGGAGCCCTTGAGCACGGCCCTTAACCATCAACTTGATGGGCATTATGGCAGATGACTGCCCCTTGCTGCCAAGCTTCGCTCTCAGCTACATGCGTGTCCTGGAAGGCAAGATGGTAGTCGGCAGAAAGAGACTTCCCCATGGGGATCATTATAATTTCAATAGAAAGTCAGGAATGGCCTGCTTTCATACAGGTGAAAGAGTAACATCAGAGAAAGGTAATGACTCCCACTTAGCCGCACCCTAACGTCTGCGGCCTGGGACCCTGGGTGTGGGATAGGTCACAATTATTGGGGAAAAAAAACTATTAAGGCGGTAGAAAAAAGGGGCATGTTCAGATTTGTTCATGTGGGCTTGGCTACCCTACAGCTGCCCGTGTTTCACTGTACAAAGGGGAAGGTCAGCTTAAGCACATCCACGATACACATGTTGTACTGATTGCCAGCAGACAGCATCACTACACAACAGCTAATTCCACGGTCTTGCAAAAGGCATGTGATACATTAACAAGTTGTGAGAGAGCAAAACAAAGAGGGCAACACAGAAGGGAAAGAAACGAAGAAGTTGAGAGGTAGCCCTGGAGAACAGCAATGAGTACAGTGCACTCTTCCACTGCAATCAGCATGATGTTCACTTACACGCCCCCAAGCACCTCAATGGACTGTGTCTTCACTCCATAACCCATTTCCTTAAGGTTGCTGATGGGCTCAAAAAGATCCGCATTGATTCCTTGATCACAGTCTGTCTCGCTGTACATCTTTACACATGGGGACAGGAAGTCCTGTAGTAGAAAACAAAATGTGTCTGATGTGAGCACTCAGACCCTAGACACGTTCTTCGGGTCTGTTTTTATTCCAGTACACAATAAACCCTGTACTGCAAGAGATAGTGCTGAATATTCTCAAATTCCAGCGCCACATATAAGAATTGTCTGCTTGTAATCCTAATTTGTGGAGCAAACCTGTAAAAACTTAATATTTAAGTAGCACATCAGGGCTTGCAAAGTACTTAAAGCTATATAATCATCCAGTGTGCAGAGATAGTAACACAATGAGGATTTGGGTGTGTGGCCCAGCAGTTCATGGCTGTATGCTCGTGTCTGTAAGGTTGTGAATTCAAGCCCTGCGGCAAGCAGAGTAATCATATCCGTACTGGGCCTTGAGCAAGGGCCTTAACCCCAACTGCTCTCAGAGTGCTGGCAGACCCTGCTCCAAGATCTGCACTTAATAACTAATAAGTAAATCTACTGCTGAGTTACTATACTGATTTAGGGACAATTTCAAACAATAGAATTACATGTATTAACAACAGAGTTCTGGCAAAGGTGTTGTACATGCAGTGAATGGAATCAAGGTTGTTCCAGGGGGTAAGTGAACTAAGTAATTGCTTTGGGCCCAGTGGCCACCATCCGATCAGGCTGTCAGGAGGGGAAGATGACAAATGACAACTAAGTTAATAAACTTTTGCTTAGGGCCCCAAAAAGGGCTGGACCAGCCCTGAATGGGATGTATAGCCAGTTGCAGTTATTTTGAAGGTAATGACCTGTATTGGACCACGTTAAGACTGGCGCGTACTTACAGCTATCACAGGTCGGATGGAAAGGAGCTGCTCTCCAGTGCCTCCCCAGTCAGTCCAGTCCACATACTCTCCCTCTTCCAGGATGTGCTGCCTGCCCTCAAATCCAGGCTCCTCATAACCAACCCAGCTATACAACAAACATGCCAGGGAAATGAGGAAAGCATAGATTAGAGAACCATTCTAAAGCTGTTACATATATTCAAACACATTAAAACATTGTACAGCAGACCCATCAGAGCTGATGGAGGATTAATGGAGCATGACTTACAGTCCTCCAAGAATTTTCACTGAGCCTACAGCTTTTATCTTGCTGCCATGGGAGACTGAGCTCTTAGCCTTTCCATGAAATCTTTTCCCTGCTTTCTCTCCAAAACAGAAAACATTCTCTTCCAGCTCCATGAAAGGTCCTTCAAAGCCTGCCTTCTCATACACCAGGGCCTGAAGGAGCACAGGAACAACTGAGCGATCGGTATAAAATAGCCATAAAACCCATTTACCTGAAA
>JAABNY020000038.1:18032084-18041116 GCA_015164015.2 Brevimyrus niger
TACTGTAGTAGTTCATTACAGTTATTGTATGACTTGCTATAGAGTGGCTGAGTGTCTTTCAGTTGTCCTTCATTTCTACACTACTTGCTGCACTGAACAGTGCTTCATCTGGGAGCTGTTGTCTTACTCAATTAAAATGCATAATCACAACACAGGTTTGGCATAAGAAAACAATAATAAAAATGTTGTGTAAAGTGACTAATTGAGCAGGCATTCCAGGGAGAGGCAAAACATAGCAACACCACCGGAGGGAAACCACTCAGGCTGTGAGATGCATCTCTGAGTCACCCTCACCCTCTTGCACAGTCATTTTTTGATCTACATCAACAACAATCTTGCACTGTCATTCCACACGAGAAGGACTAACATAATACATTAGGGCTCGCCCATTTTTAAAATGCATTCCAGAGTAAAAAAATTAAAAATCTGCCAACAAACATGTTGAAGTTGAATTGAAGCCTAATTTGTCACCTGAAAATTAGAAGACAGAAACACGCACTGCTAAAAGTATGTTTGATATTGATGTCTCTGGCAGTCAGAAATCCAAAATAGTCCAGTAACATACAAACTTACATGCCAGAATGAACTGTTATGGATGCTATGCTTGGTTGGATCCTGAGAGCGCAGATATCAGGGGTGTTGTCAAAATAGGATGACGGCCTCCCATGACCTGCAGGCTCTGAGAATAGGTCAATGTGTGCTGGCCTGTAATCCTGAAGAGCCAGAAAAACACAGTAAAGCACTGCTGGCCTTCAGCTGATACAGGCTTGGTGATGAAATTGTCATGCTTAAAAGCCTCATTTGGTCTGACAGTAAATTTTCTGCAAGAAAACACCAAGCAAGGCCAAATGCAATCCCTGACATAGACTGGAGGGGTCTGATTACAAAAGCCAGGGGGAAGAAAAATAATTACATATAACCTGCAAATGATTAATCTCACAACAGGGATGGGCAAAGAGAAACAAGAAAGAGATCTGGGGCTGAGGTCAGAGCTCACCCTGATAACCAACTGGATTGAACCAATGACAGGGGGGACTGGAGGCGACTGCAGACATGATGCATGGGACGCCCCTTCTTCGGCCCACAGGTAAAGCAACTCAATAGGCTCCTCCTCCAGGGCGATTGAGCGCCCCCCAAAGCCAGGCTTCTCATACAACATCCAGCTACAAAAAAGGGAACCTGGTGATTTCAGCAACAAAGAAGCCAGCACTGAACCTTTAAAAAACACTAAGAATTACAAATTATACTGATTCACTGAAAAGTGCTTATGAGGATACACTGAAATTTGTAAGAGAAATGCGTGAGATTAATGTTCAGAGCCCCTGACTGGTAACAACAATCTTTCTGACTCACCATCCTCTGACCACTCTGACAGAAATGACTGATGACAGATTTAGTGATGAAGCATCCACCACGTCTCTAAAGATCTCAAATGATTTACCAGTGAAATGCGCTTTCTCATGAATGATAATCTATGGAGACAGAAAAAGGAAATATCTGAGGATTTAACATCACTAGATATCATGCTACATTCTTGCAACTATCCTAAAGCATGCCTTAGACTAAAGCTTTGGACCAGAGGTGGAAATTTTAGGTTCAGAAAGTACAATTCCAGACCAAGATTTTGTTTCAAACAACCAGTTGAGCACAAAGAGTGACATTCACAGAATACTCAGCTTTTTGGTTGAAACAAAATCTTGGATTTGTACTTTCTGAACCTGAACTTTCCAACTCCTATTTTGACCTGTTTTCTATTTATATGAAGCACTGGATTACAATGGTAGATGTACAGCATGTGCACAGCACACATGCTCTGTTATTAGATATGTGATATAACCCAAAAAAGACCTGTGCACATTACCACCAAAATAGTATATACATAAAATGACCTATGCACATTACCACCACCTTACCATGTCCCGTGCATATTACCACCACAGCAGTATATACACAAAAAGACCTGTGCACATTACCTCCACCTTACCATGTCCACAAAAAGACCTGCATACATTACCACCACCATGTCCACAAAAAGACCTGTGCACATTACCAGCACAGTAGTACACACAAAAAGGAATGCACATTACCTCCACCTTATGCAATGTGCACATTGCATTACTACTTCCACAAGAAGCCTGCATAACGGGCAGGACGTTAAGCTCACCCACTTGTCTGAAATGAGCATTTTCGATGAAGGGAGAGCAACAAAAAAAAACACTAGTCTGCTGATTAATGAAAAAACTCATATCAGACTTTTTTTTACTGAACTAGCACGACAAACTCTTAAGACCTCTCCCTGTATACACTACCACCTTCCCAAAAGTGCACTTTTGCCACCATCGAAAGTTCAAATCCTCATTCTATATTTTATAAATCCATGTTACCTACCTTTCCGGGACGTTTGTGGAATTTGTCTACAGCTGTCATCTGTAATAGAAACAGTGAGCATTTTCTTCAGCATATTGCTGAAAGTGAAACATGGTGAGGTACTGTACAGTGACAACGTCATCACTGAGCTTAAATAATGAATCATTTAAACAAGTAAGGAAAGAAACAACACCGACTAAAACCAACCGAGCCACACTAAGCTTTTGTAAAAGCCTTAATGGTCTCAAAGAAGCATGGTCATTAGGAAGACTGTGTGGGTTAATGGTCTCACAGAAGCATGGTCACTAGGAAGACTGCATGAGTCAATGGTCTCACAGGAGCATGGTCACTAGGAAGACTGTGTGGGTTAATGGCTTTACAGAAGCATGGTCATTAGGGAGACTGCATGGGTTAATGGTCTCAGAAGTATGGTCACTAGGAAGACTGCATGGGTTAATGGCCTCACAAAAACATGGTCACTTGGAAGACTGCGTGCGTTAATGGCCTCACAGAAGTATAGTCACTAGGAAGTCACTATTCATACCAAAACTAAAACAAGGCTTCTGAATACAAAAGTGGTGCAATTTGTACAACAGACATTTATTTTCATATACCGACAGCTCTGAATGTAAAACCAGCTTAAGTAAATTATGTAAGTAAACTTCTTTAGTACGAATTAGTAGTATATTTTTGACTGAGGTGTTTTTGCTATATAAGGTATCTTGTAGGATATACAATCTGATTTGCATTAAATGTGACTTAATAAGGGATTGTGAAATGGATTACTTACGACAGTCAAGACCTGCCTGCATACCAGTATTCACATGGTTATACTTGGCTTTGCATTCATCTGTATGGTCCAACAAGCTAATCTGGAATAGTTGTGAATCATCATCATAAACTTAAATGGCAAACTGTAATACTCTGTCTGAACTTCATAAGCACATAGGCTATAATATGATACATAACCTGTGGATGTGTTATGTAGGTGTCAGGAAGGGTCTATCATAAACAACGGTTACCAGCTTGACAGGAGATAGACAGAAGCAAAACCTATGTACAAACCTCTGCCTCCAGGGGAAGATGCTTTGAAGGTTGTTCTGGAGGTTTGGGAGATGGAAATGCTGAGAGGCACTGGACTACCTCTGTCCCTGCAGTAGGCACAGTGGGCTGAATGGCTGCACTTGGCAGCGGAGTTACCATAGTCTGTGTTACTGAGATCAGTGGATCTGAAACCACGCCAGTCGAAACTGGGCTGCTCAGGGCAGAGTCCGTTTTACTTTTGGGCTTCTTTGTCCCGGAGGAGGAGTTCATAAGGCTAGAGAGTATACTGCTACTCCTCAGACGTGAGGACATTTTCTTAGGCTCCTGTTTCATCTCGTTTTCTTGCTCCTGATCGTCTTCTTCCTGATTGTTCTGAAGTAACTGGAAAAGCTTGCTGGTTCTATCTGTACTAACCTGTTTGGGCTTCAGGCTACTATATGCATCAGTGCTGTGTCGCTTAACAAACTCACCAGGACACAAATCCATCTTGGCTTTGTTCTTCCCCATTCCAAATTCAAAACCCATAGGATTAAAAAGCTTCTCAACATATTCTTCTTTAATCACAGGCAGGGTGAAAGGAAGCAGGGGTACCTTAGGCTGACCATGTTTCTTTAGGGGAAGAGAGAATGGGGAGCCCAACCTCTTAATGTTATCTATAAAGCCCTCAAACTCATTGGAGGTGCCCAAAAGATTGTATTCATTGATAGAAGAACTTAATGTTCCGCTGATGCCCTTCTGTGTCTTCTTAGTGAACTTCTGTTCCACATCCAACCAGCTGGACAGAGTGGCATGTTTGTCAGTGGAGACAGGCCACTTGTTCATCTGGAACTGCTGGAGAGTTGCTGATCTATTTTTAACAGCAGAAGCCGCCTCTGCATCATTGGGCAGGTCACTGACACAGGAGGTGCTCTCCCTGACTTCAATCTGGGAGTCAGACCGACTTCCTCCATTTACAATTGGAGTAACAGGAGGAGTTTCAGCCTTATTGCTTGACCCATATTCGACTGACAGTCCCAATTTGTTACTTTGGTCACTGCAGATAGTTGGTACAGAAGGAGTTCTTTCCTTTTCATTGTATCCCGAGTCCAGCTCTTGGACATTCTTTGTAACTCTGTATGGCTCATCCAGCAACTGTGGCCCTCTTGCCTCACACACCGTGCTCACTACACTGATAGCTTTAACAGACACATCGTTTTTTTGTGCATTACAATGCTGCTGGGGCCCATCGGGCTCAGCAACTTTGCTTTCAAAGATGTTGTCATTAACATGATTTAATTTCATGTCAGTGTGATAACTTTGACTAGTAGAATGTGTTGTGTCTAGTATTTTCTCAAGGGTTTTTTTATCCATGTGATTAGTGTCAGTTTGCAGCTTAGTTTCGGCAGGTTTCAAAGACTCTGCGACAGGCTTTATCAGCTCACCTCCTGCCTGTGAGTCCATTGCAGAGTTTGCCTTCTGTAATGATTCTTCAGTGTCCTTAGTAATTCTGTGTGTTGCACTTGAAGGGACTCTTGTGGCATCTTCCCGCATCCCATCCACAGCTTTGGGAAGTTCTCTCTGTTTCAATGGTTCCTGTGGTGACTGTACCTGTTTCTCTTCAAATGATTGGTGCATTACAGGAGCCCTATCCTTCAGGCTCAGCTCTGATATCTCCACTTCTGGAATCACAGTAGGGTTGGGGTCATAATTATTTTTAGTCTTAATATCCGGCCCATCAGCCACTGACCACTTTCCTTCTCCGCTCCTTTCTCCGTGAATAGCTGTAGGGTTATTCCCTTTTGATTGATAAGCAATATCATCCTGATTATTTTCGTTATTTGGCACTTGGCATACTGATGCACAAGGAGAAAAAACTAAATCTGTAAGTTCTGGGTTTTCCTCAGTATCACAAGATAACTCTGTCACCTCTGTGCAGACAAAGTTAGGCGAGTCTGTCTCAACAGCCACATTTTGATGCTGTAGATGTACAGGAATCATTTGAGCCACACCAGCAGTTTCAACTGCACTTTTTACATGTATGCTCTCTTCTTGCAAATTAGTATGAAGTTGATGATCTTTTTGAGTTTCCTGACCTGTTTGTTCCAAGATCTTATCTTCCATCTTATCTTCCAACATTTTCCCAGCAGGTTCAGATGGTACAAGTGCTGGTGACTGATCATCATGTGGCTGGGTGCCAGTTCTGCCACAGCTGATGTCTTTTTCTGAAGTTGGTACATCCACAAAAAAATGGTTTTCAGACTTCTTCTTGGGCTTAGATAACTTTGATCTTGAATGATCGGTAAGAGGTTTTATTAGATTGTCCTGTGTATTTATGACTATTGAGTCGGACTTCCGATGTGAGACCTCTTCATCACCCTGTATAGATGCTGGTAAAGGCAACTTAGATTCATTCAGTGGTGTGTGTAGGAAATCCTTTGCTTCCTTTGCTAGCATTCTCTCCACAGATTCATCCTGTGTTTCCTTTTTAAGAGATGCAGGTGATTCGTTCTCAGTCACTGACACTTCGCTTTCTATTTTCCCTTTAAGGTCCTTCACATCAGACTCTGAGGGTCTGCTGTTGGATTCCTCTTTGACTGTAGTGTTTCCTGATGGTGTTTTAGGTAACTCATCTTTTGGTATTAAGATGTTCTTATCATACTGAGCCCTTTTACTCTCCTTGCTAAAGGAGTTTGAGGATCCACCACTACTTGGTCTTATAAAGGTCTTTTTAGTTAGAACTTTCATGCTTTTGCCAGTTTCACAGCCTTTCTCCAGGCTAAGTTTAGAACTTGGGTTTATAGAGTTTTTTCCTTCCTTACTCTCTCCTTTATTTAGTTTGGTACGTTCCATGGTGACTGACACTTTTTGATTTTTCATAGCAGCTCCTGACTGTTGTCCAGGCATCGTCTTAGATTTGTTATCTTGACCTAAAGGAGCATCATACCCACCGCTTGATTTTAAGTGTGACATAGAGCTATCTTTCTGGGCATATTTATGGTATGGAGTGTGACGTATCCCCACATTACTTCTGTTTTCACTCCGGCATGTTTCTGTAAAGTCCCTTGCCCGTTCCTTCACACTCTTAGTGCTTAGTTTTGTAGGATACTTGGGGTCTTTGGTTCGGTCACTTCGTTCTGGCACTACCACTGATGCAGTGTGAGTGTCTGGAGCAGGAGTTCCATGCTCAAGCTCCTCACCGTTTTTGGAGTGAGGCTTGCATGCAGTCCTCACTGACAGTCTCCCCATTGGTCTGGGAGAATCCCTAATTTGCATGCCACAACTGGCCTTCTGGGCTTGACCTGTTGCCCGTCTCTCAAACAAACTAATTTTATCTGCAATTCTGTTTGCACGCTTTATGTTCAAGTTCACATTTTTCAGATCAGGAAGCCTGAATGAAAGAGGGAGTATGTTGTCATTCAGTTTATGTTTAACAAAAACCCATTTGTTCATATATCATAATACATTTCTATAAGAATTAATACATATGCATAAGTATGACAAATAGTCATCATCTTTAAAATAAGTCTCATCAATTATGCTGTTTTACTATTTTGATACTGATTATTATTTGATATGTCTGTGATTTAATGAGCATAAACTAATCTTTCCCTGACAAAAAATGACAAGTAGACAGTCGCCATCCATCTTACAACCACTCATCCAGTACAGAGTCATGAAGACATAATATCATTATAAGTATAAATTTTTTAAAAATGACTCTCCTAAAAATGACAGCTGACTTACGGTTGAGGCTCAGACTTCAAGGGAATCGTCTTTGCTGTGTCTGTGAAGCCTTTCTGTTGTTTACTCATCCCCACATGTGTGTTTCTCTCTGGACTCAGTGTTGAGCTCACGGCAACCTTCCTGGCAAGGAACTTCTCCCCAGTTGATCCCCTTGGGCTCTGGGGTTTGGTCTCTGCACCCTCTGTCTGCCATTCAAGCAGGTCTGGGCTCTCTGGAATAGGACTTTCAGAGACTGAGGAGCGAGGTGACTCCCCATCTGAAGGACTCACACACACGGGCATAGCAAAAACAGGGGACTCCTTGTCCAAGTCAGGCTTCACGCTGGCTTTCCCCAGCTTGGCTGAAGGGGATTTTGGTGGACTCCTTTCAGAAGGGCTGATTGCGTCCCCATGAGAATTCTTCCGTAACCTCCTCCCCCCTGAATTCCTTCTTCCCTTGGTTTTCTTCTCTGTCTCTTGTGTGTTGGTGGTCAGCTGGGTTTTTCCCAACCGGGAGGACTGAAAAGGCTCCAGAGTTGAGAAATATCTGGGAAACAACTCAGAACGGTGGGGTGTATGTCTGCCAAGCAGAGACAGATATCACTGTGGGAATAAAAGGCATTCAGGTTAGTTGCATCACCGGCCTCAAAAACCTGCTCTTCTCTCAAGAGACCTATCCCTGTGATCACACTCCCAGTACCAGAGGTTGTTAAGGGCTCGGCTTCCTCGTTTTCTCGCTGTTCAGGATTGTAAAGCGTCTGACATAAAAAGGGGGTGTGGTCCACACTGAGAAACTACTTGTTGCTTCTGGCAGGTAAAGGTCTAGCGAGGATCCAGCACTGCTTCTGTGCCTGACATACTGTAAGAAGACAGTGGTCTGTTAATTAGCAAAATGCATACATGCTTACGGCACTGCAAATGAGCAAAAACAGAGAGTAAAATTTCACAACGTGTGTTATAAAAAAGAATGCAAGAACATTTACGATAATGACAATGTGTAAATAATTTGCATGTTTCATTGTCATAAATTAAAATATCAAAGCAGAATAGTGTTATCATTTCAAAAACGCCATGTCTCTATATACTGTATACATATATATTTGTGTGTGTGTGCGTGCATGAGTTTACATACTACTCACTGAGTTTACTTAGTTTAAGAATACGCCGCTGAATACTCACCAAAATAGACCGTGGATCCCAATTTTTTTAATCCAGCATTATTATAAAAAGCGCAAATAAATTCCTATCGACCAACAGAATCATTTACCTTTTTTCGCACGTAACTCCAGTCTTCTCCAGTTAAAGAGGGATTGCCGACTACGCTAATGCTTCTCTGTCCTGCGCACAACAGCAGCCAGAAGCACATTGGACTGTATGAGGCTTCGTAAATAAATAATTAGTATGGAAAGGCGTCTCCACAATGACTGACGTCTAATGGTGACCAGCTGGATTACAATACTGATTTCCTATTCGAGAGTCTCAGTAAGTGCTTCGCTTCTTGATTACAGTAAACAAAGCGGAGAAAAAACTACGTGGGAGTGGCTCGCGGTTCAGATTATAGGTGAGATTTTACACCTAATGCCTGCAATGATAAAATTAATGTAATTTCTGATTTCCAATTAAATACGTAATTTGTTGCCTTCCAAGACCCAGGCGACCCGGCATAAGACAAGTGGGTGTAGAAAATGGACAGAAGCATGCAAGCGCGAATAATTATAAGAGCTATATTGGGGCAAATATGTAAAAGTTCGCCGGTGTTGCAGCCAAGTTATTTGTAGGACGACGTCACAAGTTAAAACATCTTCACGAATGGACCTGATTAGGTCCTCAAACATAACAGACGTTATTACACCTTTTTAACGCTTTAAACAGATGTCATGGGTTTCACACACACACACACACACACACGCACACTACGCT
>JAABNY020000038.1:18041143-18054093 GCA_015164015.2 Brevimyrus niger
ATATATATAAATGCTAGTTAATGTAAGATAACATGACAAAGCTGTACTGAACATAGAGTATCTGGATAAAGAACACCAACAACTATTTTTTACATGTTATGTGATTCGTTTGTTGAACTAAAATCTTACATTGGCTGAATGATACGTACATACTATTATTACTTATATTACATGTATCATATCTGTTGGAAGAGTATAGGTTATTGTAGTTTCTTGGGAAGGGAAGCTACTTTATCTTTAACAGGCAAATACAAGTAAAATCTTATTTATAATGCAAAGAAGATGGCAATTTGTACCAAGTGGATAACTCAGCTGTCGTTTACACATGATTACCGTACATTTATATGCAACACTCTTCTACCAGCAATTAAACACTGCTTCACTTTAGAAATTAAAAACATACATTACATTTTCAAACATAATATATCTGTGTAAATAGGTGCTGATCTGCCTACTTTCAGTTATAACGGTAAATGTTATTCAAGACATTCAAGACAACAGTATAGATATTTTTACCTTTACACCTAGATACCTGAATTGTATTTTAAAATCTTTTGGGCATTTCTGGCTTGTATTAGACTTTTGCCTTTCAGGATTAAAAGATGCTTTACTCTGATTGTTCTTTTCATTTATTAGTGGTATGTTTTGTATCCCGAAGCTGTAACAACTTATATCCAACGCAGTACTAGCATAACCACGTACCATAGCATAAGCAGCCCCTGGCCTTGTACTGTGCCGTTACAATGACAACACAGACTCACTCCAGAGGCTGTCTACATGCAGAACCGGTTCAACGCGCAAGGCTGGGGGGTTACATGCAAGCCAAAACGCTTCACATTTAGACAACAGCATTTTAGAAATTCTTTTGCATACAGGAGTGAGGTGGAGGCGGGGAGTCTGAGCGCCTGGCCCCTTTACCCTATTTACTGTGTTTCCCACCCTTTACTAACAAAATGCCCCCTTTACTGTATGTGTAAAATCTGGGCCATTTTTTAATGGATATTGCGAGACATCCTGAGGTAACATGAAAAACTCCTATTATTGGTCTGTTTTGCCAAATGTGTTGAGTATAGCATTACTATATTGGGTACGTAAAATATACTTTTCTTTTTCACATTATCAAGTTTTGCGATGCTTCATAAATTTCCCGGTTTGGCTAAATAGTAGCAGTATATATCTTCGTTCTCCTTTTACAATTTCCTTCCGCAGTCGCGCCTGCGGCAACCTGCGCTGAGTAACGTGAATTTGGAGAAGCAATGTTGTCTTTGGATTGATTACAGTATACAATGCTATTATAAATATAATTCCTGACTTAACCCAATAAAAACCCATTTATTAGGGGGGGAATTTCTCAGTTTAGGTTAACAACACCCCTGGCGCAATCAATGTTGTTCATTAAATTAATGTATATAAATAAGTTTATTGGTGGTGTGTGCAGTTTGTGTTGTGGCTGAGAAGCAGGCTGCTTCCGGGTTCAAAATTTCTAGGACAACAATACACAAGAATGAGGTCGGGCAGGAGATGCTGGGAATGACCGGAAACCAGCCAGGTAAAGGCCAGAAGTGACATTTTAATGCCAGAGACGACCAACAGGTTCTCATGGAGAGATGGAGGATAGAGATGGCTTTCATACTGAGTTTGTTTAAGTGCTTGGCGTTGCCTGAACTGTTGCCGCTTCCCCAGAAGACCACAGCGTAGAGAAGTATGTTGGTCACTATGGACTCAGGACATCCTCAGGAGCCTTGCCACATTTACGGTTATTTTCATCTAGCAGATGTTTCTGTCCAAAGTGACATAAAAGTGAGAAAAATATCACATCAATAACATACAGCTGTTGAGGAGTCCGCCAGGCATATCTGCATATAGGGCGAGCTTCCAATGAGTGCTCAGGTACACATGTGAGTAGCACAGAAGCATAAGTTACACAAAATATTTTAACAAAACAAGAACCTGTTCAGATTATTCTATGACCATAAGTGCAACATGGAGAACATTAATTAAAGGGAACATTCATCGCTATACACATATAAAAAGACCTGAGACTCCTCAGAAGAGGGTCTGCTCTGGCCTCGCTTGTACAGTGTGTCTTTGTTGTCTGCATGGTCCAGTCTGCTGTTAAAACGACCCCCATGTACCTGCAGTGCTCCAGTCGTAAAGGTGTTTTTTATGCTTAATTCATGAATTATGTCACGTAAAAATGCTTTATTGCGTTCTCTTGTTTACCAAGTGAATATATTTAACACACATAAATCTCATTTCTATTTATACATCTTTCATAGCTAAATAGTGTCTGTCACCTCCTATAATCATCCTCAATTGTATGCCACTAACCTTTGTTTGGTTTCAGGAATGAGGTAGTACTGGTGTGAAAGCAATGCATAAAGATACTGCTCCCCCTCTGGTCATTCCTTTGCATTACACTGGAGATGCTTTCAGCTAGTCACTGCAGGAAAGGTTTGAACAGAAAAACTCTGACTCTGAGTTGAGGGATAGAATTCAGAAATTATGTTTAAATTTGAATATTTAAAAGACATAGAATACAACACAGTGCTTTGGAACCTTCAGTGTATGCATGGTCTCCTGGCATTTTTAAATAGCTTACCCAACAAGGGTTATAGACAGGTCAGGTCAGGTAGAGGAGCATGCACTAGTACAAAGTATTGATGCCCCCACTATATGACAGCACAGGATCCTGCTTGGCAAACGCCCAGACCGATGCACAGTTGAGTCCCACACTCCACAAGTGCCCATCCATCTGTAGCAGCCAGGTGTTATGTGGGCGTCCCCTTGGCCCGCTCTAGCTGGCACTGGGAGCAGTGTTATCCCGCTGTCGCTGCTGCAATCCAGGCAATCTTGGATAACGAGTCCCATTTTCCATTCATTTGGGATGACACTCGTCTCCCAAATGGAAGCAATGATTGTCTGCAATGCCAAGAGGACAGCCTTACCAGCAGCCAGCAGAAGTTCACCCCTGGATACTACAGATCTCTGCAGCCCTCCCTTCCCTGTGCTGGTTCACCACCCTTGCAATCTCAGTGAGATTGGATGATTCACAACTAAACGAAGGATCAGCCCCAAGATCCGTGGACCTAGAGACGTCCAACATCCTAAAAGGACAGCTGCTCAAAGTAGCCATACCAGGGTCACTGCTGCACTGTCATTCTTAAGGACTGTTCCGTCATCATCCTGACTGCAATATTCCAAGGAACAGATTTGGCTGTGTGTGATGCTTTGATTCCTCGTGGGGAAGGTCGTGGGGTGCTAGACCACAGATGCTTGCTCACAGATTCCACTGACAAACGGAGCATGCACAGAGACAACTGATAATACACCCACAAAGTACCTTAATCTGAGACTCATAATATGCTTGTTGAAAGGAGTGACATCGGATACCATCGAGAGGAGCCAATCTGCCACAGCAACAGTAGCCATCAGAGTGACCAGACTAATAATAGGTTTACCCACCTACAGAGATCTAGCCACTCCCAGGTCTGCATACTTCAGAGAGTGCTGCCACTGAAATGTGGAGTTGGCAAAGTTCCCTCGATAGCAGAGGAGGATGATCATTATACTAAAAGAGACAAGATGTTCCAAGCACCTACCGGGACGGGCCTCTTCAAATCGGGGTCCAAATGCTGCTGTGCAGCAGGCACCACAACAGTTCTGATCCCGGGCAGGCCTGACTCCATTGGCTCCCCTGTGGTCTTGATGCCTCTGGGGATGGGGCCTCCGCGGGCTTTCCCAGAAACAGCAGAAAAGAGTCCTGCCCGCTGCCTCAGGGCTGCTGTGAAATGTTTTCAAGGATGACCGGAGAGTCAATCCTGCCATCCACCCCCAAATCGTTTCCCTGTACGTTGGAGGACCACTTGCAAGCCCCAATGCAGTTTAATGTCTTACTCTAGACAAAGATTTCAACTTACCAAATGAAAGTCAATCTGTAATTCAGTATGAAATTAAATACTGAATAACACAGCAAAAACACGCTGCTCTAACTTTAGGTTTGAAACAGGCGCGGAATGACCATTGGGAGATACAGGAATTTTCCTGGCGAGGCAGTCCTGTGGGGGTCAGTCGTTCTTCCTCAACCATGGGATTATATAGCCTATTCTATGATATATTATATGACCAACCAGTTGGTTGCAATCAGCAACAAGGACCCCCCCGTTCCCACACTGCCCCCAAGGTTGGTGGAAAATCCCCAAGCTGCTTCTTGCTGCCAGTCTGCGACTGGTTTGGAATGATTTTTTTTTCCTCTTTAAAGCTTCTTTTGTTTCTGTAGAAGTTTTCCCTTCATTGGCTAAGCTGCGTTTAAGTAAAGATAAGTCTCACATGCAACAGCAAGTGTTTGCCAGGTATAAATGATCAGTTATGTGTAAACACAAATCTATCGGTTTCCATTACAGATCTCTGGGTCAAGACCAATAGCTGTCTTAACACTGAGGAAAGTTATAACATGTGAAATGAGAGACGGGGTTCTTACAGTTTGCTGATAAGCCTAATGCATATAATACACCCTTTGTAAATATAGTAATTAGTCAAAATATAATCATCCTGAACCACCACATTTACTCAAAACTCCTTTTGTCTCCTTTGAAATGATTATTTTTGTATAGCAATAATGTCCCATGAATAATGTAAATCCAGTTGCCCTTGTTTTAAATATAGCACTATGCACAGAATTGCCATACATAACTGTATATTGTGATGCTGTGGTGGCTGTTTGTGGACATACAGTACCTATTCACACTAATTGTGTAAGAGATTGGCCTTGTAAACCAGTATATGTATCCATGTATTTCTGTTGTAAATAGTATGTGTCATACTGGTGTGATGTTCTATTGTAGAGCACGTGCGTTTTTAAGCATCACCCCTAAATGCAGCAAAAATTGTTGACCCCCTTTATTTGCTGCATCATTTCTTCCCCCAGACCAAAATGATGCATATCTGAGCCACTTGTAAGGGTGTTAACAAGGAGCTGTCGATAAATTCCACCATAAAATAAGTGTTTTCATTTTCTTCAATAAGACCCATTAGCTTGACTTAATATACTAATTCACAAATTCATTGCAGTTTTGCGAATTACTTTTTTCAACTCACCGCAAAAACCACCTTAACATAAAACCTTTTGTGGTATTTCAAGGTTTCTTTAAAATTCAAGTGTATCAATTAACAGTTCTTCTAAATGCCACTAATATTAGTGCCACCATAATTTGCAGATTCCAAACAAAGAGTTGGTCCCAAATTCCTTTGAGTTGTATCAAATAAGAGAGAGAGAAGTGTGACACAATGACGGAGAGATTTATTTTAAATTAAATTCAAGGAAACACAGCAGTAGTGCAGATGGATCAGCATAGCAGAACAGTCCACAAAAAACAGCAGGGCTGGGTCTGATCCAGGGGCCCCAAAGTAAAACAGAACAAAAGTTCAGATGGTACCTTTGATCCCCTTGGTCATATGACGCTCCCTTTCCTCATCGGTATATATCAATATCAGGATTTTACCACATCCCCACATGCAGCCATACGTTATTTACACGGTACGGTGATAGTTGCTGGACGACAGGGAGTTACTGTCCAGGAGAACTGGCTGGTCGCACAGCAGTAAGTCATCGTCCCCCAGAGCCGAGCTGTACTCCGAGTTCACAAAGTTGGGGATGTTGCAGTGAGTCAGGAAGCTTGTGTCCCGCTCGACCTTGCACTTCGCCTGGGCCGGCGGCAAACCACTGCAGGCACATTGTTTCGCTTCTCTCCACTGGCCATGGCCCTCAGCCGTCCTGCCTGTCTCCTCCTCATGAATAAAACAGTGGATGAGGGAATGAGATTCATCCAGCAGAGGCTGGGAGCAGGCCTTGTTGTCAGAGGCCTGTGGATGTCTAAAGTCCACCATGCAGCTGGATGGACGGCAATGCCTATCAAATGCATCCTGGTTCCTGTGGTGGAAACAAGCAAAGAACTGAGGGGGGAAGAAGCAATTTTCAGGCTACTGCATATTGTAAAAAGCAATTAGGCCATTAATCCCAATTGCTCCAGGGAGTGGCTGACATTACTTTTTCAATTCTAAATTACTTTTCATTAAAATGTGTACTAAATAAATGTAATATAAGATGAGATATTCTTGCAAAGTAATGTAACTGCCACTGGGTGGCGCTTGGTGACTATATGAAATGAGTGAGTGACTGAGCGACTGCCCAGGGTTGGTTACCACCTACGCTCATTTTTCCCAGGATAGACTTGGTCCCTCCATTATAAAATAAAAATGAAACTGATCTATCCTACTTTAGTAATGTATGTACCAGGGTTCTTCAGATCTGGACCTCGGTTCTAAATCCAGGCCTTGTTTTCAATTCTCCCAGTCAGTTAGTTTAATAATTACCGATTCTGATTGGGGGCGGCATGGTGGTGCAGTGGTTAGCACTGTTGCCTCACACCTCTGGGACCCGGGTTTGAGTTCTCCCTGTGCCGTCGTGGGGTTTCCTCCGGGTACTCCGGTTTCCCCCCGCAGTCGAAAGACATGCTGAGGCTAATTGGAGTTGCTAAATTAAGTGTGCATGTGTGAGTGACAGGTGTGTGTGTGAGTGTGCCCTGTGATAGGCTGGCCCCCTGTCCTGGGTTGTTCCCTGCCTCATGCCTGTTGCTTCCGGGATAGGCCTGGACCCCCTGCAACCCAGTAGGATAAGAGGATTGGAAAATGGATGGATGATTCTGATTGGCCACAGAGGCTTCACACCTGACTCACAGATAAAGGAAGGCTGGAAAATCAGCAGGGCTCGAACCTTGAGGACTGTGATTTGAATAGACCTGGTATATGCCTTTGCTGATTAGAATGCGTAATTACTCAATTTGTTTTTAAGGCAAGTCAACTGTGATCATAGCTTGAATAATGATGGAGAAGTCTTACTCTTGGTGCGGGGGTCCCGTCTTGGTGAGGAGAGTCAAGACAAAGAACATGAAGATGACAAAAAGAGCCAAGCCCACCCAGAAGCCGATCACAACTGAATCTGCAACAAAAGCATTGGCCATGTTAGTCTAAGTGCATCCTGTCTGCATCCAGATGACCACACAGACATGCTCAAACTCAGCAGGACAAAAATATGAAGGACTGTGAATGGCCAGTGTTATCCAGAAAAATCAGAACAGAGGTATGCCTCAGATATGAATGGTCTTACCCTATTATTAGCTGGAGCTCCAGGGAAGTGGACTGTGCAGGACCACAGTGGACTGCAACCACTGTGCAGGACCACAGGGAGTAAATACCAGAGGGGGAAAGGTGCCTGTGCAACAACCCCCAAGTTGTGCTAGGCGACTGCAACTCAAGGTCTGACTCCATGACACATGTAGGTGAATGCTGGGGGTTAAGGGCCTTGCTCAAGGGCCCACAGCTATGTGACTCTTCTGCCAAAGCCAGGTTTGAACAAGTGACTTCCTGATCAAAAGCACAAAGGGTTAGCCCACTGAAATACATACTGTTCCCAAAAGCACAAACTAAATAAGGTTTAATGTTAAGTCAAGTTACAGTCAGTCCTGCTGCAACATGACTGTGTTCCTGAAAAACCTCTAAAAAAAACCTTCACTAAAATCATGTACTAAAACACATATACCCAATGGGAAAAATTGCTTTAAGGAAAGCATCCGTCCGACCCCATCCTTTATGGCTCTACCCTGTCTGGCCAGCAGCCCTTATGTGTTGCCCTACTCTCTGGACTGCTGCATAGCTTAGGGGGGGTTCCGCAGCTGGCACAGACGCTATAACCCGGTATGCCTGGGATTGAGGCCAGCGTCACCTGTTTGGTTTGTTTATTCGTTTTTGTTTTTCCTAATGTTAATTTTCTTTATTAGTTTTCTTGTCCTAGGCTTTCTCTGCTTGTTTTCTTTTCTGTTCTGTTCCTGTCTGGTTCTGTTTAATAATCCTGGCATTCTGTTCCTAGTGTTTTATTCCCAGTTAATGTTTTTCAGTTTTTGGTATTTGTGAAGCTCCACATTTTCTGTGTTTAACTGTTGTTAGTTCCACCTGTTGCCAGTTTTCTTGTGGCAGTGCTTGTTGATTGTTCTGTTCTGTTGCCTGTTGTCATGCGCCCTGTGTTGATTAGTTAATTGATTATGTCTTACACCTGTCCCCTTGTTTGGCCCAGTTTTCGATATGTATTTAATTGACTGCCCTGCTCTGTTCTTCAGTGAGTCAGTGTGTTATGGGTCTGTGCTAATGTTGGTCTGCTTGATTTCCCTAGTGTTTAGTTAAGGTTTGGTAATATGTTAATTTTCGTGTTTTGGTTTTGACCCCTAGTGGTCCTGTTATTTTGAGTTTTTTCCCTAGTGGTCTTTGTTTAAATCGATAACCCCTTGTTTATCATCACCTTTTCCTGGCTGCTCTGTAACAAATGTAACTCCAAAAAAAAACTCCAAACTCCAAATGTAACTCTGTAACAAATGTAACTCATGCCAAAGAAATTGGATTAAATAATTTAAAAAAGTGATACCAGTGGCGGATGATGTATGCATTTTAAATAAGAAATAGTCATGCATTAATAAATGATATCATAGACATCTCCCATGATCTTATGAGTCTCACAAAATCTCCTTAGTAACCACCTCAACTGAATTTGCTGAATTAGCTTACTTGTTGATTGCCAAGGGTCAGGAGTAGTGAGTCAAAGCCACCATGCGTCTGGGCATGAACACAGTATACATGCAAAGGATTAGGAGAGGCAATGAAGACCACATTGCTCTGGAGAGTCTATGAAGAGCATATTTCAGATAGCACACACATGTTGAAATGACACTGATTCCATATCAGACAAGGTTGAAACAATGATGATCTTCAATCTTCTTTAACTTTATATCAACATTGAATCAAGGTTGTGCCACCATCAATTTTTCAATATTGAAAATCTGACCGAAAATAAATTTAGTTTCAACGTTGATAATTTAACACTGACCATAATTCAACACAATTAACTATAATTCAATGCTGAAACAATATCATGGTGCTATCTGGGATGTAAGTGAATCTGAAAAGGTCACTGTGTGTTTTTATATTATAATTTGTCTATTTATAGATTTTTACAATCTAAAACTTTGACCTGTGCAATACCTGACTATGCAAAAAGTTTGATTCTTTTAAGTTTAAAAACCAGTTTGACAGATTCACTGAAAAGAACTGGTTCAAAAGAACAATTTTTTTGAAGTCCTGGACATTGGTATTGTTGCCTTGGATAATTGTTTTTGCATGGTAGTAGGCTTTTCTTGCTAACACCACATCTTGTTGAAGTTCACATAGTGCTTTTCTTTACAACTGAAAACTGCGCAAATACAAAAGCGATTCCGCATTTGTGTGCTTTAGCTGGGTGTGGTCTGAGTGGGCGTGGTGTGAATGATTGCGGTCTCACTGAGTAGGTATCTGGCTGGGTGTAGTGTACGTGGGTGTGGTCTGGCTGAGCATCAGCTGCATGGAGTGTGACTGGTGGCAACTGTTACAGGATGGTTACAGAAAACCTCTAGCCTTATGGCACTGAAATACACAAACTAAAGAAACTTAAGTAACTTAATGACAAACATCTAAAATAGCTCAGCAGCTAGTCCATCACTCTGCAATTACATGTGGCCCCAAGTTTAAAGGGTTTTATTCTAAACGGGTAAAAACATCTGAAATGAATGACATAAATCACGTATACTTTTACCCGCAAAGAACCTTAAATAATCTCTATTCGACATTGATACACGAAGGATGGTACACAGATATGTGTGTGCTGCGGACAAAGACTCAAACAAGACCGATAACAACAACAATACGTACGTATAAAAATAAATAGTTACCACAAGACATACATCTGTGCGCTGTGAGGTTGTCGAATGACACTGGCTCATCATCGTCGTAATATTCATATTCCCACACGTAATGTGGACCGGAGCCTGGTTTGCTGGAATTCTGGAATTTTGGCATCTCGATCCCAGGGCTTTTTTGGACTAAAAAACTGGAGCAGATGAGTCTGGAGAAAAGATCGGTGTAGAGTGAAGACTAAGCAACGCCTCTGTTAAGTATGCAGTTGCGTCGTCCCAAAAGTCCTCTTTTTTATCTTCTACTTCCCCAGCTTACGTCACCAGATATATTACCGTTTCAGTCCCTAATATTCTTTACAAATATAATTTTTTCGTTACTTGCAATCACTATTATTTTCGCCTTCTTATCCATTCAAATGTTACTGCAAGTTGCCGAATAACACAGGCATCATCCTCACCGACGACTCCTCTAAAACTCCTGTGGGATTTCAAGCAGATTGCAAATTAATTTTATGAAATATAGATCTTTCTGCGTGTTTGTAATATAAATCCTGAAACGTATGGACAATTTGGTACCTGAAATCTGCAAACGATAAATCTATTATCTACATTAGCCCATATGCATATATCAAATATCCATATACCAAAAGACATATCGTCTCAAGTAGCCTACCTTTCTGAATACGTAACGATAAATAACTATTTAAGTCATATTTCATCCACATCGATTCAATTTACATTAGACATGCCTGATTATATTAATGTTAAAAACAGACATTATAATTTTTTTAAATGCCTCGACATTAATACGCCTCATTCCAAGCAGATGCTTTCGGGCTTTAGGATTTACCAGCTTAGAGGAACACTTTATTTCAGCGGCCTGTCCAAAAGACGCGAAGACTTCAGCACTGCTTCGTTTTCATCCGGCCTTTCATCATCCTCGGTTTTGAATGACGTATTTACTTCATCAGTAACACACGCGCGCGTGCGCGCGGGTGTTTTCGTTAATATTTTTGCGGGGACGGTGCATTATTTTCTATGGGAAAATCCTAATCCTTAACAATGACAATATTAAACCCAGCCCCAACCTTAACCATAGGTAACCAAACAAAATACAAGACTTCTGACATTTTAAGTTTTTTGATTGCAGTCACAGATTTTTATAAAATTGGGTTTCCCCTTGTGGGGACTGAAAAGGTGTCCTCACGATGAAAAAATAACAGATTTTTATCACATTTTGCGGATATTTGGCCCCCACAATATAATAAACACATGATACACACACACTGTCATGTTTTGATACGAAGGAGACTGGGGCAGGCAGGAGGGTTGGAACATTAAGTGGCTTATTGAGGACATGGGAACAGGGCAAACAAAAGACAGACCACATGGGGTCAAACAAAAGGCAAAGCACTGGAACATACAGTAGGGCAACATCAATGACCAGAGTGTGGAGTGCAGGGCTGAAAGACATTTTATAAAAGGCACATGTCGGAGCAGTCGGGTGGCACCTGGGGTGATCCACAAGAGGGCGATAAGGAGAGGTAACACCAAACAAGCAACATGTGTGACCCCTTAGATCCAGGCTAGGGAGAGAACAAGAGGAACAGGGATGCATGACATGAAACACACCACAAATGTGATATAAAACACTTTGGTTAGTTCAGAATTAAAGTGTAATTGAAATAAAAATAATAAATGTAATAGGTCTTGAATAAGACATAGAACGCTACTGAAATGGGTAGCGCTGGTGTCTCATCTCTGAGTTAGCGTAGGGCTGCTTAGCCTTGCTCCTGGGGATCCACTGCCCTGCAGAGCGTAGCTGCAGCCCGATAATAGATACAGATAATCAGACCCTTCTGTAGCATCTCAGTATTACAGCCAGCTTAGCTTCATCATAGCTACTGAGATGCCAAGGAAGGGCCTGATTATCTGTATCAGATGTTTTAAATTAGGGCTGGGCTCTGGACCCACATCACCCTCAACAACACAAACTGTAACTAAAGTGAAAAAGACAGATGAAATAATAGCAATGGAAAGGAAAGAAATACTAGGAAAATGGGTTCTGACTGATATACAGCCAGGAGCCAGCCGTGAAAACAGCTCAGCACTGGTCAGATGTGAGGTTTAATCTCCACTGAGCCATTGAGATGAGAACACACTGTGCATGTCGTTATTTAATTAGTGCCTGTGTATCACTGAAGGGAAGCAGACAACTCCTGCATACTGATGTTTATTTGTGAAAATGAGGATCCCTCATTTCATTGCCCAGGCAATTAGCACTTAAATTATGCTACAATACTTATTTTCAGGAGTAGCTGGGGATCTTGGACATCAGCGAGCAATCTACCTCACAGTTCTGGGCAAAGGAGACCTCGGTTTTATGGTGAAGACAGAGAAAGACAAAGGAGACAAAGACATGACACGGCTGGCAAGCTTATCAAAGTATTCAGTGAATGAAACTTACGTATGGAGAATATTCAGAAGTGATGGCCTTTATGTGCCCCATGCGGGACCCTGGACCAAGCCAAGCACATATATTTACCTCATCTTTCATGTGATGATTTGCATCAGTGTTTTTGATGCCCAACAGCCACTGGGTCAAATATCACCAGTTTTGACTCTCTGGATAACCATTCAGTAATAAATTATCACCCATCCATCTATCTTCTGTACCCGCTGGTCCTGATTAGCACTGCACCACTGCACCACCCATTTATTCAGAAATAAATATATATTTTTTGTATCATTTTAATTGTTAAATTTACAATACAGTATACTTCAGCTGAGCAATATGAAGGGTGGTACAATGGACAGCACAGCTTCAGGTTTTGGGATTCGAATCCCACCCACAATGTATGACTTTTCTCTTTAGCTGAAAAGTCTCAAAATAAGTCTCAACATCCAACCAACCTAATGTAAATATTCCCACAGTTATTCCTAACTGTCTCACCATCTATCACAGATAATGCCCAATTTCCAGTTACAGAGATCCAAACAGTCCATCACAGACACGATCAAGAAAATCCATTAGACAAACAACCCACCCATCTGTTACCAACACCACCCAAAACCAACATTCTACACAGAATAGAAATAGAAATCTCAATAAGATAGCCCGGCTGTGTCAGTGGGGATATTTTGTCCTAGGAGGGGTTGGGGGCGGGGGCGGGGGGG
>JAABNY020000038.1:18077147-18087475 GCA_015164015.2 Brevimyrus niger
TTGGGGCTGAGGGGAAAAGGAGGGGGGGGGGGGGGGGATAGTGGTGTCGAGGTTTCCCTCTTTTTTTTTTTTTTCCCCCCCCCCCCCCCCCCCCCCCACACACGCCAGCATGTTTTCATTCCAACCCACGCTGCTTTCTGCCACATTCATTATGAGCCTATTAAGGATCATATAGACCTGATTAAGGTAGGGTGGAATGAAAACATTCTCTGGTGGGGGTACATGGGGGGGGGGGGGGGGGGAGCTGTTGGAAGACCTGTCTTCTGAATGGGTTAAATTGGCATCTTTGGAAAAACATTCATGAACTGTGAAGGGTTTCCTTAGTTCATGTGCTGATTACAGATACACAGGAATTTCCTTTTGTGTCTGTGAGAGTCAGTGGGTCAGTTCTGATGATTCAGCAAACTAAATGACTGGTCACCAGTATTCACAGTGAGGCACCTTTGTTACCAGTGGCAACACAGCAAAACAGGACAATGAAAGACATTAAATGGTAAATAAATAACTCCCATGATGATACATTTTCAAACATAATGGAAAATAAATTGAACATGTTATTAGGAAATCAGTATCCCCTATAGCGATTCTTAGAATAATTACAGAGGAATATTTTGCTTTAGAAGAGTAAAAATTTCACAATAGTTACTCTGTATCCAGTACAGCATTAGAATGGTCTATCTCTTGTAATGAATACATTCTAGAAGCAGAGCAACCCCAACCCTAGCTTTGCCCTTAAAAACATGACATCTGTGGTTTGGGCAATATTAATATGTAACCACTTCTGACCACAGGGTCACAGTTAGTCTGAACACACAACTGTGTTATATAATTAGATACCATCTTTACACTGGGGGTAAGTGATATGAATGTAACAGTTGGTCATCGATCATTACTTCTCTCCTTATGTAATACGCTTAGGGCA
Source organism: Brevimyrus niger (assembly GCA_015164015.2). NCBI lineage: Eukaryota > Metazoa > Chordata > Actinopteri > Osteoglossiformes > Mormyridae > Brevimyrus > Brevimyrus niger. The sequence continues at coordinate 18,078,070 of JAABNY020000038.1, forward strand.
GTAAAGTGTTTTTAGCTTAAGATGTATTATATCCTGGACAGTGCAGTTGGGTTACTCTTCCAAGTAGATAAGGCTAATCAACAGTGTCAGGAGAGATACTGAACAGCATTACCGTGGCACCCAGTAGTCTAACCCTCTGACTTTTTCCAGTGTCATTTAACATTACAATGTTGAATCAATGTATCACATTTCCACCGCCTATGCATCAGTCAGCACACTTTACTGATAGCAGGATTACCTAGATTCAGCTGAGTAAACATTAGCAAGCAAGAACAGCTGTTACAATGGTGACTGATTCTTTATAGTAAAAAAAAAAAAAAACAAAACACGAAAATGCCTATTGTCTGCATACTACCTGTTTTTAATCTTTAAATGGCCTCAATGAAATATAAAATTCTGTTAGTTGGTTGTGTCTGAGTCATTAGTTTTCCAATGCTTGTAGCTGCTGGTACTGCTAACTGAATATCTGTGTTTGAATAGAAGAGCATTTTGTTGGGGGGTAAGTTGGGCTGTTCACTGATACTTGTCTCATGGTTTACGTCGAAGACAACCACGATAAAAAGGATGGGGTGAAGAAAGAAAAGAGGGGGCCACCGGGAACTGTGGAGTACACCGTGAGTACACACACACACACACACACACACACACACACACACACCTGGAACCGTGATGTAAACTGAGTACACGCACACACGCACCTGGTACCGTGGCGTACACCGTGAATGTACACACACACACGCAAAAAAGAGAAAAGAGGGGGCCACCTGGTACCATGAAGTACACCATCAGTATACACACACGCCTAGAAACTTGGAGTACACCGAGTACACGTACACACCTGGTACCATGGAGTACACCGTGAGTACACAGACACTCCTGATACCGTGGAGTACACCGTAAGTACACACACACACACACCTGATACTGTGGAGTACACAGTGAGTACACACACACACACACCTGATACCGTGGAGTACACCGTGAGTACACACACACACCCAGAGAAGTATGATGCATATTAGTATAAAGCCCATGACCAATTTATGTGAAGTTTAGGGTAGTGCTAACACAAAAAGCGACATTCGCTGCTAAGTAAACTTACACTTAATATTTTCATTTATTTACTATGTGTTCTTTAGTGCTTATCGCTAGAATATTTTTGGCTTACATGGTTTGTTGCTGTAACGCACCCTCAATGGTACTGGAAGTAAATCTGATCTGATATATATGTGAATAACTTTTTACTTGCATTAGGGTCCGTGAAACGGATTACTTTGGTCAGTCTGGAGCTGCCTGCATTTATGACTCTCTGATAATTATTTATTGTTTAATGTCCCCTCTCTTGTCTCTTTATAATATTATAAAATGTCCCCATGTTTCACAGTCTGGAGCCAAACAACTATGCTTTTCCCCGCACATTGTACTAAGTGTATGTGACAAATAAAACTTTGAAATGTGAAACTGCCCCCTGCCTGATCCCTTCATGCAGGTGGTGCCCCAAGACACACTAAACAGCATCGCGCTCAAGTTTAACATCACGCCAAACAAACTGGTGCAGCTCAACCGCCTCTTTTCTCACAGTGTTGTTCCCGGGCAGGTGAATTCATCGTCTGCTTCACATGCGTTACTCTTACTCCCAGCAGTCTGGCAGGTTGATGTGTAACCTTGTTTCTCCCACAGACGTTGTTTGTCCCAGATATGGGCCAATCAGAAGACCTCTCTTCAAAGCCCACGCCCTCTATTCCTTTTTCAAATGACCCGTCTGACAAATTGTCGGTAAGTAAATAATCACATATGTTATATGGATTATATAGGCATGTGAAAAAGGCATGTGAAACTTCTTGGAAGTTTTGTCCTTTTCCAAATATTCAGGCAGACCCATATTAGATCTTGGTTTCAACAGTACCAATTAGGATTTATGATAAAATAGAAATGTTACACTTGATATTTACATTTAGTAACAAGTTACAGTTAACCTGCACAAAAAATTCAAATTTAATATTGAATCAAAGTTAGTACACCCCAACATTTATCACTTCATTAAACCTAAACAATAGAATCAGATGCGCTAAATTGGGCACAGTGATAAGTCATTGTCACACAGTATGTTTGAGAATCATACTTCAAATAGAGATGAAATATGTATTTTTCCAAATATGTTGAAAAATTACATTTTTTTACCAGGTGTCCTTACGTATTCACATGATTGTGTTTTCCTGTGTGTACACTGAACGATAACCCAGCCATATGCAATACTGATGTCAATGCAGCTTTGAGAAAATGTTCAATCCACATGTATCTGTTGAATTTTTATCTGACTATATGCATATTCCTACCAAGCTTTTCAGTAGTAAAGAGTTCCGGTGCTTTGTGATTCATCAATGTTTTAATGTTCCTTACGCTGACACAGAAGGACACGAACTCAACCCAGAAGGAAACAGACCCGATTCAAAGAGTTCGGTCTCCAGCATCTGAGGATGAGGAACCACCAGTTGTCAAATTCCTGAAAATGAGCTGCAGGTACTTCACAGATGGAATGGTGAGCAGTCATGTATTTTACCAGAAAGACAGTTTTCAATATCTCATGTTCCTACCATTAAAAACCTAAATGAAACTTATCACCGTGTAAAATTAATGTAATTTTTATAAGCAAGTAATGTGATTCCTTTATAATCTAACTTTATAGTATGTGTTGTTTTAATAATAATGTTCAGGATGTTTTCCTGAATCAGTAGGGTAGGGTTGTCCACCTATCATTTCTTACTCTGTGAGTTTTAACAGTGCTGTGTTGGTTCCAGGGTGTGGTTGGGGGGGTGTTGATTGTGACACCCAACAACATCATGTTTGACCCACACAAGTCAGACCCCCTGGTGATTGAGAATGGATGTGAGGAGTATGGACTTATCTGCCCCATGGAGGAGGTGGTTTCTATTGCTCTCTACAATGACATCTCCCACATGAAGCTGAAGGATGCCTTGCCGTCGTAAGAACCAGATACCAGGATCTTCTCCTCTCTCCTCCCTTCTGTCTTTTCTTTAGCCTCTTCCATACAGTCTTATCTTTCACTTATGTCTTGTGTTCTCTCTTCCTTTCTGTCTGCCTGTCAGTCCATCTGGGTAACCTGAGATACACACCCATACATTAGACAGTCAAACCTAAAACCTGTGGAACAAAAATGCTTACATTTTTTGATACAACACATTCATTTGCTTATTTTTGTAACATTTATTCAGCATTATTATTTATATTATTTTTTTACCATTTATATTTGATTATTCATTTAGGCAGTTTAAGTTTGTGTGGTGTTTTTTTGAGTTCTTCCATGTTTTTTATTTTTATTTTTCTGTTCCATTTTTTTATTTCCTATCCATCCCCTCCATGGATACTTTCTTCCTACAGCGACCTTCCACAGGATCTGTGTCCTCTGTACAGGCCAGGGGAGTGGGAAGACCTACCTTCTGAACGAGACCTCAACCCATTCAGCCGCTTCGAGGCCTTGGGTCACGATAAGAGGCCCATTGTACTGGACGCCATCGAGGCTGTCATCATGGACAGCGCAGAGTCAGAAACAGCTGAGAAAACGCCATCGGATGAAGGGTTTACAGAGCTGGAGCTACCGTCCACGGGGAACACTGATGAGTCGCAGGGTGATACTGAGGGCCTAGAGGAGCTGGGTCCTCCTAAACTTGATTCATCTGGTCAGTCCCCCTTAGAAGCATGCAGTTCGGCTCCATCAGAGACTCAGATGCAGCAGGAGGAGCTGGAGGGAAAGGAAGCTTCTGCTCACAGCTATGTTCCTACACATACAGATTCTCTAAAACTGAAGACCGCACATGAACTGCAAAATGGCAGTGGCACCCGTGAGATGGCAATCACTGCTGTAACCACAGTCGAATCCAAAGACTTGAACTTGGAAGGGACTGAGAAGTTGGAGAGGGACCAGAAATATAATGCGGGTGCTTCTGAAAAGCGTAGTCATCAAGACTCAAATAAGGAAGCAGCAAATGGACTAAAAGCGCCTGTAAATGGCCCAGACAGCAAGGAGCCGAGTATAAAGCGCGCCTCGCGTGAAAACCTGCAAAAACGCAACAGTGAGATGGAGATGCAGAGCTGGCTGCATGAGCATATGCAGCTGCCCATTGAAAGTAAGAATTAAAAAACACAACTAACTCTGTTCGCCCATACATCTTCAAGGGCCTGCTCTGGGTGAGGATTGCAGTGCAGCATACCAGATATGTCAGACCAGACTACTGCTACAGAATATCTCCTTTGAGGGGATTCCCTTGTTGGTCAGCTCACACCATCCTGCACCCATTGGCACAATACATCAGATCCTAAATATGCATACAGTATTTGTAATTTTTATTACGATGAAATGTTTTCGGCTGTGTTTGTCGAGTCTAAGAATGTGTGGCTTGGATCTGAGCTTTCTGCTTTGTCATATTCTATTCTCAGAATCAGACAGCTTGATATCCCATCTAGCCTTGTGCAGTATTATGGTAATGTGATATACCAATATCTTTTGGCCATATCGTGGAATTTTGAAATGTTGCTGGCAAAATTTACTGAGCTAAGGAGGGGGTGGTTCTCCATACTAAACTTTCAGAATATTGTCAAAATACTGTATGCCAGGTATGAAAAATTAGAAACCACCTAAGACATACAGCTACGCTAACAGTAGGGTTTTTTTTCTGCTCGCACAATTTTAAAGAAGCATAGATTTTATAGTATAGCTCATGTGATGGATCTTGAATTTATATGCTAGCATTATTTATGAATTATGTTGAATATGAATTGATATAATCTCAAAGCCATTCTGTTTGAAAAGAAACTTTTCTCTGGTGTTTTTCTTACAGTCTGCATCAAACAGATTTGTAAATGTAAGCTAAAGGGGTGAAATGTGTGTATTGTGATCTGATACGTGGCTGTTTTATTCTTCATTGTCTGTCAGATGATCTGATTTCTGGAGGTAGGGTCAGACTGCATGCTGCAGTTAAAACCATATTAATTTCTGCAGATATGTTACTGTCAAAAGAAGAAAAAAGCAAGAACCCGCCCATGTTCCTTTGCTTCAGAGTGGGCAAACCCATGAGAAAGTCCTTTGCGCTCGGTCAGACGTCAAGCCCCGCCCATCATTATAGAGTGCAGGGCCATCATCCAGAGTACTGGTTTGCCGTTCCCCAGGAGAGGTAAGAGACTTATAGATTATACTTCATATTTGACTAGCTGATGTAAATACTCTTGTCTCAAGTGCTTGATGTTTCTTTTATTTATCCTTTTATTTATCTTATTTAGAGAGTGTGCATAAAAATTGAAGACATGATCAGCTTAACTCACTTTGAACTGCGAACTTTGCAAATATGAATTTACTTGGGCTTAAATCGGCAGACCTGCAGTCCCTCACCACTCCACAACTCTGTTCTTTTTTTTTTTCATTCTTCCTTAACCATCAGACTCTGCTATACTTTCTTTCTTTTTCCAGAGGTGGAAAGTTCAGCTCCCGAAAGTAAAAGTTCAGACCAAGATTTTGTTTCAACCAGCCAGTTGGGTCCTCTCTGACTCTGACTCTTTATGCTCAATTGCTAGGTTGAAATAAAATCCTGGTCTGGATTTTTTCTTTCTGGAGCTGAACTTTCTACCTCAGTCCAGTCCTATGTTTGAATTTTCTTCTATTGACCATTCAGTCTTTCTCTTTTAGAGTGGACAACCTCTATGCGTTTTTTGTACACTGGTCACCAGATGTATATGGGAAAGATGCTAGAGAGCAAGGGTTCATCGTGGTGGAAAAGGATGAGCTTGATATGATCGACAACTTCTTCAGCAGTCCAACCCCCAAGAGCTGGGAGGTATGAGTCATATTTTAAAATGGTGTGCACTTTTGCAGGACCTTTCATCTGCTCTTGAATCATTCTTTGCCTTTATATCTACTGGTTCCACAAACCCCAGTTAAGTGTTGATGTGGCAAATTAATTTCTGTTTTTTCTTACAGATAATCACTGTGAATGAGGCCAGACGTCGCCAGAGTGTGGGCAGCTTTGACGAAGATGAAGAACTGCTGTATTTGTTACCTACACTAACTGACAATAGCCTTCTCTTTGAGGACATACACATACACAAGGTCTGTTCATGTATATGGTAACTGGTTTTCTAGGTAGCAATATCACATTTGTAGCAATACTTACCATAATAAGTAGCAATACTTACCACAATATTATGAATATTGTGTTTTTCGAGTATATTATGTATGACCAATCTGGCTAGGGTAAGTCATGGCAAGAGATGAATTTTCCTGAGTCACATAACTTCATTCTTACTGATAATTGTCAGAGCCTCTAGTACTTTTAACTGGTGTTTTTATCTAGATCATACCAATTTACAATGTATCCATTTATGCATCTGGATATTTTTCCTGGAATAATTCCAGTCAGGGACCTTGTTTTAAGATACAGGGTAACACTGAGGACCTGAACCAAAAATGTTTGGGTTACAAATGCATGTTGTTGGCACTCGGTTACCTGCTGCCTCCGTATCATTCAACATTTTGCCCTCTTTCCGTAGCTGACCAATTACCTCCCAGCTCGGATCCAGGGGTATCCATGGCGACTTGCCTACAGCACGGCCGTACATGGAACAAGTCTGAAGACACTATACAGGAACCTGACTGACCTAGACAGTCCCATACTACTGGTGATCAAAGACATGCACAACCAGGTACACACCTGTACTAAGTATTAACACCAGTGTCTTATGTGTTTGAGATGGTATGTCACAGGTGTGTTTGTCTTCCAGGTGTTTGGGGCCTTCTCTTCACATCCTTTTAGAGTTAGCGAGCACTGCTATGGGACTGGAGAAACATTCCTGTACAGCTTCTGTCCTGATATTAGGGTATAAATACAAACCAGTCACTTCAAAGCACTTACATCAGCCTATATTCACAATCCCGTGTTTTGTATTGCAGCTTGACGTGCTTCATGCACAGTGCCTCTTTCCTTCCAGGTTTTCCGGTGGAGTGGAGAAAACTCCTACTTTGTGAAAGGGAACACGGACTCTCTCCAAATAGGCGGGGGCAAGTAAGTTCTCTTGGTATGTGCGTGTGATTCGTGTGCCACAGGTGTCACTGTCATCGACTAACATCCGCCTGTGGTTGTCCAGGGGACACTTTGGCCTGTGGCTGGATGCTGACTTGCACCACGGCTCAAGCAGACCCTGCTCCACTTTCAGGAATCAACCACTGTCTGCCCAGCAGGACTTTGACATCCAGGACTTGGAGATTTGGACTTTCCTGTAGCATTGATCTACTCTGCCTTTGGTTTACATGGTTTTGAATATCGGTGTGTCAGCGGCATGTAAGACTGCAGACCACGGCACCTGTCTGAGCAGTCAGCCTCCTTGTGCAGTTGCTTTTAGCTTGCAGCTTAATGCAGACGCAGCAGAACCAAACGTAGACCACTACATAATGAATGACGACCCTAAGCAATGTACAGACCGAATCCAAGCCCCACTTCATCACAAAGAGGAAAAATTGTTTACTGGAAAGTGCCGCTTGTTTTTCATTTCATGTTGGCAATATCAGATAAATTTTGAAATGATAAAACAGGCTTAAGGCCTTATTTGACCAAACTGAATATGTTTTAGTTAATTTAGTGGTCATTTTATATTTATTTTTTACATGTAAATGTTTAATTGGTGAATTAAATCATTTTCTCAGTTTCTGAATTTTCATAGTTTTTTGCAGAGCTGGCAGTGCAACTTTTATGTCCAAATCATGACTTTGTCTATAATTAAAGCACATTCTTCAATGAGAATGTGAGTCTCTGGAAAAATAACATGCTACAATGTTTTGTATTTTTTTAAGCTGGTTTTGTATTGTGCTTGTGAAACTCATTGCCTATAAATATTTTACATACAGTAGTATCCTAACTCTCCGATTAGTTGTACAGGTAATATCCTGTGAATTCTTGTGTAATATTTGGGTTTTTTTCTCTTCCAGTTGTTGATTTAAGCAGGATTGCATTTTTCTCTTTCTGTTTAAATAGTTGATAGATGTGTATGATTACACCCACACATGCTGTTTGTTTTGCAGTATGACCATTGTTATTGTTGTCCGTGTGTGTACATGGATTGCTCACACACACAAACACACTCACGCAATTATTCATGTAAAAACTCTGGATTTTATAAAAAGCAGCAACAGTCCTGTTTCTGATTTGGCAGTGTTCTGGTTCTGGTTCTGGTTAAATTCATTGCACTTCCTGTAGAACCAGCCAGCTGTTCCTTAGTCTTCCAAAAATACTGTCATAGGCTCTTGACTTTTCCAGCAGGAGCAGAGAATGGCTTTGCTCTTGCATTTTGCTAGTATGCAGAACTATTTCATGCACTATTTAACCCTGAGATATAATCGGCTAGATAAAAAGGCATATGGTAGTCCTTGTTCCAAAAAGATTGTTCTGCAAGCAACTAGAATATTCTGTCAAAGGTTTGTCCCAAAACAAGCAACAATATTGTTTTTTCCCAGTGAAAGTACAAGGTCATTGCACATCAGAGCCTCATCAAATAATGCTTTTCATATTTGTTATACTTCAATAAGTATCAAAGTGCTGTGTATTTGATTTTCATTAAACTTTACTGTGCAAGACATTCCTACTACATTATCTTCAGGTTAATGTAGACAACTGCTATCACTCAGCTTTGACGAATGATGTCATATGCATGAAGCTTTCCCCATTTTGTATTCTCAAAGCTGTGTGTTGCTGTGTCTTGTTGTCAAAGTAAAATGCACTTGTGAAGTATTTGTGAAGCCAAAATAGTTCTATAATCTGTGGTATTGCCAAGGTTATATTTATTGTGCTTTTGCTATGTTTGAATTAAACTACAGAGTATGATGATCCAAATCGTTGTCTCTGCTCTTTCATGTAATTCAGCGCATGAATTTAATTCATAATCATGGTGCGTGCTGTTCCTTGTCTTTTGGCATGAGGTTGTCAAGGAGGAACACTGGTGTTAGATTAATATAACCTGTATTGACCCCATATATTGACAGTCCCCCCCACCTGTGTGACATTTCCTGTATATGATAAGCTTTTTAATGAAACCTGATACTCGCATGCAAATCTGGAAATTAAGCTCGCCCACTCACACGAAGCAAGTACGAAATACTAAACACCCCCTAGTGTTTAGCGAAAAGATTGTATCTTGGACAATTTTTTTAAAACTCACCCAGTTGGCTAGTAACAAAAATACAATGTTCCATTCGTGCTGACATTTGTGCTTGCACATAACTTGTTTTTGTTTTAGAAAATGATAAATGCAGCAAATCATTTCTGAAGCCGCAACACGCACAACCTTGAGGCGGATGGGCTACAACAGCAGAAGACCCCACCGGGTACCACTCATCTCCACTACAAAT
>JAABNY020000038.1:18125153-18139794 GCA_015164015.2 Brevimyrus niger
TGGGGGCCGCCGACCTGCCATGGGGACCAAGCCCACTGCGGTCCTACCACCCGTCGCTTCTTTGGAGCCCACTGCGGTCCTACCACCCGTCGCTTCTTTGGAGCCCACTGCGGTCCTACCACCCGTCGCTTCTTTGGAGCCCACTGCGGCCCTACCACCCGTCGCTTCTTTGGAGCCCACTGCGGTCCTACCACCCATCGCTTCTTTGGAGCCCATTACGGTCCCACTGCACGTTGCATCTCTAGCCTGCAGCAGAATTGGACCCGTTAGTTGGCCCCCCACTACGCACTTCAGCTCAACCTGCTGGCTCCTCACCACCAACCGCAGCCCCTTTTGCCATTTCCAGTGGCAGGAGGAAGAAACGGCGGAAGCTAGCGGTTTCCATGGATGCTACCATCCCTGACTCTGTGCCTCCAGTGTCAAGTCCAGGTGAGGTCACCACTGCACCCCCAGTGCCAGGTCCAGAAGAGGTCACCACCACCTTTCCAGGAAGGACAAGCAGGGCCAATTCACCCCATGAGGAAGCAGCGACGTCTGGAGAAGCAATGTGTGGCGGAACTAGGACACCTCCATCGCCGGGCCTGGGAGAGGTCGTCACCATGGCGCAAAGGTCCAGGAGAAGTCACCGCCACACCTTCATCCCCAGGCCTAGGTGAGACCACCCACCCCATGCACCTCCAGTGCCATGTCCAGGAGAGGTCTTCACCATGCCTCCAGCCCCAGGTCTAGGTGAGACTGCCACCAGTAATACTGACCATACTCAGTGACCTCAATGATATTAGAGGTGAGGCTTTGGATGCATGAAACAACTGTAATTTCACTCCCAGTCTCTTTATACCAGATGAGAGTAATCACTGCTGAGCTGGCATCATTGCTGCAAGTTAGACTCCTGTCTTTTCCAATTAAAACTAAAGTGCTTTTAGGAGAATTTGTGTTAAAGAGACCAGAGAATATCACTTATTTCAGGCATAAAATCCATCACAAATTAAATTAATTCCCAGGGAAATTATGATACCAGATCTCATAAAAAATGTTATGGAATTTGATCAAAATAGACTCACACTGAACATTGAGAGTTACATTTGTGTGGGATGTCCCCTCACTGTTAGCTGATTGGAGCCTGTAAACTGCTGTACATTTGACTTCCTGCTTATAGTGGAGATGTGAGGCAGTAAAGGTCATAACAGAAGATACATGTTTAGTGTGATTAACATTCTTCTGAAATACAGAGATACTGTCATTCAGCCTGGGGGTCCATGATAGAGTTGGGGGGAGTGACGTACAGGGAGCTGGAGCCGAGCAGGTCAGAGTCACAGAGTCCCCCTCCTTCACCATCTCCCTGTTTATGGTGATCTGAGGGCTGGGTGGAGAGTCTGGAAGACACAGAGACAAAGAGTCACATGATTCATATCAAATTTTATCACAACTTAAATCCACCAATACTCACATTCACTGAAAATGAATTACATCCAACAAACATGGAGTCAACTTTTTGGAAATCTCTCTGTATTCGTAAGATAATGGTCACTCATATAAAGATGTCTGTACCTTTAACATTAATTTCCACGGTTTCACCAAAATTATACTTTAGAGAATTTTTGCCTTCAATCCTAAAGGAAAAACTACCAGTCCAATTCATCAGAATATTCTTCAGGACTGTGGTGCAGTTCTTCTCAAGTAAATTCCCAATTATATTTCCTTGAATGTCATTCTGTGTTTTATTAGAAAAAAACACAATTTTCGCATTAGAGGCCCCTCTATTTGACCACCACATTCCGACTGGGTCGATCAGATATTTCTCCTGTTCAGATGGAATCTGGAATGTGCAGGGAATCAGCACACAGGATCCATTCAGAGCTTGTATGTTCTGAGGCATCTGGGCTTTCCAGGTACTGCTACTGCACAGAGCCCCTATAATCATACCAAGAAACACAACTGTACATTTACAATATAACAAATATGTCATTATAGGTATTGTAATATTTAAAATTCTAAACGTTTTACAAAGAGGAAATAAAAAAATCCCAATGCCAGTTCCAAAAAAGTTGGGACAGTATGTAAAATGCAAATAAATCCTCATTGACTGAAGATTGCCGATATTCGATGGCCATGTCTCACCTTGCAGCAGCCAGCCAAGGAAAATCAATTTGTGAGCCCCAGTCATGACTTTCTATGTCATCTCAGCTGAAGGGAACCATTGCTTCTTGACACCATCTACAGTACGTGTATATGCTGATCAGGCAGAAGCAGAATCTGTCTGTTTAAATAACATTTGTATTTAGAGAAATGATGCAACATAACTGACATAAAATGACAACCACGAATGCACTTTTCAGAGCATAGATTCATGTTATTGCATATTGCAGCAATCCATTTGCTTCTTTTCTTTAGTTTTCAGCAGTGTGTAAAAAGATAGCTCTGATTTCTTGTTAAATCATTCTGTACAATCAATCGCATAACAGCTCTGTCCTATTTTAGATGTATTTTCACAGCATTCAAGCTGAATGCTAATGCTGCTGCAGTTTTTTTGCCACCAAGTATATTGTGCCTGCTGTGATGTCACTTGCATACCCACTACTGACTATTCAGCCTGGACAGGAAGGCCCGTCCAAAGCCAGTCGATTGGCAGCTTTCCCTTCAGGAAAAATTTAAAGCAATACGGTAAGATTAAAAACAATACTGTAAAAAGTAAAAGCAATAAAGGAAAGCATTAACTTATTCTTATATTTAAAATTTCCTTATTGTTTTATTTTATTTGTACTTATTTCACTTTCTTATTCAACATTCATTTCTTTGTCCTTTTACAAATTAATTTTTTATAGCAGTCTTATGACACCATAAAAACCAATACTTTCCTTTAAAGATATCCTGCCACAAAAAAATGGAATATCACCTTAACAAAGACTTTTTTCTCAAGCTACTTTTAATTTCAAGAAAGCAAAAGGTATGTGTCGACCCATGACAGATTTTGTCATGACCTGCTCATTCGATCCTCGTGTGTGCCACGCCCCCTCATCATCCTCGTGTGCTTCCCCGATCGTGTCCAGCTGTTCCCTGTTATTTCGACTCGTTTTGTGTATATTAGTCCACGTCTTCCTTAGTTGATTGTCCGTCATTGATGTCATCTGCTTGTTGTCTGCCCTGCTTCCCGGAATAAACCCTTGTTACCCGTAATCCTGCCTGGCTGACTTCATCCCTCGCCACTCCCTGCCTGCTCTACGCCCGCAATCGTGACAGAATGATGGACCCGCAAGAAGACCCACCACAGCGGTCCAAGAACCAGCGACTCAGTCTGCTGCAAGAGGTGGTGTACTGGCTGTCCCAGGGAGGACCCCGTAGCCCGGGACTTGGCCAGCCAGAGTGGGGACCTCCTGAGTGAGGCACCCCGACCCGGAAACGCGTACCCCCTGCAGGAAGTACACGAAAACCTCCGGCTGCTAATACAGGGAGTAACAGACCGGAGAGCCCAGTCAGTCGCATTGTGCTGCGCTGGGGTTGCTGTACCGCCTCCTGTTCCGTCAGAGCCGGCTCAGCTTCCTTCCACCGCCACACGCCGGAGGAGGAAGAAAAAGAGAGAGCAGAGACGAAAGGAGGACCTGACACTCCCCAGCGTCATTCCCTGCCAGTCATCAGGGGGAGTCCCTGATAACCCCGGACATCAGCTTCGCTGAGGAGTTGCCTTCCGCTCTGCCCGTGGCCCTGCCTGCAGCCGCCGCTCTGCCCACGGTGCCCCCTGCTGGCTGCACGGCCAAGCCCATCCAGTCCTGTTCGCCTGACCTGCCCGTCCACTCCTCTTCGCCTGTGGCGCCCCCCTGCTGGCCGCACGCCCGAGGTGCCTGCCGACCTGCTCTGCTCTCCCACAGCTACGCCTGCGGCTGCATTGCCTGTGGCTGCACTGCCTGTGGCTGGATTGCCTGTGGCTGCACTGCCTGTGGCTGCATTGCCTGAGGCTGCACTGCCTGTGGCTGCATTGCCTGTGGCTGCACTGCCTGTGGCCACACCTGAGACATTGACTCCTGTTTCTCCAGCCTAGGTCCCAGTCCCCGAGGTGGTCCGGGACAGTCAGACCTCCACTCCTTTCTCCTCAGAGGAGCTTGAGTCGGACCCCTTGGGGACCTCCTTTATGACTCCCTCGCCCCTTGCCTTTGGCATGGCCAACACCCCCCAGGACCCCGCCTTTCTGTGTCCCACAAAGGGAGAGGACACAAACGTTGCACCCGGGTTCGCCCACCCTCCCCCCTGGCTTGCCTTCCCGCACCTTGGCCGTGTCTCGGTGGCTGCCTGCAGGTCCTGTGGCTACGCCCGCGATTGTGACAGATTTCTTAAGCATTCTTAAAAGCACCAGCAAAACATCCTCATGGTACATTAAGAATATTTAAGATATTTAAGAGTAGTTACATTTTAAATCTCTTAGGAATGCAGATGTTAATACAGGTTTAAGACAAATGAGTACAGTAAGTAAGAGTAACATTTAACAAAAACTACTAAAATAATAAGTTATTAACCTTAATGGAACTGAAGTGATGAAAGCCTGTAAATGTTAATCATTCAGAAGCAGTTGAAGATCTCTACACTTTGAATGTGTTAGAAGTCATATATAACATCACAATCACCATGCTGAAAACGTTAATGAATTACAAGTGTTCCTCTATAATGTTAGTAATAATAATAACAGAATTTCCTTCTCTATTGCATTTACCTCATTGTAAGACTTTGTTTTTAGCTGCAAACGGATGATACGGGGCTGTGAAAAGAACTTTTTGAGTTAGCTGGTTTCACAACAAAGGAAGGGACTGAAATAATCTTCCTGTTGATGTAAGGCACCTCCCCTCCCCACTTCCTCTGAGTAGACAGTTGTCACCCTAATGTTCAAGCCAGTGACAGCGGTCAGGAGACATCGGTAGGTGGTGAATCACAGCACTGACATAATAGTCGGTAACGTCACCTGGAGCAATGCAGATAGGAGCCTTTCAGGTGAGGTCCACAAGCAGGCAGACAGGCAACAAAGTTTAGAATAATGGGTAGTGAGCCCCAGAAATGCTTTCTTAAATATCCTCATGTCAGTGGTGGGTCCCGTGCAGATTGTAAAATTCTCATAAATGGAACAGAGTGGAGACAATGACTTCCCCTAGATTCTGGTAATAAGACACTTTGCCAGTAGGGCTTGGTTCAATGAAAAGCTTTCTCTAGATTATCCAACAAGGATAACAATCAAAATTGGAGACCTTAGTCAGACTCCAGTAATCAACAAAAAAATGGACAGATCTATTGGGTTTGGAAAACAACACCATGGATGTGCTTTAGTCACCTTGAGAGTGACTGGAAAACCCTGGTTGGTCCAACCGCGCCTGGGATAGTGCAGTGCTCATAGCTAACTGGACTTCTTTGACTTATAGTGGCGGTAGCCAGATAGCCCACTGACATACAGACATAGATATTTTGAGAAATGCTTCTGTACTGTCCTCAGTCCCATTATCATGACCTGGACTGGAGCAGGTGTGGCTTAATCTTCACTTTAGGACACTGAAATTTTGGAGAGTTTGCCGTTGCTGATCCTGTGATTGATGGCTGATGGCTGACCAGTAAAGATGTGAACACTTGAGGAGCAGCAGAGCTCAAGGAGGGTTCCTTTTGGGTGCTGTGTCGTTCAGCGGGTCATCGGTTTGAATCCATCGAAGCTGGCCGGCTGATGTCGCCATTAGGCCCTAACTGTTGACCACAGAATAGCACTTGCTTCTAACAAGCAAGCTCACTCATTTTTTTCTATAATATTAGCATGCCCAGGGGGTTTGGGCAGCCAATTGACCTTGAACCCCCAAAGATTTTTCTCCCTATTTGGGAATTTTTGGCTGCTCTCCTTCATTGTGATGTGAAATCTTTCATTTTTTTGTCTTTTCTTTTCTTTGTTTTTGTATTATTCTGTCTTAGTGGTGTTATAATGTATTACAACACACCCATGTAAAACCCCTTGGGCTGATTCTATCATTAAAGGCACACTGACACCCTACGCGGTGACCATCAAGCTTGGCCTCACCTGTACGTGTGTCTATGTGTCTCGTGGACAGCAATATTGGATAGGCAAAAACATAACTTTCCCTCTGAAGTGAATAAAGTATCATTATTCTATACACAGCAGCCATGACATTGCATCAGTTCCTGAATTTCGACACCACTTGAAAGTTTGTCTTCAGCTGTAAGTCAATGTCCTGAATTGAGGAACTGAAAGAAGACTTAATTTTGGCTAATGGATTTCGTAATAAAGAAATTGGGAGGGACTGAAACAATCAACAGGGGAAATTACAGGATTGGGCTTGCAGATAGTGATACTGTGGGGCCTCGTGCTGAATGCTGTGTGTTTTTGGGGACTGGGGACAAAGAGCAAGGTTTCTTGCATTCATTAGAACTTAAAGGGGTACATACAGTACCCCTCCCCAGTATATTCACTAAATACTAGAACTCGTGGCCATAAGTGGAAATTAGCAGGAGAGCATTTTAAAACAAATTTAAGGAAGGACTTCTTTACACAGTGTAAGCTAGAGTATGGAAGAAATGCTACTACTACTAGTGTAGCGGATGCTAAAACCCTGGGTTCCTTTAAATCAGAGCTAGATAAGATTTTAACAACTCTGAGCTATTAGTTAAGTTCTCCCCAAACAAGCTTGATGGGCCGAATGGCCTCCTCTCGTTTGTAAATTTATGTTCTTATCTTCTTATGCCACCACCACCTCTTCCAACTGCTTATCTTGGTCAAACATATATGGGGCCGAATATATGCCCCCATCCAGATAGAGCTCTAATGACAGTGGCAATTACTGTTTTCTGGCACGGGATCGGTGAGCTACTGCTTTAACTCACTCCTCACATATCCATGGGGCATGATGACCCTGTGTGCTATAAGCTGGGAAAGCAGTCCAGTACAAATGTCCTGGATCTCATTCCAGGAGAGCAACAAAATTATTCATTGAAGCTCTGAAGAGATGCTCTGGTCAATAGAAGAAGGATCTGCTATAACCTGCCTGGCACAACTACCCCCAATTTTTGCCCCAAAGTTCCCTGCAGTACCACAAGCAAATGAAGAGAGAGTAGAGAGTGTGTGTTAGTGATTCTGCAGTCTCATACCTCATGGCACCACAAAATTAATATGAGTAAGGACTCTGTCCAGTGCCCCGTATTGATAACACCCATGATTACATTGCAGGGTCAATCTGGTTTAGTTTCCCTAACCACTGTAGTGGGTACTGGAAGGTGGAGCTGGCACCCAAAGTCAAGATGGTCCTTCCTCCAGCCAGGGGCTTTGATCGTTTTGGGCAGTGTCATTTGGGAATTGCAGTGCCTCACGATGAGCCCATATTCCAAAGACATGCTGTGTGGAGTATCTTGATGATCTGTCACTGAATGCAGTGGATATGCAGCCATACTCCACTTACAGGAAGTCTTTGCTGACATCCATCTGGTTGAACTCTACCTTAACCTTAACAAATGTAGCCTGCTGTAGCATGAAATATGGATTGGAGCAGGAATTCCAGCTTTATAGAGACCTGCCTGCCATCCCTCTAAATATTAAGCTTAAGTCCAGTAGAGCACCACCGCCTAAGAGAATAAGGCTGGACCTGGCCAGACTCCAAGATCAGGTTGATTGTCTGGGTAGTACATTGGACATCTCTGGGTCCACAGTTCTAATCCTTCAATTAGTGGTGAACCACCCAATCTCACTGAGATGGGGTGACCTTCTCCCGGCTGCTGGTAAGGCTGTCATTGCAGGCTATCTTTGCTTCCATTTGGGAGACGGGTGTCATCCCACCTGAATGGAAAAGCAACTTGTCGACCCTACCTAAAAAGAGAAGGGTGATCCCCTGGAACCACTCCTCAGTGATTTGGCTGGAGGACATGGTTCAAATCTCTCTCTGTTACCAGGTGTCTCTCTGGTTTGAAGAGCTAACCAAGGATTTCCCAGACACATTGAGGCTAACAGTAACTAGCTAGCATCTACCCAGAGCAGTTATCTGGTACACAATAGTTTTACATCAAAGATATAGAACAATATTGACTGAATGGTTATCAGCCTTCTTGACTATGCAATTATTCTAAGTCAGTAAAATATGTGTCATACACATAGAACAGCTGATTCCCCCTGGACTTCTGACCTGACTATTGATTGGCCAATATAATTGTGCAATTGTGAGTAAAATAAAATTAAAATGTTGTACTCCTACACAATTGTTCATCATGATTCATATATTAATTCATATACACTGGTACCTCGGTTATCAAACTCACTAGAACTCGAATTTCTTGAAAGTCGAACAACACAGTTTGACCTAGAACTCAATCTGAATATCAGAAGTAGAACCGTGAACACTGACCGAATTTAAATTGTACGCCCCAGGAAATGAGTCATACTACATTGCAAATCTTACTTGAATGCCTTCTTCACAGACTGGACGATTAACCAAATAAAGCAGCGCAACATTACAGTAACTAACAATAAATAAGCCACTAACTTATGTGTACTATTAGAGCATTTATATAATTTATTTAAACTTTGTTTTACCAGGTAAATTAACTGAAAACCAGTTCTTACTGCTTTACATGATATTCGGGAGAAATAGCAGATTACGCATTGAAACTGCCTGGAATAAAAACGCCATGCATGTAACTAAACTTTTCAGCCAATAAGGGCAAATGTGTGTCGTCACGGAGGCGGTTCCAGTTTGTGCAGCCGGGTGAGAGGTCGCAATGCATCTAACCGTAAGAATGCGTGGCTTTAAGCCAGCGCTGTAAGCAAGTCAAAAGCACCCAATGACTGGACTGGGGAAACAAACTGGAATGCGGACTTAATACAGAGGACTAGTGACAACAACCAAAAAAAGCTGATTACATGGGGATCCCACACGAGGTAAACGAGGAGGCGTGACACACGGAAGGAGTGGACGATCGAGGCAGGACAGGGGTAATGTTGGGATAAGATCTTTATTCTTTTGGAAGCCATTAAGAAAAAATGCCCTTCTTGTTTTATCCTGTTCATTTTGTGTTTAAATGTATAAAAAAAAAAAAAAAAAAACATTTTTAGGTGTAATTTTGGGGAGCGGGGAACCAATTAATTGGTTTTCCATTATTTCTTATGGATAAAATTCGATCAGAACTCGTACTTTTTAGGATTCGATCCTGAGTCCACTGTACTTTATTCCAGTTTTTATACTAATTATAGTTGGTTATTATTTATTATAATATGTTGTGACTGTCTTAATTTCTGTTATTGCAGAAATGTGTATTTTGCATAGTATACAGAGACCTGGAATGTCTATGGCATGTATTAAACTTTTTATGTTCTCTTGTATGCATGTGTTTTTTAAAATTAATCTTTATTTTTGCTTGTAGATTCATTTAGCTGAAATTATTCATACAGCACAAAATTTTGTGAACTTGCTGAGCACCCACATATGGTACCCAGGGGCTGTTTCCACTGCTGCACAGAGTAGTGCTCAGTTGAGTGTTCAGCCTCTGGTGCAGAGAGAGGTAGTGCCATCCGGCTCCTCCAGTTTACTACGGCAGGAAATGGCTAGGTAATTTTTTAGGATTCGATCTGGAGTCCAGAACGGATTCAGTTCAGGAACTGAGTTACCATATATATAGGATATATAATTTATTGGTTTTAAAACGAAACTCATTATATAATTTGTTTGCAAAAAATACATACCACATTAGAAATAAGCATCATTGGGTGTTTTTTAATTAGTAACAAAAATATAAAGCATGAAATGCTGGGGAAGCAAAATGGAAGTACAAAACAGAACAAAAAGAGTCAGTCAAAAATATCATTGTTCTTAATAAAAATCAAATGTCTGTTTGGAAGATATGTGAAGGTACATTAAGCATTGCTGGTCAATGGACCTTTGTTATGAAACCAGTGAATTTGCAACATTATCACAAAACTAAGCAGGTGCCCCAAGACTTTTTGTGAGCCCTATACTTTACCTAGAATGTCATGACAATTGTCTTCACCCATGAAAAACACGCTATTTGGGTTGTGAAATGCAAAACCAGTTAGATCATGCCTCAGATTTGTAAAACTGGAAGGAAACTTTTCGCAACAGTGAGGTTCCTCTTAAAAATGAACGGGCAGAACAGTAGGAGGGTTCAGCATATTTGTGCAAAGCTATAGCTGTCCTGCTCCTCACCCTGGTCCAAGCGAAGTGGTTGTGAAGGTTAAAACGTCAGGGAGCAAATTAGTTTTTGGTCAGCCATATAAGCTCACAGAAGGGGACCATGGCAGTAAATCGCACCAGCAATGTTTCAACATTTAATGCACTTTTTCACCCCCCCTCTCCACCTGTCCTGGGGGGCACTGCCTGCAACGACCTGATACCTGTGAGGTCCTCACAGCCTGGCAACCCTCTCTCCTGTGACGTCCTCACAAACCGCCCACCCTCATCCTGTGATGTCCCCACAACCCGCCCACCCTCCTCCTGTGAGGCCTCATAGCCCACCCACCCTCCTCCTGTGACGTCCTCACAGACCGCCCACCCTCCTCCTGTGTAGTCCGCACAACCCATCCACCCTCCTCCTGTGACGTCCTCACAGATTGCTCACCCAATCGCCTGTGACATCATCACAGCCTGTCCACCCTCCTCCTGTGAGGTCCTTACAGCCCACCCACCTTCCTGCTCTGTTACCTGGTTGCATTTAATTTAATGTTTTCTCTAGTTCTTTTTTTCTGTTTGATTTTGGCCCTCTTGCCTGTTTATTTTAGTGCATTATCTTTTTGTGCTCACTTTTTTGTATTGCTATGGGCTGTGCTGAGGAATGAGAGAAATTAATATTAAACTGGAAGCCAATATATGTTAGTTGTGTTAAAATATGGATGCCACCTGCTTATGTGTAAAGAGCAAACTGGAAGGTTGAAAACCATCCACACTAGTTGGGAAACACCAACTGTGTTCTGCAGTCACAAATTTGTACAAACAAAAACATGTACTGTATAGTCCTACACATGAAATACACACAATGTATACATGCAATGGAAACATAAGCTAAACACCTGGAACATGTAACTGTATAATGACTGACAATAAGTCATAGTTCAGGTGACTCATCAACTTCAATATAAATGCCTGATTTTAGGGTTTTCTTAAATTTGGATTTTTTTTCGGAGGGCAAATTGTAATTTTCTTTTCCTGATTTAATAAATGGGAAGATTAAATTGTCCCGGTTCGGTGGGTGGAGATGCTGCATTGAATAAGAGATCCCACATAAAAAGTTGCTTGTTTCGTGGATACCTTACCCGGCAACATTAAAATTGAATTAAGCCGGCACATAATTTTCACGAGGTGGCAGCATTTCAGCAGATTGAATTGAGGCAGCCGGCTGATCTTTATTTTAGGAACACAAGTGTGGAGGTTCATCTCTGACCTGTTTCACTCACACATACTAAGCCGTCTGCTGTCTCACTGGTACAGGCGACTCTCTGCTTTTCTCACAGGTGGTGACGGGGAGAGAGCCCAATCAGACATTCATTACAGTCATTCATTACAGACTACACCAAATTGAGCTAGATGTGTAAATTTGTTCTTTTTAAATGTATATGTACACTTTTTAAAACTATTATACATTATATGACTAATGTAAGCCATATTTTGAATATGATTTTATGATAAAATTTTGCACTTAATATCCATTGAGTGCACACTCTGGGTAATATTTTGGAACGTGAGTTATTACTAAGAAATAGAATAGACACATTTGGAATGACAACAGTGTATTCCCTAGACAGCCCTAGCTCCCTTCCCCCTTACTCCGCTCATCTCCCAATCCTTACAATTTCTAGAATTACTAAATGTATCAACTGAAAATGCTAAAGCCAATAAATGCATTTTAACCAGAATTCTTTGCACCGTAACACACTACTCCGAAACTAAACCAGTTCAATTATTGCACATTCCACTTAAATTCCAATTTGCACAATTTTTCCCCACCAAGTAAGTTAACTGTATTTCTTTGTGTATGTCTTAATGTCTGTGAAATACTATTTATATTACTTTTGCCAAAATATGTCTATCCTGTTTGTTATTTTTTCCGTTCTAATTTTGCCACGATAAATTTTGCTGAACAAAAATACCACAGCACCATAAAAATATTACTTTAGAACATTCAGACAATCATTTCACACACCCACAGTTTCAGAACTGCTGTTCAAGGTTCCTGGGAAGTCTGCAAATAGATCCACAGAAAAAGTTTGGATAGCAGGTAGTTGTGCTCACTTGCAGCAGATCCCTTGTCATCCTCAGCTGCCCCCTACTACTGCCTCTTCAGTTAGGGGTGATTTGTCTCTGATATATCAAGTGATGAATTAATCCATATAAGGTTTTTTGAAGTGCTAATAAGGTCCATCTATGATCAAATAAAGCAACTACAGTAATAATTTCAGAGTTATCCCGTTTTTTTGCTGTCACTAAGCTCCATTACTTCAGTTTTGGTGAAGTTTGTCAAAAGTTTAACAGGCCCTAATCTTACCCATGTGATGTGTCTGTAAAGTTTAGAAAAGATCAGAAAAATAGTTCTTCAGTTATGCTAAAGGTCAATTGTCTCGAGACTAACCCCACATATTGCTATGTGTGACACTGCTTCTATTTTGTTGTGATTTGTCTCATAATTTGATCATGAAAAAAAAACATATGGTTCTGTACTGTGCTTGAATAAAACAGACACATTCCTTAGTGTGTTCTTTCTGTCTGGCTAAGTCTGAAAGGCTGCTGATGGCGGTGCATTTATGGGAGGGGGGGGGTGCACTCACAATGACGTGTGCATGTGTTATTAACTTCTCAGCTTGGCCACAACGAAAAGAGACATGTTTGAAGAGGTTATAACCTATAACCTAAGAACACTGAACCAAAGGTCAAGCATGGTGGTGGTACTATCATGCCGTTTTGCTGATAGTACTGTACTGTCATGTACATCAGTACATTGCGCCAAGAGGATGGAATAATGAAGCAGCACTAGATAGACAGATCGGATTTTTTTTTTCATAGTACCAAACACAAAAAGAGGAACATAAAAGAAACACAGCAAAATTAGTATTTACTGTAATCCTTTGGAGTCTGAGGCCTCTCACCCACTTTCAGAGTAGTCTGACATGCCTTGACATTTTACGGCTTTTCTGAATTGCTAAAACACATTTCCTAAAATCTCCTCTCCTTCAATCAAACCACTAAGCACAAACCCGAAACTTTAAGCTAAACTCACAAAACCTTACACTCGTCTTGCAAAATCAAACAATCTTCTCAAAACTATATTATCTTTGCTCAAAAGCGAACACTGCTTTCAGATCAGGCATCAAGCCAGTTGGGTAAATAAACACTACTTAACAGTCATTACACACTACAGCAAAAAAATGAAAACACTACCAGTCAAAACCGTTGCTGGCATGAAAATTAGAAACCGCAAAATTATAGTAAAAAAGAAAGTATGGTTGTCTACCAAAAATATTCGTATACTGTTCAGTTATGACTCATATGTAACGTTTGCTCCAGAAAAGTTACTGTAAAGATTGAAGTTTTCAAAACTGCTCGTTCAATTCTCACAAACTTTAGTCAGTTGTGCACATCACAACAGCAATTTCTGGTTGTTCTCATCATTTTGCAATTGCATTTCAGTTTTTTCTCGATTGCTTACACACTATTAGCAGAATTATGAGCTAAATTTCCAAAACCATTACAGTATGCCACCTACCAAAAAACACACCCATTTCCCTAAACTGTTGACACTATTCCCCTGTGTTGACACATGATTCCGATTTGTTGAACTGTTAGAGCAAAACTTTGCACACAGATTCCTTCAATTCTCATTGCCTAAACCATGTGCTCATTTACAAAGCACTTCAGTCAATATTGATCACTCAAGTCAGCACAGCTTGAACCCAAGCTAGCACACAATAATCCAGAGGGAAACACAGCCAGTCAGAATTGTTCACACACCAATCAGAACCTTCCCTTGTTAGATAAAAGGGCCATTTGTCAGTTCATTTGTATTGGAAAAATGGATCTACAAAGACCTGAAGGTAGAGGAAGGGGGACACAGAAGAGGAGATGGAAGAGGAAGAGAAAGGGCAAGGGAGACAAGTGGTTTCTGATAAGATTCATGAAACTCTAGTTCACCATGTTCTTATCCATGGGTTGTCCACGTAAATAGGTAGGTAATTTACAAACTGCTGTCTAGTATTACATTGGAGTGCAGTATTCTGTGCTTTTACAGTACATACATGTACTGTAGCTGTTTGCTCTATTGTATGATCATAACCCCAATTTCTGGCTGTTTTCTGTTGTCTGTTGATTGCTTTAGTACACTCAGGCAGATGCTTATGTGCAATTCTCACCTATATCATACATCAGCGGTTGCTTATGTTATGATGCTCAAAATGAATTGTGCTAACCCTCTTTTGCATAGTCATACACTCCAGACGTCATTTTGTCATTGTGTAAGTCATTGCCGTCAAAAGTATTGAACAAGACATCATTGGCTAGGAAGTGTATTTTGTTGGGGTACGCCGCCCGCACCAGGTCCGTTGATTCGAAGAGATTCACAGCTGAGACGTGGAGAATCTGCATGTCACCAGTTTATTATCCAACAGATTGCAATCCGGGAGCAA
>JAABNY020000038.1:18182915-18214806 GCA_015164015.2 Brevimyrus niger
TGTGTGTGGGTTGTTGGTTGTGGGGTGTGGGGGGGGGGGGGTGTTTGGGTGTGTTGGGGTTGGGGTGGGGGGGTGGGGGGGGGGTGGGGGGGGGGGGGGGGGGGGCCAAAGAATGACCTCTGAAGAAGACTAAGTGAATCGAGGTAGATCCACAAAAGCCGATATTTACTGTCAGTGTACCAGTCAGTTTTAGTTCAAGGCCTCCATGTTGTGCTCTGGCCAGCTATTTCATTTATGTTTCTTTTCTGAAGTTGATTGGGGTTGAAAGGCTTTTTAAACCTCCTTTGTGAGACATAGTCTCAGTTCATCAGCCAGATCAGCAAGATTGAGTCAGGCAGGATGGTCCCAGCAAAGAGGAATATCCATCTGAAATCTAATCCGGCCCACTTCTCTTCGCTGTAATTACACACGGGGTAGTTTGTTGAGAAACGCCCCTTCAACACTTCCAAGCCCCAACCTTCCAGTGTGATCCCTAGGCCTCAGTAACCAAAAATGTGCCCCCCCCATCTCTGCTTCCTTGCATTTTTCCAAGCAGGGGACTCTTGTCTTCCGCTTCGCCTGGTGCACGACAGCCTTTCTGGGCACGACTCAGTGCGCCGTCATGGCGCTTTATGTCCGGTCTGATCGGTTCAGTGCCAGTCAGGGCCATTCAGGGGTGGTGACAGGCGGTGCCGGCGGCAAAAAATGCAGGCGGACCCCCGCCATGGGAAACCCGCCCGTTAACAGCTCTCTTCGTCCTCGAATGCGTTAATCTAAATGACATGCCAGGTGGCTTTGCGGGGGAAACACCAGCTCCCTCCAGAAGGTAAGCCATCAGCACTTCACTTGTTATTCACTATATTTGTGCTGCTGTGCTTGCTAACTGCCTTTCATTGTTATGTAAATAGATTTGAACACTTTAAAATTATTTTTAAATATTACATATGGACCAGTATTCCACCCAGAACCCTGCCCCATGGCATGGGTGGATAAATCATGCTGATTTTTAATGAGAGAGTGTTTTGACAGTATTTCATATAACGCTGTGTGAGGCAGTGAGCTACCAAAAGGATGTGAGAGGCACTGAAAGGCTGTGTTAGGCATTGAGAGACAGTGAAATGCAGTGTGAGGCATCGAGAGGCAGTGAAATGCTGTGTGAGGTAGTGAGAGGCACTGAAAGGCTGTGTGAGGCATTGAGAGGCAGTGAAATGCAGTGAGAGGCAGTAAGAGGCATCAAAACGTCGTGAGGCAGTGAGAGCTCTGGAAAGGATGTGAGAGGTAGTGAAGGGCTGTGTGAGGCAATTACAGCCACCGAAAATCTGTGTGAGGTATAGGTGATTTTTATTTTTTTTTAATTTTTGATTAATCATGGTCTTGGTTCTGATGATTCAACACCAGACTTTACTCGACCCCCATGGCCCCTCCTACAGGGGGGGCACAGGAGGGTGGGGTAGAGGCCCAGCCATCAGGCACTTGCTCACAATTCACCCCTCCCACACCTAACTCCAGGGTGAGGCCCCGGTCTCCCCGGTCCAGGCGGAGTAACATTGCCCCTTGTAGTAATCATCGTGAGGTTTATGTGAATAGCACTTTGTCTGCCCGCTCACCTAGGACCAATTTGCTTTGGGAGACTCTACCAGGAGCCGCTACCCCTACCAACATAACTCCTAGGATCACAGAGGCACACAAACCTCTCTACCACGATGAGGTGACAATTCATGAAGGAGTACTAAAAGTTTTCAGGGATAATTGACTTATTTTTCACTGGGTACAAGAACTACAGAGAGAAAAGTGTGGATGAAATATTTTGGTGTATTCACTAGTAAGAACTTGAATAAATTTAATTCTTATTATTGCTTTTTGTTTTTCATTATCTTCTTTTTCCCATGTCATAGTAACATAAACAATTACACTGCTTTACAATGTTAATGCTTTAGTGATGTGTCTGTTGAAATTGGTTTTACAACAGATCTGGTTTGGTCACACATTAGTGAATGTGTCTTAAACGTCAGCTGAGTTTTAGACTTGCTCATTTATACCTTTAGTTATTCTTCTCAGTTGAGAGAGACATGCCCATGTGTGAGAGACATAATAATCATGTGTAAGAGACATACTCATGCATGAGAGACATACCCATGTGTAAGAGACATACTCATGTGTGAGACACATACCCACGTGTGAGAAACATACCCATGTGTTCTTCCAACAGAAGGATTTTGGCATACAAGCCTTCGGCCTTTTTTAGTGGTTTTCACAATTTGCTTCCAGTGACTCTGCATTTGTAAATTTCTGTTCCATTTAAAGCTTTTTAAATATTTCTCAAAATATGGAAAACCACTATATAGCATTTCATATCTCATTTGTATCAGACTGATATCAAATCAGAATCGAATTGAATCGTGTTAAATCAAATCATTGACTTGTGAATCGTGATCAAATGAGTTGGGGCATCTGTGCCAACCCTAGTGTGAGGCAGTGAGAGGCACTAAAAGGCTGTGTGAGGCAGTAAGAGGCACTAAAAGGTCATGTGAGGCAGTGAGAGGCATTTAAATGCAGTGAGGCAGCAAGAGACACTAGAAGGGTGTGAGGCACTGAATGGCCATCTGAAGCAGTGAGAGGCATTAAGAGTTTGTGTGGGACAATTGGGGCAATGAAAGGCTGTGTGAGGCAATGAAAACACTGAAAGGCTGCGGGAGGCGATGAAAAGCACTGAAAGGCTGAGTGAGGCAGTGAAAACATTGAAAGGCTGCGGGAGGCGATGAAAAGCACTGAAAGGCTGAGTGAGGCAGTGAAAGCACTGAAAGGCTGTGTGAGGCAGTGAAAACATTGAAAGGCTGCGGGAAGCAGTGAGAAACACTGTTTGCTCCTCCTTCACTGCAGAATATCATGGCTTTTTGTGGCAGCGTTTACCCACAGGAAAGTCTGTCTCCTAGGACAAAGCTGAAATTTCAAAGCTTCAAGAGCAATAATAGGCAAATTTATTAGGAAATAAACACATCTAACACCACGCTGTGACTCCTGTGTACACAGTCTAACATGAATGCCAGAAGTTGGACCAAAATATAGCAACAAGACCCCTTAGGTTCTTCTTCCGAGAGCAGGGGCTGCACTAGTAATTACCATCTGTTGATAGTCAATCGGCAGGATGTGCCTGCCCAATAGCTTGTACCTCAGGCACATTTTTTGTTTACTGATGCCTAACAAAGTTGTTATTGAAATGGTGATCCATTCACCTTCCATATTTCCCTATATAGTACAGAGTCTGAAGCCTATTACTGGAAACACAGGACAAGAGCCACCCTAGATGTGATGCCAGTTTAACACAAGCCATATATTTTTGTACTGCGGAAGAAAATTCTCCAGGACATAATCTGCTATCTCCACACATACAGTCTCAGGGGTAGGAATTGAACCCCTATCCCCAAAGGTGTGAACTACCATGTCACCCCAACAAGATGACAAAAAACCCTGAGTGTTTGAAGCTTAGCCCAGAGTGTTTTAGCCCTGATGCCAATCATCTTTTAAAAAAAGAAAAAAAGTCAAATCCCAGGTAAACTTGACTTCACCCCTGGTCTTTTCAATAGCTAGAAACTCCCCTACATAAAACCAAGAGTTTATGTATATTTACCAATAATTTACATAAGATATAGGTACATTCTAGTTAAAAGGTGTAGGTACATTTTAGTTATAAGGTGAAGGTACATTCTAGTTAAAATAAACCTTATAGGCTTCTGCCAGTAATTGCGTTTCAGAAGACGAGCTATAGAATTCATTTACAGGCAACTTTTGTGGTGTAAGCAAAAAAGAAAGGCTTAATCGCAGTAACCCCCCGATGTGTAAATAGCAAACCACGCTAATTCCAATGACCCCACCTTGTAGGCGGAGAGTAAATCGACTGAGGCGGTCTGACCTGCAGATGAGGCTTCCCACTCATCCATCAGTACTGCATCATCATCGCATAGCCGGATCCGACGTGGTCCTCCCCGCCCGTCGCCTGCCGCTCCCAGATCCTCCTGCCCCTGCTCTCTCCTTCCCCTTGGCCAGTGCGATTTCACAGACGCATTGTTTTTTCTGGGAATGACCACTGCTTGGCTTGCAAAGCTTTGCGTAAGCGAGGGTGTGACTCTTGCCGCCACGAGGAATTTATGCGCAAACTGGAACGTAACAAATGTTATACAGATGTTTCCTTGGGGCAAGAGCGGAGGGTACAAAGAAATCATTGAGTCTTCATGCTGGACCTCATGCTCAACTATTAAAGCTCATTGAAATAAACATCATAGCCCCCCACCCCACTGTTCCGCCTTCTGTGTCCTCCCTGGATACGCCGCTGGCCTGCAGGATCACCAGCCTTTGCTCATCTTTTGATCCTGGCACCCTCAGGCCGGCTGGCTATTCACAGGGCTGGATTTGCTTTTTCAGGCCCCAACTTAAAAAGTCACTTTGGGACTCCCCTCTTCCCTCAGATGTTTCAGAACTTAAATAAACAGCTAGCAAAGGAAGTATCAAAAGGTACTTGGTTAGCACAACAGGTTGCTTCACCTTCTCCTAAATAAGAAACACATTTATTCAATATTTAGTGTAGTGATTGTTTGTGGCCAGCAGGGGTGCCCAACCCTTGGCATTAGTAGGACCCTTGATAATGGTGCCATTTCCGGCCTTTACAGGTGTGCTTCATTTTGGGGAGTTCAGGATAACGCTATCAGTACTGATTTGGAGTGATATCTGGGGCCTGTATTACGAAGCAGGATTACTGGCTTATCGGGGTAACTTGTCGGATTTAAGGTAGTCTGGGCAAAATGTAAGTGAACGAATATGAAGTCCATTTAAGCTGTGGTACCTTAAATCTGATGAGTTACCCTGATAAGCCAGTAACCCCACTTTGTAGTACAGGCCACCGATTTATACAAAGTGAGTTAGCAGCAGGTGAAAAAGAAAATATAAAACTAAAAATATCTACAAAAAATAAGAGTGGGTTATCACATTACACTATTGACTGGCAAGTCCCTGATCCATCCATCTTTTGTAACTGCTTGTCCTATTTAGGGGTTCCAGAGTCTATGGCAACAACCCAGGATTAGGGCACACCCACCATTTACTCACACAAGCAAACCTTCAAGCTATTTTGAGAACTCCAAAACACCCCAGCATGTCAAAGGGAGAACATGCAAACTCCAAACACATGGAACCTTGGCAGAAATTTGAACCCTGGTCCTTGAGGTATGTGGTGAAAGCACTCATCACTGCACCATCTGGATTTGTACTTTCTGGACCTGAAATTTCCACCTCTGGTTATTTAGCAATAATAATTTACATAAAGAATTACATAAAGAATGATGAGACTGTATTGTATTGTATATTGTCCTCCATTCCACTTTAGTTTGGATGTGAACCCAGAGTGAGCATTCAAATGGGCTAAGGAAAACTCATTGCCTTCTTAATTTTGTATCATCTACCCAGGGTGGTAAGATGGAGGATCTTTATATGAAATGTCCGATGATATGCTTTACTATGGATGTTACATGACGTTACGACACTATTACGTTATAACATGAAATGAAGACTAAGGGGGCACATTATCCATGTATATAAGATTCTAATGGGTCCGGATGCTGTTCAGCCAAATGGCTACTTTCAATATTAGTTTAAATACTAGAACTCGTGGCCATAAGTGGAAATTAGCGGGAGAACATTTTTAAACAAATTTGAGGAAGCACTTCTTTACACAGCATGTAGTTTGAGTATGGAATAGTCTTCCTGCTAGTGTAGCGGAAGCTAAAACCCTGGGTTCCTTTAAATCAAAGCTAGATAGGATTTTAACAACTCTGAGCTATTAGTTAAGTTATCCCCAATGAGTTTGATGGTCCGAATGGCCTCCTCTCGTTTGTAAATTTCTTATGCCAAACCAGTCTGATTTAATGTTGTTTTGGGTGCTGCTCCGTCTCTGACGTGACAGGTTCTGGGTCTGTGCCAGATCTGTGAGATGGGACCAGAAGGTTACAGATAATGGAAAGGGGGTAATAGTCCGGGTGGGTTTCTCTAACCACGTGATGCTCTCCCACTCTAACCAGAAGTGTTACTGCTGAATGCAGTTCTCTTTCTCGCAGACTTTGGCACTACTGTATGTACTGTATCACTAAGAAGTATAGACAGTGGATATTAAAAATAACAGGGCTCTGGACTCACAGCAAAACTATGAGGAAGAGCACCACTCACTTCAAATCCATCCATCTTCCAAAACCACTTACCCGGTATGGGCTCTCAGTAAGTCGGGACCCAATCCCAGGAAGGACAGGGCACAGGGCACGGGTGCCCCGTGGGTGGCATGCCAGTCCACCACAGGCCACACATTAAAACACAGCCTGGGCAGTTTAGAAACACCAATTCACATGAACCACAATCCTAGAGCTGTGGGGAGAAAAGTGTCCATTAGCCAATGAGCCGCTGTGAAATTACTCAGAGTGCAACCCCCCCCCCCCCCAATGGGACACAATGGAGACATTTATTTGGGCAATATTCTCTGCCCTTGTGTTACTTTTGCAATGTGCAGGTCTACCCAAAATGCCAGCATTCCCCAAACGACTGCGGCTCATTTACCATCACCGTCGTCTTAATTGCTGAGCTAAGCTTGCGGTGAGAATCCGCCGGCCACACCCTGTGGTGAAATACGGCCGTGATGTATGAGCTGCTTCCTGTGGAGCCAATAACACAGCTCATTAGCTATTTGGTGGGGTCATTCGTTACCCCAGGCAACAACAAGGCTTAGTGTCAGGAAAATAAATACAGTTGCAAAGCATCATGGGAGCATTTGCAAGGCGGCTGTTTTAAGTCAAGCAAAGAATAACTCTGCCTCGTGCAGTCAGCTGCAAATAAATACCCTATTTTTGATGTTGGTTCTCAATCTCACAGATACTTATACCAAGAGTATAACTTGCGAGTGACGATAAGCATCAATTATTTTTTCCATTTACATCATTCTTTAGGTCTCACATGTGCCTGGGAAAGCAACAGCCAATCGCAGATACAGGGTGTAATGAGTTTCACTTATATATGGTGTCAAGGAATATTCCAGAAAAATCAATATATGTTCCATCCCAGTCTTACATTTTATTGCAATTGATTATATAAGGAATCAATATTTGCTAATAGAATGAAAGTCCTTCAGGGAATCCAACCAAGATTTAGTGGGAGTTTTATGTACATGAAAATGGACCTGGTACACATTTTAATGAAGCTTCTGTGTTTCCAGTTCTGACCCTAGTAATTGCACGCGCTTCTCTATTGCCAGTGTGTCATATATCTGACTTTTATTTTTTTATCCATTCATTTATTTATCTGTTTGCATCTTCATGAACCCTGCGCTCCTCTGCATCAGATGCTTTTCAGCAGCTGCTTTAGTAGCAGCTGTGTGTTTTCCACCGTCCTGAACATGATGAAATGTGTTTGCTCATGCAGTGACACGTATGGGACAAGCGCTTGATATTTACCTGCTTGGCTGACAATTTCATGCAGAGCATTTGTACTGCGGGGTATTTCACTGGGGCAAATACCTTATGCAAGATACATTAATACAGTAGGTAGGTGTAAATTTATGTGCTTACTTACAATATGAGACAAGTCCTCTGGGGTGCTTATACTACAATGCTAAATATTTATACTTTTTTATGATATGTGTCCCTACAAGGATACTGGACTACAGAATCATCTGTCCAGTTATAACCACTTCCTTGAACACAGTGGGCCTCATATCATGGGTATCGGCAATAAATAATGTTAATATTACACACACACGATCACTCCTTTTATCATAAAATAAACCAATGGCTAAATGTAGTGGCCATTGAAGTGAGAGTCACATGTAAAGCATGCCTTTCACATTGTTATTTGCAGTCCACGCTTTCAGTGTTCAGAGGTCAGTGTGAGGGGAGGAGCCGTCCTCTGTTTCCTGGTAAGAAATTATGCTCAACAATTTCACTGATTGAAGTGAATTACCGGCAATTACATTCCATGTAGCCCAGCTCTTTTATTCCATCAAATAAATGGAAAATATTAGTCAATAATGAAAATACCCATAAATCCCCTCTGATGGACAAACAGTATATTTGCACAATCTCAGATCTGTAGCCAAATCTGCTTTACCTACATGTTAGTCAATGAAACCTTCACATCACATTCTTTTTAAGTTTTATTCTGTTAGTATTATTCAATATGCAATAGCTCTTCTATTCATGACATTCCATGTCCATGGTATGTGCTGTGTGAGGTCTGAAATTGTGCATATGTAAATTTCTCTTCTGCACTGCACAATTATACCTGTTTACTTTTTAAATTACTCGCTTTGTGCGAATGCATCATCTGGGCTGCTGCAAAAATGTTGTTCTACTCTGTACGCTGGAAACTAATTCTAATTCTAATAGTTGTGATTTCTCTGCAGTGGGGAGTTGGGGGGTTTTAGGAATATGTGCTAAGGTGAACCTGAACCCATATGCTGAGGAGAAGCGGCCAGACCAGCCTGACACTCAAACCTCAGGCTTTGCAAATGGCAGTTCCTGCATGCATCCCAGGACATGTAAATAGAGATCAGAGGAGCCTCAGTGATCAAAAGCTGGGGCACTGGGTGGACTTCTGCAGAACACACTCTCAGGATGTTTGATCTGTAGATGTGCTTACACGGAAACTTCATGTGCTTTGACAAGAAGATGATTGTACCTACAAAAGCTAGATAATCCTTTTGAGTTGAATTCCATGGAATTAGCTTTCTAACCTCAAATACACTTCCATTAATCCTATATACATGTGGTACGTTTTATTGGGTAAATTTCATGTAATCCATTAAAATCCCCATGGTATGCATAAATCATTTTTACATATAATGCATAGCAGCCTTGTAGTTCCATTCATAAACAAATGGTACATTTCACAGACACTGAAATATCGATTGCCTGCTGCATCGTGATAACAACAGAACATTTGCTCGTCACCCAAGCTGCTGTACAGCTGTTAAAACTGATCAGAGTATAATCCAAACGATAATCTCTACTCTCACTGCATCCCAGCCCCCTAAGTTTCAAACTGGGACAGTCGGGATAATCTATTTATTGTTTGCTGATGGTGAATTGGGTACCACGTTTTCACCAGGGAGGGTGAAACTGCATATGCTGGGTGAAAGAAGAGATTTAGAAATTTCATGTGGGACATTTTTAAGAATTAGGCCTCATTTTGGGGGAGAGGTGATCTGCAGATTTTGCAGGTTTTAGACCGCACAGCACTCCCTGTTCAACAATAGGGATTATATTGTTGTAGTCAGGGTCCAGGAGTTGAAGAATAATTTATCTTTGCTATCCTTCACTTGACTTTTGAGGACATTAGCGGGAATGACAGCAATATGGCTGACGTACATCCTCTGCTAGCTTTTGCTTGAATGATCAGAGATGCCTTTATTAGCTAGCTTGGTGAAGCTTTGACACACTTTTTTCCAGCTTTAAGGGGCTTTCTCCTAATTCAGAGTTTGTGAAGTAGCATGCTGCTTTGAATACAAGGCACCAAGGATCCAAGGTCATTGGAGAATGAAAAGTTTTTTTTTCTTTCTGGGAAGGCACTGGGGTGCAGTTTTTAGTCATGTCGAGTCAGCCTAATTGTGGTTTTTAACGTTAGAAACACTTCCTGTAAATGCAAAAGGCATAAAGATGTTGCCTTTAGTTGGTTTGAAATTTCAGCTAAAAAACACAGGTATTAATATATACAGCCATGGAAAGAATTAAGAAACCACTCTATATTTTTAAACCAATTTGCATGTTTAAATCTTGGTTCTGCTGGCAGAAAGGTTCTGGGTTCAAAATTGGTGAAGCAGGAGACACTGGGAACGACCAGAAACCAGTCAGGTAAATGGCGGAAGTAAGATTCTAATGTCAGAGATGACCATTAACTTATCAGACAGTTTCCCATGAACTGGAGGATGACATCAAGTGACCTTCAAAAGGAAGGGAAACATTAAGTGCAGGTGTTACGTGTGCTGCTAGGACAGTTCATAACAGGCTCTGAGAAGCAGGACTGAAGTCCCATAAAGCAAGGAATGTTAATGAGAAGTAGGGAAGAGCCAGGCTGCAGTTTGTAGAAAAATATTTATTATGCACAGACACACCCATAACTTGAAAAATGAGTGAAACAAAAAATTGTGCTGTGGACTCTTATTTTTTCCACGGCTGTATATACACTGCCCAACCAAAAAAAAGTGCCATTTGAATTTTTCATTGGTGCACCTTTAGTTTTGATTATGGTGCACATTTGTCATGGCATTATTTCCACAGGCTTCTGAGTGAGTTGAACCACTCCATAGAGCCTTTTTTATCACATCCCAAAGACCTTCAATGGGGTTAAGGTCACAACTCTGTGGTGACCAAGTCATATGTGAAAATGATTCCTCATGCTCCCTGAATCACTCTTTGACAATTCAAACTCATCGAATCTTGGCATTCTTGTCCTAGAATATGTCCATGCCAACAGGGAAGAAAAAAATCTATTGACGACGGATGAAGGTGTAACTTGGCCATTCAGTAGATTCAGGTACTCAGCTGACTTCACTTTATTGCTGCATAACTTTGCTGAGCTAAAACAATGATCCAGCCATTGGCTCTTAAGTATTTGCTGGCAAAAATTAAAATGGCGACTGTTTTTTTGGCCCGGCAGTGTATGACAACCATTTGTTGCATGTAAATTTTGCAAGTTCAGGTACTGAGAACAACTACCATCTAATAGTAAAAATACTTGACCTCAATATAGGGGTGGTCTGGTGGAGACAATGCTTAGAATGTGGTGTTTGGTCACACAGTAATCCAATGTCAATTTGCATGAAGGATTAGCAAAAGGCCAGAGATCGGAGCCCATGTTTTTAAAACACTCCGAAAGTGGATTGCCATGGAAACAGAGCCATGCATCTATGACGCTGTAAGGCAACGCAAGCTTTCATGCAGAATCACCCTGTAAAGAGGAAATATGTCATTATTCTAGATGAGGGTCGGCACAGAGTACACGTGACAGCCTGCATTAATAACGAACATCGCCCTGCATTCCCCAAGCTCATTTGCATACAGTTGATTATATCAGGTTTGTTTTCAATACTGATCTCATGCTCTTTACAAAGGTACTTAAATTAAATATCAAATACAGATGTGTTGACACAAAAATAACCAATATAAATTGCTAAAACTCGTAAAAGTCTCTGAATAATGCTGATGTCAAACGAATAGAAATGCACCGCGTTGTCTCCATTCCTGATTCCATTCCTGTTGTAGTAGTTCAGTTAAATCTTTTGTAAAATCAACTATACTCAGAACTAAGAAAAACAATATAATGCTGGTCAAACCATTCATCAGATGAATGCATTTTATTAAATCAATAGGCACGAATAATAAAAAATTGATTTTAGGCCCCCATTGTCCTTTGTCTGGAATTTACACATTAGTACGTAAATATACAACACATTTTACCAATTTGGAGTGAAGCTGAAAAGAAAGCTGGATGTTTTGGTCATCCAGTACTCAACCCTGGTCTCTGTTCTCCCTCAAATCAAATATGGATTGTGACAAATACTGTGCATCCAATTACTTTGTTGAAGCCTCCTTGAATTTAAGTTGTCAAAGGATATAACTTGGACATTCTATCGCAATTGTAGCATTTGCATTAACTAATGTGGTTGCAAACCACCGTTTTGTTACACACAAGCAGTTCTGCCTCCGAATGCAGCAAACCTAAATTGAGTTAATTGCAGAGGCAGATCTTAAACTCACAAGTTACACAGAAAAGGTGGGATATACAGCCAAATTTCATTTGTCATCGCTGCAATGATCTCCCTGGGTTTGCATCAATAGTTTTTGTCTGTACACAAAGGAGGCATTAATGCTCAGGAAAAAAAGTGTCATGTTTCATCATTTCAAATTTTACAGTAAGATCAACACAGTGTTTTTCAAAGAATTTAACTTGAATCATTTTTATCTCATATCTTTTTAACACTTACCTTGATCAGGGTCACCTGGCATACATCATTTTATGGGATTTTAGTCCATTGCAGGGCAGGGATAATTACACACTACTCTTCGTTCCCAGTGAACCCTAACTGAGGCAGGGCCCAGCCTAAGTAGAGGATTTTAACAATAAACTGTATATATTTTAAATGTGATTGTGCATAACCACAGACATTTTAACTAGTACATTGTGATTACAATGATTTTATTTTTGATTGCTGAAAACTGAACTTCAGAATGATGTTGAAATTAGAAATACAGTAAACGGATGGTCTATATGCTCTGGGATTTTTAACTCCTTACAGTACATGGGAATGATTGTCACCCGTGTGCGTGAAACAGCAACAAGCCATTACTAATTATCACAAGATGTACAATTAAATAAGAAGACTCCTAATCATCAGCACAGGATGCGTTTTAACAACTCACAACATTCGACGAGGTGTTAAATATTTCTGAATTTCGCATACAAAAAAAAAATAATCATGACACCGTGTAGGGCTATGTCACTGCACCTAACTAGAATTGTATTATAAAGAGCATTGTATATTACCATGGGTAATTTTAGACAGAGTGAATCGCCTGCATCCCAAGTTGAAGGAGCATTTTACTATACTGTTAATTGTATTGTTATGAAAATTATCCGAGTGAGCAGGTTTGAAAAGTATCTTTCCCCATACATGGAAAAGGATGGCAAATTTTGGCTGCTTTATACATTCGCTCTCACATTCAGCCCTTTGGCAGAATCTGACTTCACTCTTATTGGTTTCGGGTCCATGACTGCACAGTCATTACAAATGTCATACTGTTCATTCCAAAGTGGACCCAGCTCTGTGTACCTTTGATGTTTCTAAGAGGATGGGCACTGCATAGAAAGTAGGATTATATGATAGAACTGACAGCCTTTGATCTCACAAGAACTCTGCCCAGTCTGAAGAGTACATGCTTCTGACAATTGTTGCCACGCTACTCTGCTTCTTAAAATCCGTTGTATTATCTTACAAAAATGTGAACGGCAACGAAAGTAATTAGTGTGACACCAGAAGCAAGATGCTTTATGGAGGTATGAAGGCTTCCTGCCCCTAGCTGTCATTCAAGTCCTATGGTCCTGTGGGAAGAGGTGGAGAAGGGATCTCTGTGGAGACCCAGCCTGAGAAGATACACTGAGGTGCATCAAACGGCAGCTCTGTGGCTCACGTTTTGGGAATTTCTGTATTCCTATCACTGCCACTGAAATCCGCCCGCCCAACACACCTGCCCCCCGCCCCACCCGTAAATGTATTTCCATATCAGTTTCCTAGTAATGAGCACAACGGTTGTCTCTCCATATGTCAGGGACTGGAACGCTGCATGTATGACGCGTGTAGCTAATGATCACAAAGAATTTTCCTTAAGGCACCGATGATGAGCGGCGACGGGTAGGACATCGTTTGGCGGTTTCATGTTGCTAAAGCCTGCTGTAGTAAATTGAAACCAGGCCATCAAACAGGAAGTCATTTTAAAAATAATTACTTTCCTATGAACTAGTCTTAAATTATTCCTTCGCTTTTATAGAGAAAAACAAGAGAGGATGGTTCAATGAATCAGAATCCATTTTATTCACCAAGTATGAAAATACAAGGGATTTGTTTTGTTGCAGGTGGTGTCATGAAGTATACAAATAAACACACAATCAAGATAAAAGTACAGAAAAAAGGCATTTGTGGTTTCACCCTCTCTAGTGAAAACCTGGTACCCAGTTCACCATCAGCAAAACAATAAATAGTACACACTTGAGGGTGCATAAATAATGTAGTACACTCTTAATGTATCAATTAACCAGTAACTAAGTGTTAATTACATGCTGATCCCACGTTCATTCATTATTAATCATAACAGTGCATGTATTTCATGCAGTCACTATATTTTCTTATGATTGTATTTGAGTAGTGAGTTACCGAGTGTCTTGTGTAGCCTCAAGTAAAGTCTTACCAAATTGAATAATGCTGGTTGCATTAAGTAGGTTTGGCTAGGATTTTCTACCAGAATAACCTTAAAATTTTGTTAATCTTATAACCTGCCAGTATATACCAGTTGCATCAAAAAGAAAATCACACCAGTGGTTTGCAGTTCAACACGCAAGAATTTAAATGCACTCCCAAATTTTATATGACCTTTTTCCACCAGTCCAAGATCATGTCATTAGGTGAAAGGCTGTCTGTCTCTGATGGACTGACATCCTGCCCCAGATCCCCCCTACCTGCTGAAAAATAGGCAGAGATGGTCTGTATAAAAAATATCAATGGAAAATCATGAAAAGTGCTTTAATAAATGTCCCCAATTTTAAGGCATGAACGCAGGAATTTGCTTTAAGGTGAAATGGACTTAACAAATTATACCAGGTATTCATACTTTTCTCAATAAAGTACACAATGCAAAAAAACATATTATTACACAAATGATTCAGGACAACCAGAAAGACACCAGTCGGCTATAAAAAACTACTAAATCCATTTTCAGCTACTTGGACAAAGAGGTCAATGTTTATGTCAAACACAAGCTCTGTGAACCAGTCAGGCTAGTCTAATATTTACCAGACTGCAATCTAAAACCAATAAACACTGTTTGCTGTGTAAGTCCCGAAAACAAATGGAATGTTCAAAGGAATTTAAATATGAGATTTCAGCTGAAGCTGTTGTTCTGTAAATAGTCATTCACATTTCCATTGCTGATGACTGAACGACCGAAGTTCCAGGGGATATTTTCCATGCAGGATGTTTTAGCTGGATTTTTCCCTGTCAACTGGGCTACTAATAAAGGAAGAAAAGACAAACTAGCATGTGACTATTTCAAATTAGTCCTGCATTTCCAAGCACTGCAGGTAAATAATTTAGTCTGTCATTCATAAATTATTTCTATTTCTGTTTTAAGATGTGATCATTACAGTGACAAAAAGTAAAGTGAATATAAATGAATAGGTAAAATATGCTGTTTTATTTTTATTTTAAATACAGCTTTTTTATTTTTATTTAAATACCCCTGTGCAGCACAGGACTGAATTATGCTCCCTCTAGAGGCCAAAACAGGAACACACAGATCCCCAACAAACAAACCCAACACAGGTTCCTAACAATCTGCTACAGAGTAGCAGTTAATATGCTTTGTTTTAATAATAATAATAAATATTCTATTGATACCTGTGGGGAAATTGTCTTTACACCTCCTCCATCTTGCTCTTTGAAAGTAAGCAGGCCATGAAGAGCAGCCACCTGTCGTGGTGCCCAGGGAGCTGGAGGTTAAGGGCCTTGCTGAAGGACCTACAGACACACTGAGGCGGGGTTTGAACTGGTGACCTTCTGATTACAGGCGCAGTCCACTGAGCCACATGCTGCCCCTAAATGGGGTAGATATTTTAAAGGGAACTGAGACCTTGAGGAAAACCATCTCTGTTACACAGGCAGCTACGCAGATAAGATGACAATGGGGAGGAATGGAGAAACTGGATGGAAAGCAAAGTGGAGAGCAGCACAGGAGGCTGGCAAACATGAGGCTTCATTGCCATGATCTTCTTATCACCTGCTGTGCTCATGCTGATATCGTAACTGCATATAGACAAAAGTAATAAAACTCCCCGTTAGCTAAAATAACTTTTAATTTGCGTTTGTGTGAAGTCAGTCAGCTTTGGCATTGTTAGAAATAACAGGTCTTGAGCCTTGATGTAGTTTATTAGTATTGCTAAGACCTGTGCATACTTATTGACTGACCAAGGACAGCACTGGTGTTTTGCTGATGCTCTGCCCCAAATGCTGATGACCTGAAGACAACTGATTACTTCAGCCACCAGCATCCGTACGTGTCAGGATCAGTTCCTGTCCTGCCCTGTCCCCTTCTATTTGTCAGTTCCCCATTTGGCCAGTAGGTGTTGCTGGTCATCCCGTTTGGTGTTAGCTCCTTGTGTGTGTTGTCCTGTTCCCCAGGTTGCTGAATGACTCAATGGGTTGTGCAGGCACCTGTGTCTTGTAAGCCTCCCTTTTGGTTTATGGTTGGCCAAAGGCCTCAGCTGAATTTATATTTTAACATTTATGTTTCTTTTTATATCCTGGGTATATTACTCATTTATATTAAGGTTCACTATTGTTGCTCTGTTGCCCCATGTTTTGTAGTAATCTTCAATGTCCCTTATCATCTAGTCTCCCTTGATGTGTGATCCTTTATTTATATCAGGGCTCGGGCATGGGCACACACCACAGATCAGGAGTGTCAAACTCCAGACCTGAAGGGCCGGGGGCCTGCACATTTTTGGGTTTAACACACCTGATT
The DNA here is from genome assembly GCA_015164015.2 of Brevimyrus niger. Classification (NCBI taxonomy): domain Eukaryota; kingdom Metazoa; phylum Chordata; class Actinopteri; order Osteoglossiformes; family Mormyridae; genus Brevimyrus; species Brevimyrus niger. Next base: position 18,199,211 of record JAABNY020000038.1, read on the forward strand.
CAACTTCTTGTAACTCCTTATGCTAATTACCACACAGCTCCTGAGCTGAATCATCTGTGATGGAATCAGGAAAGAACTAAGCTGCACAGGGCTCCGGCCCCCCAGGACTGGAGTTTGACACCCCTGCTATAGATCGTTAGAGTAACTGAAAACCTTACAGAGATGCCCAGCCACATGCATACAAGGGTATATTAAGTTACAGGAGAGCATCCCATAGTTATGGAGTCGTCAGCTATCTTTTTGATGCAAAAACAAGAAATTCAAAGTCAAAGAGAAAAAGCACAAGCAATGGCTTGAAAGAGAATCCATAATCGGAGGCACCCTCTCCTGATTTATAGCTGGGGGCCACAACAGAGATGTGGAAGACTAGCACTCGAAGTGGAAGTGGTCCTGAGTACTATATAAAGCTAAAAACCTTGCAGGGTTGTGCCATAGGCAGGAATAACCAAATCTCAGTTGTGCATGCTGATGAGCAGATCTGTGGACCAAGCGCCCCCTGGAGGCCCGGATGTATGACCTTCGATAGAGACATGACATGGCAAGACTAACATATATAAGCAGAAATTAAATGTTTTATATCCTAATAATGCAATGAAATAAATTCCAGTAGTGTAAACTGTAATACAAATTGGAAGGCAAACAAGACTCGAGTGGATATTATAATTTTTTGTAAAAATATGCCATCGAATATAATGACTTTCTAAATCAATCTGAAATTGAGAAGATGAAACAGAAGCTTGAGGTTAGTAATTAGTGGATGGTTCGCAAAATGATACACACAGTGGGACCTGGCAGGTGTCTGAGGCAGATAAGATTAATGTGCGTTTGCGACATTAAAGGCGGCGCAGGGTTTGTCGGGCTGCGGCTGCTTACCGGGAACATCTCTCACAATTCTGCCTGTCTCTAGGGGTCCCACGAGTTTGTCACCTATAAAAATCAAAGGGGAAGAGAAGCAAAGCAGGCAGGAGGTAATTCTGAGATGATTATCAAGACTCATAATCTGTAGTAAACCTCTAAGGGTTTAAGAAAGTCACCAACAGAGCACGTGCAAACTTCTTAAATGGAGCTTTTAATTTCCCCAACCATGATCTCGCTCAGGTGTGATGGGAGCTGCGATGTCCAGATAGAACACCGTACAATGGCAGCTTTAACATACAGCTCTTTGCCCTTGAAGGCCAGAGTGACTCACAGGGACCAACCTGCAATAGGCAGCGGTCTGAAGATCTTCAGAGTGGCATAACCCCAGGCAAATGAAATGCATGCAGAAATGTATATCTTATGTACTGTTTACTGAAATTCATCCCATTTTCCAGTCACACCATGAAGATATGAAGTATATGCAGGCGTCTGTATATGGGATATTGGGATCCCTCCACATGTCAGGACACTCAGGTCTGTTTCCCACCTCTTGTTATCTATTCCCCCAGTCACCCAATCGCAAGCAAGCAGAGATCTTGGGCAAAGAAACACTGAGGGCTTTGGGAGGAAATGGAACGTCTGGGATGCACTCTGGGATAGACTCGCCCTCCTAGCACCGCAGCTGGCTTATATACTCGTCAGGAGACTCTTTAATCAAGCTTCAGGAGGAGATATTTTGACCTTTGTTCCCTAACCCCAAAATCAGCGAGCATAGAAATGAAAGTCAAAAAGAAAAATAAATCTATTTTCAGTATAGCATCAGCTGTGGGCAACAATCATACCTGTACTGTATTAAAGTCTTAAGTTACCACAGAATTTTGTGTTTTGGTTAGTGAAAAACTATTTCATGCCTGCCAAAGTGTGTCAGCTTACCATTTTAAAGTTACCACAGTAGTCACCATTCAATATACCCATATATTTGTTGAACTCCACCAATAGCATACCACGTTTGGCTAATCGGTATAAGTTTACTGACAGATTGATAAGTTAATTGATAAAGTAAGCTGGAGGTGAAATATAGCAAAGACAAGGAATAGCTGGGGTGACCCTCCGAACCAAAACTGTGTTGTTCAAGATATTCAACAGTAACTGTCTAGAGAACAGAAGAAATCCCTGTTCATTTTTAAAGCATGACTGTTTGTTAGTAATATGTTGTAATATTGAACATGTTTTTTTCTGAGCAAATATACATTTACTGCCTAGATAAATATCTATAAACATAATATTATTAGATTGCGTAAGACTCTGTCACTGCATTTTAAGAATTCTCGACCCATCCTAGGAAACCACTAAACATTGAGCGAAATACTGTATACTGTGGATTTTTCATGTCTGCACTTGGATTTGCTCAATAACTGGAAATGCGTAATTCTGTACATTATCCATTCATCCATTTATCCATTCAGTTAATGGAGTACAGGGTCGCAGTGATCCTGGATCCTATCCCAGATGGCATCTTGCCTGGGAAGCCAGTCTGTCATAGGGCAACAGATAAATTATGAATTGTAAGAGAAGTTTGCATCAGATCCACCTGTCATATACCTGTCAGTTTAACTTTATCAGACGTTCATGTCAAACGAGCTACAGAGGTTTAATTAAACTAGAAATTGTTTGACAGTTACGGCCAAAAAATATGATGAAGTGTTGTGTCACATCAGACATTCGTATTTGCCTCTTTCACTAACATTATTGCCTTAATCTCCAGCCAAGTTTTTGTGATGGACCATAATTCTTTCATTGATGTTGATCTATTTATGATGTTAATCTGCTATATGTTATATAGGGTGGTACAGTAAGCACTCATAACTTTTATCTAACTTATGTCTGTGAGACAAGTGAACTCATTCCATTATATACTGTACAGACAATGCGAAAATGTGTGACTCCTTCAATTACTTTCTACTATCCATCTATCTATCTATCTATCTATTCCATCCATCCTCTAAAGACTTATGCTGGTGCAGATTGGGCAACATTGGTCAGCTCTTTGGCGTGAGATTTTCAATTCAATACAAGTCTGCATACATATTAAATAGACTACTACCCCAGCGCTTTTGATAAAGCTAATTTCAGGTTTATAATGAAATAATATTAATTTGCCTTAAGATTTTGTGCATATCTGTGAGAGTGAATGGGTGAATGGCACGGCTGATGTATGAGAGTTGACAACCCTGTGATCAGAGCCTTGAGGGGAATGGAGTCCATGAAACCACTATGACATACAGGTGTATTTAAGTATAGAATTTAGGCAATAAATTATGAGAAAAATGTATGTTCATTGGTGAGCAGTTGAAGAGTGTACGGATAAATAGCTACTATGTAGTTGTCATTGTTCTTTCCAAAACCCTAACTTTTGACTTGCTGGGACTGAACAGATTTAGACAGAGACAAGAACAAAAAAAGGCCTTGATATTACTTTTAGAAGTAGCATCAATCAGGTATCCAGCTACTGGCCCCGCATTTTTATAAGCAAACATGTCTGGCTCACATTTAAATCTTCAGCAGATACCGTGTTATCAGTGAGGATGAGCTTTATTGTCATACTGGATGTGCCAGTTTGTTCTCGCTAAGAGGAATCCCGAGGGAAACTGTGGTGATAAAATTATCTTCCTAAAACCCCCAGAGCAAGCAAGCATTACCTTAAGAGACTGATTTTACAATCAACTTAGACACAAAGGTGCTCTGAGGGAGCTTAATGAATTGATGCAGAATAGCTAAGGCCCCGCAACACATTTAATGGTGTAGATAACTATGACACAAAGTAATATTCTGGTTGCACATTATGTTACCAATCTGAAAAATGATTGCTAGAACTTCAAATATTTTATCTCCAGATTTAACTGTTGGAAGCACAGTTCAAAGTAGATTTATCATCACACTTTACGAGACATGAATAATGTAGTAGTACATGCTTACCTAATGCATTAATTAGTCAGTAACTAAGTTACATACTGGTTCCATGCTTGTTCATCATTAATCAGTCATTCCAGTTCATGTATTCCATTCAGGCACTGCATTAGTTAACAATTAAATAGTTAGTTAATGATGGTAAGACTTCACTTCAGGGGCCAAAAAAAAAAAAAAAAAACCTTAACTCATTTACTACTCAAGAACAACTCATGGACTAATATAGGTTTCCCCATGAAATATATGAACTGTCATGACTGATTAATGATGAATGACCATGGAATCTGTACTTAATATTTAGTTACTAGATTGCATTAATTAAGCATGCGCTAATACATTATTCATGGACCTCAAGTAAAGCATTTACATTTTTTACATAGGTTGATTTTTATCAGTATATACTGAGTAAGAAGTGTGCAAATTATTGATTGTAATTAATAAGCTGAGAAGGTCAAGTAGACATAAATAAATGAGCATTTCTAAGTCCTAAAGCCGGTGCAGAGGTCAGCAACCAAGAGAGTGAGTTCACTCAAAGGTCATCGAGCCCTTGCAGCATTATGTATATTAACCTAATATTGGAGCAGTTACGGACCCATGGTATGGTGCAGGTAAGAAAATGATGACAATCCATTTACAGCTACAGACAAAAAGGAGTTTATTTGACAAGCAGAACAGACGAGGCAAAGCACAAAATAAAACGGACCACGCGGGGTCAAAAGGCAAATGGGGGAAACAAGAACTAACTTAAAGACACAATAGAAGTATATAGGAAATGAACAGGTATTTAGATGCAGAAAAGACTGACAAGACATGACGTGGGACAGGAGAGAACAATACCCAAATAACCAATTAATGAAAGCACAGGACAACAAGCAACAGGTAAGGATAATTAACAGAACTTAATAAACATCAAAACTAGGAGAAAAACCAGACACTAGTATTACAATGCAAAGCAAATCAATGTGGAATAAAAAGGTACAAAACAAAAGCCAGAACAGAACACAAGAAGGGCAAACTGATGACAGAGAAAACATAATGAGCAATAAACACTGAGCAAACAGGCAAACCAAAATAACAGTTAATGCTGGAATCTGCTCAGCCTTAAACCCCTGGCCATACAGTTACCAGTCTGCACTACGCACTCATCCCACTGCAATATGCAGTGGAAAATACAGTGGAAACCTGGAAAATCCATTAGGGATTAATACGATGACAGAGAAGTGAACAGGATGGCCAGCAATACCTGCTGACCAAGTGGGGAAGAGACATGAAAGGCAAGGATGGATGCGTGCTGACTCTGACAGGACCCAGTTCTTGCAAACTAACTATCTTAAACAAAAGCATTTTAAGGGCACAGTACTGACATAAATACCATTGTTCACAAATTACACTCGACTATAATAAAGTTACATAATGATACATATTTATTTTATTTTATTATTTTGCACCAATAAGAAGACAGTCCCACATTTGATCAAATATCTCAGCATTTAAGTAGACTAATGTTATATGGGTCACTAGTACTGAAAATGTATCGTGGTACATTTTGGTATTACATTTCTTTAGCACCAGTACTAATTACACTATTACAGACATCACTGAAGCTATAAATCACTAAGCATCAAATTAGAACTATGGATTCAACACGTCATGGATTCATACCCTGTATCAGCATGCATCATGCTATATTGAATACGAAAATGTCAGGTGAATATGATCTCTTTAGACTCAAGTCAGTGATTTATGTAAGGCATCTTACAATTTGGCAAACAGGCTGCATTAACATTATCAAACTAGCACCTGTACTTACAGGTTGTCAGTGTTGCCAGACTAAGCTGAGTATTTCCAGCCCAATCACATCTAACGACCCGCCCACTCCGACAAAAGAAACACCCAGACAATTAAAACCACAGCTGTGCACTTGGTCCTGTGCATTTACTGTAAAATGCACCTACCTAGTTTTGTAATATATCAGACAGATTGTCTACTACATTAAGACTTAAGTTCTTCTCACTTTTGGTCACCTTTAACCCTGACACCTCCATGACTAAATGTTGTCGGAACTGTGAACTGTGACGTTACGCTACTGTGGGTACCTAGCAGGGTTGCCAGCTTTGGTCTGCTGGCTGGCGTGATGTTTTAAATTCAAGACCAGTCTGCACACACATTTACATGCATGTCATACTTTTATTACTTTATAAATAGTCTGCAGCGTTTGCAGACTACCCCAACGCATCTGGCATGCATTTTAGGTTTACAATGCAACAATATAGATTTGCCATAAGATTTCTTGGGTGAGCGCAAGTCTTGCAGCCTGAGTGTCATGCCAGATGCGTCTGAGTTGGCAACCCTCATGTAGCGAGACACATGTTCCTTTGTTAACGCATGTGCTTTTAAGTCATGGAGTTCAGCTCCAATTTCAGTAACACAATATTTACAATGTGCATTACACTTATCATTGGCGACAGGGCCAATCGACATTTTTGGTGTCTCCCATTCCCTCTGGTACTGCATCTTGTACCCTCCCCACTTTGGCATGCTTTATAATTGTCAGTTTCTCAATGTCTTAAAAACTTCTTTCTACGAGATCCAAGAGGCTGAGCATAGTCGCCGATTCCAGTGAAACACCCCATCGCCACACACACACACACACACACACACACACACACAATAGTTAATATAAAAGTAAAACCTCCCCGATATATGCAACACAAGCCCAAAATGTCAGTCAATCAAAAGAAGCCCAAATGGACGGGAACCCGCCCAATCAGGCCACACTGGTTTTTATATCATGCTGTGTTTATGCAATTATGCAAAAATGGGCTATGCGGTAGTTTTTTTAATGTTTATTGAGCAGATGAGCGGAATAAAGCAGAATAAAATGCTACAACCTTTATGAGTGCTTACAGTATATTACCTATTCCATATTTTAATTTTACAGTGAAGAGTATTGGTGATGAGTTAGATCATGAAAGAAATACGTTCTGCAGTTTTCCATGCTGGCATGCTTTTTTTTTATTAGTCAGCACAGTGCAATCTCAAAATCTGTATAACGAATTGGATTCATACTGCACCCCCTGTCCCCCAGCACCAAATATTCCTCTTACACACTATTTCTTCACAGTGCATTTTTGCTAAGGAACAAAACACAACACGATCAGTAAGGAGTACCTGATACCTTCCTCCCCCAAACACGTGTGTGTCCCTCACATCATTGATGTCATGCATGTGTTCCGTACCCGGGCACAGGGCCATGGCACGATCGGCTCGATCGCACGACCCAGACAAACTGGAAATTGTGGGCCAAGCATGCTTGGGCATGGTACAGATCACACAGTGTGAGTATGGTACAGATCACACAGTGTGAGTACATCCTAAAATACCTTTCGGGTCTCTGGGCTGGGTCAGTGATTTCTATTTTTTGTTATTGGTCTTGTATTTTTTTGTGTTGTTTCTTGTTTACATTTGTGTCTTGGATCCTGGTTGCTCATTGACCAAACTCGTGTAGTTTCATACCGCTATTCTTGGTGAAACTCTTAGTAATTCAGAGTCTTTTTTATCTGCCTCAGCGGTGTCCCCTGCAGTGGACGACCCATGTCCTGTAGGACAGAAAACCAGGCCATGTGGGTGTGAACAGTTATGGGTGTGTTGTTCCATTATAGACTATGTACCATGCTCAAATATCAAGACCTGGTCAGTGGAGCTGGATTTAAATCTGTCCTGTCACCATGTCAACGAGGCTTTTGATGTTTCTGCACCTGTGCTACAGGCTTCGTGTCGTTTCACTTTGTGATGACTTGCCTGAAGCGGTACAATGATGGCTAACAAGGCGCACTAATCAATATCACTCTGGCTGCTGAACAAGCAAGTTGGATTGCATGAGATTTGTTCCTTTCCATTTCCAGAATGGTCATATATGTGGCATGGTCCTCCAGTTGGGCTCTGATTGGCTGCATTTTTTATGACAAAATATCCCATCAGTCAGCTGTCACTTACTGTGAAGATGGTTCTTGTTGATATGTAGTTGCCCTTGAGCACCTCTTTATCGAAGCATGTGCAGTCCTCTTACTCAAAATGCTCTCAGAGGTTTAAATCTCCTTTATGCAGCAACACTATAGGCACAATAAAATAGTGGGCATTTACTGCTGAAAATCTGTATTTCAAATCTATACTCCTACATAAAATGTCAGAATTAGTGATTTTGCAAGTTGAACGTGTCAAATTGTGTCTCTGTGAAAATGTAAACCGGCATTTAATATTTATTCAGGCAAGAAGAAATATTTCATTGAGAAGGAACCGTGATTGATCATGACTTCAAATATTTTGGTTCGAAGGCTTTGTGGAACCTCATACTGCAACCAGAGACAAAATAAAAATGGAGTGTTGCTGAATATGATGTCAGTTTTAGCTATTTTAGCCAAGCCACCCTTAGCCACAATTAGCCATGCTTAGCCACCCTTAGCCATGCCTAGCCACACTTCTTAAGACAAATGTCCCACTAGTGCATTAACCAGCCAGTCTGAGCACTGGGATTCCAGCCCTCTTTTTAGCCCATTTAAGGCTGAAGCCACACAGCTGGACTCCCCCTCATCCGCAGGTGAAACACGTGTGTGGAGCCTGGTGACAGTGATGCTAATGACTGGCCGTAGCTGGGAACAGAGGGAGTTTGGTAGAAGCCCACATATCTCTCTGATGGATCGTCCGAGACACATTCCCTTGCCTTCACACTCCATCCATTTAGGGGGCACCAAAGGCTCTTGTCCAAGTGCCAAAAGGCGAAGACAAAAGGGGTCACACATGAAACACGGCCCCCTGATTAGCATCTCAGGTCTGTCCTAATTTGTTTCAGTAGATTTTCGCGTGGCATCGCCATGGTTACTCAAACGCACCCATGAAATACACTTCGAGCTGGAATCTGAAGGAAGCGCATGGTGCTTCCTTACCCAACCATGTACTACAATACATGCTTTTTGCTTATATTTCAAACAGATAAAATATTCATAAACATTTTAGCATTCCCTCCATCCAGTAGAAGTACTTACGGTGAATGGTACAAACATGCCGTGATAAATGAACAAAGCTTGAGAGTAAAATGGACAGTCATGGTACATTTAAGCTCGCACGAATCCCCAGAGGTTTTCACGGTAATGAACCAGAAGGCTCCTGTGATGCTGGCATGGCAGTAGTTTGCCCCTACATATTACTATTCCTCTCAGGATTAATGGATCAGCTGAGAATTCTTGAGTCCTGGATCAAAATCCATGAAATATTTTAGAAATATGCTGTCCAGCTCATCAGGCCAACAAATAGGTCCAGCTCATTGCACGACACAATATGAATAAGATTTAGAACATGACAATGGACAAGAATGCTTAGCTTTGTCACAGGGCGAATCTGATTAAAAATTTAAAACATCCTATTACACATAATGCCATCCATCTTTAGAAACAGCTTCTCCATACAAGGTCAGGATGTCAGTCCACTCACACATACGTGCGTGACTCTATTTTTCTGATGTCTATTATTGTCTCTTAGTGCATTGGATGATTCCCAACACCATGTCCACAAAAGACAAAAAATGAATACCAAAGTTGGTGCACCTTTTATTCCTGAAAAAAAAAAAAATTGAGCTGCAGATGACGATGCCGGAGACCTAAGCGGAATGCTTATCAGTGTTTATCATGCATCTCATGAGATATGTGCGGAAACGCATGAAGAGACACATTCAGTAAGGGCATCTTAAGGCCCCATTTCACTCCTGGGCTGTGGGAGGAGACTGGGACATGAGACACTCTGTAAAGGCTCACATAAAGAAACAACAGCAAAATCCACTGATGAGGAGCTGGCTCTGGATCTGAACCGGGCCATGAGGCCACAATGCTGGCATATACATTACAATTTAACATTAGGAAGTACTATGTGTTAAATCACAGTTCAGGGATAAAAAAAAAATCTCCATTTGTTGATGCTGAAAGGAGGTCATAACCTTGGGGTAAACTCATTTTGGTATTATATATGTGACTGATTCCCTGCTCCCTCAGAGAGGCTGATTGCCCAGCACCCATAATTCAGTCAGAACTGCCTTGGCCCAGATTTTTCTTCAGTATGCTGGAGTTTATTTTTCCTTTTGAAAGTGACAGGGCAGATAAAAGTACAAACTTCCTTCCAAATGAGAAATGCCAGCTGACTATAAATCATTTCTTTGAATGTTTTATGCAGTCATTTAACAATGGATGGTGAACATCTGTCAGTCACGCAGTGCATTGTTTTTGACATGTTTTTGTCTTTATGCCCCATTATTTGTAACAAGGAGAAAAGTAAAAACACCAGAAAAGAGAAAAACAGACCTCAAAGTTACTCAGCTGATAAACTAAAGGGGATTTTCCTTTAATTCCTAGGAGGATTGCATTCCTAAAATGTAACAATATCACAGTTAACCTAAATAATTAATCAAATACTGTATAATTGTAATTGAGATGTTCTTATATGAATATCAATCATTTTCATTGCACTTTTAAATCTTAAATAGTTTGATATTTTTTATTTCCGTATAAGATTCTTTACTTTTTAATTGTAACTGTCAGATATAGCCATGAGAAAGTAAGGAATAATTAGGAAAAAGCATGAAACAGACCTTGAAGCAGGAAGTCACTGCACTACAGAACTATAGGGATGCATCAGAATAACCTATAATGTTCATCACAGGGAGACAGGGAGATGTAGTTCTAACGCCTGCATTATTTGGCAAAAACCTCTAAATTAAATACCTTAGGACACCACCCATATAGAAGAAATAATTTATGTCAAGTAACTAAGTTATTCGTTGTTAATTTGTGTCATAGTACATCTGCTTCGAGAGGCTTTGTAAACAAGCATTTGACTCACGTGTATCGTACTTGTGTACTGGTGACAAGTGACATGATGATAAACGTGATTCGATGTGATGTGATGTGATTTGATCAATGCCCCAACATGCAGCCACCTGGCAATTCCGGCATGCTTCAGCTCTTTGTCCCGCTGATGTCATTCGCACCTCAGGCCCTACGATTGGCCGACATTCCCCTTTGGGTTGCGGTCTCATTATCGCCGCCCGGCTTGCATCCAGCAACCTCCCTACGGGTACAGGAGTACAATACAAGCTCCCTTGAGATAATCCTACTCCGATCCCCCAAAAGACCACTGCTCCAAACAAAAAGCTGTGATGGCTTAAGGTGATAAATGCTGAACAGCCCCAATAAGCAGGATTATTATTTCTACGATCAGTTCGTGCTTGGAATTCGACGACCATATTTACTCGTGTCCAGCGGGAAAATCTAAAGCGCTACCTTCCCACTCAGAGGACTTTGCCCTCAGGCAAGGTTATCGCCGGCTGGTTCTCATGCTTCAAATGAATGTTGCGCGAGGATCTTGAAAAAGCAGCTGGAGATGTGAATGGGTCCCCCCACCCCCTATCTGACCTATGCCGCCTGTGTATATCTATACCCCCCCCTCGACTTTGCCGTCACACAAATTCAGGGAGGATGAAACATTGCAGATAACGCTTCCGGAAACATGCCTTGGGGTTTAGGTGCCAGAGCTCTTCTCACTGACAGACTGGGGCCAGAAGCCCAGCTTATCTTAAATGGACTTCTTTCCACTGGGATCATGAAGGGACGGGGCAAACGGACAGAGATTAAACACACTACAGACTTAAATACATGAGGTGAGACAGGCTCCAATCATGACGAGAACAGGACCATGTTACACAGGCGCTTGGGAGTGAGGAACAAAGTTTGCTTTCAGAAATTTCCACTTCAAAAGTTAGAGTTGGGAATGGAAAGGGGGAGGTTGGATCACGGATTAGGAGGGGAAGGAGTAAAACAAAAAACAGAATAATCCTATTCATGCATGTGTGGAGAATGGAGGATAAGTGATGATAACCAATACAAACAACCCTGAACACTTGAGACAGCTGAGACCCCCCCCCCCAACTCACAAATTAAAACTTCCGAAAAAAGACAAAACAGCCTTGGGTCTGTGGGTGGTGTGGCTTAAAACCCAACCATACCATTGTCCACGAATTGTTACCAGACTTCTTTGCAGTCTCGTTCTGCAGATTTCTGTAACAGCACTGACAGGAAATGGGCATTAGAGCCTTATGCGGCACACAATCCACGGACAATGTTGTTAATGTCAGTATTTACACAGAGCTGGTTGCTGTAATGTTTTGGTACTTTTGGAAAACAGGCACTGCATTACATTAAATCAGAATAGGTTGTCAAGGCAAGAAGCTTAAATTCAGGTCAGTATGATTCAAGTGCAAACACATGCTGCATTCAATATGCATCTTCAAGTGAGATGTGTTGTGTTTTACTTATTGTTTGGTGAAGGATAATTAAATTTAAAATGCCGTACCCAACAAGTTATATGGATGGATGAATAGATAATTGTAGGGGCAGCATATTGGCTCGGTGGGTAACATAGGAGATCTACAAGGACATCAAGTGTATTTTAAACTGCATAAATACAAAGAGAATTAAAAAAAAACAGGCCAGGGACTTTTCAGCATCACACAGCGCAGATTCCTTTGCGTTGTTTGTATTTGTATAAGAATAACAGTGGGTGTGAATGGACTGGTTGCTTCCTAATTATCCTGCAAGATTAAATCTTTCTTGTGTGCCAGTACCGGCTCAGACAGGATACGACCTTCCTTCCTTCACGTGTGGAAAATACCGGAACAGCTCAGCTGCGTATTTCAGCTTGTGACGTGACCTCCATGGTCTCCCAGACTGCTTTGCACAATACTGCTCGTGGATGGCATATTAATCAATACGGCCCGCTGCATTCCTCTCTGCATTCCAATTAACCGTGCTGTAATCGCAGTGGCCGGCACGCCGGAGCCGCGATCGGAGCTGTGAATCAGAGGACATGGCTGATTTACACCAAGTGACACTGACGAGGGGACCTCCCGGGGTTTTCTGTAATCCTCCTGGATGATGCCAGACTGTACGTCTCTCTTATTCATCATCCGCTCAGTCTCCTCACCCATTTCCCCTGCCTGCTCTTTACCCAAACCAAAAATTCACATGCTTTCTGTAAAATACATTAAAAGACATTTTCTCTGTTTCTAAGTTAAATTCCTTAGGACACCACCCACATAGAAATAATTTATGTCAAGTAACTAAGTCATTCGTTGTTAATTTGTGTCATAGTACAAAAAAAAGATGATAGTTATAGGATATTGTTTTTGATTCTTATATTTCTTTATTTTATCATTCCGATACTCCTCTTCTTATCTGCATCAACTGGACATGAGTCACAATTGATATGTCCCAATCCACAATGCACTTTCTACAGAGCCAAAATGGTCAAGACAATAAACATCTAAAGGAAAATCAAATACCTAAAGGAATTACCTGTATTATAAAATTCTCACTTGCTAAAAGGCAGGGGGACCTATAGATAACAGAACCAGGTTAATTACTTATATAAAGGCAGGAAATATACAATTGCTGGATACTTTATAATTACAAGTTATAACTTAAGACTTAACAAAGTTTTCAATTTGTTTTCCTTTCAATTGAACTTCTGTTTGAGTGGTGTGACTTTTCACGGCCTTCCACATATAAATAAATACCCATGACTCTTTAAAATTGCAAGTTAATCAAAAAGCAACCTCTGCTCTTTGCTTAATCAGTATAATCCGTGTCTGGTAAACAGAATGAGTTATGGCCGGAAATAGCAGATACAAGAGTAACACAGCTCCATTTTGAAACCTATGCTTATTCGTAGTTATTTATTTCCTCATTTTCCAGTCATGATTGTTTCCTTTGTCACTAAATGTCCTCCAGGATCTCCATTAATAGAAAACTGTTTCCTCAATTTCCTCTGCTAGAGGGTAGATTTTATTTACTAGTCTGTTCTTTTAGAAGTGTCTGATATCTATTTAAAAAATGCATTTATAGTTTTCCCAACATTCTGATTTTATCATTTTGCATTATATCAACACCACTTTCTCAATTTATATAAACCTTTTAAGTTACCTACAGCAGCTACCAGCTAACTATTTAACATTAGGTTAAGGGCTCCTGTCCACACTAAAGACATTTGCATTTAAACCATTTTCTCAAAATGAAAGGAATGCAAAATTATGGGGGTTAAAATGTTTACTTGGTGTTTTATTGACTTTTATTTGTTCATTCCTTAATTAATTTATTCATTTGTTGAATGACCTCTGTTGTCTGTACCCTATTCTGGGCTTTAAAATAGATTCCAGACCAAAAATACAGACATAAAATAGTTCTGTTACTCCTAAAACCTTAATTGGTCAACAAAATGTCTAAATATAATAGAATACAGTGGTATCCCGGTTCTTGAACTCAATAGAACTCGAATTTCTTTAAAGTCGAACAAACCAGTTTGACCTAGAACTCGATCTAAATATCAGAAGTTGAACCGTGAATCCTGACCTAATATAAATTGTACGCACCAGGAAATGAGTCATACTACAATGCAATTCTTTCTTGAATGCCTTCTTCACAGACTGGACTATTAACCAAATAAAGCAGCGCAACATTACACTAACTAACAAAAACTAAAAACAACTTAACTTACAATTAGAGAATTTATGTCTTTTATTTAAACTTTATTTTACCAGATAAATTGACTGAAAACCAGTTCTCATTGCTTTACGTGCTTTTCGCTATAAATAGCAGATAATGCATCAGAACTACCTGAGATACAAAAGTCATGTGTGTAACTAAACTCTTCAGCCAATAAAAGCAAAGGTGTGTCGTCACGAAGGCTGTTCCAGTTTGTGAGAGGTTGCAAAGCAACTAACCATAATGCATTGCGTCAGGATTAGAATGCGTTGCTTTAAGCCAGCGCTGTAAGCAACTTGAATGCACCCAATGACCAGATTGGGGAAACAAACGGAATCACAGACTTAATACAGAGGACTAATGACAACAATCAGAAACAGCTGATCACATAGGGATCCCACATGAAGTTAACGAGGTGGCGTGGCACATGGAAGGAGCGGACGATTGGGGTATGACTAGGGTAATGTTGGGATAAGATCTTTATCGTTTTGGAAGCCTTTAAGAAAAAAAATGCTCTTCTTTTTTATCCTGTTCATTTTATGTTTAAATGCTAAAAAACATATTTAGATGTAATTTTGGAGGGCCTGGGAACCAATTAATTGGTTTTCCATTATTTCTTATCGGAAATTTTTTACCAATGTATATAGCACTGTCACATTGTAGCAACAGCAATGGGTATCTATAATTCTACCCATCTGAAGTTGATACTCTCACTCTCATGTTTACATTTTGTGGTCTTATTCTTCCTTCCACAACTATTGCCCCGGTTTGTCCGATTATATACCCACATTATTCCTGACAGAAATTTTAGGTCAGCTAGACCCTAAATGTGTGAGACGTTAGTGAAAATCAAGGGCTGGCTGTTAGCAATAGCAGCTATTTTTAGAATCTGTAAAACTCGCTCAGTCCTCCCATAATCTTCCATTTGTTTTTCTGTGTCAGGCCAGATAAAATGCATCCCAGATGACGAACATATTCGGTTTCATAATGGAGTTGAGATTTGAGGGTTATGATGCTGTACATGGGTTCATTGACTCCAGCACTGCGTGGGCATGTGTGTGTGTGAACGTGTGTAAGAGGATGTGCACTTCTGTGTGTCTGTGTGTAACTGTGCGTAAGAGGATGTGCACTTCTGTGTGTCTGTGTGTAACTGTGCGTAAGAGGATGTGCACTTCTGTGTGTCTGTGTGTA
>JAABNY020000038.1:18214906-18230966 GCA_015164015.2 Brevimyrus niger
TAAGAGGATGTGCACTTCTGTGTGTCTGTGTGTAACTGTGCGTAAGAGGATGTGCACTTCTGTGTGTCTGTGTGTAAGAGGATGTGCACTTCTGTGTGTCTGTGTGTAACTGTGTGTAAGAGGATGTGCACTTCTGTGTGTGTGTGACCATGTGTAAGAGGATGTGCACTTTTGTGTGTGTTTGTGTGTAACCGTGTCTAAGAGGTTGTGCACTTCTGTGTGTTTGTGTGTGTGAGAGAGAGAGAGAAAGAGAGAGACCGCGAGAAAGAGGATGTGCACTTCTGTGTGTCTGTGTGTAACTGTGTGTAAGAGGATGTGCACTTCTGTGTGTCTGTGTGTAACTGCGTGAAAGAGGATGTGCACTTCTGTGTGTGTGTGTGTGTGTGACCGTGTGTAAGAGGATGTGCACTTCTGTCTGTGTGTGACCGTGTGTAAGAGGATGTGCACTTCTGTGTTTGTGTGACCGTGTGTAAGAGGATGTGCACTTCTGTCTGTGTGTGACCGTGTGTAAGAGGATGTGCACTTCTGTCTGTGTGTGTGACCGTGTGTAAGAGAATGTGCACTTCTGTGTGTGTGTGCACCTTCCTGTTCAAGGGGCTCTGTAACTAGGTACCATTCATTATGGCCGAAGAGCTATTTAGTGTGTCCCTCTAGGTTGGGGTGTTGTTAGCTATTAACAGGGCGTCAGGGTCACTGACGGACTGCTCAATCTCAGCAGTCCTAGCACATGTTCCTTTGATCCTGTATTTTTGATGTTGCCAATAAAAGTGCTCTATGGGCAACCTTCAGCCCCACGGCACCTAAAACGGTCTGATTTATGGGAAATCATACTGCAACAGGCTTCCCTGGATTGCTTTTAATCAATTTAAAGTGAATATCAAGTGTGACAGACTCGTTTAAGGTTTGTTTTTTAATTGAAAAATCACATTTTTAACACTCTGAACAATGCAAGACCCATTCAGAAAAAAGTCTTTATCGTTATTTACCACCTCATGGAACTGATCAGATTTTGAAGCTTTTTTCATTCGGAGGTGATTTTTACACACCAGGTAAGGTCTGCTTGTGTAGTTACTGTAATGGTTTTAATCAAAGCAGAAGCAAATACTTTTCTAAATTCTACATCGCTTACTTCAGTTGGATCGGTCTCCTTTGGCCCTATCTACGCTACTCCTTCTGTTCAGGATTAGAACTCTTGATCCTAAGCCTCAAATACCACACTGCTGCTCTTTCAGCAAAACTAATTACCGCAGTTTTCTCTGAGAGTGTCTTGTAATTAAACGGCAACCTTTAGCTAGGTATGTCAGACACACCTGCACCTGCTGTCTATGTCAGCATGAAGAACAATGAGCTGAAAAGCATTTGTTGAATGCGGTGTCAGGGTGGGGGGTGAGAGTTTCTGTGGGCTCACAGCTATATTTTTCTGCTAAATTAATCCATGACCTGCATAATTTTTATTGTATTCCATTTTGCGCGCTGGATTACACAGATTAAGCTGTTTAGTAGATAGGAATTTGTATCTACAAGATCTTAAAAGTAACTTGTCTTTCTATAAGTCTAAAGTATATCTTTGGTGACTTCTGTAGCATAGATTTACTGACAGTGTACATGGACACACATTAGCTAATTCAAATATAATATTTGGGGCTTTAGTAGATTAAAGAGAGGGTAGGTGTTTTATTGTTGGTCTTGGATTTTAAAAAGCCCAAACATGGTAGTTTTTAATTAAGTTATCCATTTTATACACAAGATAAATCTCTTTTATTTTCATCTTTGCAAAATTCATTGTACATTTCCAGTAAACAATGAAAATTGTAGATCAATTTAAAAGCAGGACATTCAGTAAATATATTAGGCAAATAAAATAATGACTGATAATTAGACTTGCAGCAATACCATGACCTCAAAAATAATTTCAAGAACTTAAAACCTGAATGGAGATTAGACAAATGATGTAGTGCAATTGAAAAACACAAGAACAGGTAATTATGCTGTTCTAGGTGTACTGATTTTGCCTAAAGGGGAAATTAAAATAATCTGATATAAGGTCTCCATGTTTAATGAATTTAGAACATAAAACCTCATAATATTAGTTTTAAAACATTAATACAATATTTGAAATTGTTAATTGGGAAGGTGTTAATATATTGCACAAATATTAGAATTATCATAAATGGGTAATAAAGTTTTGTTTATAGCATGAATCATCAATGAAAGTTGTTTGTTTTCATAGGAGGAATGTTCATCTAGACTAAAGGTGACCAATCTTATCTACAAAGGGCCGATGTCTATGCATGTTTTTGGGGTAACCTTTAGGTCAGCTGTTCAAACTCCAGTGTGAGGACTCTTCAGCCAATCAGTCCTCTGATTAGTAATGTAATTAGGGAGTTGAAGCAAAAACCTGCATAGCAAACAGCCCTTTCTGGATAAGATTGCCCACACCTGACCTAGACTAAACTTTACCTTTTAATAACTGATCATCAGAGCTAATACAGTTTACCTGACCCCTGTTGCCTATGTACTGTACTGTAGGTGTAACTTTGCCTGTTTTTGTTTGAATCCACTCTTCCAGTAACTGGGACTGAAGTCCTGAGATTATAAAACCCGGTCCCAAGACCAATAACCGTAATTTTTCTGCTTTGGTTCCCTTTTGTTTTCCAAAAGCACAGAGCCTGAGTTTGATTTACTTTTCCCTCCTTGCCAAACCACCTCCTTTCTGTCAGCTTTTGTGTTGTGTTGTGTTGTGTTATGTTGTGCTGGCCCCCATCTTTGCCCAATCCTCATCTATGCCTGAAAAGGAAAATCTTCCCCAAACAAGCCTTTTTGTTCGCTGCCAAGTCCACATGTGGTGTGACTCAGCTTGCTCTTCCTAGCAGAGACATTCTTGCACCAGCCTTTCTAATCTGCAGCTTTTGCACTCCTACTGCATGTGTTTTTGGGCTGGATAATTTATGGAGCTGCAGTGCAATTTTGGTTGGCTAAATTTTCAAGCGTCTTTAAGTCTATGGACAAAATTAAAGTAACCTATGTAAATGCAAACTGTCCTATATTGTTTATCTGGAATTGAAATAATTTCAGTTATGTATCGTGCTCCAGTGAGCAATTTAAATTTAATGTGCATGAATATGTTTTAATTTATGATATGAATTTATGATAGTAGCTCTTGTGGAAGTTGCAACCATTTCGCTCCCAGATGATTATGCAGTACAGGGTGCAATTGCAGCACATGTACACCTAATCAAACACCAAATTATACATGCCAGTCCACATAACTTCAGGTCCATCAACTGTGGGTGGTATCTCGACCTGCCATGGAGAGAACATGCAAACTCCACACGTACAGACTGGAGGTAGGATTCAGACCCCCACCTATGCAGCTGTGAAGCAACAGTGGCAATACCTGAGCCACTGTGCCACCCATACATCAGTTTAACTTTATTTCAGCCTTGCCTACATATCAACATAATATTATTGTAGCCTACAGTGGGTTTTTGCCCTGACTATACACATCTAACCACAGAGTTCTACACTAACAATGTATAATGTTTCCATCAGTCCTGCATTTGTGCCTGTGATATCATTCATCAACATTCATCACAAACAAGCTACAATCCTCAATTCATACCGTGAGCCCATAATTTAATGTAATCTGTCTCCCTGATTTACTATGGTTTATTTGATGTAAATAAAGCATCCTTACTCTCTTTTGAAGAATAAATCATAAAATTAACTGATGTCAGTACCACCCAAATCAGAACATATGAATGATCTATTTGAATTTTCATAAAGTATAAAGCAAATGCATATCAATTCCTTTTATAAGAATGTTAATTTGTACAGACACAATCTCTGTTTTTAAACTTTGAGTGTCTAAAAACAGAGATTGTTTCTGTACAAATTAACATTCTTATAAAAGTCTTCTTGAACCAAATATCCAAACATCTAGTTTCTTATTTTGGATATTTTAAAATTTTTATATGTAATTCCTGAGTTCACTCACGCAGAAAAGGGCTGAATGTTTTAGTTTAGTTGAGATAAATATCCTTTAATATTTAAACAGTTTTTAAAATTTTGTGTATTTTGAACAAGGACTCCTTTTGAACAAAGACACCTTCCCATATTTTTGTAAAAAGGTTCTGATAAAAAATCCCTTGTTTAATTTCAACCTGTAAATTAGTTTTATTCAATTAAAATGAAAACAACAATTAGGCATAAAGTTTTACATAATATGGCTATCGCCATTTAATAAGTTTAAAAAAACACTTCTTAATGCTCTAAAACAGAAATGTTACATTCACAGCAAAGTACTGTATGTATTATGTTGCAAATTACTCACAGCAGTAAAAAGTATATCCTTATCCTCCCCGTAAAAATGAAATAACTGAATGAAAAATTGTTACTTTATTCTATTTTTTAATGATAAATAAAGTATATTTGACACAGTGAAATGAGATAATGTAAAGCTGTTCGTCACATCTGACAATTAAGCCTTGAGGACTGTCTCCATAATGGTGTACAGAGGTCAGTTCAATTTTTGATATAAAAGGTAGGAAATATACCTTCCCCTTATAACTATTTGCCTTTAAAATATAAAGCTGTAGTACAGACACACCGGCCACACAATAAAGTGTAGTGACAAAGTGAGGAAGCACCATGTAGGACCAGATTACCTTTGCTTGCAGTAATGGTTCCTCACCTGCTTCTACAGCACTGACAGGAAACCACTAATGTTAAGAAAATCCTGTAAAATATTGACTGATGGTTGATTTATTGCTTTCCTAATTAAAATTAAATATGACTGAATTGTCCATGAAAGCTTTGAAAATTCCTTTTTGGGAATTGTGTACAGCAAGTAAATTGTGTTTGATTTTCTATTGAAGTAATGAAGTACTTGGATTTGTATTGATGTCCTATGTTTTGCAAAGCAATTTGTACTTCAGGGTTATAAAATAACATTTTATTGTTATTGCAGGCAGCTGAATGTCAAGTGTCTTTTGAGGACATCAAATAAGCGCTGTTGGTTCCTGCCATCTGTACTTCTCTTGGCTTTACTCAGATATTTTTTTTTTGTACTGAAAGGTACCAGTGAGCAGGGAGAAGAAGCCATGCGTTCCAAGGGATTGTGGGTAAAAGAGAATTTGATAGCTCCTTTGCCCCCAGGAAGGTGTGAGGTGCAGAATGCAGCTACGGCCGGTCTGTGAAAGACTGTCTGTCAGTGGTCTGGACCATATGGAGCACTTCAGACCATTTCCTGACACCATACCGTACCTTGAAGAGCATGGTAACAAACCATGAAGCCCAAATAAAGGTATTCCACCCTGAACCACCATCATGTTCAACAAGTTGACCATGGCAAGCGATTAAGGATATTGGGTATTGGGGGCCAGCAAGAAATATTGAAACGATGGGGGACACTAGACTTTGTGTTGGATTGATCAGGTTGCTTAATTTATGTCACACCTCCTGCATAACCAATATCAGCAGAGGAGGGTATTCCAGATACTGAAACCTGTTTACCGTCCTCTGGCTGACCTCGAGTATTAGCAGACGATAATTGCATCCTATGTGGGAGAGCAGCACTGATGTCGGAACCAAAGATTGCCAGATTTAGTGTTTCCATTAATTCGGTATGGCAGGAGATCTCTGGGCTTAACCCAGTAGGACTGGCTGCAGGAGGGAAGCTCAAAAGTCAGTCAGATTGACTTGTCTGAAGGTCACCAAATCCAGGTCAGGATGCGTATGAGGTACTAAGGCTGCAGTCAGCGTTAATCCAGGAGGTCGGGGAGGTCATGATGCAGAAAGAGCACAACGGAGGCTGAGCAATCATTACGGCGCAAAGAAGGAGATGAAGCTCTTTCACGAGAACAGTCTGGTACCGGGTAGGAGTCGGGTGTACATACATACAAAATACATACCTTGTTGAGAATCTTAAAAAAATCATCTGGATCTTTTATCTGGGGGCTATGTAACAAACTCATGGTTTGCTTGCCAGGTCTCATTTGTAATCCCTCCCCCAAGTACTGTACTAGGGGAGCAGGCTATAATCCTCTGTAGAGGGGTACAAGCGGAGACGTGGGAGGAGAGAGTCCTGGTTGGAAGGTATAATGGGTCTACTTTGAGATAATTAGATGAAAGCTGATGAAAGGAATGTTTTGTGCCTCGTCTTCTTTGTTAAATGTAAATCAGTTGGCAATTCTTTTACTTGACATTGATCCTGAGCACGGTTGGGTTGGATGCTGTGCCAGAGGCCTTCTGTCTGCATCCCCCTTCAGGCTAAGCGAAGCGGGGGCCGCCCCGGCTGAATGGCGTGTGCATGTGTGCGGCAGCTGCAGAACACGGTCATTTTCATTTCGCCACCCATGTCAAAAGTCGTCGCACTGATGACGCCAGCGGCGAGTCATCTCGAGAGTCGGTGGGGCACCTATTTTTCACGCGTGGAGTAAGATCTGTTTATTGTCATACTGACATCATACCAGCAACATTACAAACTGACACCTTTAACTATAGTTTAAATTGATAGACCAGGGGTGGCCAATCATACCCAGAAAGGGCCGTTGTGTGTGTGGGTTTTCGCTGCAGTACTAATTAGAGGACTGATTGGCTGAAGATGTCCTCACACCTGGGTTTGAACACCTGACCGAAAGGTTACCCCAAAAACCTGCATACACACTGGACCTTAGTGGATAAGATTGGCCATCCCTGTTCTAGACTACATATTACAGACATAGAAAAAAATTAATAACCATTAAAATTACCCATTTTGGCAATTGTATGTTATTAACGAAGTGACGTGTGTACTATATAGTCAGAGCAGACAACCCAATGTAGACTATAACTATGTTACGTCAATAAGTTAAATGGACATTAGGTGACGCAAGCAGTAGTTTTCAGGTGCGTTGCTTCCGCTGTCACTATGAACAAAGGTAGACAAAAATAACCCGAATGTTTTCTCATTAAAACTTGTCAACTTCATGGTCTTCCCTTCGCTAACTTTTCTCACAAACATGCTATTATTGATGCCTATTATCTACTGTAAACTCAATGCAGAAAGAAGGACTTGCAGTAACGGCATGACAGCAGGAACACGGGCAGTTCACACCACCTCAGATGTCACACCACCACTGAGTGATCGGCCTGAGGCATGTGGATTGATGAACTCAAACCTCATTCTGTATCTTCCTGCAGCGTCCTAAATGTGTTTAATAGATATTATCCCAGTGTGTGATCCAATGTAGTATTTGTGGTTTCTGTATTGTTTGATATAGATTGGGACTGAGCCTAATACTGTGGACTTTATTCAATGCTGTTGAGGCCAACATAATGTCGTTATGTGTAGCTAGAGTACTTCTGTTGGATTGTTGGCGTGGTTAATACCGTTAATACGTTTATGTTATTCAGGGACGTCAGAAGCATTTTGAATGTGGGGGCAACACACTGGCATAAAACTAATATTTTATGTTAAATATGGGGGGGGGGTGAATAATTATGAAATGTCCACCACAGATTTAATGGCAGCGACACCCATGAGTTTAATGTTAATATTATCTTTCCCTCCCAGTTCTCCGGAGTACAGTTGGTCGGTCTTGATCGATTACATATCCTTTAGCCCAAATCAGTTAGAGCATCAGTCGTAAATCTGTATTATATTTTTCTTGTATTAGCCCCCCAGGCCGTAGATGAGGGTTCAATGTTACAAAACACACAATTAGGCATACTGTTTTTTCTAATGATTTCTATACTTTCCATATATTTATTATTCTTTTGACTATAGGTGTGTCCATTGTGATGAATATTAAGCTCATTATTATTAAACTTGTTCGTTTATAATTATTTGAAAGTTTATAACATCCATTCATCTTATGAAACTGCTTGTCCTATTTAAGAGCATGGGGGGGGGGGGTACAAGGCAGGGAAAAAGACAGGATTGGGCACCAACCCACACTGACACAAGCACACTTAATGCACACTGGCAACTCCAATTGGCCTCAGCATGTTTTAGGACTGTGGGGGGAAACTGGAGTACCCAGAGGAAACCCCACATTGACACAGGAAGAACATGCAAACTCCACGCACATGGAACTCTGATGAAGACTTGAACCCTGATCCAAAGGTGTGAGGCAACATTGCTGAGCCTAGCACCATTGGGGCAGCGTGCGGCGCTGTAGGCTAAGCCTGTGTGCCATGGAGTCTTTTTGTTATACACATATAGAAATATTTGGTCCCAGTCAGCTTTGTATAGACTTAAGACCTCTAAAATGGGCTGGCGCGCATTTGCATTTAGGCAACCCAGGTGATCACTAACTGGTATACAGTGGGCAGACTCCTTCGAGCAGTTTTGCATCAAAGCCAGACAGAGACAAAATAGAGAAAATGTGTCCTGTACGTCAGTGTTTTATGACCCCCGGGTGGAATGGGGGGGAGATTTATACCCCTCCCCATGCAGGGAGATTGAGAAGAAACTCCTGCAGGCAAACGGTTGCCATAATAGTTCAGTCAAGGGAAGGAGAACAGCACAATCAATAACGTGACACAGATGAAGCCACAGCAGCAAAAGGCCGCCGTCACATTGACATACATTTCCATGTTTTTTTTCTTGCTGTCACAATATCTGCAATATCGTACTGAATCTGCCCTGCACCCTCCATTAACTGGTCACATCTGTATTGCAACAATGTGTCTTAAACATGGATCTTTACCAAGTGAAGTTCATGGATTCATGGTTGTGACAAACGAATAGCGCCAAGGGACACGACATATATGTGACGACGTCATTCACAACTGCAGGATAAACGTTACATTTGAAGCAGGATCTGGCAAAGTGGAACAGTCACAGAGCATGCAGGAAATGATGCGGAAGCTGGTGAATCTAAATTATTTAATTAAAATAAAATGGAAATTGCATTTCGTTTAACTAAAGCTTTATTGGGATATATTAAAAACCACTAAGCATATCATATTGACCTTAGCAGTCCTGCTGAAGGCCGTTAGCTCATTATGGGGTGTTTTTATGGCTTCTGGTGTGAGAGGTCGAGGTTTGAATCATGCCAGCCTTCCCACAGCGCCGTTACGTGAGACAGGACAATGCTGGGCAACCCTACAGGTGGGTAATGAGGGCAGAGAATGGGCCACTGTGTGTGTCCATCTACAGGCAGATGCAAGGCCTTCTCAGAGCGAAAGAGCTGCGAGGAAAGAGAAGGAAACAGCCAATGAAACTGCAGCATAGAAACCGGGGTTGGCAAATTAAAACGCAGAACTGTTGAGGTACGCATATTTGCCACTTGTGTTTACTCTGCTGTTCGATGCTGACCTGGTCTCTTAGCAGTCCCTTTAAGAGAATTCCCCCCCACCCCATAGGCTGATCCTGACAAATACTTTAAGTCTTATAGATAAATACTGGGCTACGATCTCTAATTCACAGAACCATGAGAGAAAAAAGTGGAACATATATGAGAATATGCAATAAACTCTTCTGGGGGCATGTGGCTCAGCAGGCAGAGCCTCCGTGTCTGTGATCAGAAAGTATCTCCGGGCCCCAGCAGAACAAACACATGTCCGTGGGCCCCGGAGCAAGGCCCTTAACTCTGAGCTCCAAGGGAACCGAACACTATAACTGACTCTGTGCTGTGACAACACCCCCCCCCCCCCTAACTCTCACCTATATGTGAGTCTCATAGCAAGATGGGGTAACTGAAAGTTTATTTCCCCACCGGGATTAATAAAGTGTCTATGTTCTAAAATTCTAATAAAATTTGTGAGACATTTTAGAAAGTTTACAGATACGACTGCAGACAAAAACCATTACTGCTGCGGTAATTTGGACGTCACCCATGCTGAAATTTCCTGTGCGTAAGAAAAAAGCCCAGGAGAGGAAGAGAACTGGGCCAGCAATCAACTTAATGGATCTCAAGTGGGTCCAAGACACAAACCTCCATTTTCCATTAATTACATTTGCAGAGTGAAATCACTATTCATCAGCATTGACTGAGAATCTGACTATATCCTCTACCGACGTAGTTGGTACTTGTTGACTCGCTAACATTTGTTAGTTAACACCCAAAGTTACCAAATTACAATATACAGTCTCTGAGGCTCAGATAGACTTCATGGGAATGGGCCATCAGGAACTCCTGGTAGCCCCTCTGATTCGCTGTTAGTAGCTTAGTGGCTCAATGGGCCGTCCTCGTGCCTTTTGCGTGCAAGGTTAGGGGTTTAAATCCCACATCTGTTCTCTGTGTGTGCAGTTCTATTTAGTATCTCTAAATTGCCAATATTGTCTGTGTCATGTAATGAACTGAGCGGTTCTCTACCAGGCTTCCCTCCTCCCATGAACAAGCAGTTGATGGATGAAGAGTATTTAATAATCTTGTTTAACCATCTTTGTTCTGTTGTGAGAGTACAGTATTCTACTAGCAGTTAACTCATGTTATATTCATCATTACCACAGAGACCGGCTGGCCTTTTCTAAAGAAGAAAGAGGCTTTACCTACTTGGGATCAAATCCACGTCAGCAATGTCTGCTGAACTGAAGATCTCAATTTCAAACAGATCCATTGCCATGTCTCTATAGGTGAATGACAAGGTCATCATGGACTTATGTACACAAATCCCACTACAGATGCACCAGTATAAGCATGGGTGTAGACATGTGGCAACACAACACCCATGGTCTTATCCCTTACATATACTGTATAAATCCTCGTTAATTGTATTTAGCCTTCTGGTTGGTGTATTGAGATTAACATGAACTTTATTGCACCCAGAAGGAAATTCTAGAAATATTATTAAGAGAACAATTATTAGTAATTCAATAAAAACGCAAACAAAACCAAAAATTCCCCATTCCACTTACAATGGCATCATAAAAAAGTAAGTTTCTTATCTCATGTTTTCAGAAAATCCAAGTATTGATGCTAAAGCCTTTTAGGGAAGAAGCCAAATCCTTTGGTTCCCCACAGCCTCCTTGCCCCCCCCCCACATGTACAAAGTGCTCTCCTGGCTCCCGCAGTTGCAGAGATCTTCAAAATCTTTCTTGACATCCAGACACATAAAAAAGGAGCAGGACCGGCAGAGGTTTATCTGCCAAGGATCAGGACGGTTTGGCACCAGGGGACTCCTCCCAGACGAGCCTGTCTCCTCACATCGATCTTCTGTTTACACCAAATTTTTCAACCCCTACTGACGGGATCTTTAATATCTTTAATATGTAAAGGAAAACATCTGATGCTTGCTCCTTACATCTTTCAAATTTGCGAATAGTCCTCAAAATCATAGCAGTAGGGAAAACTCCCTAGTATATCAGTAATCCTGGCTGCTTATAAGGACGACTGAGAAAATATTTATGGCAAGGAAATTGTGGGCTTTGCTCCCTAAAGGGGATCTGACACTACATCTCAGGAACCCCTTAAATAAAGATCTTGCAATCACAATGTGCGCTGTTTGTGTCTTAAATCAGTAGGTTTTAGGACATATGGTACATGCTGTCAAAAGGTGCAGACTTCAAGTGTGGAAATTAACTACTCATAAATATGTTTAGTAAAACATAACTGATTTTGGATCTTATTGCCTAAATAACACATTGGCTCTCCATTTAGGGGGAAAATATGTACCTAATCATATGTGCCAAAATACATAGGAAAGTTATATTTAAAAAAACTCTTAATATACCAGGCTAAAGGTGGTTTGAAATTATATGATTATGGGGATGCAGGGAGCTATTAAGATCACCCAGGCATTGTTCTAGATATGCTGAGATGAGGTCTCTCTCTCTCTCTCTCTCTCTCTCTCTCTCTTTCTCTCTCTCACACACACACAGCACAAATACAACAGATGGTATAATTAAAGGTCAAGTAGATGCAGTTAATATTTAAAAGGTTGTCACTTAAACCATGCCCATAAGATTTAAGACTAACAACAAGGAAGACTCACATTTACATCATTTGTTTATACTGCATCAATAAAATATGTGGAAAAGTATGGATACATCACGAAGACTAAAATTATCACGATAAAAATATTAAGACAGATTTAAAAACAATGAACATGAAGCTGACTGTACTGACAATACGTTTGTTATCAAAGAAAGTGTAGCAAAGGCCATTTGATTTTTTTTGCACACTGATCATCTCCATTTTTAAAGGAGGGTCAAGCTCCTCCTCTTGGTTATTTAAAATCTGCAGCTCAGGCTTCTGTCTGTGATCGGAAGGTCGGCGGTTCAAATTCTATGGTCAGCAGATTGGATGAATCACAGTTGGGCCCTCAAGCCAGGCTCTTAATCCTGATAAATGCTTGAGGGGCACCAGATAAGTGGCTGACCCTGAGCTCTGACCCCGAGCATCACTCTCACCTGTATCTCACAGGAGAGCAAGATAGGATATGACAAAGCCAAAGAACTCCAATATACCTGTACTCAGGCTTGCACAAATGGCAAACCCATTCATTTAAATGCCAATATCCTTTCATTTAATTTCAAAATTGTGAACCAACAAAATTAAGCAAGATGTGAAAATATAATTAACATATTTCACCTGTCCAAACAGTACTTATCTTAATTATTTAAATAGAAAATGTTATGCCCTATTTGGCAAGGCGAAGGATGTTGCTTGTTCCACATACACTGCCCTACAGCACAATTGGTAATAAATGATCCTGTTTGCAAATAAATAACCTTGGATGCAATACTAGACCAATGTACAGCCCAGGTGTGAGTATAGTCAGTCCTCCAACTTGTAATCTGGGGAGTTGGAGTGGAATCCCAGATACACAATGGTCGTCTGGGTACCCCTGCCTACTCCAGATGTACACTATGGGAAATTGACACCTAATTGACACCTAATTTTATATTTTTAGAGAAGACTCTGAGTAATGCGGAGGAACACGTGAGATCTGCACTTATGGGATGGCATGGAAAGGGATGGGGGGGGAGGGGGGGCAATATTGCAATATAATAAGGTGTGTGGCATCAGTGCTGTGTGTCAGAATCAGTCACTTTCCTGTTCACTGTTTACTGTTCACTGTTCTTGCTCTGTGTGTGTTGCTCTGTCTGTGCTCCTGGCTCGTTATGTTTTATTTCCTTTGTTTCCTGCTTGTTTTTCTTAAAAGTCAGAGTCTGTTTGCCTTATGTTCTCCTTATGCCCCTTTGTTTTTAGTTTCCTTTTCTAAGTTTGATTTATAATAAAAACCCTTTTGGGTGAGATTCCCACCGTGGATCGTCTTTTTGCCGCCATAGCAGCTATGATGCAATCATGAAGCAAATATTGTACATTTTTATGTATTGTCCATTCTCCACAACTGCTTATCTGCTCCAAGGTCAGAGTGAGCCTGGAGCCCTTTCCAGGAAGCGTGATGCTTGGAGCCTCATACATGGTGGTACATATGTTCAAAGGAACATACAAGTGAGAACAGCTAGGGGTCAGGCTCAGATGGTGGAGTAACCAAAGTTTCTGGGGTCCAATTGTGATACATTCAAGGCCATAATTATAATACATATTGGGGGGGAAATGCTCACAATGTCCCACCCAATATACGAGCGTGTTATAATTACGACCTTGGTTCCCCGGCAGAATGTTGACACTACAGCTATGGTCCTGGATACATTCACGCTACCAGCCATGGATCTGAACTCACAACCATCTGGAAATTTTCACAGACCCACTAACTCACTGAGCTGCACACCATCCCTAACATAGAGATACCAATTCTCCTACCTGCATGATTTCAGTCAGCAGGAAGACAAACCAGAATCCCAAAGGAAGCCAGCAAAGACACTGGAGAGAACAAGTGAAATAAATCAAGTCCTCAATTTGTGGCTCTATCCTTGAACCTTAGACCATATCCTACATGCCTTGGGAAAGAAATGGAGGAGCTGCTCTCCTTGTCTGCTTCCTCATGCTGTCACCAGTGTCAAATTCCCTGCCCGTGCACAGTGTACCTAATGGGACAGCGGATGACTTTCCAAGGAAATTAATTGAATCGATATATGCCATGCATTATCACTTACAGCAGCACGCAGGATTAACATACCCCAGAGAAACATGTTATAGACTTTTTTTTCTGAAACTACAGAGATTTAAACAGTGCTGGAAAACATGGACAGGTAATTACTTCTGTGGTCTAGAGAGTCATAAAATCAGCTGGAGCTCCGTAATCGTGAAAGTGAAATTGCAAGGATAAATTTAATATAGAGAATAGAAACTTCTTACGGTCAGACAACAGGGTTGGCAGAAATTGTGTTTGGTACAGTTCTGCTGTATGTTCTACATATGTGCCACATACAGCCATGGAAAAAATGAAGAGATGTCAGCACAATTTTTGATTCATTCATTTCTCAGTTTATGGGTGTGTGCCTGTGAATGATGTATGTATTTATTTGCAAACTGTAGCCTGGCTCTTCCCTGCTTCAGAATGACGAAGGGCTTCTTCCTTGCTTTATGGGACCTGCTTCTAGGATATGAACTGTCCTAAGAGCGCACTTCACACCTGCACTTAATGTTTCCCATTCCTTTTGAGGGTCACTTGATGTCATCCTATGATTCATGAGAAACTGTCAGATGAGTTAATGGTCATCTCTGGCATTAGAAAGTCACTTCTGCCTTTTACCTGGTTTTTGGTCGTTCCCAGTGTCTTCCGGTTCACCTTATTCTTGTGTGCTGCCGTCTAAGAGATTTTGAACCTGAAGGCATGCTGCTTGGCGTAGCCTTCTGCCAGCAGAAGCACGATTAAACTAGCATTTAATAATTCAGACTTGTTTAAAAATATAGAGTGGTCTCTTCATTTTTTTCCATGGCTGTATGTTGACACAAATGACACTGACATGTAACATGAGCAGGCATTATACCGAATAAACGTAACGACATGGACTGCACAGTGATAGGCATTCAGCAAGTAAGACATGCATGACATTTTGATACAAATGTGGATGTTAAAGATAAAAAGCACATTAGGATTTTGGCAGATAGCGCTAATATGAGGGAGAACTACAATACACATTGTCAAAGACTTAAAAGGACACCTTGATACATATACATTTATTTGTTTTGTGAGCACGTTTCTTCAAGTAAGGCGGAAAATTCAATAATCTGCTGTCAAAGAGTCAGATGAGATAAAATGCTGTTAATAGCTTCTGACAAGTTACCTGGAAAAGACACAGAAGGTGCGAGTCAAAGGGTAACACCATGAGGATTAGGTCCCCATTACATGTCTAGTGTTGCCAAGAGACCGTAACATGAGAACCAATGGCAACTTATTTTCCTGTTGAGGAGGAATCACCAGATAGCATTAGCTTGCTAACTGTATAGGGTATGATCAGATGGTACTGATAATCCACTGCAGGTAGGTAGGCACTCTTCCAGTGATACCTCTCTAAGCTACAAGGAAGGAACTTGATGAGAGCACTTGTAGGCAGCCAATGGGAGAGTGTCAAGGAAGAGTGAGACCATTTTGGATAACTGAATACCAGAAATGTTGCTGCATTTTCAACCATCTACACTGGTTTAAACAGCACAACTTGACAGTTCTATTTGTTTGAGTTAAAGTGGTCTAGTCAAGAGATGGTTATTGTCTAGATTGGGAGCTAAGCTGCACATTCTGATCATTAAGGTCTGATCCTCTTGACTATATACAGAGCAAATCTACAAGATCAGGAAATAGCAGCAATGCAAAATGCAAAAAAGGGTAGCTGGTCATCTATCATCAACTTGGGTTCCTAGAAACATTTGGTAAAAACAACTTTGATGGTTGTGATGAATGGTGGAGTTGGTAGGGAAGGTTAGACGCTTGTTCTTTAAAAGGTTCAGCTGAAGGTGGTGATCCTTCATGCCAGCTGCCATATCCGCTAGGCACACAGAAATTGTGCCAAGACTAAGGTGTCCTCATGGGGGGAAGGTCAGGTACACTTAGACATCTCTGCATCCCAAGACGTCTGTAAGGATCTGCTTAATAGGCGACTGTCAAACCATCCCTGGATCATCCTTGTGATGCCGACGTGACAGAGGGTGGACAGGAGGATCTGGTGGTTCATTGTGCCGAGAGCTGCAGAGGGTTCTAGTGGGATAAGAACACGTGACCG
>JAABNY020000038.1:18249911-18275000 GCA_015164015.2 Brevimyrus niger
AGATAGATAGATAGATAGATAGATAGATAGATAGATAGATAGATAGATAGATAGATAGATAGATAGATAGATAAACACAGACATTAGAAAAGACATTTAGACAGAAATTAATACTAACACTGCCAACACGTGACAAAGTATCATGCAGAATTCTGTCATAATGTAAGGTAATCAGAAAAAACACAGAAAAGGATGTTGGTTACTCCCCACTTAACGCAATCCGATGTGCAGAGGAGACTAAAATAACAAACCAGAAAAAAACGTTTCCAGATGTGCTGTGAATGGTGAAGACCAGCTCAGCGCAGCGGCCCTTTCAGCAGCCGAGGCGAAACCCCAGTCACTTCCCCAGAACAGTCTTCATCCTTCTGGTTTTTACCCATCAATCATGACTGTGTCCCCTCTACTCCAGAATATGGTGCTTATCTCCTAGTCTTTATCTCAGAATCTGGTGATTTTCTCCTGGTTGTGGGCCTGGAACTCAGTATATGTTTCAGGCTATATGTCTTTATCCCAGACACTGTTCTTTATCTTCAGGTCTTAATTCCAAGTACAGCCTGTATATTAAATCTGAAATAAGTCTTCATCTGCTGAGTCCTACAATCAGGTATTTGTTAAAGAATAAAACCGGAACTAAAGAGTTATGTCCGCATTTTAATTGAATCATCACTTCCATTCATATTTCCATTCATTATCAATTTCCACAGCTTTCCTCAATCTTGAGTTTAACCGGAGCCCTTAGTGTTAATACAAACAGATTGGTCTGTTTGCATTTGCATGCCATGATTTAAATGGGTCTCTCATCACCAAGAGGAATGTTGTAGACTCTGCTGTTTTCTTATGTAGCTCTTTTCCATGCGAATGTAGACAATCTGAATTTTTACATCATTTGACGTCCATCAAAATAGTGCTGCATCGTGGCAGCGATATAGAATCCCTCTGCCAGCACTCTGGCAATCACCTTACCAGCTAATAATATGTGATATTAACCTCCTCACAGCTCAGATTGAGGGCAGACCGACAATAAAAAGAGGTGATCTGTCTCAGGTCAGGAATTCCATCAGACGTTCCGTTGCCGTGCGTCTGGGTTGCTCCGAAAGAGCCTCTAATTGCCCCCATGTGGATGACGGCTGACTCCACAATCAATCACAACCTCGCAAGCTGGCCGAGAGACCTCGGCAGCCAGAGGGGCAGCTTCCTCACTGGGGTGAAAGGTGGGATGCTGTTTGGGTTGCCGAGTTTTGGCTCAGAGGCAAGCACAGACTTTGGAGTCATGAGCCCCGAGGTGTGGTTTTAAACAGGGTAGATGCTGAATGCTGAAATCATCTGGAAACTATGGGAAGCATCATTGTTCTTCCAGATGGGGCTTTCAGGTAGATTTACCCCAAGATCAATTATCTTGGTTACTATCACCAGACGGCAACCTGTTGGCTGTTTTTTTATAGCAGCATTTGTGTTGTTTGTTTTATGCAGGATTCTTGCATTTCTGTCTCCTCTGTAGGCCATAATGCTGGTGTTCTGGATGCTGGGCACTTTCTTCCTGTCCATGGTGGTGCCCAGCTTCTCTCAAAGCGGGGATGGGGAACTAGGTTCAGGGGAGGTCTATCTGAATATAAGCAGAGGCCCTTCCATCGAGCCCAAGGATGCTCCGAAAGAAAGCGAGTTGGACCAGGAGACAGACCCTGACCGCTGCTCTGCAAGCTTCTACAGGTGCCCTGCCTCCGCTCGCCGCCTCAAAGCCATGAGGGATGAGGTTCACTATCTCCAGGCCGTCCAGCATGGCAACCAGGCTGTGATGGAGAACCTGATCCAGTATGTCAGCACTGAGATGGGTGATCAGAGCTACCAAGAGGTGATCCAGGAGAACATCGTTGGAATCAAAGAAGACCACCTTAATCTTGAGGAGGTGGTTAAGAAGATTGTAGAAGATTTGGAAACCCAGTTGGAGGGGGGTATCCTGGAGTCACTATCAGAGAAAAACAAGTGAGTTACCCCTCTCCCACACAAACCCACTCGGACAAACAGCTTACACTGGTTTTCTGCAAAATAACATCAAGCTAGGTGAGTTAGGCTATGTTAAAGTTCAAGTGCAATCTGAGGTATTTCTCTGTGTATTCAGTTATTGACCACATTGGTTATCTTTGTTAAAAATGAACTCAGCTTTCCAACTTATCATACTGGAATGGTCAGAATAATGTTGACTGGCTTGTCAAGGCCCAGGGAGACTGGATTCCCTCTACACTGAGCACAAAGCCTGATGGGAACACAGTCGTGAGAAATAAAAGTAACAAAACATAAGCTGAGCATGCTCAGCAGATGTTGTGTCCTTGAAAGTTGCTAATTCGAATCCCAAGCTAGGCAGGGTGATGTCACTGTTGGGCCCTTGAGCAGGGTCCTTATCCCCCAGATGCTCCAAGGACTGACAGATCTTAATTTCTCAAGTGTAGATCACAGTCGATTCAGGACTGGATGATATAAATGACATATTGACTTATTGTCATCCAAAATTTAAATGATGAGAAATTTAGGTAAACTGTTGATAAGGAGCATTGCCTTATAGCAGGGTTTCTCAACCCAGTCCTTGGGTTGTCCAATTGCCAGGGTATTGGGAGAGAGCAAAAACGTGGACTGTCTGGTGGTCCCCGAGTTGGGAAACCCCGCCTTACAGCCAACATCCCCCCTGTCACATCATAGAAATGAATGCAATACCAACCAGTCATGCGGCAGTCTTTTAAGAATGGGTAACCTACATCTAACAAACACAGCAAGGTTGACTGAGTTAGCCGCATGCTTCTGTTTTGGAAGTGCTCCCTCAGAGTAAACTTCAAGTGTTGGTGAAGAAAGCAACAGCTCAGCAAACACAACATTAAACAGGAAATATTGACAAACAACGTTAAAAAGATATCGGTGCCAAGTCAGTAGGCTACTTTTTTGCAGTATAAAGTCCGACATGCAACAGATTGGTGCTGTGCACCGTGTACTGTAGAAATACCAGCAATTAATGATTCCACTTTCAAAGGCTATTTTTGTATGATTATTTTATTAAAATTAGACATTCAATTTTGCTGCATTTGCATCTGTTTAAGGGGTATTCTAAGGGAATTTCGAGAAAAAATGGAGCCTAAAAGCAGGGTTATTGTGGTTGATAAAAACTAAGGCTGTAAGAAAACATTTTCATTATCTGAAATGATAGAAGAACAATCCCCAAGTGGTCCCATTCAAATAAAATTTTAAAACTACAGTTGAACAAAACCTATAAATATTGTTTCCGAAAGAAACTGAAATAAAATAAAAACAAATGTCAAACACTTTTAAATGATTAATAAAAATACCTGGAATATGTTTTGCCCGTTTTGAGGACAGAAGAATATTGAGCACTGT
Source organism: Brevimyrus niger (assembly GCA_015164015.2). Classification (NCBI taxonomy): domain Eukaryota; kingdom Metazoa; phylum Chordata; class Actinopteri; order Osteoglossiformes; family Mormyridae; genus Brevimyrus; species Brevimyrus niger. Next base: position 18,253,290 of record JAABNY020000038.1, read on the forward strand.
ACCTTCATATAAAATTACTAAAACTTAAAATGTAGCTAAAATACGTAAAGGCTTAATAGAACTACAGTCATATGAAAAAATTAGGACACCTAATAAATATTTTTTACTTCACACAGCTTAAGGAATTCTGCATTGGAGAGTGGGGAAAACTTTCTGCCAGCGATTTCAGAGATTGATATATGGTTTCGGAAAGGTCTTATTGATGTTATTTCAGCCAAAGGAGGACATATTATCTATTAGGGCTCAGGGTGTCCTAACTTTTTCCCATCGTAGTACATTTCATCTGCTAAATAAGTGATTTTTTTTCTTGTTTTTGCATAAGTGATACAATTACATCACCTTTATCTACAGATATGACTTATGACAATATTAAGATTTAATGTTGATATTTAAGAACTATTTTTTTCACATGGCTGTATATCTTAATAATAAAACATAATAAAAACCAATAAACCACAATACACAAAAACTAAAACTAAATTGGATTTCACATAAAAACTGAAACATAATAAAATTAAAAAACAAAAGTATAATAACACTGCCTTGAAATAAATAACTTAATAAAAATGACCTGAATTATTTTCAGAGGTGCCGTTGGGCAAGCAGGAAATCAGGAGCAAGGAAACGGAAAGTCAGGGAATACGGGGTTTATTAAGTGCCAGGCGTGACAGACCCCACCCCCCAAAGGCGCGCACATTGGATGCACTTAAGGGGAGCGAAGGGGAGCGAAGCGGCGAGATCGGGGACACAGGACCTGGAAAACAAAAGCAAAATATCATCGGAACACCGGGAAAGGACAGACACACAAGACAGGCACAGTGACAAAAAGCAGGACAACCACTGACACACCACATCTGCCAGCACAGGAACTACTGAGGCTGGAGCCGGATTTGGCGTCTGGGAAGCCTTGCCCCTTTAAAAGCCTTTGGGGATTCATTGTATGGCATCCCAAACGGACCTGGCCCCTCTAAGGGCCAGGCGCGTTCCTGGAAAGGGGCAAGCTGACAATCCAGGCAGCAAAGCGGCAGGCAGCAGGTGGGAAACAGCATCAGTTATATCGTCCGGCGCGAACACCTCCGGATTTAAAACCGGGAGGGGCTCCTCTCAAGTTGGGGGAGGAAGCGGAGATGGAGACAGCCCCCAGGAATATTACCGGGCCGTCCTCCAGTCGATGTTGTCTCCGCTTCTTTCTTCTCTGGCTGGCAGCTTTCTGTGGAATCCGGGGTGATTCTGGGGCCTCGGAGGACGAAGCGGGAGGCAGATCGGCTGTATGGGTTTTGTTATCCGCAGCAGCAGCTGCCAGAGATTATCACGCACCTCCAAGGTGAGGTGCGCGTCTTCAACCACGGACGTCCACTCCAGGATGTCTCGGTTTCAGCCGGCTGGTGCCCAAGTCTCAGGATTGTCTTGGACTTCGGGCTGGTTGAGCCAGTAGGTGACCTCATCAACCAAACCGAGATAGAGAGCCTCGGGCGGGGGGGGGGGGGGCGGGACCTTTTCTGCAAGTTCCGTCATTCTGTCAGAGGCGCCGTCGGGCAAGCAGGAAATCAGGACCAGGGAAATTGAAAGCTGGGGAGTACAGGGTTTATTAAGTGGAACAAGCAGGCGAGGCAACACACGGCTAACGGCATCAATAATGGAACTGGGGACACACTCTGACGTGGACCTAAATACACAGAACTGAATGAAACGATAAGAAACAACTGATAACACTGGGGTTTCACATGAGGTTAACGAGGGGGGGCGTGGCACACGGGAGGACTGTAAGAGCCAGGTGTGACAATTACAGCGTGATAATTATCAACATTGACTGACATGCAAAAAAGACATTACCGCGATAAAATATTTTGCCATATCTGCCAGCTGTACTTTCAACAAAAGCATCTGATAAATAAATCAATGTAAAGGTAAGAGTCAGGTCAGCCACCCAGGTCTGCCTCACAAAGGCTGCTGTGAAGAACCCAAAAATGTCCGTCCGTGAACTCCGACAGGGCACAAGCTCCTCTGCACTCATTGACCACTGTCATGTGATTTTTTTCAGAATCTTAGAGGAGTCCCTGGCCATTGAGACCATGCTATCGGCAGCTGCAGGCATGGCCCGGAAGCTGGAGGGCTCAGCACAGACACTCTATTCTTCTTTCACCAAGCAGCTAAAAAAGCCTGTTGTCACTCTCCGCTGAGTCCTCAAAACTTGCTCTCCATTTGCTGTGCTTGGAAATAGTATGAATCTCTTAATGACTTGTGGTTTTACCTGGTTTACAGCTGCCTGCATTGTACAGTGAGTACAGCTGGGCAAGGTGCTCATTCCATTTTTACACTAAGCAAGAATGAGCCTGAACAAGAACGAACAAGGCTCGACTAGGTTTAATTTACTAGTTTTCCTATTATAATTATGAACTGTAGGGTTGAATGATGCACATACAGTATGTTGTGTCACAGACTGAGTTAAAATGATTATCTAACCTTATGGCATAGTATCCAGAAAATTTCCGTTAAGAACAGCAATGAATATCAACAAAATAATACTTTTTTTTTTTTTTTAAATACAAACACACAATCCCAGTTGGGTTCAGATTTATTGAACAAATCAGCCCCTCTCTTGGGATTACCTTCAAATGAAAAGCTTTTGATTTTTGCTTCACAGTTTTATAACACAAACAACGAGGGACTTGAGCTATGAAAAGAAACATTTCTTATTAAAGTGTGACAACTCTATACACCACTGGAGAAATATCTCGCAAAGTAAATGTACATGTGTGTTTGAGTTTCTGTTAATTCACTTTTACACCATATTCTGAAATCACATGAAAGTTGGTGATGGCAGAACAAATCCTACGGCAGGTCTGATATGTTTGGAAACACGGAAGCAGCCTCTTTGGAATATACAGCATAATATACTTTGCACCTTTTTACAGAGAAGTTATGAGGAGCTTTAATTTTCATAGATTATTTTTCACTGAGCAGCAACATTTCCCATAATTCTATCATACCTATATATTTTTTTTCTTTATAACTAACAAGAATTATTTGTATGATATTTATACAAATACGGCGGATTTGCAACTGTTGTTGATAAAACACATTGATGAACTACATCATTTGTGGTGCTGGGCTGCACTCAATCACAAAAATATGCTTTTATCATAATACCTTATGCTTGTTACATTTATTGAACTAGATTAGGTGAAGGGCATTTTTTGGCGGGGGGGGGGTGGGCTTGTATTTTGCTGTGGGTCACCGTGGGTTTGGTTAGTCTCAGCTCAGCTTCCTTAGAGCAGGACTGGGACGGACAGAGACACTGAGAGGAGCCCATAACCCCAAGTGCTGGGGTGGGCAGTGTTCCTAAGACGTGCGGGTGAATCGTGAAGGTCAGCCCGGGGGTGGCTACTTTTACTACCTCTACACGTCCGTTGTGTCGGATGTCAGGTTCTGTAAAGTTACTTAGCGGACTTATTCCTATGTTGAGCCCTAATAAACGTCTATTTTACCATGCATCATAAATGTGGTGTTCGTCGTTTTTTTCTGTTGTCATTTCCTGTGCATCGCTGCATGAGCAGCGCAATGTTAGAATCTATTTCTTACTTTGCTACGTATAAACGGTGGCCAGTATATGGAGCCCAGTATTTTGAGTGGAAAAAAAAATGTGTTCATTAGAAAAATCACTAAAATTCCTTCTGTCTTAAAGTAATACCTCCTTCTGGGTTTGTAGATAGTAAAGCCATACTTTACGACAATAATGCTTATTTCACGCTTCGTTGGAGACCTTTTTCGATGTCGGTTTGACTTAGACTAAATTATCTTGAATTTCTGCCCGTTCGCTGTTAACTCGAGTTACTTCAGAAATAAGGGTCAGAATCGATTTTAATCTAGCGTCCGTCAGTTTATCTGCTATAACATTACGCTTAAAGAAGAAGGAATGAGGCTCATTGGGTTGTTGTAGTGGAGAGGAAATCCTGGATCAGTTGAAATAAAACCAACACTTTCATTGGTATATATGCCCCTGCTTAGAGGCTGCTTTGCTAAGGAATTTCAAGTCTTTTATTAATTTTTAATCCCTATTTTTATTTTGAGTGCCTGCCCTCTAGCTGCTCTCGATAACAATTGCAATAAGAGAAGGCACCGCTTATCTCGGAGTGATTTCCCGTGGGCCGCATTGCAGAACTGAAAAGTTGGCAACACTAAATTCTCCTGGTCTTCTCCGTCAGCTTGAACACATTTATTTCCGCTTTGCTTGTAAGAAATAACATTTAAAAATAAAGCAATAGAATGACGTGCGCGCAAATGGTAAAGATGAGGTCTAGTTGCCAAAAGGCCTTGAATGAATGAGTCAAGAAGCGCAATGCAGCCTATTATATTAGTCATAATAAATCATATGAAGATTTGTAATAATCTGTTACGGTGATTGTAGCTCGAGGCAAACCATATCCGTAATTATGCCAAACCCAGACTTCACTTCGTGTAAGAAGACATCACTATCATATTACTATAATTGCTCTGTTTTTCTGCCATTAACTACAGGCGACTTTAAAATATCACCGCCTTGTATCGGTTCCACTGTTGATGAGCTTCCAACCTAATCCTAATCCTAATTGAAAAGTTTACATGTTAATATCGGAAAGACGGTCAACATACATTTTATGATTATCTGAAGAACATGAAACACTGGATTCCCGTCTCCTACCTTGCGAACAATTGCAACGTTTCCCCCGCGGTGTACAAATTTGCAGAACCCTGCACTTTCAGGGCTGCAGAAAAGCACTCGGAGGTCTTTTATACGCTTTGACAGCCATCGCCAGGTATATGTCCCTTTGCCAGGCCGTCAGCTGCTCTTGTTTGCAATTGATGGATGATCTGTAAAACCGGGTCCCTCCTCTGCTTCCTGACATCACTCAGCTTCGGAGCTGCAGAAGGAGATACCGGGGGGGATTACCTCCACTTTGCCTCCTGGCTGGGAGCGCTCCTCTCCTAGACAAGGAGAAATAAAGGAATTAACCAAGAGTCAGCACTATAAACAATGTATGGCGAGAAGACAAGGCGAGAACAAAAATGTATGCGTTTTCTTTCTAATATATATTTTCTTGGAGTATAGAACGGCAATTAAAAATATATATATACTTGTTTTAGTATATTGTGGACACCATTCTCCTATGAGGTAAGAAGCACTCTGTTTCTTTATTCATCCATTTTTATTACTTTCTTGATAAAAACGGGTCCAGCTATTACTTTTGCTGTAGCCTGGTAACTTGTTGATATGTGTACAAAGGGAAATAAAACATCTTGGGAATGAAGGACGATCGAGTGCCTCTTTGAACAAATTACCCATCTAAGCATGACGCCTCAGGGAAGCCCTTTCCGTAGTAAACGGTGAATCCGGAATTATTTGATTTTATTTAGTGAGAAACCTATCAGAAATGTTACTGAACAGATACATTGTCAATTTCTCTAAATTTCTCTATCTAAACTAGCTGCCGCCATAGAGCGCAGTCCATATATGTATATACAGTATACATATTAGCGCTCTCTGTTATTTTGTTTATTATGAACTTCACTTGCAAAACAAGTTTGTTGAGCTATGAGTCTGATTTCACTGGTCTGCCGTAACATAATATAGCCTAAATGTTGTGCCTCTTTATTATGTCTTGCAGGTTATGTGACAGAGAATCCATAAAAGGATTATGGAGAAACGCATCCAGATTTTTAATGTTCCTGGACAAATTACTTACGTCACATTTATATGAAAACGCTGGGGGAAAAAAACTTCGCGAGTTTTTTATTAAGTTTGTATTATTGGTCAATACGCCGTTTCAAGTGTGATCCACCTCTGAATTAATATGAGGATACTTTCTGAATTTCAGCACTATTGAAGGGATAGTTCCAGTTTGACAACATGCAATTATGCATGGAGAGAATGAAACAGATAAACAAAATATTTGGTCAAAAAAGACGTTTTAAAACGTTTTGGATTCGCACTTTATGTTAAAAAATATCCGACTAATACCAAATCTCCCCTAATTTCCAATAAAAATGTTGCAGGAATTGCAAGATTATTTTTTTTACCCATGCCAAGACGATAGGATTTACGAAAGATGAAACTGAAGATACAGTTTTATCCAAAAATCTTTTTATGACAGTTTCTTCTGCGGTATCACCTACCCGGAAAATTAAAGCGTATGTTTCCTAAAGAAGCTCACATTAACTCCGACTGGGTGCAATATGGGGCGCGATTTCGTCACCCTGAAAATAATGCTCCTCTGTGGTTTTCTTCTATGTAAATCAAGTAAGTGTGCAATTCACTTTATCTCACATTTGTCGTTAATGCAATGCATGTTCCGGCAATAAATATATTGCCCCATTGATGAGTTTGGTCTTAATTTAGCTCACTATAATTAATGCTGGACTGCTGCGTAATAATAGCATATATTATCCATTATAATCCCTTCTTGGATTTCTGCTACAGCCACAACTAAGCTAATGTTTATTACAGTCAAAATACAAATATCTTTGCAGAAAAATACAATTTGTCTTTACATTTGACCATTTATCTCTCACAGGCCATATATATATATAACATTTGTTCCTAATTATCAATCAGTTTCATGATTTTGCAGCAAAGTTTTCATCTGAACTGTGCAATCAGGTTAAATGTGAATGTGTATTTGAGATTGTGCCCTAAATTTCAGTAAAGGACTATTTGTTGTATCTATCCTCTATTATATCTCATTTCTGCTGGTGTTCTCACCCAGCAGAGCAGGGCATGGATCCCAGACACGTGAGCAAATCCAGCGAGATCTCAGCCCCCTGACTAGTGCACCTTGAGCTTAAAAGGAGCCGCTGACAGAGGGCAGGTTTTACATTATAAATCACTGAACACCTCAGGGTGGCAGAAAGCCCAAAAAACATACTAGGCACTGAAGAGATGTTTGGGTTTGGAGATCACAGCCACATTCTCGTCAGCTGACGAGCCACTTTGATCTTCTCTTGATGAGAGCTTCTGTCAATGCAGCAGACCAACTTTCCACCCTGCAGTTTAACAAATCCAGTGAATCTCCAGCACAATACTGAAGCTCATATGGCCATTCACCAAATCAAATCCAGTGCATCCCCAGCATAATACTGAAGCTCATATGGCCATTCACCAAATGAAATACAGTGAATCTCCAACACAAACCTTCATTCACCAAATCAAATTTAAGTGCATGACGTCTTTATTATTACCCAAGCAAGTTTATAGAAAGTTGCGAGACAGGTCAGCTATTTTACAGGTCAAAATTTACAGCAGGATAATCACAAGATATCTGTTAAAAGTCATCAATGTAAAATACCTATTTAATATGTGCTCTGCATTTAAAAAGTGATTTCAGAGTTTAACATTTCAATCTTCATAGCGTCAAACTTAGGTTCTTACATAAGCTATACACCTCTTATAAGAATTATTTCTATATTTTGTTCATTGAATCCCTTGACTATTACCATGCTGCCTGGGTTGATTGGGGTGAGATAAATAGTGTTGACAGTCTCTCATTCAGACGTTGAAACTTGTGTGAAGTTTCCTTTTGGGAAGAACTTGGAAAGTTAAAAATTCTGTGTCTGAAAAGTCTGTTACTTTACAACCGCTTTTTTCACGAATAACTATAATGATAATGAATACATTCGATGCAGATGCGTCGGTGATGTATTTTGTTTCGTCCTTCGATTAATCTAGCAGTTTTCAACAAAGTAACAAACAATATTCACAAGCTATTTAATGCAAACTACTGTCCTGAAAGGCGATTTGAAAAACATGCGACGCGAGAAGCAAGTCCTTCGAGGCGTCATCAAATGCTTCCAGAGCTAGAATGATGTGGTAGCATCTTATTTGCGTTTTGTGGACAAACAAAGACCCGAGGGGGTAACAGCCAGCCTCCTGTGTGCTCTGCCTCCCAGTATTCTGCCTGGAGAAGACCCACTCACACGCAGAGGACGAGCTCTTCAAAAAGCTTTTCGTCGGCTACAACAAATGGTCCAGGCCTGTGCCGAACATCTCTGACGTGGTAATCGTCAAGTTTGGCCTCTCTATAGCCCAACTCATAGACGTGGTAAGTAACTGCTAAGGTGGATGCTCGTCCGTCATGAACATCTTACTAGTTGGGTAAAAGATGATACTTTAAATTGCAGATTTTTCTTCATCTCTAGAATAACTTCAGGCTGCTGCAGCCTGATTTCTTTATCTATCTATCTTTTAGTCCTTGCAATGTTTCATTCGAGCCAAGACATGTTTTATTTGATTATTGCCTTATGCCTCTTGGGTGTTTTTGAATGATAAAGGATTATTCATCAAACCTCAAAGACCTTCATTTAGCACAGCTTCAGTCATTCATCCACCTCGTCATTTAGGATATTAAACTGAAGATGGGGCTGGCTGCCCTTCGCGGCTGTGATGACCCCCCCCCCCCCCAGCTGCCAGACTCAACCCAATCTCTTGTCCTTCTTCTCTCCAGGATGAGAAGAATCAGATGATGACAACCAATGTGTGGCTGAAGCAGGTGAGATTTGAGGAAGCTCAGCCGACTGCCCCTGGGAAGAGAGAGGTTTCTGAGCTGGCAAGGGACCTTCTGATTTGACCTCACGCTCCACCATCGCCCTTTCCCTCTCATTCACCAGCGACACAAAATGGAATCATATCTGTTATGTCAATACGAAAGAGTTACCTTATGTCCTTTGTCTTTATTTTTATAATTTGCATGTTTTTCATGAAGGGAAAATAATGTGAACACCAGTGATTTAAGGTAAAATAGTATCTGTTTGTATCTGTTAGTATGGATGTCAGCCAAATTTGTAGCATACCAGCTTCAGATTGTAGGTGTTCCTTGTGGGCTGTGAACGTTACTCATCTCCTAGGAATGGAACGATTATAAACTACAGTGGAAGCCATCGGATTACGACAATGTGACGTCGATCCGGGTTCCCTCCGAGCTTATCTGGGTCCCCGATATCGTCCTGTACAACAAGTGAGTACTGAGCAGGGAGATATTGAAGAGGCTTCTGTATACTTTCACAAAATTCACCTATAACAGGGAAATCCTGAATTTTTCTTGGGGGTATTATTAATTAAATTTTTTATTTTTAATGGCAGTTTTCCTTGTATAGCTTTGGGTCATCTTCCTGGAATTTTCACACAGTATGGTGTCTAGAGTTTACACAGAACGGCGTGACCAACACAACCGTCCAGTCAATGGCATTTCTGTGGCTGAAATCACCTAGTTTAACAAGGTCAGAGGAGAATGGCAAGACTTATTAAAAATAATGAGCATAGACACAAGCACAAAAACAACAGCTTAGTGTAAGACTGGTGTGCAGGATGGCCTCTTTGAATTCATGTCTCGTTTACCTTTGAAGGGATATTGAAGGTAAAAATGGGTCCTGTCCTGTACTACAGTAGCTGGGTATCTACGGCATGTGCATCATGGCAACAACTGTCAAAGTTGCATTATCCTGCCATCTAGTGTTCATATCTTGAATTGCAGTTTGAAAAGTATAGGCTTTGCAAGGGACCAAAATTGGCAGAACATGCTCAAGACACAATGTACTCATCGACTTCAGCTTTGTGATATAATCACACAGTTAAGGATACATGTGTCGCTCTTCACTGTTGATGGTTAGGTAGCATGGTTACGGTTTTTCTGTCCCTCAGTGCGGATGGGGAGTTTGCCGTGACGCACATGACCAAAGCGCATCTCTTCTACACCGGAATGGTCCGCTGGGTGCCGCCGGCCATCTACAAGAGCTCCTGCAGCATCGATGTCACCTTCTTCCCCTTCGACCAGCAGAACTGCAAGATGAAGTTCGGCTCCTGGACTTACGACAAAGCAAAGATTGACCTGGAGCGAATTGAGAACACGGTGGACCTGAAGGACTATTGGGAGAGCGGGGAGTGGGCCATCATCAACGCTGTAGGCACCTACAACACCAAGAAGTACGACTGCTGCCATGAGATCTACCCAGACATCACCTACTACTTCATCATCCGCCGGTTACCCCTCTTCTACACCATCAACCTCATCATCCCTTGCTTGCTGATCTCCTGCCTCACTGTGCTGGTCTTCTACCTGCCTTCAGACTGCGGGGAGAAGATCACCCTCTGCATCTCAGTGCTGCTGTCCCTCACCGTCTTCCTGCTGCTTATCACCGAGATCATCCCTTCCACCTCGCTGGTCATCCCACTCATCGGGGAGTACCTCCTGTTCACCATGATCTTCGTCACCCTCTCCATCGTGATCACCGTCTTCGTGCTCAACGTGCATCACCGTTCCCCCAGCACCCACAAGATGCCCCACTGGGTGCACTCGGTCTTCCTGGAGTTCATTCCACGGTGGCTCTTCATGAAAAGGCCCGTCCCGGATGAGAGGCGTCGCCGGCTGCTGCTCCAGCACCGGACCCAGCCCCGGTGCCGGAACGTCCACCTGAGTACTTCCAAAAGCTGGCTGCAGGAGACGGACGCCGGCGGGCGCTGCAGCGACGTGGAGCTGGGCGCCCTGGCCCCCCTGCATCTTGCCTCGCCTCGCCAGCGTGCTTACAGCCCGCTACTCCACAAGCAGAACCTTCAGTCTCGGCTAGAGGGTGTGGCCAGGCAGCTGGGGGGTAGGGTCGACCCCAACAAACGCAGCTTCAAGATTGACAACTTGGTGTCGGACGCCACCCTCGCGCTCTCCCCCAGTGTCGTCCGCGCTCTGGAAGGGGTGCACTACATCGCAGAACATCTAAGAGCCGAGGATGCCGACTTCTCTGTGAGTGACTCTCATCTGTAGGCCTTACATGAAGGTCTGGATTCTTTAGCTTAGAAGACAATGTCAAACTTAATAGGAAGTGTGACAACTGTTTCGCTAAGTCCCCAATGCTTTTTAGATTCAGTTTTGATCGTGGCCACTGTTTGGTTTCAAGTTCCTCTATTCTTTTTGCAGGTGAAGGAGGACTGGAAATACGTCGCCATGGTGATTGACCGCATCTTCCTGTGGATGTTTATCATCGTCTGCCTGCTAGGCACCATCGGACTCTTCCTGCCTCCTTGGTTGGCAGGCATGATCTAGACCCACGTTCGACCCTGCATCACAGACTCACGCGGGCATTTCCCAAACCGGAAAGCCGACCATGAATCCTTAGAAGTAAAACAATCTGGTTTTTCAGTGTGGGCACACATTAAATCAGATGGGGGTTCTTCTTCACCAGGCAGTTTGCCAAGACCTATGTCTCTCTATCCAAAAATCACACTGTGGCTGGGATTTACACGCGCATAGTATATGTTATTTTTAAAAGCTGCCATGTACTGTATAATAAAAGATTACCAAATGATTTATGAAGTTTATGCAACATACACATTTCTATTGTGTAAAAATATTTCCTTTCTCAGTCCAACTCATTTTATCATACATCTCACACAGGGGAAAACTGAATTGAGCATTGGGGGGGTTAAAGTGTCCATCCATTTAAGGGGATCCAGAGGATTGTTTTGGCTGGTTTTGATTATTGGGGGATTACAACCCTCCATCCCCCATCCCACACAGGAGCACCTCTTCACAATGACCTGATCGAGCTGGATACTGATCTATAAATATAAGCATATTGCTGAACAATAAGTCAGACTAAAGCCAGCCTGATGAAGGGAGTTCTCCACCGGTGCTAAAAGATCCTGGGTGACAAAACACAAGAAGCTGGATATGGGTCACAGACTCCGGTGTCAGTGATGAATAGTCATCAAGTCTCTTCCCTGTAGGTCACTGTTCCCTGTTTTCATGGCTCCCATTGGCCTCCTGATGGTCTGGTCTTGGGAGAGCATTTCCACAACATCCTGGCTGTCAGAAGGTTGGGGGGGGCACACATCTTTTTTGGGACATAAAAATGAGTCCAACCAGCATCTTTAAATTGCCTGAAATTTCTAGGATTTCGCATTGTTTCATGCTGACATTTGCTTTCGACGGTGAGAATATTTTATGTGAAGATTTGTGCTGCTTTGACACACTTCTTTACGTTCTGCCCCCCAAAAATGGCACTAAGGAAACATACATGCAGTGTGAGTGGGACACGTCAGACGGAACTGAGAAAACAGACTGACTAGAACAAAATTATTACTCTGACATGACAGGTAAAAGGCACTATAATTAGGCCAGTCGTTTTAATACCATAAACATACAATCCAAATTTACAGATTATAACTGCAGTAAAAATATTTTTATTGCAGCCATTAAATATAAAATTATTGAACAAAAATATTCATTCTAAAATAATTCATAATTTTTCATGTTGTAATACCCTGCTCCGAATTGGAAGTTTTTTTTTTCGAGTTTTTTTCCAAAGTATGAATCATTTAAGTCTTTGTTTTGCACAGATGGTACAATACTGTCAGTTTGTTTAGTTGGCACATTGGCTCGCTAATTTTGTTTATTTGCCCTTATTAAAAACAGCTGTACCTATCAAAAGCAACCACAATGTTAGTTATGAGGGAGATGATGGGTTCAGGAACTGAAGGGAAACAAACAGGGAATGGCAGCCAGCATGTCTCTGTCAATGGACACTTTGGCCTCTCGGCCCGTGCCGGCTACGAGTCCTCCGGCTTAGGTTTGGCCACATTGGCGCGCACGCGGGCCTGGTCCACCGCGTCCAGCAGGTTCTTGGCATCCATGGCCAGCGTGTGGGCGGCGGCCAACATCTGCTTCTTGCACTCCTCTTTCAGGGAGGTGACGGCGTTCTGCTGGGCCAGACGCATCTTGCTGATCAGTTCCGCCATGTCCTTGTTCAGCAGCTTTTGAGTGCCTTCGATCTGTGGGGAGAGAAGATCATGGCAGACATCACCACCTCTGTACTGTATGACTGTCCTTTTAGTGCACGAAGCAGCCTACCTACTACAGATGCCATCATCCCAAGACCTTTGCTGAAGGTCTGGGAACGCTATCATCTATCCGTCACTATTAAAAATAAGGCTTTTCATAAGGACGAGTGGATCAATAATCAGCAACACTCCGTAGAGTCCTCTAGGGAGCGGACATCCAAGAACCACACATCCTCGTGCAGAACCGTGGATCTCTGCCCGGTTCTGGGGGAAGGAGTGACACCCGTGAGGGGGCAGAGGTTACGGAAAGTGAGGGGTGGCGACAGGCCAAGTACCTCAGTCCTGATGGAATCATGGAGAGTTGGGAGGACTTGGTCCACACTGTTAATGAGGCTCCGCAGGGTCAGGCCGACCGACTGAAAGGGGCACAGGGCAAAATTACAACCGGAAGAATCGAAATAGGAAGAAAAAATAATGTCACAAACAGGGGCAAATAAATGGATGAGCTATCCTAGGCTATAGTCTGAGCCCCAGCAATCAGGTCTCCACATTGCCTTGGAAAAAGTATTAAATCATTAGTACCTGAGTGACCATGATGATGTCAGCTTAGGGCCTCCAGATAAGTTAAACCACTACTGGTCATGCAGATCACTTTTAACCTAAACCCATATAGAAAACCTAAACATTTAACAATGGGTCAAACATAAGATAATGTATAATTAAAGAGTTTCTATGGAATCTAGAAATACCACCAAGAGATACTGGTTTTACCGCTGGAGCTCCCTAATCTACAAATGGTTTGTACCAGCATTTGAATATAATAACAACAGATTGTAGGCAGTAGATATGTTGCATGGTGCATGTCAGTGCTAGCATGTACTTCCCGTCATTGACTCACAGTCCCTGGAGGGATAGTGTCAACCACCCTTGAAGTGACAGACCACCCACAACAAGAGATCTATAGGGCTGAAAGGGGAGGAGACAGGAGGTAGAGGGAGATTCCCTACAGCTGTCACAGAATCCCTGAGGAGTGTCTGTATGTGTTTTATGGGTGCAAGTCTGGGTGGAGCACCAAAAATTTCCTCTCATGCTACCATTGTAAACGTCATAAAAATAAGCTGCACTGCAGCCAGGTTCACCAATAAAGAGGAACTGAAGAAGATTACATACCAAACGACAAACAACAAACAAAATGTACTGGTGTTAGGGCATAAACAATGCCAATAGAGAACAGCCCACTTCACCCAGCATGTAAGGGATCTGCAACACTGCCATTCTTCCAGTTCAGCCCCAAACGTTCACAGAGGAGTCCGTGAATGTGCAATGTCCATCCATCCATCCATCAACCATTTAACCAGTACACAGTCACCCGGAATACACAATTCTTGGTATGAGTAAATCTTTCAAAATTAGTGAAAAAGCTAAAGTAAATGCAAGAGTTTCATGACAATATGTGCCCTTTAACTTCATAATGATGTGTATTCACAGCTAGACACTGAATACATTTATGCATACATGTTGGACACAATCATCTTTGGCTAATTTACCTATAAATGTGTCCTTAGCCATCTGTCATCAACTGCATTCTAAATTAATCATAAATTTGCACCTTATCTTCAAAGATACATTTTGGTTCGTGAAGGCCGGAAATTCAATTTTGCATAATAACATCAAAAGAGGAATCTTTGTATTACCCACCTTGGTTCAACAGTGAATATAAATGCATCTTCTCTCTATATTCCTCTCCTCTTTTTTCTGCTAAACTCCCAGCCATGTCAATTAACTAAGGTTGCCTTCTGTTGGCCAGCGATGGATGATGCGCTGCACTCCCATATTAATATCTGAGTAGCTACTAGCCAGCAACTTAATAACTGAAAGGGTTTAATGCCCTTACTGATTATATGCTTGAGCTGATGCTCTTTAGACATATTAATTATTAACAATGCACTTATCTGCTCTGACCCAACATGGTTTTGGACATAAATGTACTGTTAGTCTAAATACTCCAGTGCAGAAGGTGAATAGACCCCATAATAAGTTTTGCATGCATTTTGAGTTAAGGAGTTTGCAGTTCTGATGCACTGAATAACTAACTGGAAAATGCTAATACTGCTAATTGTTAAACATGGCCACCTTAATTAACTGCCAGCCTTGAAGAGGGCCGATGACCACGAACGTTAAAGACCTGGATTTTCCGAGGGAATAAATCTTTTTTACATCATTGTACGCGTGAAACGCAAACACTAATGTCCCACCTCACCTTGACCACACCAACATACTCAGACGGCTGCAGCATGTTGACGTCGTTCTTCAGCTGCACCACCATCTTCACCAGCTCCATGACGAAGTGGTATACCTGGTCGTTGGAGCGGTCCATCTCTGCAGTGGGGGCCGGCTGCGAGGGGGCAGGGCAGAGAGTGAACTAGTCAGGCCGCTGACGTTGTGACACAGAGCAAGACCTCTTAGCGTCTCCAAGATAGTGTCGCTCAGTTAGCCGTGTTGCTATGGTTACACGAAGGGCCGTAGAAAAAAAAAACAGCAGAAATTTCATAGTAGAGGTGACTGCGGTTGGCATTACAGATTTTGGTGCAAAGTTCACTGCAGTGCATCCCTCCCCCGTCCTTGAATTTCTACAGTGCCTTATAAATTCACCCTTGGTGACCCTCAAGTGAGAAGTGCACCCTGAGCAGCGTTTTACTTTGAAACCAAAACCTCAGCGACATCCGTCACTTCGGTGGCCATGGTCATTCAGGCGTATCACAAAGTATAAAATGTGCTTCATATCCATTAAACAAGAAGAGACCCAACTGCATTCCAGTGCCACAGTACAATGGTGTTATGGAGGATGCAGATGATACCCTGGACCAGGGGCCTGTATCACAAAGCTGTAGTTTTGGGTTAGGGAGATAACTTGTTGGATTTATGGTAGTCCGGGCTAAATGTAAGTGAACAAAGATCAAATCCATTTTAACTGGGGTACCTTAACTCTGATGAGTTATCTAGTTAACCAACAAATCTTGGTGTGTGAAAGAGGCTCCACGGGATGGGAGTTCGTAAGGGAGTACGGGCTAATGACAGAGGATGGAGGCCAGGAGCTGCTATGCCCCTGCTTACGCTCTCTCTGTGCGACTTCCCACCCTGTCAGAAACAGGCGATGGGCTCCAGATCTCCCCCCAAGTGCAAAGCTGCTTCCTATGAGAATGCTGCCATTTCGTGTTATGGTGCTTTTCCACCGCCACCGGGCACTGAGTCGCAACCCGAGCGGCACCGGCGCCGACGTGGCCCGGCTTACTGACAGGGCCGAAAGCGTGACTAAACCCAGCTGGTTACATCACCACCGTCTGATTGGCTGAGAGTACGGAGACACAACTGATCTGTGCTGATAAGCATGGATTATCTGAAGGGAAAAAAATATATATTCTATATATTATTAATTATTAGTAGTAGTATTACATATCACAATGTATTATCAAACTCCCGAAAACTCTGACCTCCTATTTAAAGTACAGTTATAAATAAATAAATACTTTACACCAAATATGTACAAATACCTGTTTTTATATTATTTATGTGTACTCATTCAACTTATTTATTTATTTAGTTCCCCCCACCCCCCCCATTTTAATTCTTGTAACTGTAATGTGTCGGTGTACTGCTGCTGGAACTACATTTCCCGGGGGAACCTTCCCGAGGGATTAATAAAGTTCTCTTCCTTTCTTTCTTTCTTTCTCTTTCTTTCTATCTACAATTGAAAATGTTTAGGTTTTGCGAATTGCAAACTGTAAGAATTTGGTCACACTCGCTGGACCGAGGTCAATGACCCCATAAAGAGACAGAAATAAAAAGAACTTTATCCCATCTAACCTGCATGAAATGTACTGACACACCGATGAAGTGACACCTGTGGGTGACACCTGTAGGTGCCGTCCCCCCCCCCCCCCCGGGTCTCCATGCCTCCAACTACCACTATTTGCTAAATTAGGCCATTTAGCAGAAGGAAACTATTTCTGCCTGTTATACTTCAAAGGTTTTTAACAGGGTGGTGATACTCAGTGGCATCTGCTGGGCAGGGGGAGGGCGCCGGGCAGCGGGACAGTCACCTTCGTGCTCAGTCTTGGCGGCTTCTCTGGGGGGGCGGTGAAATCAGCTGGGGAGGGCAGAAACAGAGACAGTTCAGGATGTCTGTAAAAATAATAAATGCAATAAAAGACGCCTACAATGTCCATCTTCCTATGCAGCCAAGACCAAGGTAAGTACAGTGTGTTTAGTGTATAATCACTTTGCAGTTATTATCTGTCAAATTATGTGCTGTTATGCATCAGAGTATAATGAATATTAGTCTGGTCTTACCAGCTTCAAAACCTCAACAAATCTAGCCTTAAGACTTAACAGGTTTCACTAAGGCGCTATTTATTCCCCAAGGGAGGCGCAGTGGGCTGCACTGTCACCTCAGCCCTCCAGCACTGGGGGGTTTGTGGAGTCTGCACCTCCTCGCAGTGTCCAGTGGATACTGCAGTGTCCAGTGGATACTCCAGTGTCCTCAACTCGGATTAACTGGTGCCTCCAAAAGACGTATAGAGTATGACTGTGGAGGTGTGTGGGTCCTCTGATGGACTGGTGTCCCGTCCCTAGTGTGCACCTCAGGCTGGCGCCCATGCTGCCTGGGATATGTCACCCCCCACTATCCTTGAACAGGTACTAAAAGGAAGATGGATGGATGGATGGATGGATGGATGGAAGGATGGATGGGTTATTTAAAAAAAAAAAAGTAAGCAGCCAAATTTGGGAAAACAGAAGTACACCCTCCTTCTTCATGGATTTGCCCTTCACTCTCCCGTGTCGCCACACCTGTGTGTCACACTCTGTGTCGACCATGTCTTGGTGTTCTCTCTTAACACCAAGGTCACTGTAGATTTGGGGTTTTAGTGGAGAATCACCCTTCTTTTTTTACCAGAATACCTACAGGGGCCCTGCCTTTTCCAGCTCTAAATAACATCATAAAAACCAAACAAGGCAAAACAAGGAAGTGAGGCAATGTCTAAAAGAAGAAAAACAGAATGGATGAACAAAATTGCTATTAAGAAATCTTGTGTTATAAAAAGCTCAAATGCATGCAAAGCATGTTTTTCTGTCCATTTCCACAGAGTTTCACTACAAGTTTGCTGAATGAGATTAAAGCAACAGTCTAGGTTTCGCGAAGGATGGGAGACCGGATGATAGAGCTGTGCTTGGCGATAACCAGACGCAGAATTTCACCACAAACACCTTATGCCCTGTGGGCTGTGCGGAAACAAGTCCTCAGTCAGCAGTTAAGGGAAGGGGTGTTTAAAAGAAGAGTGAGCCAAAATTCCTACAAAGCAACAAGACACTGAAACTCATTCAGGAAGGCCATAAATATATTTTATTTTTCACTTCCTCGCACATGAACAAGCACTGCAAAATTAAATATAGAAGCAAACATATTTGGCGATAAAAATACTTCGGCAGAAGTAACTACAATTAGCTGAATACCATGAAATGGCTTCCTCTGACGTTACACTAAGGCTCAAATCTAGTCTTATTTTTCAATATGGATTTTCAAGATGAATGTACACTGGACTTAGAACTTGGGAATAATTGACCATAATGAGCTATAATTCAGAAAGAGAATGGAGTGATACCAGGCCAAGACTATGGGGACGACTCAGGACTCACCATATCCCGATTCCTGTTCAGGAGTCTAGAAAAAGCAAGTGCAAGATTATTCAAACCGCTCAAAACAGGCCATATAATAGGCCGAGTGACATCTTTTAAACCAATGGAAACTGATTTGAATAACTATTCGCGTGATTTACTTGTGCTCAAAATGAAATTGAACTATATTCAACCACGATCAAGTATAAAAAGCAAGAGTGACACATTTTTGTCGGACGAGTTAATTGAAACAAAATAACGCCCATAAAATAATTTTAAAAAAAGAGAGAGAAAGGAAAAGAAAATGAGGGTACTATACCACTGGAGTGGGCAGGTCATCTGGCACCATGGGGTCCTGTGATTGGACGAGATGATTTGGTGGTGAGGAACTGACTGCATGCTCAGGAGAATGTACAAATCAGCACTTACAAAGACACCAAAGGCAGAGCCCATGGCAGCCTGAGGTCAGACGGAATCACAAAGGAGGGAATATTAAGATTCCCTGGGTCTTGGACAGCCTACAAAATGCAGAGACAGTCTCCATACCCATACAGTCTAAACAAAGCCACACGGGTGAAGTAATGGCTTCATGATTAAACAACTAACATCCCATAATGATGGGGCTGTGGATCAGTATAAGCACAGTAATGCATTATAGATATCAAAGATGTCTAGAACAGTGTTTAAATATTATACTTACCATACAAGTCCACAAGGAAACAATCAACAGGAACATCAAATATTTGTATATAAAAATGTTTGGCTATAACATAATTCAGGAAATTACTGCATAATTTACAGTAAAATAACACACTGACAAAATTATTGTAGTTACCGTATCTCAAACAAAATCAATACAGCACGTTAATCCTGGATTCAAAATCTATGGTCCTGTGAATGATGAGACAGTTAAATGTAATCAGCTGTTCAGTGGTAAGAGCGTCGAGGCCGTGGGCTCCATGGCCATACAGGCCGCATTTGACTCCGGTAGAACCCCCCGGAAGAACCCTCCGGTAGAACCCCCCGGAAGAACCCTCTGGAAGAACCCCCTGGAAGCCCAAAGCCCACAGGTCTCGGTGCCTCACCAGCAGCTTCTTCTCCTTCTCCAGCCACTTGTTGTCCTCCATCATCTCATGCTTCTGCCTCTTCAGCGTCTCCTGCAGGCGCTGCCGCTCCATCTCCCAGATGCGCTGAGCATCCTCCATACTGCTGGGCTCTATGATCAGATCCCCCTCCTTTGAGAAACGCAGACCGCTGCTTTAATCTCACTCGGCACATTTAATGAGTTTCCATGGAGATGGACAGATCAACATTCTCTGCATGCATTTTAACTTTTTTGAAATACAAGATTTCTCAAATGCAATTTCATTCATTCATTTTACTTTTATTTTTGCTTTACTGCTTTTTTTATGACATTCTTTAGAGCCGGAAAAGGCAGGGCTGCTGTAGGTATTCAGGTAAAAAAAACAGTGATTCTCCAAAAAAAATGCAGATCTGTGGTGACTGTGTGGTGAGAACAAGAACAAAGTGCAAATTCAAAAATAAAGCTACTCCGGTTTTCAAAGAGGCCACGGAAAAGGGAGAACATGGTCAGCTTGAGGACATGAGCCAAGGCAAAGTTAAACGCAGAAATACATGAAGGATATATCAGTCAGATATTAGAGAAACTGCTCCATTATTGAAGCAGCAAACCAGTGAACGAAAGAACAGAACAGAGCATGGAAATGGCGGGGGAATGGGCTTGGGGGAGGAAAAAGTGGAGAGCAGAGAGATGGCTCTGTTTACTCATAACTGTGCAGCATCAGCAATAAACTAATAGCAACCTCAGGCCTTTCAAGCAAACTTCAGGCCGTCTGGCGTTGCTCTTGCGAGGGAGGAACCTCGATACCGGGCCCCCACCCCAGGGCCACCCCCGGGCTTTCTCCGGCACTGGCTGAGCGGGTAGTGGTCTTACCCCCACACTGCAGCGCCGAGGGGCTGACTTAGGCAACTGCAGCAAGTGGCTGGAGTCGAAGGGCGACTGGTAGTCACAAGGGCTAGCGATGGCAGGAGAGCTGGCACACAGCGACTCGGGCAGCTGGGGAAGCGGAGCAGTGGGCAGCGTGCGGACAGACGGGCAGACAGACAGACGTATGGGAGCGCTGGGACCAAAGTGACACGGCGCCGAACGCCGTGCCACACACAGCTGTGACAATCACACCCTACAGGAAGGCATCTGAGGAATACACAAGCCAGTCTCATCCCCAGAAATCCATCCATTCCATAAGCCTACTTCATACATCATGTGTCTGGATCACACAGGGAACATTTTGAATCTAGACTTTACACGCACAGACCACACACACATTCCTGATGACAAAATTTACATCATGCCCACCATACACCAGTAATGGTACGTGGACAAGTGAATTATGAATTAGGCATACTATATGCAATATAATGAGTATATATTAGGGCTGTCAAAATTAATGAGTTAACGCGGATTAATCCATCATCATGATTAATCTGATTAAAATTTTTAACGCAGTTAATCCATCTGCAGTGAAGTATGACTGAAAATCCCTGAAATGTGTGTGTCACCCCATTTCAGGCAGTTTTGGTGCATTCCATTTGCCCTGGGAACTAATTGTCCATGTCGGATTCCGAGTTTTGAAGCTGGAAGTAAAGGCATGCGCACTCCTGTTTCTCAGAGATCCGAGAAATATCTCGGAGCAGCACAGAGGATCCCGAATTCAGAATCCAAGATAGCTGCGCCTTTTATCAACAGAAGGGGAAGTTGTAGTTTTATACTGTTCAAGCACTACTTCTCATTTGTGGCTTATTAAATCAGTTGCACATACTATACCGTCCAACTTATCTGTGGAAGTGTTGCTAAAGAGTTTTATACATAAAGCACTGCACATAATGTGTTATCAAATGATATTGCTAACAATGGCAATTTACCAGGCTAGAATTGGATTTCATAATTAGTCGGATTATTTGTCGGATTTACGGTAGTTCAGGATAATTGTAAGTGAACGAAGATAAAGACCATTTAAACTAAGGTACCCTAAATCCGAAAGTTGTCTGGCTAACCAGAAAATCTTGCTTTTTGACAAGGATCCATTGGATATTGCACTTCTGTGGCAGATGGAATGCATCCGACTCGTGTTCAAGATGTTCAATAAACATGTTAAGTACATATGTATTCCCTTTTTTCTTGAGTCTGTTTGCTCATGCAAAATGAAATGCAATTAATA
>JAABNY020000038.1:18285995-18296717 GCA_015164015.2 Brevimyrus niger
TGCAGGTTCGAATCCCCCACCAGCAAGTCACCACTGAGGTACCCTGAGCAAGGTACCTTTCCCAAGCACTGCTCCCCGGGCGCTGAATTAGCTGCCCCCTGCTATGTCACAAAAACGTCACAAATGGGTTTAATGCAGAGGACACATTTCGTTGTTGCGCACTATGTGCTGTGCTGTGTTAATGAACACTGATCACTAAATTCCAAATTACTATGTTTACTTGTCCGCGCTCGGTGTGCTGTCTTTACTGATGCTTAGCAGGCATTACTGAACCCAATGCTAACACTAAAAATGAAGCAGGAAGACAGAGAGCCCCGGGGAAGGCGGAGGGGAGACGGCGGCGTGTCTAACCGCGCTGTACTTCTGAGTGCGCTGCCGGATGCCCTTGGGACCGACGACAAGCTCCACAGCCAGACTCCAGCCTTGCTGCAGGGAGGACGAGAGAAGCGCAGCCAAATTAAAGTGAAAATGGCCCCGAAAATACAGGGGAGAGTCTTGATCTACTACTTGAAAATGGAAATAACTTTAAAAATATGTTAAATAAATATTATTATATGCATTTGTTAGCCACTTAGTTTTCACCTCTTATTGAAAAGGCAAAAAAAAAATGTATGTAAATAAAATGAATATGAAATTTTTACATTTATCTTTGCAGCAATCATCCAATGGGAGAATGGGAGATTTCATTTTGATCGGATAGTATTATCACAGACAAAATGAAAAGCTGCATGTCTTTTTCTTAGTTGGAATATTATGTTTGAGTGTATAAAACTTGCCATGTCCATACTGATTAATGATCAGACAGATGGAGAGATAGACAGTCAGATTTTCCATTAGGCTCAATGAGATTCTCACCACTAGCTCACAGGAAAACACCTCATCATCAAAACTGGAAAAGTCTCCAAACGTCTCAAAGAACTTCATCATACAGTCTTCCTCCTTGAGTGTGGCATACTGCTGGAACGTCTGCTGGATCATCTTCCTCAGCGGCTTGGGCTGTCACAGAGCATCAGCAGTTAGGGACTAGCTGGGATATCGGTCACCTTGGTCACATGCTCGGGGCGTGTCCATGGCAACAAGGTAGATTTAAGGACAAATGTTACCTTCATGCTATCAATTAGCTCTCGTGGAAAAAACAAATCTAAACCAACATCCTTCCTTGAAGAGAGAGAGAGAGAAAAAAAAACAGTATTATTCACTATAAAAATTAGTCTACAGCTGCATAATATGTGACCATTAAATAGTGTTAATTCCAATAAAATTCTAATAGATGTTGATCACTCACTCCAACAGGTCCAAATTGGACTTCTTCTCCAGTCCCTTGGCATTCATATCTTTATAAAACCGTCTGCAAAACAAAAACACTGACATGAAAAAGGAAGGAACAGGCCAAGCAGAAATCCGAATTTAGTCTGAGTTAGACTAAATACACGAGTCAGTCACATAACATGAAAAAAACAAAAGACCATAAAGGAAAATAAAATGACAACAGAGTGAATATAAATACCTGGGGCTGGGTGATATGGCAAAATATTTTTATCACAATAAGTTTTCAGGTCATTTGATATCAATAATTATCATCAAATAATTCTTGAAAATTCCCTTAGGATTCCCTAAAAACAGACTGAATATGAAAAAGGATAAAATGGACTGCAAACTAAAATATATAATCTTGCATATTTAGCAGAAACAGAGTATGTTAGTTTTAACGTTGTTTATCTTAAGGGTTATTCGTATTTTGTTGATATTTGTGTTTATTATGTGGATTAAACAAATCAAGGTGATTGTTATATTATTTGTATGCTTACAAACTCTGAATTCTGAATTTATATAGAAAAAAATATTACATTTCTCAAAAAAATTGTCATAAATTGTCATATTGTTTGTTTACTTTTACTTTCCTTTAGTGTGACCACTACAGTAGGAGGGAAGATGTCAAATGTGCCTAATATAAAAAACACTTCTCCGCTTAGGTCCGTGACAAATGTTCTGATAAAAACCGAACAAAGTTTATAATAAAAACCAAGCAAGCAGGCTTAAATAAATAAACATTCACAGATTCACAGGAAGTGAGACATTCCATCACATTTTGAGGAAATTTGGTATTCACATTGTGGTAAAATCCAACCAACTCACGCAAATACACAGACAACAGACAGGCACATAGACACACAGTAAACCTCAATGTTTCACTTTCACTTATTCACAAGTCTTTACAGGAAATGAATGAAGGTGAGTGAGACTCAGTTTGATAAACAGGTACAGTATTTGTACAGTTTTTCTTTTTTTAAATATTGAAAATAGGTTGCACGCACCCAAACACACAGGATAAAACATTCTGATTTGATATTTCTATGTGTCTGTTATTTTTTTGTTCAAAGCCACTTAGCTGTATATTAGGGAAGTGATATAGAATCTTGGTTTTCAGAAGAAAAACATTTTTAGTCTACTTAATTCTCATCACTATTTTCCAAACAAGCTAAATATTTTAAACCTCATAATACATAATTTGGTAAGTTTGGTAAGTATGTATTTTCTTGACACAGCATAAATATTGTGAAGTTCATCTTTCTATATCCTTCTTTGGTACAAGTCATCAGTGTCAGACAGTCCCTGGGGCAATTGTGAGTAAAGGCCTCAAAGCCCCAATAGTGAAATCACCCTACTGATCTGGGGATTTGAACCAAAAACCTTCCAATCATGCACACAGTTTCTTAAGCCACTGAGTCATGCACGGCATCTGATATTCAGTACATTTCTGCCATTGATCACTCAAGCTTCCCACCATCTTGGCTCACTTTGCCTCTGGTTTACCTTATTTCCAGACACCCCAGCTGCAGGGCCATCCCATCGCTCACTTTGGATGCGTGATGGTGCATATAGTCACTCCGAACCTGTTTAGCATTCAGAATCAAAGGGTTATTGAATGGCCTCTGCTCACTCTGCAGCTCCTACTGACCAGACTAGATACAACAAAGGGTACTAAGCAAAGTGACTCTTTATCCAACATAGGCAGGATTGCTAGTCCACTGCAGGGCACGTGTACTCATACACAATGGACACTAGAGACTGGAGGAAACACACATACCATGGACTATAACCCGGCAACTACTATTTAAACTGTACTATTTAAAGGTACAAGGCTATACTGCTTCCCACTGTGTTACAACCATACATTAAATAATAAAAATGTCTATAAATCAAAAAAAAAAAAACTTTGAATGCAAAACCAAGCCTTTATCCAAAGAACTGAAGCACTGAACAATGACATTTTAAACATTATCCATGCAGTCATTTGCAAAGCAATTAGCAATTAATTACCTGCTGATAGAAATACAGTAAAGTGGTCTTGTCATCTTTGAATTTCTCCAAGTAATTTTCCGGAATATATCGAATCCGTAGATCGTATCTAGGGGAAAAAGGGAATCATATATATCAAGTTGGAGAGCATGCACTGGTACCCCACCTTGCTGCTCCCACCACATGACAAGATGCCTCGGGATCTCGCCTGGCAACCCCCCAGGCCGACACGCAGTCCAGTCCCACCCTCTGGAAATGCCCAACTATCTGCGGCAGCCTGGTGGGCGTTCCCTTACCCATGTCCAGACGCTCGGGTCCTCAGCAATGAGGATTCTGTGAGCCGGATCACCCTCAGGGAAACGCGCTACATGGCCGTAGTGCCGTAACAGACGCTCCCTCACAATGCAGGTAATGTGCCTCATTCAGGACTCTCTGAGCAAGCGTTGCAAGGATTCTCCAAAGTGACATAGTAATAAAGGGGTCCAGTCTTCATCTCCAGTCACAGGATAGTGTCCATGTCTCACAACCATACAGCAAAACAGGGAGGACCAGGACTCTAAAGACTTAGACCTTCATCGTCTTACAAAGATATCAGGAGATCCACACACCCCTTTGCAGCGACCACGTGACCCCCCCATGCTCTCCCAATCAATCTATGGACTTGCAATGAAGAGTCACCAAGCATATGAATGTCACTGCTGAGTTATGTGAAGCTCGAGGGAGTCGACATTCTCTCCGCAGAACGACACACTGCTGATGGCTGTGCCCAAGAGGTCATTAAAGGCCTATATCTTGGTTTTTATCCAGGACACTTGCAAACCCAGATACTCTGACTCCTTGGCTCAGTCTCTCCAGAGCCCCGATCAAGACTCCAAGAACATCACAGCAGTGTCGGCAGCCAAGATTAGTGAATCTAACCCCACCAACAGAAAGAACCACAGAGGTTCTGCCTCCACTCGGCACAGCACTCACAGTGCCAGTGTACCAGAGTACAGGCCGGTCCATAATGTGCAGTAACTTCAGGGAGATCCAGAGAAATCTCAGGATATCCCACAGATATCTGTAGAACTACTGAGTTGAACCCTTCATAAAAATTGACCAATCTGGGACAATGGTTGTATGGGACTCCAGATCCACACATAAAAAGGTATGCAACGACCAGAAGAGCAATTATTAACAGCAAAATTAGCAGTGGACATAGTATGTACCGCTCCTGTACAGGCAATATTAAATTAAAAAATATTGAAGTGCAACATTAAGTGAGTTACCTGTCCAAACATTCTGCGTTAACATTCTCTCTAAGCTTTAACGACCTTGAAGTGATTTGCCTTCTCTGTATTATATAAATAGGGCACATATAGGCAATATTAAATGTAAAAGTAACACACAGTGCAAAACCAAGCTGGTAACCTAATGAAAGAAAAAGATAAGCATGTCAACACTCTCTGACACGAGGCAACCGCTGACAAATCTTAACTTTATAAAGAAAAATAATCTTATTTGACAAGAACAAACATGAAATTAAGCATATCAATGCCAAAAAGTAGCCACAGCTATCAGAGCACAAGTGCAGATAGATAATCAGTATTACAAGCTTCACAACCCAAGGGAGTGCAGAATGTTTTTGATACAGCTGAGCCATATAAAGGAAGCAGAAAAAAAGTATTGTGGTTAGTGATCGCTTCATCTTAATTAAGAAGATGACAAGTTCAAAATGAAATACTTTATTAACAGCCACTGTCGGTTTAATACTAGTTGCAGCTCAGACAAAGTAACCAAGTGTACATGACACTCACGGTTACACACTGACAAAAAATGCATGCATTACACGGCAAACATCACACAATAATGATATTTACAATTAACATAAACACACAAATACACAATTAATTCACCACCTGTGCAGTACAACGTATGACGGCTGCTGTCCGGCCCCCCGGGGCGTCACACTATGTCAGCCAATTGTCGATAGTGGGTGAGATAACCGCTCATACGATGTTGTATTGTACATTGTATTGTACATTTAAAGTATCTTGCTATCTTTAGGCCTCGTCCACATGGACGTTCGAGATGAACACCCCCCGAACGCCATATGTGTTTTTCCTGCGTTTTGCAGCTGCGTTCAATTGGCGTTTCACTGGTGTTCGCTTGACTCCGTGTAACACCAGCCTGACGCCCATTCTGTAGTTTCATGTATTTACCTGTGGGGGGCGGTAATTACTCTGTCCAGAGTGTTTACACGTGGGTCATCTTAGTTTATAGCTCTGCATTGAAAACATCTTTATTACAACCCGGTTAAAGTTAGCCAGCCGGCGACATTGCCCCGCATCTGGGACCATACCGGGCAACGTCGGCTCCCCGCTCCGACTGCCGTTTTGTAATAACATTTAAATTCTATCCCTTTTAAAATAAGAAAACCCCAGGTTTTTAGAAACTTTGAGGTACTTTTTTTTGGGAAAATACATCATCTTATTTTTACGGCAATACGTATGGGAAAATGGCATAGTTCATGATTCACGTATGCGCATTGAAAAATTGGGGAAGTTCAGTTTGAGAATATACTATTACACCCCTAATGAACACTTTTTCTATCTCTAATCAGACTAAAAACAAACACAGTTAGCGGCTGAGGAAGCCTGGAAATACCGACATTCGTAAGGTTCCCAGATGGCTCCAAACTAAAATAAAATCCTTGCACCACTGTTATAATAATTTTTATTTTTTTTTTTGTCCGATTTAGTCTGGACCCCTGAACCCTTCATGTAAAAGATCCTCACCTCCACTCCGCTTCCAGGTGCTGCTTCTCATATTTCTGCTCCACCTCCCCGACCGTCAGGTCTGGGTGCAGCCAGTGAAGCTCATCCGACTTCAGATGCTTCAGCAGCAGCCCATAGCATCCTGGGTATTTGATGTTTGGACCCAGCCGCCCACTCGTCAGGATGGACTGGATGATGCCCTGGGGGAGTTTGCACAACACCGGGACTTAGGACTTACTTTGTCACTAAAATTGACCCAATCTAAGTAGACAGCAGCCAGTTAAATGTTAGAAATTCATCTTCCTCACGTGACAACTTTCCTTTTCTTAAAATTATCGCCTAGCCACATACAAATGCCGCATTACAGAAAGTGCGTGCTTGCCTTTTTTCTAAGACTTGAGAACGAAAAGGTGAAATGTGGGCCAAACTCGTCTCAAGAAATAAAACTGAATGGCCTGCACGCCTCCACAGCCTATTATGATTACAAAGAGCAACACGTGGAACAACTGCACTCTCATCATTTTCTAAGAGATGAAACACAAATCACTTTATTATACTGTTGTCATGAGTCCTTTATCCAGAAGATCAGACACTGAAGCAAGTTGTGGTTATTAATTGCGGTTATTTTAATTTTTTTTTTAAACTCTCTTTTTCTGCTCTTCCTACTTTGCAGGGTATCCAAGGGCTTGGCCTAAAGTGACATCACTCTATGACCCACAGGATTTCAAACCGGCAACCTTCCAAGCATATGCCATTACTCTGTAGAGCCACCTAAAGTGCTTAGCTAATCTTCACTTACAGAAATCGCATAAACAACAGGACACATTTATGTCAGCTCAGTGAGGTGAGCCTGTGTGTGTCTGTGTGATCAGAGGGTTGCCGGTCCCTCAGCAAGGCCCCCCAGCCTACTCTTGCCTACAAAGAACAAGTTGGAGGAGGCATAAAAGGAATTTCCCCACAGGGTCAAAACCATATCAATTATTAAAAAATCTATAAGAGTAATAATAAATGACACATTATTGACCATTTTGGAGAAATTCTCTTTTCGCCTACCCCTACACATGAAGGTGAGAGCAGGATTGCCAGCAAAAGGCAGCCACCCATGGAGCTGGGGGTTGAGGGCCTTGCTCACGGGCCCACAGAACATGCCTATTCTCCCAAGGCTGGGCTCCAATCGGAGACCTCCTGACCACTGACACAGAGGCTTAGCCCACTGAACCACACACTGTCCCACACGCTGCTATATTTAACAGGCCCTTTTGTCCAAAGCAATGTACAAGTGACGCAAATAGCAAACATACATGCTGTCAAGAAGTCATCTAGGAGAAGCTTCCAATGAATGCCCTGGTACAAGGGTAAGCGAGAGCTACACACATCAGCAAAGCAAGAACCTAATAAAAATCAGTAGACAAAGTTCAACACTGGGTATAAATTTCAGGAGAATTCTCACCCTGATTTCCCATGAACTGTCACACTTGACCAATTTGAAGTTCTTGCCCAGGTTGGAACTGTTGCTGATGAAACAGACTTTGAGGATCTTCGGCGACCCCCCTTCTCCAATAGGGGGCGCCCCAGAGCTATCATCAGGCTTCTCCTTGGCAGTGGGGCTGGGCAACTTCCATGCCAGGGTGGTGGTGTCGCCTGACATCTCCGTGCGTCGTCAAGGAAACCACCACACCATCACACCCTAGATGAGGATGTACCCATATGCGGTTATGTGACATTTGTCTCTCATGAAGCTCTCACACTTCAATAATGGACATACAGATTTTTCATTGATTAAATATCTAATCTAAAATTAACTTTGCATTGGTTTTAGACTTTTACATTTTAGATTAGGTACTTTCTGTTAACCAAGGCTTCATTTTAAAGATGTACTTCCACATCAGGAAAGACACAAAGCTATTGAGGTTTGATACATACAGTGTTATGTCAAATGTTTTTTTGCATTTATTGCAATTCAATCCTTGGCTTCAAGCACTTAATTGAAAACAAATATGATATGGGAAGAGGCCAGGCTTAACCACTCAGATCAGGACCTACTGTCATTAGATGCATGTGTGTTGAAACTGAGTAAGTGCTCCGTGTCATCTGCTGTGACAGGAAGCATTCACACTGTCAACAGCTTGCAGAACAGGCATACAGGCTTCTGTGTAGGAAATGTGCCTTTTTGATCAAGCTGTCACAGAAACACACTGTCTGTGGTCTTCAATTGTCACAGAACACACATTTTCTATCGGCTACCACAGACAGCATTTTGTCTATTGGTGCCAACATTACTGTCTATGACTTTCACATTATTCAGAGTTACAAAGTGAAAAAGCCACTGGCCTAAATCAAATGTATAGGGTGTTTGAATACTTGGTCCTAGCCTACCTGAGGAACATTACAGAGCCCCTGCTTTACTCCATGCTGTTTGCATATGGAGCCAATAGGTTAGTCAAGGACACAGTAAATGCATCCCTGCACTTCATATTACAGCATCTCAAAACTTCTCTTTCTGTTTGTGGACCTCAGTTCAGCTCCTGGGGTGCTACAGGTTAAATGTCTGCTGCTCCAGAGATCAGTCTGTGAAGATCCTGAAATTTGTACGATACCATAGTGAACAGCCCCATAACCAAAGGCAACGAGTCTGGCTACAGACAGGGAGTCAAGCAGTTGATGCCCTGGTATAGCCAGACTCACAAGGGTCTGAGCACCAACAAGACTGCAGAGATAGTGATGAACCCACAACCCCAAGAGAGTCCGCGGCTTCCACTGAGGGGTCAGTTGAGTTCTTGGGCAAAACAATTTCCAGGGACCTACAGTGGGATAGTAACACAGACTCCACTGCCAGGAGAGCAGAAGGAGAACCACAGGCCTCAATTCCTCCACAGTTGTGCAGGTCGGCTCCTCCACATCCCAGGAGCATTACCAAGTTCCAATAAATCATCAGTGCAGCAGAGAAGATCATCGGGTGTAGCCTGCTAGTTCTCCAGAACATCTGCAACAGCAAGCTCAGGAGAGCCGACCCTTCTCACCCAGGACACCATCTCTCATACTCTACCCTCTGACAGAAGTCACAGCCAAAACCGCCACACACAAAGTAAGCTTCTTTCCCAAAGCAGTGTCCCTCACCAACAGTAATCGGTCTCCTAACAGATACTTTGCACTGTAGTCAAAGATCCTGTAACTCTTTCTAGCATCAACCTTGCTTAGTTACAGTAATTTGTCTGTTTTACCCATTATTCCATTATATGCTGCTTCCAACTGCAGGTAGGCAACCTTGTGTTAAAATTATGTGTAAATTGTCCTGAAATCGTCTTACATGTTATACGTTATATCGGGGCACACCCAGCAATCTGCGTATATTTAAATACTCGGCCAATAAAGATCTTACTCATGATTCATATTTTTTTAAGCTTCTACAGAAAAACCAGTTATAACGGACTTTAAGGGACCTGGCAAAACAGTCCATCATATCCAAAGTCCATTACATCCAGATGTGCTGTATACTCAGAACATGACTACAGGACACAGTTTACTTGATTGATTATTATATCCTCCTGAGACCCCAGACATTCATTTATGTCCATTGTAGCGTTTTGTTTTTGCATCTCTTTTCACTGATGTTAGGAGACGTATTTATTCCTGTTGTACACTAAAGAGGACATGCTGTGAAAAATGAAAAAAAAATTAAAGTAATAATTATTTCCTCCAAAGACAAATAACCTAAGATTGAAGAACACTTTTTTCCTTGGGGTCTCAGGAGGATATTATATAGATAATAATCCAACTTCACCTGACAAGATGCATTACCATTAATAATCCCTAAATAAAACTATGTACGTATCTGCGTAGGATATCACCAGCATGCCACCTGACTTGTAGGCGGAACTGCATGTCCGTTATAGCCGAACAGAACTACAGCTAAAAGCAGCCCTGGGGACCAAATTTTTTGTCCGTTATAAGCAAAATTCCGTGATATGCCAGTCCGCTATATCCGATGCTTTTTCTGCATGTACTTAAAAGGTGCACGGCGGGGACCAGCGGACCTCGTCCATTATGGACGATATTCCATTATAAACTAGTCCACTATAACGGAATTTTACTGTATAAAAAAAAATTGCACAGCCCAAGGAATAGTTCTATGAGTTGTGTCTCAACAAGGAGACAGGGCCTAAATAAAAAGAACAGAGATGCACATCAGATGCAATTCCCCTTTTCCTCACACCTCAGCAAAGTGTTTGCATCTGAGTGGCTGAGTACTGTCATGAATACAAACACCGGAAGTCTACAAAGTGAAAAGCTGAAAGTTTCCTGAACACATACAGTATGGCCATCTGCACCGCGAGATGCCACTTCTTGGTGCACGGACGTATTTTACCTACCCACCCTTCATGTCATGCCGTGACCTTGAATCTCAATGAATCATATAATATTTTGAACACCCTGATGTTTGTGAGAGTTAGATGAATGTACAGCATTACAGAATTGAGATAGTTTATTGATCTTTGTTGGGAAATTGTCTTCTCGTTTATTCCATCGTGCTCTCCATGAGACACACAGACACATATACAGGTGAGGGCAAGCTGGGGGGGGGGGGGGGGGGGGGGGGTTGTGTTTTGTGCGTGGGTGCTCCGCCGCGCGGTCCCCGCGTCCGTTTGTGCCGCTAGTCCTGCCTTGG
>JAABNY020000038.1:18296817-18307254 GCA_015164015.2 Brevimyrus niger
GGCGGGGGGGGGGGGGGGGGGGGGGGGGTGGGTGGGGGGGGGGTTTACCATTTGGGCACAAGTCCTATCCCACTGAGCCACATGCACGCTTCCTGAACACAAACTGGCTGCATGTTAATTCTGGGCCCGCTTGCACTGAATGCTAACCACACACTAAGATACAATCCTCAGCATCATGCTGCATTATCAGAGTATTATGGAGGCTACATTTTTGCTCCCTCCCAGCTCCCTGTCAGATGGTCCACATTTTTGCTCCCCCCCCAACTCCCTAGCAAAAACATCTGTGGGACCCCAAGAACTGGATTGGGAAACACTGCAGTACAGATTACAAGGGTCACAGACAGCCAGGAGCCAATACCAGAAAGGCAGGGGACACTGGGATCCCAGTCTATATCAGGACAAACACACACAAATAACACACACTCTAACTATAGGTAATTTCAGAGTGCTAATATGGCCACCTGCATGTTTTTGGACTGTGGGAGGAAAGCAAAGTATCCTATTGCCAACTGTATCAACTGAATGCAGTCGACCCTTCCATAACGCAGAGGTCAGGGACGCAGGCCCCAGTGATCTGGAAAAACCACATTCAATTTCTTGTTCCCCTTGGTGAACGAAGCAACCGGGCAAACAGAGCAAAAACAAAGCAAGTTGACAGGGAGATGTAGAAGCAGCTGTAAGCACTCTTATCATCCTCCTAACCAACACTGTACATATATTTTATGCATTTATTAGTCACTCAACTTTTTTGTTGTCTGCTGGTCTTTGCGTGTCATCTGCGGCTTCTGTGAAAATCCCAAAAAAATCCCATTTAAATTTCTTATGCCGGCCCAGCGATACTTTAAACTGGACGGGGGAAGTCGTGATGCAGAAGGGGCGACTGCTCTGCGATTGACTGTTACTGCATTGCGATTGACGCGTCTTGAGAAACAGCTGAGGTTTTTGAGAAACAGCTGCTCACTCTAGGCAAGCATCACACCAACCTCCCCAAAGTTATTTCCTGTGACATTTTCTTGCTGCATAAAAGTGGTAATGTGCAGAAATTTACAGGAAGCTCTGGCCTATATACCACATACTAAACGTTTGTGTACTGCCACTTCAATTAAACCATTTTCAAGTAGAATGGTTTACTGTATAACTTTATAATTTTCCTTTTTGCCCCTGACTATGTGTAAGAGACAACACAAGGCAGTAAAGTAATTTTATATTATACCTCAACCACTTTGTTAATTTGGTCTTCCAAATATAATAGACCAAGTACTGCTCATTCAAACAATCTAGCTTCCTAATGCAAATGGGGATTCTTTTGCATTGTTTATAACACATGATCTATAACAAACACATCATTCCTTCAGTCTAATAAAGAAAAAAAACTTGCCAAAGGCTAACAACACTGCAGATGTACTTCTAATCAGAAAAGGTTGACACCATGATATTTTACTATGAGTCAACAAAGGATAAGACCTAATGAGCTACTTGCTTACAAGGAATAAAAAAACACCATGCTAATTAGCTACTTTGCTTTTAAGTCGAAGACTACCATGCTAATGAACTACCATGCTGCATAGGCTAAGAACACCATGCTACTGAACTACCTGATAACCAGTGTTGGTAGTAATGCTACTTTTGGTAGTAATGAGTAATGTAATTAATTATCTTTTCAAACTAAATAACGCAATTAAAGATACTGAAATTAAAATGGGCTTGTTGGATGTGTCTTGCGAGAAAATATTAATGGCATAATGCAGCCTATTCCGCTAATTTCCTGTTTATGATCTAATGCCATACGGCGTCACCGGGCCACGATGAATGGGTGACACTAGGTACAGTGTTACACTGTCACAGCAGCAACACTAAAATAATATAACCACTCGGACAGTCCACATGCATTGGCGCAATGTCTCTGTGATGCTTGAAAATCCATCGACAAACAATCTCTTTGTCGCAGAGTATACCGAATACCGACTCGACATTCTCCTGAATTCTGTGTGATAAATTTCAACAGCAGCACGATGTCAAAGAGATCATTATGGGATGTTTACCCCAGCCCTCTTTTTCCCGATATATAACATCTACAGCAGGAGTGGCCAATGTTATCTGCCAAGGGCCGGTGTGTATGCAGGTTTTCACTGCAACTTCCTGATTAGATCACTAATTAGAGGACTGATTGGCTGAAGAGTCCTCACACCTGGGTTTGAACAGCTGACCTACAGGTAATCCCAAAAACCTGCATACACACTGGCCCTTTCTGTTCTGTTTTCCCCACATGTCGCCATACAATTTAAAGCCAGAAACCAAACAATTTAACTGATTAAAAGTTACACATTTATTATTTAAAAAAAGACAACATGACAAAACCAGAAACAACAGGCCTAACAGTTATGCTGAACTGATTAAGGCAAAACTATTGAAAAACCATGCACTCGCCGCAATACATATTAGCATATTAAATAAATATTTAATAACTATTAAATATTGTTAATAGGCCTAAATCCACTAAACACCATGCTAATGGACTACCTGCCAGTACAGGCTAAGCAGACCACGCTAATGGACTACCTGCAAGTACAGGCTAAGCAGACCACGCTAATGAACTACCTGCCAGTACAGGCTAAGCAGACCACGGTAATGAACTACCTGCCAGTACAGGCTAAGCAGACCACGCTAATGAACTACCTGCCAGTACAAGCTAAGCAGACCACGCTAATGAACTACCTGCCAGTACAGGCTAAGCAGACCACGCTAATGAACTACCTGCAAGTACAGGCTAAGCAGACCACGCTAATGAACTACCTGCCAGTACAGGCTAAGCAGACCACGGTAATGAACTACCTGCCAGTACAGGCTAAGCAGACCACGCTAATGAACTACCTGCCAGTACAAGCTAAGCAGACCACGCTAATGAACTACCTGCCAGTACAGGCTAAGCAGACCACGCTAATGAACTACCTGCCAGTACAGGCTAACCAGACCACGCTAATGAACTACCTGCCAGTACAGGCTAAGCACACCACACTAATGAACTACCTGCCAGTACAGGCTAAGCACACCACGCTAATGAACTACCTGCCAGTACAGGCTAAGCAGACCACGCTAATGAACTACCTGCCAGTACAGACTAAGCACACCACGCTAATGAACTACCTACAATCAGGCAGTATGAGCAGGCTTGACTTCAGCATTGAAATGAATTTTAACTTTGTGCAAACACCAGCCCTGGCCCAACTAGGAAGAATGCAAACCAGACTATAGTTAGAACCTAAACCCTATCACCAGTGAACCACCGCAAAAAGACTAATATCTCAGTGGGCAAGTCTCAGCAAACAAATAACCCATTTCCCTGTCAAGAAAAAAAGAGCATTGATCATTTGTTACATGACCCAGGACATGAGCTTCAGAAAAAAATTGACAGTGTGTTTTTGGATTTTGTGGAATGCCCTTATAAAACTGCATAGAGGTCAGCCTGATAACTGTGGGAAAGGCCCTGCAGCCACAACACTAATAGGGTAAGAGACAATCTAAAGCAACACCTAGCTTTACACATTCCTTCTGCTACTGAAAGACCTTCAAGCCAGCACAAGTTAGGCCAGTACACAAGTTGTTATGGTAACAATACTTACTGCAAAGATACTATCAGGGTTTCAAACACGTCAGGTAGGAAACAAGGCAGAACAGAACTAAGGAAAAAGGCTTTGAATCAATATGATAATGTGTTTTTGAATGGTGCAAAAAAAAGGCAAAAATAAGAGCACAAAACATAACACATCAACACAGCATGTGTGTAAGCCGTGAAAAGCAAACAGATCTAAGCTAATCAGACACAGAGGGTATCTGTGAGGAACCCTTTAGCATGTCAGTACATTAACATGAATAAATGTCAAAAATCAGAAGAAAATGAATGTGCATGAACACAAACATGGCAGAAAACAGCTCTGCTCGTAACTCCACACAATAACTTGAGTTTGTATTTACCACTCACTGCCCTTATTAAAAACCAGGTTTTTATTAACTGGGAAATCCAGGAACAGACTGCACTGATGTCATCTACAGGAGCATTCCGATCTTTATGAAAATGTTTTTGCGATAATGCCTTGACACAAAGCAATATGGCAATGAGGGGGCAACAGAGGAAATCTGTATATCAGTACATGTAGAGTATGGCACTAACGACCTAGGCAGCCAAAGAAAATCATGTTGATGTCAGAGTAAAACTATGCTCTTACCCATCAAAGTCTGTAAGCTTAGCCATTTCAAAACGTCTTCTAAAATCATCCTAGTATTTGCAGCAACTATCCAATAAACCCATGTATATTTTTAACTGAACCACTAGCTCACCTCATGTAGCTAACAAATATCTCATTAATTAATTTAATTAGTTAAAAAAGTTAATTCAGCTGGCAGTGAAATAAATTCATGCAATGCTTGGGGTGCCCCTGAGGAGGGACCTGAGTCAGTTTTCATCTAGCCGTCCAGCAAGATATTCATTTTTTGGCGAACCAAAGAAATTTTGATTAGTTTTTATTGTGTTACTCTTAACTTGCATATTTTCTAATGCTAAATCATGCTTTTAATTCTGAGCAAAAATACAATTATTATTATTTATTTTAATCAGCTTTAAAATTTCTTTTGACTGCCTAAGACTTTTGCACAGTACTGGATGCCATGCCGAAGCCAGGCATCTTTTTCTACTGACATCAACATGTAATTTAACTACGACATCATTTTGAAATAAATCTGTACACTATCTATAACTGGTATTTTATTCTGTTTTCAAGTAACATTCCTACATATTTTTCATTTGTTACAAAAAAAAAAAAACTGTTTTCTGAGTATCAAGCGATTTGGAGTGGGGACAATGTGGGGGGGGGGGCATCAGACATTTTTTACTATTCTTGTTTAGTGGTGAATGTTCCCTTTTTGCTTATAAAGGTACACAAACATGTAATAATTATATGAATTATTATGAGCTAATTATGTTTCAAAACTACATCTTTTAGCAGTTACTAAATTAAAGTCTTCAACTCAATCTCAAATGTAGCCCATTTTTTTGTATAGTGGAAACTATGTGATTAGGTGTTTCCAGTAGGGGGCAGCACCAACGTTCACAGATCAGCAGTCAACAACGAATGTTTTTAATACTGTATCTTAAAAACCCTACCCTATTCGAACATTTTGAAATACTCAATAAAATTCACCAAGTCGAGGGGGCGGGGGGGTAATTTTGCCGTAAGGATTTCAACACCTCTGGCCCCGAGTCTGCAGCCAACCTCTGATAACGAAATTCATGTCACTTCCCCTCGTCTGCAACCCGAAAGCGCACGCGGAGAAGTGAAGTATATATTGAGCCATATGGGAGCGAGGAAAGTGATGCATTGTTGCCGCTACCTAATTAAATGCCTGCTCCGTTTGCCTACTTTGTCTGATTTTCCTTTTCCTTGGAAATTACCTACGTAAGCTCATTTTAATAGAGCTCTACAAGTGCAACTGCTAAATAGCAACATAATATGGCCTAATTGTGCCATTAAGCAACAGAATTCCGTAAGCATGCACGGGGGTGGGGCGGGAACTGCATCCAGCAGAAACACTGCATGCAGCAGTTCAAAATTTGAAGCTCTCCTACTTCAGAATTCATCCACTCATCAGAATAGATCCATTTCGAAACAGCTATATGCTCCAGGGTCAATAAGCATATTGAAAGAAACCAAAGCCATACATTTTCGTCTTTTTTGAACCACTGGCCATTTCACAGAAGACAGGCGAAGTATGCAAAAATCTGGTAAAGTTTATGGTGTTTACTGAAAGTGGCTGAAAGTTAAGTTGCTTAGCCAGCAAGTCAATGATGTAGCATATTATCTACTATCAAATCAGCGAACTCATGGAAACTCACTGACCGTATCATGGTTTCATTAAGCTATTTAAAAAAAGATACTTTATCCCCCAGATAAACCACATGTATTACATCACACTTGGTTGAACATAAAGTGGGGTACCAGGAATAACCATATATAGTTCCTTATTCAAGATCTACAACTTCCTTTGAAATTAATAATCTATCTATCTATATATTGTATAACACCACATGGCATTGTCTTTAGATCTTGTTTTAAATAAAATACATAGTACTTACAAATCACAGTTTACTCACGAGTCATAACATACTTCATTAGTGGCAATACCAATCTTGCATGTAAACTCAAACAACTGACCAGCAAGTTTTTCAATGAGATCTGGAGAAATTTGGAATAGACCTAGGAGGCAGCCGGTTGTTGAAAAAATCTCTCAATAAATGGACGGGTCAGTGCATCAGACCATATGTATTTTTATATGAGCACCTTTGGAGCAATCACATGTTAAGGGCCTGGCTGGGAGGCCCAATGGTAGAATCACTCTGTTGATCATTGGATTTGAACCATTAACTTTTCAATGGCAGGAACGCATCCTGCCTATCCACAAACAGCCCACCACAGGCTCATCATTGTTCCCACTGCCATAATAACCAATTAACTGTATTGTTCCCATAAACCTGTAATGGATAGCACAACATATGGGTATAGGCGATTAATTAAGTTTTAATTTCAATTATGATTTTGGCCGCCAACAACTATACAACAAAATAAAATGCAACGATTATTGGGCCACATTACATTTCGCAATGACGTGTCTGTTTGTCTTGTTAAAAATCCAGCCCCTTTTTTGTTTCTCGGTTGAATTATATTTTAAGTCAAAAAAATGCAGTGTTAATAAGACAAGTTTTTTTAAAAAGTTCAATAAATGTATATATCCAAAGTCAATGAGTAATTGCATCAAATAATAAAGATCTTAGTATTGACCAAAATAATAATAAATAATGATCGTGATTTAGCCATAATTGAGCAGCCGCAGCACAATAATTGCATTTTACTTTTTTTTGAAAATGACAGCAATAGATGTTTAAGCTTATGAATTAGTAGAAGTTCCACTCATCTAGTAACCACTGATCCCGGTCAGGGATGTGGAGGGGGTGCAAAATTATGTATACCATTTTCAGGTCATGGCAACTATTATAACAGAATTTTCTTATATCTTTGCCAATTCGTGTAGGCCTATATCACTCCCAATTCTTGTACACTTGTAATTCAGCAAACAATGTTTCTGAAGGTATATTAATGCTATAGTAGCTGGCTTGTTGTGGCATTCATTTAGCTGTGGACTTCATGTATGAATCGGAGCACAATTAGTGCCTTTTAGAGACAAGTGTGTGTGATGCGTTTTTGTTTTCTCAAAATTTATTTCCCCAAACACTTATAATAAATTGGTCATGAAGATAGTGAATTTAACACTGTTTCCAACTGTAACATTCCATTATGAAAAATGATTTTTTTTCGACATTGACACCCCCCTCCCGATCGCTGTTATATATGTATGTTAATTCATAGCCCGCGGCAACAAACGCCGCGCTTTCATCGTGCAGAAACTTGCAGCGATGAAGTAATACGCAATAATACACCCTTCACATGTCCCGCAACTCCGCGGCAAATAGCGGCATATAATATTTTAGAAACACATACGCGTACAAAAACACTTAA
Source organism: Brevimyrus niger (assembly GCA_015164015.2). Lineage (NCBI taxonomy): Eukaryota > Metazoa > Chordata > Actinopteri > Osteoglossiformes > Mormyridae > Brevimyrus > Brevimyrus niger. The sequence continues at coordinate 18,304,383 of JAABNY020000038.1, forward strand.
GTTATTGCTTTCCTGATAAACATTTACACGGGTTATCTAGGAAATTTGAAAAAATGCCATGATAGTCGAATGTGATATATGAAGTCACTATATGCATCACACATTTACTTTAGTACGAGATTAACGTAATGCTAGAAGTCAAGACCTATACTTGCTACGCACAGTACGTTTGATTTATAATATTAATAAATGAAAATCCCCGGGTACATATGCCTATACATTCCTCAGTTTTTTTGCCCCCAACCAAAGTTCAACTTCCTTATTTTCCACAATGCAAGAGGTACAATCTGCCTCAAATGACAAGCAACGTTCACACATTTCACTCGTTTTGTTCCACCAACCTGCAAGGCTGCGTTCAATTCCTGCTTTCTCCAAATTCAGCGCGTGGTAAAAAGGAAATTATGCTGCAAATTTGTTTTAGGTTGCAGTCGATGAAAAGGTGCTCACAATTAGCCACACCCCTGCCTCTTGTGCCACTTCCTTATTACCCGTGATAACTTTAGCTTGTAAAGTTTCTTTCTTACGGAAAAAGCTTAGTAACAGAATAATGACACGTTTTGAAACTCTTCTGCTTTTCATTTACGGTCCAACTAAGCAGTTTAAGTTTATTTCAGCACTTCACAGAAATATGTTACTGTTATGCTATGTATTTCCTGATTTTTGAAATGTGTTTAACGATTCTTTTTAAAATTAATACTAATATACATAATGTATCGCTCGGTTGAGTGTTTTTCATTATTGTAGGCCTATTGTAGATATTGCTTAAACACACATACATTGCATGTACACAGGAACTTGCCATTGACTTTACCCCAGTAAAACACCTGTTGATGGTTTCCACCTATTTGAGAGATTTTCCCAATACCTTGACAAGAAGCAATTATAACTTTTTTTATATTTTGAAGAACAGGAAACCACAGGTTTCAGGGGAGTCGAGGACAGTATTTGGTGGAGTTGATTAATTGAGTTCTTAGGGATTTACAGGAACTGACTAATCGTGAATTCTTAATAAATGTATAGTATCCATCAGCTATACAAATATTTTAATATTAGCACATAAACTCGTCTTTATTCGTCTTTCTCTAGTGCATTTTAAATTACACTTCGTCTGGGTAAATAACAGAATAGATGCAGCTTTATAGTGACTTTTAAACTCCAGCACATTAGGTGGCAGCATCGTTTTCTTTCTTGAAGAAAGAAAGACCAGTATGAACCACTTCCGTTCAATGATGGCGGCCTCCGTCGGTGTAATAAGGGGCTTTCGACTCTTGTGTCGGAGATTGCGACTTCCACAGCAGGTTGTTATTTTCTTTAATGTTTTTTGGTTGTGTCTTTATAACACGGGTGTATCGAGTTTGATCTTGTTATATGGGTGGGGTTAATTCGCCTTATTCCGTTGGGTTTGCACTAAAGGACCTTGACATGTCACTAATCGGTTAACATACGGCGAATGATAGCTGTCTTGGTAATGCAGAGCTGAAGGGTTGTTTAACGTTTAGTTATTTTTTTGGCGATAGTGATTCGCGTGGGTTTTGGGGAGCGGCTAATGCTCACGGCACGTACCTACCATCCAATTAACTGAGTAACTGTGAAATAAAAATACATTTAAATATAAAATAGGCAAACGTTAGCATTGTATGACGTTTTGTTGTGCTGTGTGGAACTTATCCAACGTTGCCAGCTCTGCTTAGCTGGCTGCTGTGAGATTTTTAATTCCGTACAAGTCTGCACACCTGTGCTCGCGTATTTACATGTGTGTAGCAGTTTTATCAGTTTAGGGTTTGCAAACTATCCCAATGCTTTTGATGCAGTTAATTTTAGGTTTCCAATGGAATTCTGTAGATTTCTTGCGTGTCCGAAAGCATAATCTCTACTATGTACTGTTATATTCTTCCTTTAATTGATCAGAGGCCCTTTTTTTATTGATGAATTTAAAATTTCAAATTGAAATAAACGAGACTTGTCATGTGGCTCCCTGCAGCACACTGTTCAAGTGCCAACTCCCCAACCTGACCTGACCATGGCCAAGAACTATAGTTACATTATTACTTTTGTGTAGTTCCATGACATATGAAGACATTGTTGCCTTAGTGACATATATTTGTAAGATAGTGTTGATTTTAAAATAAAAAAAGTTGCAAAAGAATTTAAATGATACATTCTTAGGATTACCCTTTTTTCCCACAGGAAATAAGATGTGTGCATTCCAGGCGAAGTACTGGGAAATGTGGGACTTTGCTTGTGTCGGGTATTGGACAGGGCGCCTGGAGCACAGCAGCACGCCTGCACACGGGGGGTGTTTTCCGCTCTCTCCCCCCAGCTGTGAGTAGCCCCCCCCCCCCCAGTCTGATAGCTAATTGTGGTTTCCGTATGCATTGTAAATCCAAAGTGTCTGTGTCTTCCCCATCAGATCACAGTCACAGATGAAGCAGATGTGCTGTATGGGAAGGTGGAGGTCCTCGTTAAGGGACATGACAAGGCAGTTTTGGACAGCTATGAGTTTTTCACCACCATGGCTGCACAGGAGCTCGGGATCACTATAGGTCAAGTGTGAGTACAGTCACGGAGAATCAGGGGTGGTCTGCTCAGGAGCTCGGGATTACTATAGGTCAAGTGTGAGTACAGTCACGGGGAGTCAGGGGTGGTCTGCTCAGGAACTCGGGATTACTATAGGTCAAGTGTGAGTACAGTCACGGGGAATCAGGGGTGGTCTGCTCAGGAGCTCGGGATCGCTGTAGGTCAAGTGTGAGTACAGTCACGGGGAATCAGGGGTGGTCTGCTCAGGAGCTCGGGATCACTATAGGTCAAGTGTGAGTACAGTCACGGGGAATCAGGGGTGGTCTGCTCAGGAGCTCGGGATTACTATAGGTCA
>JAABNY020000038.1:18312842-18326186 GCA_015164015.2 Brevimyrus niger
CTTTTTTTGTAAAGGACAAAAATGTCTCCTTAATAAATTTGCACAAAAGTTATTAGATGTCAGCCCTCAGCATTAATTTTTCATGTAAAGACAATAATTCTCAAACTTTAAAGACTGTGAGTTAATTTTCATACATGGTACTTGGTCCTCCAACTTCAATGTCTAATTTGTAGCAATAGATGCTGCTCTACACTGTAAAGTTTTCACCAGTGACACTACTGTGGAACACTGTCAACGGCAAGTAGTACAACCGCATCATACTGATTATTTTAAACATAAAGTGCGGTTAGATATTTGGTTTACAGGCTTTATAATAGCAGCCATTTTCTGAATGGCACTGCGAACACATACAGTAGGTGTCCGTTTGGAGACGCACGGATCTGAGTGCAGGAATCCATCACCTCGCAGTAATTACTGCTACCTTCCACACTGACATGTTAAGGCCGGCTAATGGAAACACAGTGGCATATTTAATTTAAAAAAACAATAACGGAACAGTTCACAGTTTATTTTTAGTTTTATTTTTCTCCTTTATATCTATGTGAAAATTGAACTTTGTCTTCCAAATGCACATTCACAAAACCACATGATTTATATTAATTACAGTATGTAAAGATATTGTAACACACAATATATAGGATTTCATACTGAATTGAAATAGTTCCTTCTTCAGAAATTTGCCTTTGAATATAAATGCAAATATGTGTATAATTCATTATATGTTTTCAGTATGGTATGCATTAATTTCCATTTTAAAAGTCCATGTAACAATAAAATGTATTACACATATTTCACTAGACATGTATTACCTTAATATAGCTGCACATTAAAGACATTAAAACTCCTGTTACTCTGAAAAATCAAAAACATTTAATGTACATGTTTTCTGGATTTCCTTTTCAGCATGTAAAATTCTTCATAGCTTATGATGCTGTTTCATTTGTGCTATGGTTATCATTTTAAATTACTTTTTTATATTAAAGGGAAAATTGTGGAGGTCCAAGGACAAAGAAGAGGGACCTAAGCCTACCGTCTGAGGGCTGTTGGGTTTTCACTCTCTAATTTTGCCTCTCTATGTTCACTCAACTTCTGCTCCAGTAAACATTTGGTGCTGATAACAAGACACTGCGCACAGAATGCTGGTGAGACACTGCTTTGAATCATGCTTGAGGACAGACATTTTCAATCCCTGTTTTTAGAAGAAACTAAAAATTATTTTAAATGTTATTGTCAAGATGGTCCAAGTCCAGGCTCAAACAGGCCAATATGTCCACTCTTGTATGTGGGGCCACTGTTCTGTGTTATATTCCGACCGTTTTTCTGGAAGGCATTTCAGAGAACATTAGGTATTTCAATAAGGTTGTCTGGTTAGATGGAAATGCGGGCCCTTGGCTATGTGTATAGCATTAAGGGAGTTTTAATAGCGCCGGCCACCAGGGGGCCCCAGCCAGCGCTGGCCTCTGCCAAGAGGAGAGTGAGGCGGAGAGGTTGGTCCATTGTGGAAGCTGCGTAAAAGGATAAAATCACACATTTGATTCTTCTGCTGAGCCATGTGGGTCATCTAAGCTTCCATTAATCACTGGTGTGATTTCTTATAACTCTGATGAGTTGTGACTTGATTTTATTGAATTTTATTGTTCTCGCAGACTCATGCAGTCATTTAACTCTGGTCACGACAGAAAACAAAAGGCTAACCACATTTGCGTTAAATGCAGATGAATGCCCCCTACTGGTTAACATGAATGCCCCCTACTGGTTAACCTTGGTGTTACTGGAGTTAATTGACAGAACAGGAAGAAGGAAAAAGGAAAGGAGTTGGAATTCTGCTTGGCTAAGAGTACATGTACTGCATGTATGGGAGATGTGTGGGAGAGCAGCCTTACCCTCTGGGGCAAAAATGTCGAGGTGGACCTGGGGGAACCCCCCGACCACGGAGACGAGGGGGGTGTCCCCGACAGATAGGATATCGTGGAGGAGGTAGAGGGCCCCCTGGCCTGGAGAGAGGGCAAATGGGCCAACAGTGTCCATTACTACACAAACATCATTAAAAAAAAAAAACTGATGCAATGTTGCAGAACAATGTTCCTCTAATAATAGATGCAGGTATAGCAGGCATGTCAAGCAGGGTCGGGGCTTTCTACCTGTTCATGGGTGGGTGAAGCCCTCCCATGTGCATCGGTGGGGCGGGAAGAGGGAGTGGGGGAGGGGGATGAGGACCCATCCCCATGGCACTCCTTGCCCGTCGACCCCGGAGATCTGGGTAAGGCCGCATCCTTCCAAACCCTCGCCTGTAACACAAAACCATCAAATTAGCCTCCGTCTTTAATTGATTGGCTGCTATGCACAATTCCTTGACCGCCTTCATTTTGTAACGGAAATATAATGATACTTTTAAAGATGTGTACTTAACACCAGCTGTACCTTTCAGGTCCGAAGCCATTCATAGAGTTGTCCCTTCCTCTGCCTCGCCAGGAGGGGGCGTATCTTTTCATCATTATGCCCCGACCACCACGGCCGCCTCTGCCTATCCGACCTTCTCGACCATGACCCTTAATCCGCCCTCCCCTAGGCAGAGGGCAAGATGCCATCGGTTTGGGAACTGATTAAGCGGCTTGCTTGAATGAACACAGTGATGAGGCACACCTGTCTTTACTCGCCAATATGCTCCCCTGCGTGGACGGTGGATCGGGATCTGTGGACTCCACAGCCTGCTCTACGTCACCATCCATCTGGGGATACGTTGAGGGTCACCTGGGTGAGCATTACATAAAGCACTGTTTCCGGACACTTTCTCAAGATAAATCTCGCGCAAGCCACGTGAACAGCAAACACAGCTCTGCATGAACTGTCATGCATCATTGGTAATACTACAGTCATTTGGGTCCATTGCTTTGGAAATGTATACCCTATTTTCAAATAGATGACAATTAGTTTAGGGTAATCAGGCATGAAAATAACAAATGTCGTTGCCTTATAAATATATTCATTTATTAATTATGCTTGAGAAGTTTTCCAGGTACCAGATAAACACAGCGTACGACTTCCTGCCACTGAAGGCGATTAAACACTGATTTAAACTTCAAACCAGAAAATACTGAAACGTAAATGTTTGGAAAATGTGTTAGAACTATGAAGCTATGTACTCTTTATGTGCATTAAGCCGGAACTGTGCAATGGCAGCGCTTGTGAGACTGGATATACGTATCTGGGTGCAACTGACCGCACTTCCAAGAGCTTCCAGGCTTCCTTACACCTTAAAATGTTTTTTTAAGGCCGATCGCAATTCCTGCAATAAAAAGACCTTAAGAAATGTGTCAACGCTGCACTAATCCATTTCAGCACCGTCACCCGCGGGAAAGCACCTTCTCAGCGTCAGGCTACTTTACAAGAACAGGGATTCGGCAAGGCTAATTGCCATGTCTTAGGAGAAAAGCCTAATTTTCATAATATTGTTTCCTTACATTTCTATTTTAAAAAAATAGTGAATATACTAAAGAACCTTCCCTTCTGTTTTGCATTTGAATAGTATATAACAGTATAAAGCGGAGAGTAACATTCCCCGGAGACAAACTGCGTGCTTACTAGTCTGATGCACTACAATAAACACTGAACAATAACTGATTCATCACGATTACATTTATAACCAAAATAAATTTATCGAGCAAAAGAAATAAAAAGGTTTCAGTAGAATAGCCTGTTAATATATTTTTTTGTAATTTCTCAACGTCGCTTCTATTCCGATTGTCTGTATATAGCCTCGATCGGGAAAAAAATAGTTTTATGATAATCAATTCAGGCTTTGAAAACAGACAAATAAGAGAAAAAGTAAATTTCGCACTAACAGTTAGAAACAGCAGCAGCAGTTACAAAATTTCATGTCCACTGTATTGCAAACCACGTATCATTAAATGTTTTAATTATATGACAGATCGAGTATTATTTTTTTACTCTCGTTCTATGCAGTTATAAGAAATGAAAATAAGAAAATCGATTATGGGCTAAATCTAATACCACGATTCACGTGTACGTACGTGTCACTGATAAAAGATGTAACTTACCTCACTGCAAGGAAAATCCCTGTAACAGGACTAAAAAAATAGGCTACGTGAAATTGAGTTAGGCTGCTCAATATTACATTAAAAACGAATCGATACGGTAGGCGACTGTAAAAGGCAGCGACGAGCAGCCGTCGCCGGCTGCTCCGAAATGGCGGCTTGCGTGAAGCCAGCAAGTCCCGGATTTTTGAGACCAGGACGCGATGTAACGGGTTGCAAGACCCGCCCGGAAGAAACGTAGGCGGTTCCGGCTCCAAGATACCAAGCGAGTATCAGAAGAATCCGGTACCGGGCGCGGAGAAGCGGCAACTCTCGCACCGGCATTAGGAAAATAAATGATGAAGCCTTACATCGCAGTACCCAAAGAGGGAAATGAAAAAACAATGAATGAATCCATCCATCCATCTTTCAGCCGATTATCTTGTCTATTTCCCACATTAAGGAACAAAAAATACAATATTTACCTGAAATAGTTTTATAATTCAGATCAAGAAAAGTCTGTACGTTTATTAAAATTTTATCAAAACACCACCCATTAGGCCACTGCAATTGGTGCCTCTGGTTTCCACATCCCCAACAATCATCAACCAACTTGAAATACATTAAACAAACTCTTTGAATAATCAGTTTTATAATTATCCATTTTCCAACCTCTCTTTTATTTGGGGGGGGGGGGGGGCTGAAATTACATCCAGGGGACCGAAATGTACAAAAAAAATCATACACTATGAATAATTCAGGGACAGCAGCGGACTCAGTGGGATTCTCCAAACAATGAGTAGTGGCAGGAGGTGTGAGGCAGCCATGCTACCCCGAGAGCCATTGTGCCTAGCGGATTTAGAGGGGCATAGATACTCTGGCAGATTCCAGGGGCCCCACAGGGGGGTTAGAGGGGCATGGATACTCTGGCAGATTCAAGGGCCCCCTACAGGGAGGGTTAGAGGGGCATGGATACTCTGGCAGATTCAAGGGGCCCCACAATTTGTCTGGGAGGTCAAAAGTGACATTTCGTAAGGGAGCCCAGAAATTCTAGGTCTGACCATAATGCATCTTTAACCTTCATGCAGTATGCATCCACGTCACTTGTTACACTGTATTTCCCAGTATTATGTTGTGTTTTTGTTATGCTGCCTGTCAAAACAATCCCATTATAGCAGCACCAGTCCTGGCTGGTGTGGCGCCCTAGGCGGGCATCACCGCCAGCACCCCCAGCTTGCGGCAAAGTGAAAATTGCTGGCAGTTCTGCGCCTCATCAGAAGTTGAGGCCCTTAGCATTTGCTTATACTGCCTATGCCATGGGCCGGCCCTGCATTATAGACTCAGTACCGTTAATCATAATACTTAAAAGTGGAAAACACATCTTAGAATGCACATTTATTGTGAATTAGCCAGGTAAGACAAAGACAGGGAGGGGGCAAATATACAGTTATACTTGTCAGAAATAAAACTTTAGCCTCTTCTTCAAACACAGGTCAGCACATTAAATAAAACTATACAATGACCATTAGCACACCACAGTATTTTTATTGAGGCTAGTAGTAATAAGAAAAATATAGGTTAATCACGCTTGAAAAAAAAACTTCAATCGACATGCAAGTGCCAAGAGCATAATACTATATACACACAACACATGACAAGATCAATGAAAAGTATTTTTGGCACTCGTTGTAAAACATTAAATCGATATCAAAATGAAGTTTTAACAAATAGAAGCATTGCAAACCAAATTCACGCCAACGTCGATAAAATATCAGTCTTTCAAAAAAGTACGGGCTGTTTACGAAGCTTTCAGGAGGTCGGAAAGTTCATTGATGTACTGAATTGTGTATTTCAGAGTCTGGATTTTGGTGAGGGGCTGTCCCCTCTGACTGTAGTCCGGGGGTAAGTAGTCGCGCAGCTGATGCAGCGCGTCAGCCAGGCTTCGCATCCGCATCTTCTCCCGCTCGCTCGCCTTCATGCGGCGCTTAATGGACATCTTCGGCTTAGAGGGCTTCTCCTGGTAGCCGCCGCTATTCCTCTGGGGATAGGGGAAATCTAGGCTCCTCCGGTCGTTAGAGCTTGGTGGCGTCTCCGGGGAGGAACACGTGGAGTCGAAAGAGGTATCGGAAGACGCGCAGAGGGGCGAGTCTACATCAGTACCGAAAGACTTGTCCGGGCTCCTCCAGTCCCAGCTGGAAAGGATTGTGGAAGTTACCAATTCGATATCAGTGTCCAAGTAGGTCATGTCCTCGGACACGTTCTCCATACCGACGTGGCGTCCTGATAGCGTGGAAAAAGCCTGAAGCCGTCCGAGGGAGCTCCGCTCGTTTTTATAACAGGTGCGGCGCTCAGGCGCTTTATGGATTCACGGCTCCCTCGGAAGTTCAAAGCAAACGCAGGTGCGAATCCGCGGCGTGAGTTTGGCGAGCAGACGCTAATAAGCCCAAATAGGCGGCTAACGTGCGTCAGAAAGAAAAACAATTAGATTTACTTTTGTGAAAATGGCTATTTAAATTAGCGCGACCGCAGTTATCGGTTTGATGCGATCAGACTAATGAAGAAATGAAAGGAGTCTGTTACACCTATTTTTTCACGGCGAGTCGAGACAGCGTCTTGGGGACTGATTCGTTGTGTCTGTTTATTAAAAATAAAGCAAACCTAGACAAAATAAAATATATACAAAGCAACTAACCCCAAATAAGATACATAATGACAAACATAATAAACTCAAAACAACTTTGGCACAGAAATCACAGAATGGACAATAACGGATTACATTTGTTATTAGTGAACTTAGAAAGACAAATAGCAATCGTAAGTACTAAAGACCCATTTTTATCTATTTTTTCCCTCCTTGTTACTATTTCATAACCAATTGTTCAAACCGCAGGATAATGTATCATTCGGTCAGACCACGGTAGTTTTATTTTGTCAAACATTTGACAAGCGCCCCGCATTCATTACACACCTTATTTACAGGGTTTATTGAAAGTGAAAAAGTGTAATCTTTCATGTCTGACAAAGGTGTTCGTTACAGCTCCCATGATCAATAGATTCCGACCTGAGCCTCTTCCAAGCTGGCGAAAGTGACGGCGAAATACATTCACACCTTCCCACGACATGGGAAGCAGCGTGTTTCGAAGCGATTAGGGCTACTCACATTATAGACTTGTCACATTATAGTCAAAACGAACATACACCTCAGATCCCTCTTGTACACGTAAGTTTTATATGAAACCGTTATAATAACCATTACTATTCTTTTATTTGCAAAATTAATCATTGATTAGAAAATTCATACTTTTAAGTGAGACGAACCTAATTAATTTCTCTAATCTAATTTGGAAAATGCATACGTAATTTTAATAAGGACATTTGTAAATGCAAAGTAAAAAGCATCACTGTTATTAAATGGGTCACAGAAAAATAACACAATTAAAGACTATGAAAGGCTATAAAAATAGGTAAACATTCTTTCAGACTAGGTGCCCTAAATGAATCTGAGTTTTAGCCTCTCTGCTAAAGGCAGTGGGCTGTCCAAAGAAATGATTGAGTCATCTCCCTCACCGGGACCTGTTTCACAGGATGGGCTCTGAGTAACATCTCTGAGATCAGAAGGTACCATGGTGTTCCCATCCTCAGCAGGCCCACAGCCCCCCCTATCCCAGTCAGGAATTCCCTTCACGGTGACATGAGGTGTGACTCTGTCCCCTATCCTCTGCCGGTGACCTGCACCATGTGGGTATCTGAGCCCAGGCTTCCCCTTCACAGTCGTCTTCTTTCTGACCACCGGAACATTCTCCGCATTGCTGTCGTCGCTTGACGAACACAAGCCGTCGCACACGCTTTTTTTCACGGCCCGAGTCTTCTTTCCCCTACTATTCCCATGATGCCCTGCTCCAGCATTATCTTTCGTTCTTACAAATCTGTATTTCGGGGACGATCGGACCCCCTGACGCGGGTCTTCAGATTTCTGAGTCGTTATGTGCGTGCCTTCTGGGCCACAAAGGGAACTCTCTGTGCCCTTCCTCGCGTCGTCACCGCCACCAGGAGGAGTGGGAAGTGTCTGGGCTCTCTGCAGAAGCTTGGCAGTATGGTTTACTTTAGCGAGCGGCTGTGATGCAGCGGAACAGCCACCGCTGCTCGGAATGGACCGTAAGCCTTGGGTCTGGTGTGTTCGTGTTACCACGACGGCAGTCAGTTTTTGGTGCCCTGCGGCATTTTTCACTAAAACTCTGTTTCTCAGAGAATCTTCTGAACGACTGACTGCAGAGGGTCGACTTGGGTGTCTTACACCAGATGGATTTACAGGTTCCCCCCCGGGTGACCTGCAGTGCCCCGAGACTCCTGTGGAGTGTTCCTCCACGCTGGGGCCTGCAGGGAGAGTCTGCCCACGCTGACCGCTCTGAGTCTGCGGAGAGGAGCCGAAAGAGCAGGCATCCCAGTCGATCTCGCTTAAGTGCAGCTCGCCGATGATCGTCGACTCGGACGGCGATGACGACACTGCGGGGGGGGCAGTCCCGGGGAATGAGGGAGGCTTGGACGGTGAATTCTTATTGGCCGGGGCTCCCCACGGAGCACTGAGGCCAGGGCAGCCTGCAGGGGGCGCCTGTCCTTGTTCGGTGGAACGCGAATGGTCAGAGGATTCGCTACTAGATGCGGATGTGCTCTGCTTCCCGGTGGCAGAGTCGACCTTCCTCTCCGAACAGCCATGCAGATTCATCAGGGCAAACATCTCAGAGACATCCTCCGACCCTTCAACTGCGCCGTCTCGCTTTCCATTTCGACGTTTCTTTTCTGGAAGACGCAGAAGCATAGAATTCAGACGATTGCTGAGAATGGCCACTAGTGAACCCCCCCACCCACAAACACACACACACACACACACACACACACACACACACACACACACATACACACACGGTACATCTGGCATTTAATAATTTAACATGTCATCCTAGCAGAGGAACTGAAAGTCTGGGGGATAATCAGATGTGCCGGAAGCGACAGGTGTGCCCAGCGTGTTAACTCTTGTTAATCAAAGTCTTTCAAGTCAGCATTTTCAGGTGTCAGGGTACTAAATCCAACAGATTGTCGCAAACTTCAGAGCCTTTGATCAGTATCGCCTTTCAAGCTTTAACGGGGCTTGCGAAAAATGTGTTGCCCCCACGTATCTTTTTTTCCCTTCCCTCATTCCCTAAAGGGGCGGCTTGTGTCCAAAACTCACGCTTTTGTTTGTTCTGCTCCGCTTCCTCCTTCTCGTTCAAGAATCGCTCTACGACGCCCGGATATGCAGACCGGAACAGGGACTCTTCCTCGATTGTTGTCACCACATCCCTGAGTTCGCCTGGGCAGTCGCCGGGGTGGAGGAAGTGCTCTGTGAGGATAGATGTAATTAAATAAACTTGCTTATCCCAGGGGAAAATCCCATCAGCAGGATATGCAAAGCACAGATGAAAGTATATATAGTACAAGACAGACAAAGTGCGAAGACAACACACATAGTGCAAAAAAGCAGAAGTGTTACTCTTTCATATTTTTAACTTGCTGTATATAGACTTGCTCTAAATCCGAGGTCTCAAACTACTGGCCTGCAGGCCACAACCGGAACAAACTGGTTACTGGTTTCAAAGTAAACTTCCTAGCACTTGATATTTCAAATTTTAATAATGACTGAAAATGTGGCTCAATACCGTGCTTCAAAGAAGTTAGCAGAATACCCATTTGCTAAGAATGAATTCCATGTATGTTTGTATTTATATATTCTCGTAACAGAACAGTTTAGACCAGTTTCCTGGCCTAACTTCAAATTCTTATGATATGATATGGTTTTCATACATTTACATATGCATTGCCCATGTTATTTTAAAGTTTATGCCAACAAAAAGTTCTGTTAATTATATTTGTGGTTTTCAATACAGAACTTGTTGAAATGATGGCAGTTTGTTTATCAGTGTACCATTTTCCGAACAATTTAACTGTACCACAGTAATACCAATGATCACACTTCAGATGGAACATACAAGTGTACAATGCAGCACAAACCGCAAAGCAAAGTTTGGAGATAGAAAATAGGAACGCAGACATGATTGCACAATTTCCTTGCAAGGACCCTATTCCTTGCTAGCATTGTCCAAAGGGTTCAAGGGGGTAACATGTCTCTTTGGAAGCACAGCCTAAATAAATCAGAAAGCAGACCCAGGCTGTCTGATGGGTGTGTCCAGGCTACTCTCAGAGCATCCACTGCCAACTCCCTTAATGTAAATGTTACTCATCTTACTCAACACTGCCAGGTTTCTGGTAGCAAGCAAGACTCTAAGGGACATTTTTTCAGTTTTGATCCATGTTCAATATACACCTGCTGAGAATGATACAGATTCTGATACAAAAGCACTTTATACGTTAATATTTAAATTTGTATATATAAATCATACATATACGCACACACACACATACATACACACACACTTCATATTATTAATATATATAATATAACTAGGAAATACAAATGAGAAAATGTATGTCAAATCTTTAATTAGCCTACTAGAAACAGTACCCCCTCGCATCTTGTCTTCCCAGTGATGATACGCACAGGGCGAATACTTAAAATGCCCCACAGTTTTTCTCCCACTGGCAACAGTGTCACTTACACTCCACTGCGATCGCAGCCCCTGCTGTATCACGAGCTGCAGCCAGTGCGCAAAACAGCCCAAGCTAGTGACTCCCAATCACACGTTGCCTTTTTTCACGTTACTCTCGTTGCCTTACACAATTGCATGCACTTTTAGCGCAATTTTCTACTAAACGCTACTCCCACCTCTCAGATCCTTGTTTTTACAAAGACTGTGCAAGTCGCTGTGCTACTAGTTGTTGTCAAATGCATAAAATACTTCCAGACTGTCACCCTCTTATCTGTTCTTAGGCTCCTGGTACTGCGAAGGGTATGCACATGACGTCGCAGCAGGTGGAAGTCACTGAGCTCACCCACTGAGTAGCAAAAAGCTGAGTGGCAGCATTAGTGTTCAGCACGAATGGTGCAAAAAAAACAAAACATCTAAAATGGGAAAGCTGTTGTGCAATTCATCATCCAAATCAATTTAACAAGAAGCTATCTTTTTACATATTGCCGAAAACTAAATAAGCATCGGACATAGATTGGTCACATATGACCCAAACCCGATCCGTCTAATAGTTTCAAGTTAAAAATGATGGGACACATTTTTTGGGTGTGATTTCTCACGTGCCACCCTTGAGGGAACGCCACTTAGCCAGTGGCCCCCAGGTAATTTGAGTCTGAGACCCCTGCTTTAAACGATATTTCATTGTATTTGTACAGTAACAATAAAGGCCTCTTCCTCTTCTAAATGCAGTCACCAGCAGTCGTGGAAAGCATTAGACAGTATTTGAATAAATGTAACATTTAGAAAGTGTTTAGAAAAGTTGGCCGGTCTGAGCGGGCTGGCGTGGAAACTGGGCCGGAGGGCTACCATGGGCGCTGGGGGACTTAGACAGCTAGTTTCCCGGCCGAGAGAGGAAGCAGACTTGGCACCTTTACTGCCCTGTGTGTGATCTGTCACCTCTGGGCCTCGTTCACCCGACCTCACAGGGAGACAACAGGAGGCCACAGGCCGTCAGGCAGCAGCCACGGTGGGCAGCACCCTTCAGCGGCCTGCACCGACAGCAGCACCAGTACACCACGCCCACTTATCATGGCTCTGCTCCTATACAAACGACTGCTGCTCTGATTCACACCCGTGGCTCAAGGTGAACGTCACGTACCTCAGGAAAACATGACGATTTTAATACCTATTCGGGTTAGGATGACAACAGTTCAGCTAAGAAAACACTTACTTTTGTCACGAAATGCTTAATTAAAACAATGCTTAATTGCACTGTTATTACAAAAGGTCCCTAAAGCAATTTTCAATAATGACCACATGGACAAACATGTGCAATGAAATCCTTCCGCCAGAAATTTTCAATTAAAAATGTGTGTAAATGTCAACAACCCAAAACAAAAGGATGACTGATAAATAGTTCCTACCTGGTTTCTTCCATATTATTTCAAAGCTGGCAATTCCATTTCTCACCCGTGTCTTGCATATCCTGTTTCATTAAACAAATACACAAAAAAACAAATAAATGACAAACAGGCACAGCCGTAAACATGCAGCCTGTAAAGCAGCCTTGGGTGACTCCGCCCCCCTTACCGCAGGGGCTCAATCTGGGAGGAAGTCTTCTGGCCACACTTGATGTTCATCATTTCCGTGTAGGTCATCAACACCAGCACTTTCTCGCTGGTGTAGTGCTTTGGCCACTCCATTTTTTCCAGGGCAAAGTTCTAAGACAAAAAAAATCATTACATGAATATTGTAAGCAAACTACTTGATTACTATAAGCAAATTATTTAGACAGTATTTGTACAGGAACATGAAAAAGTACATAAAAGACTGACCTCTCTGTACAGGCATTTGATCCATATAAGTGGTTGAACATTATAACCATGATCAATATAAGCGGTTTCCACTGTATTTAAATATGTATGGTTTATCATTTTATTATAAATCAATATTAATCAAAAGGCTCATAAACGTCATTATATAAATGTTCTTTATATTAACCAAAAATACCTGCATTAGCAACAGGTTAGGTTTTCTTCTTGTAATATTCTGGGTGTGTCTGTCCTTAGGCACTAGAAACTCCTGTATTACCTGGGGAAAAAAGAAACACTGTTACCTTAAGAAAATCACGTTTCATTTTCATTTGCTGAATGTCCATTATTACCTCTGTAAACGGGAATCCCTTGCATGCTAAAGCCTTCCTGTGAAAAGAAAAAGTTTTAAACTGACTATTATTTGTATTTGAATATAAAAATAAATAGATAAATCTATTATAGGTAATTTAATTTGGTCAGCTAAAGTTAAAGAAATAAATGAAATAATGATACAAGTTCTGAATCTCTCCTTTGTCCATACATTTGAGGCTGAGTAATTAAGAAGCTGACCAGCAGGAGGCGCACCGTTTAACGATGGACTCGACGGTACCACTCTGCCGTGTCAGCTCGGCACGATGCCAGTCACACGGACACAGGTAGTCATAGTCCTGGGGCTCACAGAACCGTGTGCTTCCACAGAGCCCACATCCGCGCTGCTCGTGAGCCTTCGCTGTCCCTATCGGGGGGGGGGGGGGGGGGGCAAACAAAAAAAAAAGGCAAAAAAAAAAAGGGAAACAAGAAAAAAAAGGGAAAAAAAAGGAAAAAAAAGGAAAAGTAGAGTGGTAAGGGGGTTTTTTTTGGGGAAAGAGGCAAAAA
>JAABNY020000038.1:18352011-18375159 GCA_015164015.2 Brevimyrus niger
GCCTTCGATCCCACTCCTCCACTGCACCCTGAACACTGCTTCTCGATCCCACACCTCCGCTGCACCCTGAACACTGCGCCTTCGATCCCACTCCTCCACTGCACCCTGAACACTGCTTCTCGATCCCACACCTCCGCTGCACCCTGAACACTGCGCCTTCGATAACTCAGCTATCTTGACATTGAACTGTATTTCAGTTTTTATACTTTCACAATAGATAAATGGAAACTTTGACGCAAATAAGATCAAAGATTGTTCGAAATTGTCAAATTAAGGAAAATGTCTGAGATAAGCTCCAGGCCCTAACTGCGTCCCTGTCCTGGGTGCGTGGTTAGAAAATTATTGGATGGATTGATGGAAGGATGGATGGATGGATGGATGGATGGATGGATGGATGGATGGATGATCATTTCTCCCCTATCCAATTTCCATGCTCACTTATCCTTTGCAAGGTCACGATGAGTCTGCAGCCAATCCCTGGCATTACAGACGGGAGGCTCCCAGACAAGAGGCCAGTGCATTACAGTGAACGTACACCAGGCATTTTTATAGACAAGTCCCGATGGAGGAATCAGACTACCCACAGTAAACTCACAGGAGCCTGGAGGGGGTGATCGAACAGCCCGTGAGGTGTGAGGTCACGGAGTGACTCACTAAAACACTGAGTCACATTCTATAATAACCTATACATTACATATAGTATGATATTACATGTCATACAACTGGACATTATGCAGATTACTTCAGCTGAAGTGCCTTTCCTGGGAATAATGCAGCCAGGCTATGCTTGGGTTTCATGTTTCAAGGCCCACGTCATAAACCACTATGCTACCTAAGAATTAGCTGCAAAAAAAAAAAGCAGAGTACAGCTGATATGCAGTGCAGCCCTTCCTGTTACACTACTATTGCTGTGCGGGTTGTACTTCCCAAGTACTAAGAAGCACCAGTATCCATAAAACCCAATTAAGGTTTAAATGGAAATGAAAGCACCAGTCTCAAAGTGAATGGATTTAAAACATCCCTTTCCAGTAAACATCAACGTATAGCCTGATTCATACCAAAGTCGCAAACAGCCTTAACTGTACCGATGTGGGCTAATTCCACTTTACAGGACACAACACGATCAAAGCACCACAGCCTGGTCTAACAGTTGTTAGGTGTGACTGTTGTGAACCGGCATTCATGGGAGACATGTACATATGGCTGTAACCTCAAGACCACACACAAGGTTCAACACTAAACGTATCAACCTGAAGGTTTTTGGTTTAAGTCCCACAGAGCCCCAGGTCTGCCTTACTAACCAATACAACTAATCTGAATCATGCATATTCCTTAATTGTATATCCAGCGTTGCACTGTGCCTGGACAATATTCCATTAAAGGGGACACACTCACAGCAAGGTCAATTTAGAATCAACTATTCTTCCAGAAAAAAAGGTGCTTTGTGCTGTGAGACGAGGCCCACACTAACAGTACAGAGCAAGGATGCGATTTGAATCCCAGCACTGGTGTTGCTCAGTGAACCTGCAGGCTCTACATACTGTAAGCTGCAGAGATCCAGTTAAATGTGTGGCCTTACAAATGTGTAAACTGTTTGTTGCTTTAAGCAAACAAAATGGAAAGTGAAAGCAACTTGAATGACAGTAGATTATACTTTATGATCCAGTTATTAATTTGCATAATTTTCAAGATAGTTAAGTGTTTTTGATTAAATACACGTCAGTGTATTTTGTTTTCTTCGTCACATGGCTTTTTAGCTAGTGTCGTTACTATTAATCTTACGATGAACATTTTTTTGTAAGTTACATAATTCTCCTCCCTCTGAACTGTGCGTATCGATCACAATGCAACTGATAACGCCTGGACGCAGTCTATCCCATTACATGCTCGCTGTTACCAGAAGCATGAGTAATCGGACTTCCAAAGTAATAAGCCCACGGTCTAAATAAGAGTAAAGCTAGCTCTGCAAAGGAAATGTTTAAAAGTTTGAACATGCTTTTTTGAAGTAGCCTATATATGGATTGATTACAGATAACACTGCATGATAGGCTTATTATACGCTAAAAATATCTGCATGTATAAAAACCAATTTATACTGTTAGCAGTGCATGCAAATTGGTCTAACACGTGTAAACCGTTTAAAAGAGGCTGAATCTGAAAGATGTTGAAGTTTTTCTGGGCCCGGCAGGAAAATAGTGAAAGGCTCAGGTCATCTCCCGGCTATTAGGCGAAGCGTTACCTCCCAGGAGGCCGGCTCCGCGCCCCAGAGACGCGTCGCCTAGCTGCTGAGAAGAGCGCCTCTTCCGTCTAAATGCCTTTCCTGGAAAGCAACATCACGGCGGAGCTTCACTCCAGGCGTCGATTTCATGTATTGATCGCTGTAATGACCTCAAAGGTATTTCATTCGGGAAGGACGCACAATGCGCTCTAAGGTCTTTCTAGGGAAAACGCATTTCGGGCACGTAAACATCAGATTAGATCGGCCACTGCAGGGGAAGATGGTTGAGACAGTAATGAAATGTGGGCTTCAAGAGAAACCTTGACAACCTTTTCACGGTTGAACACTACAATGGACTTTTATATATACTCCATTATAGGTAGATCTGTATGTAACAAACCACTTATTTGAAATACTTATATTAAGCATTACATCATAACCCTGCACATGGTATTCACCACGATAAATAAAATTTCAGAATCACTATCAAGTTTAAAACAAATCAATTTTGAAATTATGTGATTTTCCTCTGGTAGTGAGTTTAATACATTTTTAAAATTTAAAAACCCCAAAAGTTTCACTTAAATAAGGGGATCTATTATGCTATTTTAACTATTCATGGTTTCATTTTTTGTCACGACTTGAATAGATTCACATGATTCAATGTACCAAAACACATTTTTCTCATACTGTACATCTCCAGTCGCCTACCCCCAATGAGCCCAGTGCGCTCTGATTGGACAGTTTGTTCGATGGGTCAGCTTGTCCTACACATTCTGCCTTTGTCCTGCAGTCTGCAGATTGATCCTTGCAGGCCAATAAGGATTTTGTTACGAGGTGACCTCACCATGTCACAGAAGTAAAGACTGGTATTAAAACAAGGTGTTTCAGGCATATTAGAGAAGAGTGGTTTCTGTAGTGATAGTTACTTCCTTTGATGTGTATTATGGGCCTTGAAACATTGCAGGCTGTTTACATGCATGTAAAGTCACATGATACATTAAAGGAAAGCGAAGAAATGGAAAGGCATACATTTTCTTTAATTGAAATTATTAAAAAATGCTAAATATATTAGGCACATTTTAGAAAGAGCATATTAGTATATTTGTTTAAGTAGACTTAATTGTCAGATGTTATACCACTGAGTAAATGACCTTGGATACAAAGACATTCTGTATTGGATTGCTCCACACACAAAGCATTAACGGGCTGACATTTCCTTAGACACGGGACTCGTACTTCCTTTGCCAGCAGATGCTTCCGTGTGATGGTGGTGCATTCATTGTGTTCAGATATGTCTCTCTGCTTGTATAACTCATGAGATCATGACCCCCAACGTGATTGGAGCAAAGCGATTCAAAATCCTGGCTGCTGTCTTTCCCCAAGACCGTTTTGATACTGGAAACCCAGTCTGAGTGCATCTCTTCACTCCTTCCTCAAATTAGAGTACCACCACGATCCCGTATAAGTGCCCTTTGACCAACTTGTTAAAACACTTCACAGTTCCTATACAGAGACATTAATTATCTTCTTCCAAACCCCGTAGGTTAGTCACGGCCCTGAATCCCAGAGAGAATTCTTCACCATTATTTATCCACTAGGTGCTTTTCGTCAGTGAGCGTACTCAATGTTACCCAGCTGGCTTTCCGTAGTGGATGCTTCTTCTTCAGGAACAAGTTCACTTTCTGAAGTTTTCACAACGATGGATACAAAGAGAAAAATATTTGCATGCAACTGCACGTGTTTTTAATTACAGCCCCTTGTCCTTTGAATACAGTTGATGGGAAGCTTTATTAAGACGCCGTAAATTCACCGGGCTGCTCTCCAAAGACAATCCACCCCCCCCCCCACACACACACACACAAACACACCTTATTCCAGGCTTTACTCTGTTCATGCTCTGCTGTTCACTTAGCCTAAGGAGTCGTGGTATCGCCCACGGCCTCTCATCTATCTCCCCGCTCCAGGATCTCCATTGGCTACCAGCTTTCACTGACGTCATTGGGCATCACTTGATTGGACGACCAGGTGCGGACGTGCGCCCCCTCGTCAGTGATCGGTCTTGCAGATTCCTGATGTTATGCAACCAATTTTCTCAACAGCCTCATCAAAAGAATCTCAACATTTTTGTTAACTGTTGTTCCAGAAGAGCTGGATGTGCTCTACACAAACACCAATTAATATCAAAAGAAGCAAAATATTGTAGGTGTTCCTATTTGCACTTTAAAGCTTTACAGAGGCCCAATAATTATACCACTCAAAAAACAATGCAGTGTGATAAATAAAAATCTTGGAGGGAAAATGGTATAACTTCACAGTCCTACCAAAGGACACAAACTTCATTCTTAAAGTGTCCTTGCAGATAACACATATCCTTATTCCCTCTGCAGACGCACTTTGTGTAAACAATGTTAATATATTGTGTTAATATATTTTTGGTTACATAATGTTGTGTTTATTATTATGTTGAAAAGTCTGTGAAACAGTCATACAGGGGCTATTGGCTTAATTGTGGTCTATGTGAATGGACAGTTTGCTGAATATTAAGTTTGATGAAGAGATCCCAATGAAAAAAGGGATTAGAGAACCAACATTTCTGGTAGGATGTTGCCTACGTGAACAAATTCTGTGGAGTGTGAAGTGTGTACATTACCAGGCCCGATTTTGTTCCCACAAAGCCAGATAATTGTCTGCATTGGCAACTTGGTTTTAGGTTAAAATGGTGAAAAAATGGTTGCCTTGAAATCTGGCTGGTATTAGAATTTTAACAGTATGTTTGACAGTAATATAGTATCAGTTACTGCATTCATTGACTGTATATATGATTAGAATATATATTTCAAAGACTGACATTAAAAATCTTCTTCTTTCTTTCCCGTAACAATTAGTTTAAAAAATCAGATCGTTTTACTGGATTTGGATGATAATGGTAAACAGTAACTGAATGGGGAATTTGTAACGAGATTTATAAGAAAGAGGCTGAAAGCTTTACATGGAAATCACAGTGTAGGCTGCTGACATGGCGACGGATGCCACCGCCCCCCCCCCCCACCCCCACACAGGCTATGCGGTTTTCTCTTAGCTTGTCGGGATGCTCAGGTCCGCCGCATGAAATCCGCCGTGATCGTTTACACTGGTGCCTGGTGACATGGGCCTCACAGTCCTAGAGGATCATTATGTGGAAGATCATGAAGCTCATGTCATTTATCTGCCAGGACATGCTCACTGACCAGGCACTTTTCATCTCATGACTAGATTAGTGCACCTCTGTGATGGCAGCACTACCAGTAAATGCTGGGAACCCACTGCAGATGATTGAAAATACAGCAGCATCTCAGTCATGGTATGGATATTACACCAAACATTTTTGTATGTAGCACAGTCTATTCATATTGTGGTTCTACTGATTTCTATGTAGATTCTATCTAGACTATGTTATTTTATATTGTTCTTGTATCTCTCTGTTGTGGCGGTCATCGCATAAGCAATTTCCTCTGGAATCAATAAAGTTTTCTGATTCTGATTAAATCAGCCAACAGTTGCTCCTGTTACATCTTCCCTTATCCCCCTCAGTTGGCTTCCTATAGGTGCTTCCAGCCGCTCTCACTGACCCTTACTGGCTCTTTGTCTTCCACTAATTAGCCATTGTTAATTCATACGCGTTTTTTTTTCTTAATTCTCCTTTGACTGATATTAGTATGTAAATCATTTCCCACAGCTAATGGACACAGTGTTTCTACTCAATTATTGGAAGATGAACCAAACTGCACTCTTATGTAAGTTGCCATTCTGACAACTGTATGATGTCTTATCTGCTTTGCTTGTACATTGCTTTGCTACAAAGGTATCTGCTAAATAAGTGCAACAACCTGCAATGCATAAAGCTGTAGTAAATCTGAATAATACATCCTACATAGAAGCACAAAATGAGGCTGGTTTCTCAAGATATTGGAATAACAGATAGAGAGAAAAACGTGACTTTCTTCTGTCTTTGTGAGCATTGATAATTATTTTAACACCCAAAGGGGCCCAAATTTTGACTGAATTAAAAGCAGACTCACACTTCAGCCTTCTGGGACTGAAAATTAATCGCAGTCCTCTCCCAAAAAGTAAACAAGCATAACACACAGTCTGCATGTTGCAAGGCCCTCCTCTGAGTATTTTGCTTTCTGTCAGGAGTCCAACATCATGTAGAAAGACTATCTGATACTTAGTGTGTGAATGTGTTCGTCTGTGGACCCTACAGTGGACTGTCTAGTCTATAATGGTCTTGTTAAGGGTGCCGCCCCCCACCTTATGCTTTATGATGTCGGAAATACGGCAGATGGGGCATGTATAATTAAAACTGCATCTGGAAAATGAGGAGAAATGAGGTGACTGGAAATATGGACAAAAGGGACACACCGCTTAATCATTGAATTCAGGTATTTCTTTCAGACCCCTTGCCACGGATGTATAAAATCAAGCACATAGGATGCGGGCAAGCAGGTGGATCAAAAAGTTACAAAATGTATTTCCTTCTGCGATAGGCTGGCCCCCTGTCCAGGGTTGTTCCCTGTCTCGTGCCCGTTGCTTCCAGGATAGGCTCCAGACCCCCCGCGCCCCAGTAGGATAGGCGGTTTGGAAAATGGATGGATGGATGGATAGATGAATGGATGTATTTCCTTATCGATCAAAACGTGTAAATGGGGAACGAATTACCATGAGGATCTCCTAGTTCCACTCGCAATCACAATCAGGGAAATAAAAGGAAATAAAGCGGTCCGCAGCTTTACTTTACACCATTAAAACCTCTCCTAGACCTCCGATGAAGACGCAGCTAACAATCAGAGAAAAGTTAAGAAAGGGCGATGCAAAGGTTGCGCAAAAAGTGGGCCAAAAAAGCAAGGTTTGGGAAAAATTTGGACAAGTCATCTTGTCCAATGACACCGTTACAGACTACGTTATCTGCTTTAAGTGTGAGGTGCTTTACAAATATGACAGACGTAAAGCAGGTACATCAAACCTACTTCCGCGTTCATACTGTGGGGAGGTTCCACGACCTAACACACTTTCCACACAAACTCATCTGAACAACACTTACTGTCAGCATTCATGAAAAGCAAGGTGCCACTCTCAGCAAATTCTAATCAAGCGGACGGCTCTGTAGCATTCTGCAGCTACGTCCGTTTGATGTTGTCTCTGGAAATGGGTTTACTCGTGTGGCACAAGGGCTTATAAATATCGGCGCACGTTTTGGACCAGTGGACATAAACTCTATCCTCCCTCACAGACAAACCATTTGCGACAGGGCCAAAGAGCAGGCCAAGAAAGAAAAGGAGAGCCTAATCCAGCAGATTAAAAAAATGCCATGGAAAAATGAAATAGGCATCCCAGCGGACATGTGGACCGACAGCTTTAATATGAGGTTGTATACAGTACTAAAATGTCATTCGCTTATTGAAGATTGGAAACCGTTGTGTCAAGTGATTTCTACGTTAGAATTTGACCATACACTCAGAAAAATGGCACCAAACATACACAAACAGATTACCAAAGAATTTCTAGAAATTGGAATATCCTCTGGCAACCTGTAAAAGTTGTCTTTGTCAGTGACCAGGGCCCCAACTTCAAGGCTGCACTCAAATATGATCACACCGCTCTGAAGCATACGTTCGAAGAATGAGCGACGTGACTGATCAAATTACTCGATGCAAGCATCTGGTTGCTTACCTTAAAAAATCTGGCAGCACACTCACCCTTCCACATGCTGTGGATCAGGAGAGTGAAACAAGGTGGGACACTAAGGCCGAGATGCTGAAATCAATCGCGAGGCAACACAGTGAGATTCGACGACTATCTGAAGACAAGTCTCAAGAAGACCGCTTCCAGGCCATACAGGGGAGGTCCTCCATGCAGTTGGTGAATTTCTGACCCCCTTCAATGCCTCAGAGGATATGGAGGGAGACTGCTATCCAACTTGGAAGCGCACTAGTAATCAAAGGATTGCAGGTTCGAATCCCCCACCAGCAAGTCACCACTGAGGTACCGTCCCCTCCGCTGAATTAGCTGCCCCCTGCTATGTCACGAAAGTCACATATGGGTTAAATGAAAATGTCTCCTGAATGAAAAGACCATCATCCTCCCTACTCATAAAACTGCCACTTTCCTCTCCCTGCGTTTCAAGACCCTAAAGATGCTCTCGCCAGATGAAAGCTTGGCAGTCTATGTCGAAGCAAGGAGCCTGACAACAGCCCTGATTCCAGCTCTGCAGGCTCAGTTTGCGAAAAGTTCAAGTCAAGGTAAACTGAAGCCTCAGTTAGCTTCCAGCCATATTACCAAAATTATACTGAAGGATATCTGTATATTATTATTGTTAAATTAATATTGCCATTCTTAATATATTCAGTTATTATTATTATTATTATTATTATTATTGGATCCCTTTCACCTTTTAGCAGCAAGGACAAGTGCAACACAGAGAGAACAGGCAGAAGGTATAGTACCATGCAAAGGAACAGCCACATAATGTGAACTGTATCAGTTATTTCAAACCTTAAAAGATCTAATGTACGTTTATACTTAACTTTATATAAATGGTGACACGCCTTGTTCTTTTTGACAGAGCATTTACTGAAAAGGCACAGAATGTTCCTGGAATGGGAAGACACGCCTGACCTTACAGAGCCAGATGAAGTACAGCGCTATGTGCAGTCACACTTCAGTCTTGAGGAATGCGATGAAGACGTCCTTGGCTTTTGGAGGCCTCACAGTCACGATTTCCCTCTCCTCTGGCAAGAGCGGCGCTTTGCGTTCCTGCGAGCAAGTGCGCGCTCAGTCCAGCAGGTCGCGTGCTGGAAGCACGTCGAAATAGGCTGAACCCCAACGCGGTGGATTCCATCCTCTTTCTCCGCAGTGCTTCCAAACAGCTGTCATAAATGCAGTCTGCATATATTTTTTGACAACTAGTGTGTTTTGCATACATGCACACTTCCGTGTGTTTCTGTGTGTGTAAGAGAGATGTCTTGCATGCAATTTTCCGTAACCCTTCAATAAATAACAATGTAAAAATCGATCTTTCTGTTTCTTTGCTGTTGTTTGGTACACTGTTAATCTTGCATAAAATTGTGCCATCATCTTCAATGCGAATCTAGCAGAAATCTATGTCATCAATGGGTTACAGTGTCACAATGACAATTCATTGGTATCCATGGCAATACAGGCTCACTGGTGGGTTTTTTTTTCCTTGGGTTAGATTGGGTTTTGGGTCATGATCCATGCGTATTTTTGCGGGTTGCGCGGGGAGGTTTAGATCTCCTGATGGGTCGGTTTGGGACCTGCACAACACTAGCATGCAGATTTTCACTGCAACTGCCTAATTAGGTTATTATTTAGAGGACTGATTGGCTGAAGAGTCCTCACACCTGGGTTTGAACAGCTGACCTAAAGGTTACCCCAAAAACCTACATACACACCGGCCCTTTTGCGGATAAGATTGGCCACCACTGGCTTAGTGGATTGAACAGTAAGACAGTCATAGGATGCCACCTTTGCGATAAGTCAGTTCGTGAATTTTACACCCTGCTAGATATTCTACAGTCAACTGTAAGCGGTATTATTGCAAAGTAAAAACATTTAGAAATAACAGAAACTCAGCCACAAAGCAGCAGACCACGCAAGGTAACAGAGGCACATAGTATGCAAAAATCACCAATGTTCTGTTGACTCAATTACTGCAGAATTCCATACTTCCTCTGACATTAAGCCCAGCACAAAATCTATGCCAGCATGAATTTGCCCCAATGCGCTAAGCAAGGTCCAAAAAGACATGGTTGGGCGAATCTGGTGTGGAAGAACTTGACTGGCCCACACAGAGCCCTGACCTCAACCCTAGTATGTATTGGCCAGATGTTCCAAATACTTTTATATCAGCAAGTTAGCACAGACTACATGTCTAAAAGCTTAACACTAGATCCTGGTTAGATGGGTAGTATTGGGTGTCAGTGTTTTCATTGCAATTAAAGCTGCAAGCACTTGTGAGAATCCTGCAGAGACCAGGTTCCTGTACCCAGCTACCAGACCACTGTCCCTGTTTGGCCAAACCCATTTACCTCCTCAGACTGGACGATGGAATGTGCTGGTAACTGGCCATTTGCCCCTTAAAAATAACCCGGTCCTGCTTTTCAAACAATGGATTAAAAAACACTGCCAATAAATACTGGTTCATGTAAGAGAAAAGAAAATAAAATATTCCCCAGGACAAGCCAATTAAAACCAAATGTTTTAAAGTGGAAATGTGAATACTGTAAAGTATTATGAATACATCTGCAGGCTTAGTGAGTTGTCGATGTGTGAGAGATGTGGGATTAGAGTTACCATGAGGAACAGAACATGCAGGGAAATACAGCTCTGTTTTGGTGCTGCTGGGTCCACAAAACTGAGCACAGGACAGACACAGACAGACCGATGAAACTAACAGAGACGTAATGAATGTAGGATGTTTCGCTAATAATCAGAGTTTGTTTTGTGGGATGCCAATACACATGCACTATGGAAGTATATCCAGGATGTTTATTGTTCAATAATAGTGTAATATACACTGCTCAAAATAAAATAAAGGAACACTTTGAAAACAAATCAGATCTCAATGGGAAAAATCATGCTGGATATCTATACTAATATGGACTGGGCAATGTAATTGGACCAAAAGGATGCCACATTATTGATGGAAATGAGAATTATCAACCTACATAGGGCTGAATTCAAAGGCACCTCAAAGTCAAAGTGAAAAAATGATCCAGCAGGCTAGTCCATTTTGCTGAAATTTCATTGCAGCAACTCAAAATCGCACTCAGTAGTGTGTATGGCCCCCATGTGCTTGTATGCGTGCCTGATAATGTCAGGGCTGCTCCTAATGAGACGATGGATGGTGTCCTGGGGATCTCCTCCCAGATCTGGACCAGGGCATTTGGGAATTTGTGGGAAAAAAAATGCATTGGTTTGTGTAAAAAATTTGGTCAATGAACAGATTCCTCCACCAGATTCTTTTTCTGAACTAGTGTAAGACCTGCAGGGCTCATGTCCCAGCATGCCCCAGCATGTCCCAGCATGCCCCCCGTGAAATTGTAAATAGATGGACCACAACAAGCACTGAACCCAAATACACAGATGGGGAAACACAAGGTTGTTAGACGCAGAACTGCAAGATACACACATGGTGGAAGATTTACACAAGCTAAATACACATGAGGATCGGCCCGGTTACACACAAGACACGGGCAAACACACCCGCGACCACAGGGAAATGCAACCATTAACATTAAGATCAACAACAATACAAGAGTTTAAGTTTTTATTATAAAAACCAGAAAATTAATTAACAAAAAATATTATTTGGTAGGCTTGTGAACAAATTACTCAAATTTCAATGCTTTCTTATGGGAAAAATAGTCTTGGTTCGCAAACACTTTCCCGGAACGGATTGTGTACGTGAACCACAATCACCACTGCAGTACAAAACTGAAGAATGAATGTGAACATGAAGCGGCGCTGTTCCATCCTAATGCACGGGACTGACGAGGGTTTAACACAGGGAGCTGCAGTCCATCTACTCAGTGGGGCTGACCAGAGGCACAAATCAAGTCATGTCTGCAGCTACAAAGGGGACTTTGTAAATTCCCATGCACACCTGCCCTGTAAAACAAACTAATCCTGTTTGTTCACATTTGTGAAGATTGATTTTGGCAAACAAAAGCTTTAACCAAAATGTTTAACTAGCTTGTATTGTTGGAAAGAATGCCCTCTGTTTGGTTAACCGATATCTGTCTTATGCGAGTAGTTGTTCTTATATAAAGCTTTTTTTCCTTTTATAAACTACAAAAAAAAAAAATGATTTACGACAGGGATTTTCCTTATGCTAGTTCAAGGACTCCTACTTCACTCAGCCTCTTTTATTCCAAACATGTTTTAAATATTAAAATTTCAGCCTTTTATCTTGTGTCCCAACTTGTACATTTATGATTCAAGATAAAACATTTATTGAAAAAAGAATGTGTCTAGGTTAATAAAAGACGCATCCCAATCGCACCGAAGGGTCATTCGTCTCTTGAAAGCTGCCTTCCCACCTGAGCTGTCGATGCCCTACTTATCAGAGCGAGTTTCTGGTTCTCCTCTGAACTGCCGAATTGTTGAATCTCACCCAAATGTACGGATCAGGCCATTTAAATCTTGTTTAGAATGGCCTGTTCCAAAAGTGAGTGTGTAACCCTTCTGGCAACTTCCTCTTTCTGACAGTGGCTGGACCTCACTTACCCCTCAAACACTGGTCCACCCAACCAGCTGTGAAACACATTTTAATTCGAAGAACAGAAACTCAGCCACAAAGCAGCAGACCATGTAAGGTAAGAGGAAACCATGAACTGTGCTTCCTTCAGACATTTAAGAGTCAAACGTATTTTTTGTTTTTTTTTTTGAACAACAATTTTTATTTTTCATACTTTATCATACAATTAATACAATGTTCGAGTTTCGTTTTCAACCCGATATAAAAAAAAGTGAAACACATGAGATACTTGTCTATATACTCTCAATGTCCATCAGTTACACAATGGAGTCACCATTCAAACTCTGCAAGTAGTCACAAAACACCTCCCAGATGGAGTCAAACGTATTTTAAACTTGACCTCACGAGTTACAGTGATGCAACTGCCATAATAAATAAAGCAGTGATAGATTGAAGCAAGGTGTCATTAAGAGTATCTAATGATTTCTGGTGCAAGTCCCAGAAGAAGTCTGGGTGTATCAACCTTGTCATACCCAAGGTGCTCACATAGAATTGCTCCACTAAAACATGTAGCTGTGTATGACTCACTTTATACAGGATAAGCTATGCTATCCATCCATCCATCCATCCATCCATTTTCCGGTTGCTTATCCAATATAAAGTCCCAGTGAGTCATTCTAGAAATTGCAGGACACAAGGCAGCAGACACCTGAGAATGGACACACGCTCACATTGGAATAGATGATTAAATAAAGGATTTAGAGATGCCAGTTTGTGAAGGGAAACCTGGAGGAAGCCCACACAACACGCTAAGAACACGCGGGCTCCACACAATGAGCCGAAGCCAAAGATACAGGGATGGGAGGAATGAAAAGGTTTTTTAAGGGTACAGGAATGGAGATGTGTTTCAGAAAACAGGGGCGAGGAACACGACAATCCAATCTGATTTCAGCACCGGCCGGCGAATCTTTATACAGTTGAGGAAAATAGGACCCATATGTTGGTTCCCACGGTATCCATACAAGGCATGTAATATTCCAGACAGCTACTAACAGCTGTGGTATCCTCCTTTGGGAGCTCAGTCTGAGCTCCGATCAAGAATTCCTTAGGCTGCGTCAGTTTAGTGAGCTTGTACATCTAGTCATAAGGAATATATGCGGAGTGCAACATTAGGCAACCCGGCATAGGTCATCTCTGTGGGTGCAAGTGCAGCACCGATCGCCAGGTTGCTCCGATGGAATGTCCATCCCCTCCCATATGAGTAACCCTCAAATAATCAAATGCTTCTCAGTGCTTCCTAGGAAAGGAGAGGTTTAGAATCTGTTGTCTGCATGAGAACATCCAAGTGCTAAATTATTTGTAAAATCTGTAATAAAACTGAGGGTTTTGTTAAGGTTTTCAGTGCTTTTGAGAGAAGAGCACCTATTGTTAAGGTAGCCGTCTCAACAGGTCCTGGTTCAATGGCCTCTGCAGCACCTGATGTGGTGCTGCTTGCTCCTGTATCCCCACCCCAGGGTGGTTTGACACTAATCCCAGCTATTGCACAGCTTTATGCCAAGTTGTGGCTTCATGCAGTCTGTGTCTCAGTGGGTTAGGACTCTGTGAAAGTCATTGGCTTGAATCGCAGACCTAGTAGACTGATGTTGCTGTTGGGCCCTTGAGAAAGGCCCTTGACCCCCAGCTCCAGGGTTACTGCATCCCGGCTGACCCTGTGCTCTGACCCCCAACCTTGTGTCTGTGTGTCTCATGGAGAGCAAGGTGGGTCGAAAAGACAACTTCCCCATAGGGATTTGTAAAATATCACCAAAATCTCGACCATCCCCCCAGGGATCTTTAGAATAGATAAGGTCCATTTTGTCATATTCCAGTTAACATGAACTGACTCTGGAGTGGATGTCCATGCTGTTGCATCAAAATAACATAACAATCAACTCTATGCTTTGGATAAAGAAGTACTTGGTCAGGCCTCAGCCGGCAAAGATGCAGACATTATGTTGTTTGAAAAATCTTTGGCAGCGGGATATCTATGCAGAATCTTTTATTTCATGTCAATGATCTCACAGTAATCAGTTATGATTTGGGGTTTATAATCTTACATCGGTATTGATTTATCCTTGTGACTAACTCTGATTATTATAATGATCTGAATTTAAATGTGTGCTTACCATTTATTCATTATGGTCAGACTGTAGGTTATCCATTATAAATAGACCATAGGTCAGAGAGTGCTTTATGGGCCCAGATCCCAGAAGTGTGTCTGAAAAGGGCTGTGTGAGTGGACAGTGTGAGTGGACAGTGTGTGTGGACAGTGTGAGTGGACAGTGTGAGTGGACAGTGTGTGTGGACAGTGTGAGCGGACAGTGTGAGCGGACAGTGTGTGTGGACAGTGTGAGCGGACAGTGTGAGTGGACAGTGTGAGTGGACAGTGCGAGTGGACAGTGTGAGTGGACAGTGTGAGTGGACAGTGTGAGTGGACAGTGTGTGGACACAACCCCGTTTCATAAACAGAGTATCAAGCTGTATATGATTGTCTAGTTAGACATGGACTGAATGAGAGCCCCCTTGGTGCGATAGGAGTTTGTAGCAGTTAACAAAGTCACACTTTTACACTGATCCCATACATGAAGCAAACACCTGGATACCATGCAGCCTGTTTGCTGAGGGGTTACTGCACTGTATGTCTTGATGTGGTGGTTGTGTCAATCTGGAGGGGGGGTGGGGTTGAAGATAAGGGACTGCGTGCCTCTGAGCATCTTCCTCAAAACTTTATGTTTTGAGTCTCTAAAACAAATTACTTAGAGTAATATTAGAATATTGATTATAAGCGAGGGAACGTTTTCACATTGATATCAGATTTTGATGGCAGAACTCGGGTGGAGGAATCCTGCTTTGTCATGTAATGTCGTAGCTTAAGCAGAGTCTTGGGAACTGGCCCATTGTGGTGACGAGTGCTGTGTTAAGTTGCTTTGACAATTTGATCGTTAGCTCTGTAGTTCGGCATCTCATGTCCGGCCCTGTAGTTCATCCTACTACGTCATTCCCGTTACTACCTACGCTGCCCCCATCCCCTGGTCCTAAACCCATGCAGCAGTGCTAACTGACCGTGGTCCTGCTGGCAATTTGATGAACGCTAAGGTCACACATCTCACCTTGTTCTATGTTTGTTTTTTTTCAAGGTTCCGAAGCTTCTGACATCTTGTACAGTTTTTTTGTAGTTTATAAGGTAATTTTATAAAGAAATTACTCTTATTAGTTTACTAGGGTGCCAAAAGCATCCAGTATAACCGAGAGACCATAATCAGAAAAAGATGGAGTAGGAAGCTGCGCACAGAAGCACACAGAAGATGCTTGGTGAGGTTTTGAAATGGAAGACTGTCACAGCGGAAGATCAGTCCCTCATTGTGTAGCGTGAATATGGGTCATTAAAATCTCTTCAATGATTCATCTTTTTCCACCAAAAAACAACCTTGAAAACTGAACAAATGCTCATTATATTAAGCTGCACTGCTACTTCCAAATGGTCCCTTTGGTCTTGTGCTTTACATGCACTATGAGTAACTTCAGGTGTAAGCATTGAGTAACTTCAGGTGTAAGCATTGATTAACTTCAGGTTTAAGCATTGAGTAACTTCAGGTGTAAGCATTGCACATTTGGCTCAAAGTGTTGCTGGGAGCATATGCTCACACCCTTAGTGACTTGAAGACGTTTCCCACAATGTTTGGAGAATTTAAACTATTTTGCACATTATTATTTTCATTATATGAATCATGCAAATATCTTCCTCGTTGCCGTTTTGTGTCCAGTTCAGAACAGCAAGCTTTGCTAACCCAGTCTTTATCACAGTCACAGTCACAATCAACCATCATTTAATGAGTGGTTCGTGCAGGGGGAACGCATGATTCGACGGAGTCCCTCGCTGTGACAGCTGTTGTGTACAGGAAGGTGGAGTCTTGCAGGAGTGGTAACACAGCAGGTGAATAAGCAGCTGTCAGTAGGCAGAGGATGTGCCTAGAAAATTACTGCTAAGTAACATTTTGGACTCAAGGTCTTTTTGGTTCTACTGAACGTAGACCCGAGGTTTTAACCAATGTGGCCTTCCAGAAATGTCACTCCACCAGAACTGGATGGATTAATTCCCACCCCTAATTCTGTGTGCGTCCTTCCATGCCAAGAGTACTCAAGGCTCCTACCTGGCACCTTGTGTCCTGTGTGACCCTAGGCTCACCATCACCCTATATTGATTAGCAGTTATGAAAGATGAACAGATAACATGTTCCATTACATTTCTGGCTGAAGTCCCCCAAATTCTACTCCCTCTTACTATCCATAGTTCTATCTTACTATTATTCTGCATCTTGTTTGAAACAATCCATCTGTCTTTAAGCAACATGTTTCAAATCTTGGACAGTCCATATGTTTCCAGATGCAAATTATTATAACTTTTTTTAAATCACAGAGTTGGCAAATGTTCAAGCCCAGCTGTTTTACACAACCTCTGTTTATACACACTCATGTAGGCGTAAATTAAATTTAGAGCATTAAGCTAGTAATTCTACTAATGGGCTTTCAAAAGACACCATGGAAGATACTGGAGGACTGTTGGCTGCACAAGAATAAAATTTATACAAACACAGCTTGCGGAGGGTTTTACCAGAATCTGAAATTCAGAATTATTTATAGACGTCGGAGAATTATTTTCTAGCAAGTCAAAAATTGTCTAATACCAGAAGACTCGTCCAACCAGTGTGATAAATCCAGTTTGTGTGCTTTTATTTCAGCCCAAGTGGCTTTGCTTAGCGCAAACTTTCATCTGACACAATGCAGCCTTCATTTGCTTGCACTCCTTCTCCTTTGTGCCTGTTGAGATGTTTACTCACAGCGCTCAAGGGTCAAATTTCAGATCCCTTCCTGGAATTTCAAGCTACCACCTTTCAGCCGCTGACCTTGGTTCTTCCTCATCACCAACTCACGTGTAAAATGTTTACAGAAGTATGATTACTCACACAGTATGAATAATCCTGCTGAGGTCTCACATGCCAAAGCGGCCGTTATCGTTCCTTTGCGTATCATACTTCAGACCCACAGGACTCTCCTTATTAATCTCAGCTGGTTATAACACATGATCCATTATCAAGATACATATATTTCTGTAATTTATGTTCTGGCTGCTACGGAAACACATGTAGCATTTTTCCAACAGGAAGTCAATCACGTCACTTTTGAATGTAAACTCAGACGTATGCGTCCCCATTAAAATGTGACAGACCACAAAATCTGCAGTATAAGATTTAAGTGCAAAAGCAACGGATCTCAGTTTTGAATAAGAAATTTCTGACCTCCCAACTGTAGTTATATACCAATTTTCTGATATTTTGATACAGAATGACAGCCAATGACTTTCATCCATCCATCCATTTTCTGTAACCACTTGTCCTATTCAGGGTCACGGTGGGGTCCAGAGTCTATGGGCTCGATGCAGGGAACAACCCAGGATGGGGTGCCAACCAATCACTAGGCACACGCACACCATTCACTGACACACCTACGGACAGTCTAGTAATTCCGATTGACCTCAGCATGTTACTGGACTGGGGGGAAACCAGAGAACCCAGAGGAAACCCCACAATGACTTGGGGAGAACATGCAAACTCCACACACATGAAACTATGACGGAGACTCGAACTCTGGTCCAGGAGGGCAACAACTCGCATCCTAACCTATAAATGCCCCAACAACAATGGACAAATAAACACAGCAAGACGGTATCTATGACCTTAAAACCGAGAGAGCTGGCTAAAGTTAATAGACAAGTATTATTTACAAATTTGACTTTTCTGGCAAAACAGGTTATGCAAAAAATTATATATAAAAAAAAAAGTATTCATGTTTTGCATCACATTTAGATATCACATCACATATTCACATAGAGCTATTAAGAGTTTAACAATAATGTTATTAGAACACAGATATTTTTTTCTTTCCTATGATGATTAAATTGTGTAACAGCCATTTCAGCTGAAATGGACCCTGCATTTGTGGCTTAGCTTTACATGCGTATCTCGCAGTGCATTGAAAAATACAGGAAAGCATTTTTCAAATTACCCAAGCTGTGTGTTACAACACCAAAGAGAATATCCAGCAAGACTTACAGCCCCTACAAGACCAGGAAATTTACAGATGGATGATTAAATAAAACATTATTCACTATGGAATGAATAAAGCATTATTCACTACAGTCACCTCAGGTCTCCCAGATTCTTGTACAGCTACTCTGAGGTGCCTCAGGAAGTGTCTGAGATACTTGATGCCTCTTCCAGAATCACCTGGTTCTGAACATGACTGAACTCACAATCCCCATATTCCCAAGGTTGTTTAGTCCGTTTATTTGTTTTGAAGTGATCTTTTCAATAACGTTCCCTTCACATCCCCTAGCAATGATGAATCACTGCTGTTTCTCAACAGCCGGACTCTTCCTTTGACTTGTAAGAAGAAAATATTTTGGCTCGCCGAGTTAATTATGACCAGTTTTGCACAGAACTCACTGCCTTGATGAATTATGAACTTAATAGTTTTCTCTCTAATGGAAGACAGTTCCAAAAGCTAAGGATAGAGGTTATGTTCTTTTAAATCAGGGGTGTGTCTAAAGGGGTGGCACTGGAACCCTGTGAAATATGACCCCCTCCCCCCCATAGCATTGAGTACTGTCACTCAGAGCGCTGTCAATCACTGCTTCAGTGCGATGCAGGAACATAGTACCATGTTTTTCAAACAGGAGGAAAAACACAATACAAACACATGCCCCCCCTTGACTGATGCTTGGTTCCCCCAGTGCCACTACATTTAAAATGTTCACCTGTGTTTCATTCACAGGGAACAGTTTAGTATTTACGCCTGGAAGGTGAAACCACAGCTTACTCCTCAAGGCTGTCAAGACACTGAATGTCCTACTGCCCATCTTACCTCCTACCCATTCCTGAGAACACCCCCACTCTCCCAGCACTGATCCTATGAACTTCCATCCATTATATTTTTTCCACACTTTTTATACTGCTGTATTTATTGTTACATACACATCGCACTATACTGTAAACCCTGTGTCCAGCTCTCTGGCTCCTCACTGTCCTGTGGTCTGCACCGTAAACCCTGTGTCCAAACCCCCAGGTCCTCACTGTCCTGTGGTCTGCACCATAAACCCTGTGTCCAAACCCCCAGGTCCTCACTGTCCTGTGGTCTGCACCGTAAACCCTGTGTCCAAACCCCCAGGTCCTCACTGTCCTGTGGTCTGCACCGTAAACACCATGTCCAGCCCCCCAGGTCCTCACTGTCCTGTGGTCTGCACTGTAAACACTGTGTCCAAACCCCCAGGTCCTCACTGTCCTGTGGTCTACACTGTAAACACTGTGTCCACCCCCCCCAGGTCTTCACTGTCCTCTGGTCTTCACTGTAAACCTCATGTCCTATGGTAGCGTTGTTTCCTGTCACTGTATACCTGTACTGTATATGGATTGTATAGTAGTAAGGCCCACTTGACTTGATTGAGAGAAACCAGAGGCCTGTATCATGAAATGAGATTTCTTGGTTAACTAGATAACTTATCAGATTACAGTACACTGTTAAAATGCTAAATGGACTTTATCTTCATTTGCTTACATTTAACCCAGACTGACTTTAATCTGACAGGTTATAGGCTTCAGGTAGTTTGGTGTGCAGTTACTTTACCCCATCCTGTCTTATCCTGTTTATCCTGTTCTTCTGAGATGTTCCTTTGGAACCTTATTGGTACTGAGCAAAGTGATCACAAGTCCCGTTGGAGCCTTTCTTAACCATCAGAGTGGATCAGCTTCGGGGTCCTGAAAGAGAACAAGGTGGTGTGTGCTCAAGCCATTTCACTGCTCTGTCAATCAGAACCTCCTTGTCATCATAAACAGAAACAAAATAGTTATGTTATCCCTTCAGTATGACTGATCATTGTAGCAATATTTCTGTCCAATTTCCTGAAGCAATTTAAGACTTATTTCTGCCTTATAATTACGTCACTTCAAATCTGGCACAAACTTCATTTATTTTGAAAATTTCATCCACTGGATGGAAGGTCTGTCAACATAACTTCTGCAACATTTACCAGCTGCTGAAAAGACCTAATAGGAACCACAGAGAGGGCCTGGCGGAGGAAAAGGAACCACAGAGGAGGCCTGGCGGTGGAAAAGGAACCACAGAGGGGGCCTAGTGGAAAAAAGGAACCACAGAGGGGGCCTGGCGGAGGAAAAGGAACCACAGAGGGGGCCTAGTGGAAAAAAGGAACCACAGAGGGAGCCTGGCGGAGGAAAAGGAACCACAGAGGGGGCCTGGCGGAGGAAGGGGAACCACAGAGGGGGCCTGGCGGAGGAAAAGGAACCACAGAGGGGGCCTGGCGGAGGAAAGGGAACCACAGAGG
The DNA here is from genome assembly GCA_015164015.2 of Brevimyrus niger. Lineage (NCBI taxonomy): Eukaryota > Metazoa > Chordata > Actinopteri > Osteoglossiformes > Mormyridae > Brevimyrus > Brevimyrus niger. Next base: position 18,372,925 of record JAABNY020000038.1, read on the forward strand.
GGGCCTGGCAGACGACAGTTTTGAACCACACATACTACTATGAAACTATTAGGACTTTGTCATAGGTTGTTAACTAAACACAAATGCCCAGATTAGCTGCTTTTAAACATGTTGCCTTTTAATGGAGAGAATTAAATCTCTGTTTGAAAAATTGCATTATGCTGTAGAACACACACAGCACACTAAAGTAGCTTCAAAACCATAGCTTTTTATAATATGCGCTGAAAAGGATTGTTTGTAGTAAGGGTAACTCAGAATCTTATTTTACATGAATAAATACCGTTTCTATTCATAGATTTTGTCTCATCTGACAGGCAGACGGGCAATCATAATTTTTAGAGGTACATGGAGAAACGAGAAATTATTCCACTGCTGCAAGAGGAGGGCTGGAGAGCTCAGCCTGACCCTCACAGGCACTCCGAAACACACAAAGACACTCACTTACTTGACATGATGATTATTTGCCTTTAAAACATTCAACATGGCAGCAGAAAAGCTGGCTTTCCCCCCCCAGTGGGCTTGGGATTTTTACACTCAGTGTTCCCAATTAGTTCAAAATGCATAAATCTGGGGAAAGAGCCTCTGAATGGTACTCTTAGCATAGTACATCTCTTCACTGTCATTTCACACGAGATCTTTAATACTGTCCTGCTTCAGGTGTCAGAAGTCTCAGCTTTTAAAAAGAACAAGCAGGTGTGTGACATTCTTGACCACAGTATCAGTCATAGTCAATAAATGCAGATATTAAATCAGGCCTCTCCAGCCAGAATAACTAAATAATTTTATACCAAGATTATCTAAATTAGTTTATTATAAACATAAAAAACTATTTATTATTGTGGCACGCCTTCCCACCCGGGTTCGTTATGAGAAGAGATTCACAGCTGAGACGTGGAGAACCTGCATGTCACCGGTTTATTATCCAACAGATTGCAATCCGGGAGCAATCATCCGACACGCATTCGGCATGTACAGGAAGAGGCTCAACCATACATTTCAGCTCAGTCCCTTTATAGCCCTTTTGGGGACAGTCCCCCCCCCCCTCCTCGGTACCTTCCTTCTACGTGACAACCACATGTTTGAAATTTGCTCTGGTTAGCCGGTTCGTATTTGTCTTACTAGAAGGCCAAAGATAAGTGAGGGCTATCTGTCTGCTCCCTTTATCTGTCTCCTTAGGTCACCCTGCCCTGCCGGTGTGTCAGTCAGTTTTCTTGTTTCTATTAGTTACAGCCTTTTAAAATCATACCTGCTTTGTAGGTAAAGTGGGTAACTCCTCATCCTTTCACTGCTTTTTTACGGTAGTCTCCATGAATCTAACTGTATTCCATTTCTTTTCTATAGTGAAGTTGCATGTAAAGCACAGTAAGACAGAAATTGCCTTTTTATTAGCTAGAATAATAATTATGCTGATTGATTATTATGTGTTATGGACGGATTTGGGATGAGGCTGAGGCACCATGCAGGCAGATAGAAGGTGGACGACCCACTTGCAGCTAACCAGAAAAAGCAGAAAACCAGACCACAAGGGGTCTAAACTGAAAAGAGATAACTAAGGCTAAACAACAAAATGATTAGGGTTACCAGGCATATAAAGAACTAAACACAACTATCTTCAGCAACATGTAAATTTCACTGCCATCTAACAGTCACAATGCCTCTAAGAAGAACAGAACAGGATCAGGATCAGCATCATAAATACAAAAACTAAACCGAGTAACGACACAGCAGGAGTAAGACAGACAATTAACCAATCCGGGAGGGGGCAGGACAATGAGCAATTTGGTAAACACAGATGGGCAGGCACAAGAACAGGCAACAGCTGAAACTAATAATTAAACTCAGGGAACTCTAACAAGGAAACACAATCTGCACTAGGGGAACAACAGACAGGTAAAAACACAAACATGGGTACAAAGCATATAATCAAATACAAATCACAAGACACAGGAACAAGAAAAAGAAACACTAGGGAACAAAATACAAAAACGGAGGAGGTGGTATTCGAAATCAATAGTAGGGGAAAACTGACCCTGCACAAATTCATCAAGAAGGCCAGCACCATCCCAGGACTGACCCTGAACAAACTCATCAGGAAGGCCAGCTCCATCACAGAACTGACCCTGAACAAACTCATCAGGAAGGCCAGCTCCATCGCAGAACTGACCCTGAACAAACTCATCAGGAAGGCCAGCTCCATCACAGGACTGACCCTGAACAAACTCATCAGGAAGGCCA
>JAABNY020000038.1:18375259-18398562 GCA_015164015.2 Brevimyrus niger
CATCACAGGACTGACCCTGAACAAACTCATCAGGAAGGCCAGCTCCATCACACTGACCCTGAACAAACTCATCAGGAAGGCCAGCTCCATCGCAGGACTGACCCTGAACAAACTCATCAGGAAGGCCAGCTCCATCGCAGGACTGAGCGCAGACCACAGGCAGTTGCAGAGAAGCAGATGACAAAAAAAAAACAATTCTGACCACCCTCTCCTGGGGGTGCAGTCTTGAAGCAGCCTTACCCAGCAGCTCATTCCAGCAGGGATTGCTAAAAAGCATGGCGGCTTGCAGCCATCAGGCACAACACCACCCCCCATGTCCTCCCCCCTTCCCACCCCCACCCATAACACATCAGGAAAGCATTTTGTCTTTAAAACAGATAGGACTAGACACTCACTACATAAGTTTTTTGTACTTTGTTTTAAAATATCTGTGTACTTTATATACTTCCTATTGTATACAAAGAATTAACTGCGAAGATAAATAAAGTTCATCTTATCTTATGTTAAACACTGGTTTGCCAGGTGTCTATATACATAATGAATCTGAACACCACCAGCTTTTGCTGTACTGTACTGCTGAAAAGGGGTTAAAGGGGTTAAACCAGAATCTGAACCTCGTTTCGGATTACCTTGTTCAAATGCTGGCACAGTCCTCTGCAGTTCCAGTTTGTCGATCAAAATCTTCTGGACCATCCAGTTTTCTTTCATTTACGCAGGAATGTCAGAGATGATGGGAGTAGGGGGGGGCAAATGCTATTCCTCGGGATGATGGTCTTCGCAGGTTCGTTCGGCAAGCTTTTGCTCCCATGTATTTTTGGGGGTGTGAGGTTGAGAGATTGAGAGCTTTTAGTATTTATGTCTCTTCATTCTGGTAGGAAGGGCTCCTAAATGATAGACAGCTTTCAGTCGGTATAGTGCTGATGTGAAAACAATCTGACAGTAAATAAGCAGTCAAATCTCTTACTAGACTAGACTGTCAAGTACGTCATCTCAGCTCACACTGACTGAAAAGACATTTGTCAGCGTGTTGACTGGAATGGGCTGCTTGACTGACAACATATTGAACTAATAAAGGTCTTTACAGATGTCACCATTCCGTTAATGATTTATTGTTTTAAGCTCTTTCAATTTGTGCTCATTTATTGTTAGGTAACTTGAAATGACAAGTCAAGCCTGAGCATGCAGTAAAAAAATATCCTTCAGCCCTTACCATAAATTGTTTAATGTAAGGAACATGTAAAATAAGTACCATGCAAAGCAGTGACTGTAAATAACTATGGCCTGTCAGGGTAAAATACACTGCATTTAGTACTAACAATGACATCATTGGCAGCAACCCCAACCCTTCCCAAGCATAAATGGTTTTACACCTTGGTTACGCAGATAACAGGCAGGAAGCAATAACAAGGAAAGCCATGGGAAATATAAGGCTTGTATGAATTGTTAACAGTGTCTTCTAACATTTATTTCTCGACAAAGACACCCGTTTGTCCTTAGCGGAGCCCCCCACCCCAAATAGAAAAAAAAGCAAGAGTTGAATGAAGCTTTACGCCACTGACATCTTGACCCAATCAGTCATTATTTTGGTGGGGGATTGGGCATTAGTGGCCTTTCAGAAAACTATAAGTGTCAGTCACTGTCTTTAGATTGTTCCTTCAGGGTGGAGGGGCTCCATGCATTAACAGTAAATGGGGTGGGGGCCACAAACACGAATTTAAGCTGCACACCTCTGCCGCTTATGGCGATTAAGCTCCGCGCGATGACCCTGTGCGAGCTGCTGTCTCCGCTCACGCACTCCCGTTGTTCTCCTGGGAGAGAAGGACTTGATGTTTACACCCCTGAACATAGTACTTTTCTCATCAGTTCGCGTAACATTTCGTAAGCTATGAGCTATTTATATCTTAAAAATCTAAACAGGATACGATGTGCAACATTTTCCCTTCAAAATTAGAACAAATCATCAAAGGTTTCGTAAAAACTGAACTTTGTATTTATGATAATTTGTAGTTGGCACATTTCAACGATAAAATCTAATAAATAGGCCTACTTCATTTCATGTATACCTTTTGCTAATTGGCAGTGTTAGCTGCATCCTGAGCAGTTTACACCATAGTTTCCCTCACTTCTAAAATCTTCCCCATATGTTCTCATTTTCAAGAGGAAATGAAGAACTGAGAGAATGGACACACCAGTAAATAGACCACCAACATAATTAAAACAAAGATCCCAGGAAGATTTTCGGTTGTGAGACCGGCCCTGTCTTTACTCCCAATCAGCAAACATTAAGACAGCATATATACGTGCTTCAAGCAGTCAAATAAAATCCAATTCCCATCAGTATTTGTTGATAAACATATTCCCTTTATCACTAAATATTTACAAGTGACATTAGCCAGCTGTTTTGAGAGATGTGCATTTACTTGGAAAAACTGCTCGATTATTCACCTTAAGTTCATAAATGGCTGTTGTTGTTGTGTTAAAATACAGTTTATGCAGGAGTAAATAAAATGATCTCAATGTACTTGACTGCTGCAATGAAATGATGAGGGAGCTGAATCAGTCATAAACTGTTTGCTCAAAATCGTGTAAACCCTGTGGTGCAGATCATTGTGCTTTTTTGTGGGGGGAATAAAAACGCACCACAATTTTCCCTGACAGGCCGTCAACAGGTATTGATTACCTCTGCGGTTCCACCTGCATGTGTGAGCCATTGTCCTGGAACAGGGAGAGCCTTTTTCAGGGGTGACTTCCAGGGCTGGACTGGCAACAAAAAAGCACCCGGGAATTTGCTGTCAAGTGGCCCCAATTTAATCATTTGCCAGGAGGGAGGGATTCCCCTTGGTAAATCTCGATGCCAACTGGTCCACTGGGAAAATTCCCAAACTTCCCAATGATCAGTCTGCATCCGGTGACTACCTTCACATGCATTTCATTATCCTTAAAGGCAGCGAGTGTGACATCTCCACCGCGTCTTCTGAGGACAGAACACAAGCATGTGGTGATCAGAGTTGGGCCCTGACTATAAATAATTACTGAGCGTGCAGGACATGCACTGTTTTATTTGACTCTGCAGTTATCATGTGAAAATAAAGCATTCTTGATTCAATTAATCGCTTGAGAATCTGGCAGAGAAGCAGTTGCTCCATCGGCAGTACAGCTTAACAAAGCTGTGCGCATATGAGGCCCGCAGTCCGGGGGCGGATTCCGGCATGGACACGGTGGCCCTTTGCTAGGGTTACCACCTAAGCCACGAGAGGTAGGCTGCTTTCAGCAAGGACAGGATTTGAAAACTACCATTTCAATATAAAAAAAAATCTGGATTTCACTTAAGTGCTGAGTTCATACTGTGTGCTGATTGGTCAGTCTCCTGTAATCATGCACGTGACACTGTTAATGTGAAACAGCTGGATGAGTCTTTCAATCAAGGAAACAAACCGGTAACAGTGCAAGAAGAACTGAACTGTTCAGCCAAGCACAGGAGCCTTTCAGTTTTAAGGTAGTTTGTAAAACCTGAAGTAGCTCAGTGTCCTGCCAGACATGGATCAGGTGGTCACCCTACCCAGGGTGGCATCTCCTGGGGGGCACTAACTCCCTGCCATCAACAACCTTTACCACCCCCTTTCCCCCAGCTGACAACTCGCAATTGCATATAGAGCCTGTGAAGTGGGTGGGGGGTTACCGGTGGTGGGCAGGAGTGTTCAATGCGTGACACGGCCCTACTCACCTGCGCCATCTACAGACCAGGCAGGATAGACAAGCTGACTTCATCAATGCGCAGAGTCACTCCGGTGCTGATTCAGGCTCCAGGGACGGGTTTGTACCAGACAAGCAAACCAGGGATACTTAGTACACGTGAAATGTATTACTGCCGACTGTAATTCCCTCGACTCTGCTTTACAATCTGTGATGAATCACATTTGCACAACATGTTCATGAAAGGATTTGTTTAGCTTTGAATAGTGCTTAAAGGCAACTGATGAGAATGCAGACATTACTATTTCCTATATTTTAGTATCAAATTGTAACTCTACAACACATACAAGAAAACTGTTGCGCTAACAATACAAAGGTTCTGGGTTCAAATCCCGAGGACTTCACATAAATTGTGACCCATCCCTCTACTGTAAGATTCTTTTAATAAAAGCATCAGATACATGGGCAGATGTATTGATATTTTTTATGTGTCTGGCCTGGCTGTGTGTGGGAAACCGTGTCCTGCCTTTGCTTTGATTCTTTGGAAAAATGTATCAGTAAGATCTGTTTGTGATGGCCATTAAGAGCCCACAGTATCTGTCCACACATGTAATTAAATATTGAGCTTTTTATCAGTTACAAACTGGCAAGAAGATTCCTTTCGAAGGAACAGTCTCCTACAGTAAAAGGTGTCGTCGAGTTAACCAAGTGCTTATGTGGAAAACACTATTCAGAAAAAAGATATATAAATTCAGAGCTAAAAGTGAAAGCACAGCAGTGGAGCAGGCACACTGAGCTCACTCAAATATTAATGTATGTGAAACTTAGCAAGTCTTCAGTCTGGAAAGTCACAACCAATGGCATGAGAGTGATATGGGGGAGAGAAAATGTAATAATTAATTACAATACAGGTCTATATATTTTGGGGGATAAATGAAGCTAGATTAAATCGTAGGGGGTATATGTCCCAGTCCTTCCAGCATCCCAGTTCCTCTGTCCCTGCGCACTAAGAGCATCAGCACTGGTTTCTGATCGTACTTGAATCGTCCTCAATGTCATGTCCTCAGACTGAAAATTAGATGATATTAAGACTGTTCTGGGTACATGGGTTTAGGCCTTTACAATTGCAGTCACACTTTTGCATCGATCTTGACTTAAAGATCTTGAATAGTTTATAGCTATTCATATAAACCATCCCCTCCGTGACATCACCGGCTGCTGTCAGGTGACACAACCTTCATATAAAAGTACTTAATAATGAAACCATCCTTAGTTATTCTCTGCCTAGATCCTGTAGCTTCTAGAATAAGGTCCAAGCCCAACCCTGCACAGAACAAGTGGGTATCGAAAATGGATGGATGGATGGATGGATGGATGGATGATGAAACCATTTATTTAAAATAAAATAAAAACATTTCATAGCATTTCAGAGTTTGTGTTCCCCCTTCTAAATTAGGTATATTGGGGGCAACAGATTACAAGGTGGTTGTAGAAGTAGAATGAAACCTTGAGATTGCAGGTTTAACTCCTGGGTTTGTACCATTGAGAAAGACACTTATACTAAAGTCCATCCATCTATCCATAAGCACTTATGCAGTACATTGCTGGAGTGAACTAATCACAATAAGTGCAGGATACAGAGCCAGAAGGTCCCATCATCATGAGTGGGATGCCAGCCTATCACAGGGCACAGGCTGACACAGTGGGGGCAAATCAGAGACCCCTTTTCACCTAAATCAAATCAAAAACTTTTATCTGTCACATAACATGACACTGGGTAAGCAGTGTCCATCCTACAGCAGCGATTACTGCAAATAAATCATAAAACAGAACAAGACAGTACTACAACAGGAACTACACAGGAAATGACAATATACAGTACAACATTGTACTAATAGATAGTGTGCAAACTGCAACAACAAATATATTAAATACAAGAAACAGTTGTATAAATTCAGAATTGTCATCTGGAACACCACCTGAAGTTAGAATCACGACTCGCAAAGTTGGAGGAAACTCTGAATCCCCACCCTCAGAATTCAAGTTGGCTGCCCCCTTTATCAACACATGCCAAAGCTGTAGGTACAGTATATACTGTTTATTTGCACTTACATCTTATTCGTGGATCATTAAATCGGTCGTACACACAGTACTGTCCAACCACTATCTGTGGATTTATTGCTACAGTGGTTTTATGTGCAAAACACTGGGTAATCTGTTGTTATAAACTGAACATTATTGCTAATAATGGCTAACGATGAACCTGACTGGAAGTGGGGCGTGTTTCGGAAAGCAGCACTTCTTGCATAGTTGGATGACTTGTTGGATGTAAGGTAGCCTGGGCTAAATGTTAGTGAACATTTAAACACAGGTACCTTATATCTGACAAGTGCCGATATTGGATGGCAGGAGGAAACCAGTGTACCTGAAGGAAACCAGTACAAACATGGGGTGAACATGGAAAGTGTATACAAAGCTGGGGGAGTCCATACCCTGGAGGAGCAAACACTGAACCTGCACACTATCCCTTAATTAAAAATGCTCAAGTAAAATATCCAACTATGAATAAACAGGAAAAACCTCTTCATTATAATACTCTGATATCATATTACCACAAACCATTGGAGTCTGGACCTGATCTCCTTTATTTTGATTGCTTTGCAGTGTCTACAAACTTGTGGTATCTATCACCCAAACTGGCAGAGTGCAGTGTTTGAAGTTTTTACTGTATAACCTGATCATTCACACTGGAGAGACGTTTCAGCAGCCCAGCCAATTTTTCATAATTCTTTGAAGAATGATTTAAAAGTGGTTGCACAGAGACTCTTAAATCAGCTCAAGAATGCACTCGCTGATTCAGTCACTGGCTAGTTTCGTTTCTGTTTTCAATCAGCAACACCTCATTCAGTTAAAAACACATATAACTCAGAGAGTAACTTCCAATTAGGACAGAAATGACTTTGGGTTGGCTGTGAATAACAACTGTAATCACCAACAGGGAAAGAAAAGAGTATTTAAATGATAGCTATGTATATTTAAGTGTGACAATCAAATCTAATTTATAACAAGGGTATGGGCACAAGAAAAGTACATTTAAAAACAATCGGCTCACTGGGGGGACACTGATGTGTGTTTGGACACATTGTACACTTTCAGCCAGCTTGTGCACTAGCCAGCATTCTGTGTGGAATGTGACCCCTGACCTGGTTCTGACGGCTCCTATAATGGGTTTGTCTGTTGGGTAGGGATGCACAACGATATTTTCATTTTTCACTGACTCTTTAACAACAATGTGGGATTCAGAATGTCCCAAGTAGGCTGGACTTTTTCTGAGCATTCAAGCATCAAGTTGGGCAAAACCACATATACTGACATTTCCCGGGTTACAATGGTCCATGCTGCAACGTTTATATTTTATGGTGGGTATGATTATTAGGTTAAGTACATGGAATACTCAACGCTAGGTCATGTTTGTTAAGTTAGGTGTACTTCAATAAAATGCATTTTCTTCTTATGATATTTTTGCATTTTTGGTTTATCAGATCATAACACCATTGTAACCTGGGGAGAGGCTGTATTTTTAGAGAAATGTGAATCGGTGTTTGAGGAGCTAGTTAGGGAGAAAGGGCTGGACCAAGAGTAAGACAGACAGGCAAAGGCAGATGGAGACACATACAGATATAGGGAGACAAACACACAGTGAGAGACACACATGTACAGAAATAGGAAGACAAGGAGGGGATGAGAGACTGAGACAGACAGGCAGAGAGAGAGGGAGACACATACAGAGATAGGGAGGCAAGGAGGGGGGGAGAGACTGAGACAGACAGGTAGAGAGAGAAGGAGACACATACAGAGATAGAGAAGCGGGGGGGGGAGACAGACAGGCAGGCAAAGAGAGACAAACTCATACAGAGATAGGGAGACAAGAGGAAAGAGTGAGAGTGAGAGTGAGGCAGAGGGAGAAAAGCACATAGAGAAGAGAAAATAGAGAGAATGAACAGAAGAACAGAGCCGGGAGGGGTGGATGAAATCTTGTATCTTGTGGTTTGTGCCTCATTTCCAGGAGGCAGCGAGATGCTTCCCGGCTGTATAGTCAGCTCAGCAACCCCCCCAATCCACCCCCATCCCAAAGTTCAGGTTCAGGTACAGTGCTAAGTAGTTTGGACTTTAATAACCATGACATCAGTCCAATAGGCTGCACTTTCAGATACTTAATTAGCATATTTTATAAATGTGCGGTGAGGATATTCACATTATTAAATGATTCGTCATTCTTCAGGTGAAAAGGAACAACTGCTCTTTAAGTGTTTTGAAAGGGATGGATGTATTAGTGCTGCATTAAATTACTAAATGAATAATTGGCTTTATCCGAGGGAGAGGTCAAAAGTCCTATCTATATCTATCTACACACAAACGGTTTCATTTATCTGAGATTCCAGTCTGAAAATAGTGTCCGTATTTGTATATAATTCGCTAAGTGGCAGTATATTACTCCAATACAAAACAAATTGTCTAACTGCTTCACTAAAGCTCACTGAAACTTAATTAAAGCGCATCGTAGGATATACACCTTTCTGTTGTTGTGGAAATATAATTAACTATTGCACAGGAACAACACACAACCCAGAACGGCAGCAGAGTCGGTAAAGGCAATGAAGGAGTCGATCACTCCGTGCATTTCCCGTTGTTTGAAGGGAGTGGTGCAAATGAAAGTAAACACAAAGTGGAAGTCAGCACATTTCCAGTCCTTGCTGGGTCCGGTGCGATCGCCGTAAAACTGACGCTCGTTTTATCGCGTTACACTAATGTCCTCACTTGTCATAATCGTTGATAACCGCATATACTGTATTGATCTGAAATGGGGACTGTGTGAAATATGAGCGAAGCATCCTTAGGAGCAAATTAAGAGACAAAAGAGAATTTCACCTGCGTCTGTTACCGATCGCCGCACTCGGTCACCCTTCACGGAAAACGGATTGACGGAAAAGACGAGTGGGGGGGGGGGGTACTGCACAGCACGGAACGTCTTATGACTAGGAAAATAAAATGCCTTATTCCGAATCCGGTCTTAACGCGTTTCTAATTAAAGACATGCCGGGATAATCCACATGGGACGGGTCCCCGAGTCTACAGCACAGGATAAAAAGTGAGAGTCCCCCGCAAGGGGACTGACACTGGCACGGACGGGAGTTTGTGAGAGCAGCGCATCCTCCAGCAAGAGAAGATGAACAAATCAAATATATAAAGCCAAGAAACCTCTTTGGGCAATGGTGCAGTGATTGCTCTTGGAAATTAATGTGGATAAAACAGCGCCAGTTGAAATTTACCACCGTGTAGAACTACCGGGCGCATTGGGACTTCAGTTGCGAGACCGTATACACCTGCAGCAAGAAACAAAGAAGCTACAGGTAACTATAGGATCACAAATGGTATAGCCTAGATGTACTTACTTCGCCGAAGTTCGTGATATTATTATACGTGTTTAAGATTGTTGAATTTGCTTTACATTGAGAATAAACTGCAATGTTTTAATTTCATAAGAAGCTTATTTTGAGCTACAAATTTACAACAAAAATATTTTAGTCATCATTCACGTAAAATTATTACTTGGTTGCGATTTTGTCTTTATCGTGAAAAAAAACGTAAACAATGGAGTTTGCGTTTCATGTCTCTGAATCGTTTCATTCGCTAAACAATCATAAAGGATAAGGAAGTTTTCAGAAATACTGCACGGCAATGTGTTTCTCGTGATAACTCGTATTAGGTGTAGCACTGCTAAGACCACTTAAATTATTATTTCAGGTTTATAAAAAATAAATAAATAAATAAATATATACATATATATATATATATATATATATATATATATATATTAGAAGCGAGCTCCAGGATCTCCTCAGCAGCGATGACCGGGCTGCACAAGCACAGTGTGGTGGGACTCGTTATCTTGCTGTGCACGGCGGGGTCCTGCAAGTACAGAGCCGTCACTAAAAACCACAGGGACGAGAAAAGTGTTCTGGAGCAGATGATGGACATCATGAAACGGATAAAGGAGCAGCAGCAGGAGGACAGCGGGGAAATCACCGTGAGCATTGCGCTAAAGAAGCAGAATCACTCGTCCGATCCCATGGAACTGCAAGAATACAAATCTCATAAAGAAAGTCATATTCTTGGTAAGCAGTCGTAAATTAACAGTGGGGAGTTCATATATGTGCTTTCAAAAGGTTCAAAGCTTTTAAATTAATGTGACATTTACGGTGTACGGTAAAAGAAGAAATATTTAAAGCAAATGCCAAAAATCACTGGTTGAAATGGATGGATATCGAACGGTTGTAAAAGTACAATATCAGAATCAGAATACTTTGATTATCCCGGAGGAAATTATGTATTTTTTTTCCTTACCAGACCAAAAACGTGTTGTATTTGACTGTCAATTTGTTTTATGTTGCAGAGATATTCCCAAGAGATCTAAGAAAGAAGGATAAGTTTATAAAACATTTAACAGGTGAGGCATGGAGAGTCCGTGAGGGTCGGCGGCGCGGCCGAGGGGGGGTGTGGCGGATTGCCTAAATGTAACGAGTTCGACAAGCTGCTCTGTTTTTCCCCAGGGCCTCTGTACATTAGTCCGAAGTGCAGGAAGCATGTTTACAGACTATACCACAACACCAGAGACTGCACGGTGCCAGCATGTAAGCTTTATTTCATGTTATTTTATAGCTATTCTGAACTAAAGGACTGGATTGCAGCGGGGAGGCCAATTTGCGGGTCGGGCCGATCCGCTGGTAGGCATACTAAATCAATAAGTACTGATTTTTTTCAGACTACAAAAGATGTGCCCGACTGCTCACAAGGTTAGCCGGGAGTGCGCGATGCACGTAGGGTTAGCAGGTAAGAAATAGTCGAATTTTGTACTTGTATGGTAGAAATGCCTGGAGAAATATGCCACTCCCTCCATGTTTTAACTCATTTTAAGGCTGGAACCTCTTACGCATACATCGGCTTGTTTGTTTATATTGTTAAATGCCTTACGTATTAGACACAGATTTACAGCATGACAGAAATTCTACTCTCAGAGTTAATTTTGTATTTTGCCTTTGCGGTTTAATGGTTTACAGTGATGACCACAATCTTTTCTCTGCTTGATTAACTGCACAAAATTGTAGGCCTGCTCATGAAAATTTCAGGAAAATATTTTATGGCTTTTTAATTTCTTTCAGTCGTTATACATATCAGGACGCCAAGTTCTTGCATTTTTGTTATCAACTTTTCCACACAGCACATGTCCTCAGAGTATGGTATTAAAGTCAATTTTACCTCCCCTTTTCAGATTTAAACAACACCAGACATGTGTTGTCAAGTTCCAGGAAGGAGGAAAGTGCCTTGGAGTGTAAGAAAGCCGAGTGCAATCGATGCATATCCCTTCAGTGACTATGGGAACAGAGACTTACTATTGTGCTTGTAAGTTTCGGCACTGTTGATGGTAGCGCATTCAACCAGTACGAATGAAGGACATAGCCTACTAAAAGTGCGGTGCTGTCCTGCTGCCTAAAGTCACTTTCACCAAAAAGACAACTTTGTTGTTGTTGAAGAAGAAGAAGAAGAAACGACACACGTCGCGTGTCTCAGATCTTGCCTTCCTGGCTGTATTTGTCCAAGTTTTTTTCCCGCCCTAACCGGCAACTACCTGACAAGAAGAATGTCTTTGCTCAGTGCAACCAGGAGTTAAAGTCTGTGATCTCACCGACAGTGGAGATTAAATTATTAACCAATTATTCACTGCGTGATGAGGCACTTTTTGGCTTGGACAAGGGGTCGATCAACTAGCTGGATAGTTTACATTCTGCAAAAGAAAAAAAAGCAAACTATTCCTTTTACATTTGGTTGAGAGTCGTATATTTATATATTGCGGCCACTCTCCTCGTACTTCAAATGTGTAACATTCTAGTTATTGTGCAATATGTACATAATGTAAAAATATATATTAAAAAAAGAGTGTTTGGTATATAATGCGAAATGGATGTTGGAATATTTAAAATGAAATATTTAAATAAATAAGAGAATTGCTACATGGTTTTTTTTCCCACTTTTAATGTGAATTTGGACCTGCCAGCTTTACTGATGTCATGACGTCATTCTTGGTTGCCACGGGTTTAGCAAACTCAGTCTTAGGTTTCTGAACTGGTAGGTCCAACTGAAAGCAGCAACTGAATCACACATACAAGTGGAGTTTCATCCCTGTAAACCACACTTTTGAGAGGAAGCCATAACAAAGTACCGGTGTCCCAGTAGTCACAGCCCCCATCCCTGCTCCTCAGCACGGAAAAAGGGGACACCGCTGCAGCGAGACAGGGTCTTCTGCAATCCTGCTGGCTTGAGAGAAATGCACATTCCAGCAGGACACAGCAGTCAGGTCCAGGAAGGTCCTCTGGGAGGTTCCGAAAACTTTTATCCAAAGCCGGGTACATTTTTAAAAGAAAGCAGGGTCAGATAGTTTCCAGAGCAATTTGGTGTTAATTAGGCTAAAGGGCAAACGCACTCTGCTGACTCTAGGATTTGAACCAGCAACCTTCCGATCATAGGTAAAATGGAACCCCATCGCATCCAAAATCCATTCTCCTTCGAGTCGCAATTGAATCAGTGACCTATGAATGTCCATCTTTATGATCCCACAATCCTCTACTTGTGAGCCGAGCTACAGAGGGTTCAGATAGTTTTACCAAAGTGTAAAATGCACTGGGATCATCTGTCCATTTGCATTTATTTGTGAAAACACAGAACCGCTTGAGATGCCAAACAATCCTTCTCCTAGTGGTTACTCGAGGGCCTGATTCTTGTGCAATCCACTATTTCTGCCCTGAATTTCCAGTGAATGCCAAGAAAAATAATCACACTCTTATTTGAGCATTCAGGTCTAACATTTTTCTAAATATAACACTATATTTTCTATATATCTCCAGGATTTTGAACAGTGTCAATCTAAGATTCACTCTTGCAGCTCTGGGAGGAGATTTTTTTATTTTGATCACAAAATGAAAGCTGACCACAAGTATTTACGAACCAAGATAAATCTAGATTTTTACATTAGCTATGATTTTACTGCTCAATATTTTTTCCATAAAACTACTGACAGACAAATCAATGTTCTATTAAACAATCATGTTTTTAATTTAGATATTAACACAAGTGATCACTTTCATATTATAGTTTTAACTTGCAGTTGATAAAGCAACAGCAAACGAGAATGCGAGAGTGCATGGACATTGCTGTGATGTTACTGACGAACACCACTCAGGCAGAAGCATCAAGAGTTGTTTTCCAAAAAGGCTTTGCAGCATCTAAGACACTGATCATAAACAGTTTCAAAATCCTTGTCACTCCCCTAAGAAAAGAAAAATATTAAACAATTTACTACATAGTTTGAACACATAGTTTAAATATTCATATTATAGCTAATATTAAGAATTTCTATGTCTAGTCTCTAGTTTCAAGAGACAATGGAAATCTTGCATTCAAAAAGTATTATAAACATTAAAATCTATAACACATTATAGGCATGTTTATTACACATTAAGAATGTTCTCAGCTATAATGCAATATACACACACATACATATATACATACCTTCATAATGCAGTACAAATCATCCTTAATTCTGACCAGTACAATACATTATGAAGGTATTTATAGTGCATTATTGACTAAAGATTCACAGAGCATTCACAATGCATAATAAACATTGGTATATATATATATATATATATATATATTTATATCCGTGTTTATAATACTTTATAGAGGCATAATAATATATAATAAGAGTACCACATGTATAATGCAGTTATACGACTCTAAGTAAAGTGTTACCAAGATAACTTCTATTCTGATATGGCTGATGGGGCTTTCAAAAAAGGCAAGGATAGCCAAGGCCCAGAGCGAAGCCCTGACACTTACATAATACGGGTCATTGATGATCAGCTGCTTCTGAGGGTCGTAGCTCCCAAGGAGCTCGATCTTAGCTTTGCAGTTCTTCACCGCGTTGGCTTTCTTCTTGAGGTCTCTGTGTCGAGAAAAATGCAGTCATTGTGTCGCCGTGGTTACGGCATCTTTCAGTTAGACTGACATCATATGGTGCAGCATGGAAGGACAAGGATGGTTCACGCCCCACAAAATCAACCCTGTTTTCATCATGCGCCACAAATCTCAGGAGATGGTTTAGCAGTGAGGGATGATACTGCCCATTTCTGGAGCCACACAAATTTAATGACAAAGTGCTGTCTACGAGGACAGGACCCTGCTGGGCCGTTCCGGGGCATGGGAAACTCCCAGCAATACCTGGGGCCAAGCCTGTAGTCAACCCAGCCAGCACCAGCATGGCCCGAATCCGAGACAGACAGGAAAACGCACCCAGGGGACATACTCATCTTTAAAAGCATTCAGACATTGGCTCTGATGACATTCAGTCGACCTCCGCCAAGGGATCATGGCAGCCATTTAGTCCCATAACGGTTTGAACATTTCGGAATCGGAAACAGAGAATGTCCAGGCCTAAAAAGAAACACCTCCTAGTTTAAACCCCAGGGAACTCATCACTACTGCAGGGGAAACATCCAGAACTCCCCAGGATATGCAGATTCTTTCAAGCCTGCCCACCCCTGGTGGAACTTCAGCTACCCTCCAAGTGAAAAGCAGTGGCCAGTGTAGACTGCAAGCTGCAGACGGCAAGCTGTAGATGGCAAGCTGTAGACATTTAAATAACACTTCATGCTCAGGTTTGTACCCAGCAGAGACTATGAACAACGCTACCTGACCTACATTGGTGCCCATCTCCAACCGCACTTCAGCTAGATACACATTAGACTAAATTAACACACACACTGTTCTCCCGAGGCATTTAAGGAACTCTGTAAGCTGATTATAGAACAGGATCCACAGAAGCACATGACAGAAATGTTCAGAGCAACAACATATTTCACATTCTGCTTCTAAGAAGCTCATAGTTAGTGCTGGACATTCAGACTTTTAAACTTAATTCAACTATATAAAACAAAAAAAACACAGCAATTTTCTGTGATTGAATTACTCTAAAAAAAATTACACATATTTTAAACAGACACACATAGGTCAAGGTCTAGACAAAAATGTAAAATTTACAGCACGAAAACTTTTATAGTGCATTTTGATTACGAGTTTTTTTTACACCCACAATGCACTCTTCTGTAGTAATAAACCGCTCTCATCAATCAGTCTTGCATGTTCCAGAAAATACAAGTTTTGTCTGATCTTAACAGGTGTCTGATATTTTCCCTGTAAAAATGGCAAATCATTATTCGGTACTGGGTTGCCAAGTGCAGATGTTGGAAGGAAAGACTAAAATATCACTCCCCATATTAGGCAAGCTGCAAAAATATCATAAAACTTTGTGGGCGGAAAACTTTCGCAACCCTACAGAAGACAACAGTTTAACATATGCACATACCTTAAATTGCTTTCATCCATGCATAGAATGTAGTCAAAAGTTTCAAAATCTCCTTTTGTCACCTAAAAAAACAAACACCATTTTAAGAACTAATATAGGATCACAGTGAGACTGCAGTTTATCCCAAAAAGCACAGACAAATAGAAGAATGGATGATGGATGACATAAATTTAAAAATTAGGTTAATGGCTGTTTATTTAAAATAGAAAGAACTCAATTTGTAATCCACATAATTTGCAAGATAAAACTATAGTAAGAAACCGATCACTTGCACTTAAAATAAAAAAACTTGTCCGACAGTGAAATAAAGAGCCACGTGGCTGAGGGGAGGACAGAGACCAGAGGAGACCCAGTAGTGAAATAAACAGCCGTGTGGCTGAGGGGAGAACAGAGACCAGAGGAGACCCAGTAGTGAAATAAACAGCCGTGTGGCTGAGGGGAGAACAGAGACCAGAGGAGACCCAGTCGTGAAATAAACAGCCGTGTGGCTGAGGGGAGGACAGAGACCAGAGGAGACCCAGTAGTGAAATAAACAGCCGCGTGGCTGAGGGGAGGACAGAGACCAGAGGAGGCCGTGTTTCACAACCCAAATCTTCTCTCTACCCTCCTTAGGTTGCGATACGCTGTTTCGTCCTGCACGCCGCTCCATGGCCATGAATTCTTTTATTTATGAGTTTATTCACTGCAGAAAATATCAGATAGGCAGGTCTGGAATGCAGAATCCTACAGCACTGGAACACATCTGGTGTTTATGAGGGCTATTCAAAAGAACAAGGTGCTTTGGGGTGGAAGAGCTGTAAACATGTAAGAGGTGCATCTGACTGGTTCACCTCCGAATAAAGCAAGGAGGACCATTCGAGAGTCATTATGGCGTCGCCGCCTTTGGCATTTCTGGCCGAAGACGTCCAACAGCTGGCAGCCATCACAACAACCCTTTTTTTTTTTTTTTTTTTCCGGGCTGATGGGGCAGATGAGGGAGGCACTAGTGTGGCGGAGATGAACTGCAAACACATGGATGGCAGGAGGGCACAGTAAGCCAAGCCGCTTCCGTGGAGTATACCCAGTGTTTTCAAAGTCTCCATTAATGCCAATAAGATATTTGAAGGAAATTATTAATACTCGTCTCTCTGGACAAAGTCAGGCACAACCCTTAATGTCTCCGAAATTGTACTTTCCATGTAATTTTTATGTATGTTTTTCAGTGTATAAATATTAAGGAACAGAATGCTAATACCAGGGAGATATTATTTTTAGTAAATTCTAAACTATTTTAACTTTTTTAGATCTATCAGTCAAAGCAAGTACAACATGAAATGTTTCGATAGTGACAGGTATCAGGACAAAAAAAAATCTGTTACTATACTATTTCTCCCTGATAAAACAATTCCCAGGATGTTTAAAAGCACATTTAAAAATGTATATTTACCAACTACATAGCTTCAGCCATTTAAAAGACAGGGCAGACCATCCTGTTCTGGATTACTGACACCGCAATGTGAAACAAAACATGTCTCAGGGATCGATTCTGCCCCATTGGAAAGCAACCCAGCTCTTGTTCTTCAGAGGATTGAACAAAGGTTGGCTTTACATTCAAAAGAGAAAAGCTGGACTGCAGTTTTCCCAACTTTATGACACTGGGTTGGAGATTGGCAGGGTCGATACTGGAGCTGGAAATCATTTGTGTGAGAGCTACAGTAAGCGCTGTTCTCTCTTAGCGGGAAGGGAGATGTTCTGATCCGACTGAGACCTGAGCTTGGAGGCCTCCTCAAAGCAGATGCTCTTTCATAACCATTTGATTTGGGGGAGACGATAGCTGTCCAAGTAACAACATTTGTTAAAAGCCACCTCTTTTAAATAATAAAGCTGGTCAGCAGTTTCATATTTATCCCAACAGGAACATCCACAGATCATTAAATGTCATTATCAACTTCCCAATTCTGTTTACACCAACATTCACCCGTGACCCCAAAGTGCAAAACTCTTGAGTACCTGTGTGCTGCCACTCACATGTTAATTCCATTACTCTATCAAGAAAGCCAACGTCCCTTAACTACGTGCCTGAGACATCACTGCAGTCCCAGAAAGCTGAGATCAGCGTCCTAAAATCCACATACTGATGTTTGCATTGTCTGCTCTTGTTCAAATGAAGAAGTGGCTGGTTTTGAATCTCAGGCCGATTTTATGGATTGAATGACATCACATATTTAGTCCAAATCCACCTAGACACCAACAGGTGCGTGTCTGTTTACCTGTGATTATGGGGATTTCATATCAACTCATGCCATACTGATTTCCTCTGTCCCACAACACCTCAAATCACAAGATATATAAAACAAAGAAGGGGTCAAATTTACCTTGTATATTTTACCATATTCCCACAAGTTCAGGAAAACAAGCATGAGCTCATACACACACACAAACAAACAAACACACACACACACACACACACACACACACACACACACACACAAGCAATGACAGGGGACGGTAGCAACTACAGATGTACCTGTCTAGCCCTGTGATCTGTCTCAGTGACATGATTCCTGAGGCAGGCCAAAGCCCGGCTGTCTGGTGTGCTGCCCGTGTTCCAGTCGGAAACGGCACCGCTGTCTATGACCCACTGCAACAAAGAAAGGCATTGCTAGCACCCCATGTTGGGGGGAATGTCGTACCTGCCTGGCAATGTGCCTCATGGGGACGCCGTGCTTCTGCATGCAGGCCTGCCCCCGATCGTCGGGCGGGCTGCCTATCTCATACGTGGAGGTGGCAGCGCTGTCGATCCTCCACTGCAGGGGGAGAGGGGGAGAGAGGCGGGCAGAGAGACATTCCGACCGGGGAGCAAAGACGCTCTCACCGACGTGACAGGGGCCGTCAGGCACGTGTAAGCCAGCTACATAGAGGCAAGAGCAGCATGGTATGGTGGAGGGAGGGCAGCGCCAGCCAGGTTTTCTACAAGCTGTTTTTAAAATTTAACCCAAAAAATCTGAGTATTGCTGCCAAAACTAAAGACTGCCAAGCTGAGCCTTTCAACAATATCCATTAAATACAAACACATGTTCCCTTTACTTTAGACTTAATTTCAATACAGTGGTACCTCAGAACTCAAATTTAATCAAATCAGAACTCCAGATCAAATCCTAAAAAGTTCGAGTTCTGATCGAATTTTCCACATTAAAAAAAATGGAAACCCAATTAATTGCTTCCCGGCCCTAAAAAATTACACCAAAATACGTTTTTTTTTTTTTTTTTTTTTTTTGAAGCATAGCATTTGAACACAAAAGGAACTGGATAAAACCAGAAAAGCATATACTGTACTAAACATATCTAAGCACATTTATCAAAACAGTAATTTGTAAAGTAAGAAAATACATGTATCCAAGCAATGTGTGAAGTTAAGAAAAACAATGTGTCCTGCCCCGACCATTCGTTGCTTCCGTGTGCCACACCCCCTCATTAACCCCGTGTGGAATCCCTGTGTAATCAGCCGTTTCTGGTTGTTGTCATTAGTCCTCTGTATTTCATCTGCGTTTCAGTTTATTTCCCCAGTCCAGTCATCGTATTGTCCACCTGCGTTTTGCCTGCCTTACCAGTAATTAAACCCTGCATTTCCTGATACCCTGACGTCTGCGCCTTTGTTTCCGTTCCGTCCCCTCTCTGCTCGACTATATTATTATAAGAATATGTATTAATGGTTTATTATTAATATTAAAATAATTAAGAAATCTTTATTCTTAAATGTATTTTATTATATAATAATAAACTGTTACTGCCCATCATTGTTTAAAAGTATTTTTACTGTCTAAATATATGTATTCAGCTATTGCAAACATGCACGATGGTATCACAGCGAATGCGAAGCTAAGAGACGTGCCGCGTGACTCATTTCATAATAAAGTTATTTTAGGTCAGTGTTTATGGTTCGACTTCTGAGATTCAGATCCAGCCATTTTTTTCAAAATGGTTGGTCCGACTTAAGAAATTTAAGTTCTGATGAGTTTGATAACTGAGGTACCACTGTATAATGTAATGTGAAATTATAGTATACTAACAGAGTTAAACACTGTTTATGCTTAACATAAAGCAAACTTATCTTTTTCCTTCCATCCGCAAGGTGTGTATCTAGACACCACCAGGCATATGTATGACAACAGCTAGGGTGCAGCTGTTCGCATAGGAGTCAAGCGGCCCAGGTTTCACGGGCTCAGACACTTACATCATCACCCACTCCGTTTTCGGTTGCCATCTTCCGGAAGACTGCTTCAGCAATCGGGGATCTGCATATATTCCCTTATGGAGAGATGGAGGTAAAGGTTATCTTCAGTAAAGGGCAGGTTGTGATCACTATTACGCACCAGAACTTATTCCTCACTTTATGCAGACAAAGGTCTGGGCACCATGCTGCCTGGGATTGGCTAGAGCTTCCTAACATCCGCGACTGGGATAAACATTTAGAAGATGGATATATTTAGACAAAAGACTAAAACAGGGAATGGAGAAAATCCATGTCCTAATGATAGATGAGCAGATTGTGTACCTTTATCTAACCCAATTAAGAAATTAATAATTTAGAAATAATAATTTGTCTGCTAATACTTTATTATGATTTCAAGGTGTTCCAAAACCTACATTCCTCATTTATGGTTCTTCATAAATGAGATGCACATGTCACAGGACACCTTTAGCTGAAGGTTTCCCTTCCACATCCCAGCATGAACCTTATGATTTATCTGGCCAGAGTGCTTAATTTGAATAGCATTTCAATTGCCTTAGGTTAAGGTCTAACCTTATGAAAGATTGACAAAATGAAAGCTACTGAAAAATACTCAGGCATTTAAAAAAATCTGCCAAGTCATGATAATAACAGTTACAGGGCCACTTGGTTACAGGCCAACGACCCCTAAAAGCTTCGTCCAGTGAAACGTCCGGTGATGATGGCTGATATTTCCATTTGCATGTCATTTGACTCTGCAGTCACAAATACACACAATCTACATGACGCTCAGGCTAATTTTCACATTATAGGACAATGATAACAGACAGTGGCTACTTAGTGATGTAACAGCAAGTTTTCTGCTCTCAGATACTAAACCTAATTCTGCTGCATTATTTTTATCTATTTACACGAGTCTTTCTTAAACATACATTATTATGCAATTCCAAAAGCAACGAAAACACCCTCATACCAAAACATTCAACTTAAATCTAAAAATAATTTGAGGATCATCAAATGTTTTCAGCCAATTTACACGCTAAGCTAATTAACAACTTCTCACCAGCTAGAAAGCTCCAAGTTTGCTGCTAAAGCTGTAGTCAGCTGTAAACTGGCTCAATAATAATGTGGAATGAAAGTAAAAAGGATTATCCCGTTGCAGTTTTATGCCTCCTTTTCGACTCATTCATTACGAATGTCACACAGCTATTAGCGCTAGCATCTAGTAGTGGACAGCTCCGTTGTTTTGGTCAATATGCTGCTTTATTCTCTGACAGCCCTAAACTCCGACATTATTCCTGTTACGCCTTCACAACACCGGATCCATGCGTTTCCCATGTCCATTTGCAGACGCAAACGAAGCAGCAGACTCTTACCTAAGCATACGAACAGAACAGACTTCCTACTATTCGACGCCATGTCTGCCTCGTGTGTCCTGGGGTCCTTCCCTGAATTACATCATACCCAGCTGTTTTTCTGTAAGCCTGATCGGAAAACTGTTTAACAGCTTACGTTTTATGCTGAAGAAAATCATATTAATTATTACTTGACACTGATATATATATGACATACATATGAATATTTAAACAAATCAATTATAGTTACATGTTGACAAACATTTGTTTTGGAAGAGGGTTCTGTTATTTGTATTCCGAGTTTTTAGCCGGAAGTGACGACCTGCGCGCTCCCGTTTCTCGAAGATCCGAGAGCATCCCGAGTTCAGAATTCAAGATGGCTGCGCCCTATATCAACAGAACAGAAAGTTGTAGTTTTATACTGTTTAAGCACTACTTCTCATTTGTGGTTCATTAATCGGTCGCACATACTATACAGTCCAACTTATTTGAGGACGTGTTGTTACGGAGTTTTAAACGTAAAGCACCGCGCGTAATGTGTTAACTGATATTGCTAACAATGGCAATTAACCAGGCTAGAATTTGATTTCATGATTAGTCGGATTATTTGTCGGATTTACGGTAGTTCGGGCTAACAGTACGTGAACGAAGATAAAGACCGTTTAAACTGAGGTACCTTGTCCGACTAAGCAAAAAATATTGCTTTTTGATATGGGTCCATGGTATTGCACTTCTGTGGCAGATGGAATGCATCTGACTCCTGTTCAAGATGTTGAGTAAACATGTTAATTGCATATATATTCCCTTTTTCTTAAGTATGTTTGCTCGTGCAAAATGAAATGCGATTGCAAAGATTAAAAATGAATGACATTTAATTGTGATTAATCGAAATTAATCTATAGCAACCCTGTGATTAATCTGATTAAAAATTTTACTCATTTGATAGCACTAGATTAAAATATAGGTGGAGTCAATTTGCTAGCAGTGGTTCAGGATTTAGCTACCACATATCTGTAAACAATAGGGAGTGTCTAAGTGAAACACGCTAGTTACAATGTTATGCTGTACACATCACCCATGTAAGGAATCTGGCTGTAATTAAATTATAATGAAGAGAACTTGATATGACGTATGATAAATGTGTGCAGGGCTTATTGAAGTTATTATCTTAGCATTGCATTTGTTTAGTAAAATGCTTCCAATTGTCCTTGGCAGGGCACACAAACACACAGAGTTAGAGGTGGAAAATGAACCCACAACCAGGCTGTATTCAAACATCTTAAAGTATAAGCATTTTGGAATAAATTACAGCTACATGATTAAAACATTGTTAACATGTAATTATCTAGTCTAAATAATAGTAAAGAATTAATAAATTTTGACATTCCCCATCTGAAAAAAAATCAATTAATGATTGCTTAATTTGTGTTTATTTTTGTACTTTTTATGTATGACAACAATGTTCTTTGTTGTTTGAGTTTTTTTTTTTTGTTTTGACTGCTGGGAGTGTTTGAGGTCATGCACTTATAATTTTACTTTAATTTAAAACAAACTTTTCTCGTCCCTAGTAATTCTTTTGTATTACACTTGTCCCTGGCTACAGTGCTGATTAGCTTCTATCGGACATGTTAACATTGCTGTTAGCCCCACGCCATCAGACCGCATGAGCTCCTCACTCATAATGCTCTCGGGGCATTTGTGTCAGCTGATGTCATATCTTGCTTACAGTTCCAAGCCACAGATCTGTTTCTGTCAGTTGCTCCGATTCTGATACTAGGGACCAAGGTAAACGGGGAGTGTGGTTTGTCTTGAAGACAATGCACAAAACATCCCCCAAAATTGCCCTGATCCTCTCTCACATGCATCTGTGGCTGGGTGCGACACCCAAAGTCAGGATTATCGCATCATGCCCTGGGCATGTTTGAATTAGTGCAGGAGGGAGAGCGTCATAGGGTTTAGACCAGGGGTCTCCAACTCCGGTCCTGGAGAGCTACTATCCAGTAGGTTATCTGTTCTACTTGGCTCCTGATGAGCCACCCCTGGCCCTGGTATTTACCTGAGAACAGCTGTGGCTCATCAGAAGCCAGTTAGGATAGAAAACCTACTGGATAGTAGCTCTTCAGGACCAGAGGTCAGAGACCCCTGGTTTAGACGATATTCAGCAATGAAGAGGGAAAAGTGGCTGAACCTCTTTCCAAGGAAATAATAAAACTGAATAAAGTGGTAGAGAAGGTTAGCAGAACAATATCCTGGAAAACAATGGATTAAATTAAAATTAAATTAAAGCCCAGCTGGTCCCCGTTTGATGCGGCCTCAATTAGGCCTCCTGGGTCAATTCTGGCTTAGGACATTGCTAACTGGCAGGTTGGACAGACAAGATGGAGAAGAGGAAGAATCTACAACTGGATTTAATTTACTCAATGAGACAAAAATGTAATAATTAAGATCCAGCTGGCCCCAGTTTGATGCAGTCTCGATTAGGTGTCCTGGGTCAATTCTGGTTTAGGACATTGATAACTGGCAGGTTGGACAGGCAAAAAGGAGAAGGGGAAGACTTTACAACTGG